>OY282400.1:2437500-3077500 GCA_958295455.1 Coleophora deauratella | reverse complement strand
TTTATGTCAGTTTCATGGATTTTAATATTATTATTATTAATTTTACCCTTGGTAGTTATTACTATGGAGATGTCATCTGCAAACATTATACATTTGTGATTGGTCACTTCCACTATGTCATTTATATAAATGAGGAATAAGAGAGGTCCCAACATACTACCCTGCGGGACTCCGTATCTGTTGAATTGGCAACTGGAGGAAAATGAGACAACCTCGTTTCTCTTGTTCAATTTCGTTATAGAGACCTGTTGTTTCCTGTGACTTAGATAAGATCGAAGCCAGCCCAGAGGGATACCTCTTATACCTAAAACTTCCAATTTATGCATGAGAATATCATGTGCAACAAAATCAAATGCTTTACTTAGATCTAGGAAGAGTACTGTGGTTAAGTTTTTTTCATTGATGTTACTTAAGACTTCTTTCAAAAGGGTAAAAGCAGCAAGAGTAGTTGATTTATTTTTCTGAAATCCGAATTGTTCAGGTCGAATTATTTTAAATTTATCACAGTATTCACATAATCGTTTAAACATACACTTCTCGAAAACTTTAGAAAATATGGGGATCAGGGCTATGGGACGGTAGTTGTTTATGTCACTTCGATCACCCTTTTTGAACAGTGGCTTGATGATTGAAATTTTTAGTAAACTCGGAAAAGTTCCCGTCAGAAACGATAAATTGATTAAGTGCGTGAGAATAAAAACTAAATTTTGTATAGAAACCTTAATTATCTTAGTGCAGATTTCATCAAACCCTTCAGATTTGGTGTTATTCAGGGACATAACCTCATTCCAGACTTCTGTTACCGTCATTGGCTTTAGAAACATTGAGTGGGTGTAACTGACAGATTTTTCCAGTTTAGGAGGCTGTTTATTGACATTAATATTTTGATTAGTTAGGTTGATAAAATGCGTATTAAATGTAGTGGCTATTTCGGTAGGGTCTTTTATAACCTTATTGTCTTTCTTGATGCATTCAATTTCATTTTTATGTGTATTACAGCCGATCTCGTTGTTAATTATTGTCCACGTTGCTTTACTTTTATTTTTACTAGCGTTAATAAAATTAATATTACAATTCTTTTTGAGTTTATGTATACATGTTGTTACGGGCAGCCGATTATTTTAGCATTGTACTTATATGTATATGTATGCAATAAGCAATAGCTAATGACTTGCACTTGATTTTTTATTGAAATTGTTTAAAATGTGTTACGACTATATCTAACGTTAGAGTGAGACACTATATATGTCGCCAGTAGTCGCACTCCTCTAATCGTTAGAAAGGGATAAAAGATATCTTGTGTGCTATTACTGCTCTAGCAGGGAAAATTGTTAAATGAATGAATAGCTCTGTAATTACGATAGTGTCATTGATGTAATTTTGTATGTACCTATGTCCAGCTTGTTAGCGCCCTCAGTATTTACATGTTTTTTGTTTCGGGCGATAGCTAGTTTTGTTGGTATTCACTTTGTTCGTGAATTTGCTTATAGAATTGTTAGTTTTACTGTTTTTAGGGTTCAATGTCCAATGAATGTTTGTGTTTGGTATTGTTTTATTGTAGAACGTAGGGAAGTCTATTAGGTGGAATAAAGCATGATAGGTAGAAGTTATTAGTTTTAGAAATAATTAGAGATTTGTGTATAACTTTTACGAAAATATGTCTTTTTTGTATGTATTTGTGAATTTATTAGTATGTTGGCGGTATGTAGCCGAAGTAAGCATTGTTTGTATAGTTAGCAAGGTTCGGAACCGGTTAACAAATACCGGTTAATTTCGTTCGAATTTCGGTTAACGATTCCGTTCAGGTTAAAACCGGTTTCCAGCTTAACCGGTAAATTTGAATAAAATATCGGTTAATCAGGAAGCGATTTTCTAACCGAAATAAGAACTAAATTAACCGGTTAAAACCAAACTTAGTCAAGTACAGGCGCGTCGCGCGGGTGCCACTGCCCGAGTCTTCTGCTCACTTTCTCGCACGCTTTCAATTGATTGCACGCGGCAAACATGCCTACAAAGTCGCATATTCTTCAAATTAACCGGTTAATTCCGTTCGAACGAAAAAATATCGGTTTTGGTTAAACCGGTTAAATATACCGGTAACCGAAACCTGAACGAAACCTTAACCGAAATTATTTCGATATAGGGGTCAATGACCGAAACCGGTATTTTCAAAAAACCGGTTTCCAAACCCTGATAGTTAGAGATTGTTGTCAGCATATGTTATGCAAAGTTGGACTGTATTGTATCGAGTAGTTTAGGAGATATGAAGAGGAAATGGAAACCTCAACAGGGAACTTTAGGCCGAGGCCAAGTGAAGGCCTGGGGGTCGCCTTTACAGCATTGCCAAGGGGTATAAAATGAAAATTAGGTTTTTTTAGATAATTGCTCGAAATGTTATACTACCTTCACGTATATCGTATAGATCGTTATAATAAGTCATAGTGTTATTCGTAGTAATTCAAATAGAAAGTTCAGCTTCTCCATTGTCTCGATTGTGTTATTATTTCTTCGTGTATTCTTTGAAAGTGTATTGTGTTTGTTGACTTGAAGTGTTGTTTAGTACATTGGTACTTAACTTGTGTTATGTTTTAGTGTTATTAAATTGTGTTTATACCTCGTTACTTTGGTGTTTTCGTGGGCTTGCCTGAGTGTCTTCTATCCTTGAACCACCCTATGGTGAATGTTTAACTGTTGTGTACCGTTGTGCTAGGACGTACGTAACAGTTTGGTCCTTCAGATCCGGATAGATAAGACACTTATAAGTTACCATGTCGAGAGTAACGAGGAGTGCGAAGAAGTTGACGGAGGAGCAAGCTGAGCTCACTAAAGACGACTTGGGAGATGTGCCTGCGGACTTGGAATTGTCGGTGGATGCGGACGGGGCGGCGGCCTTGCAACGAACGATCCCGCCGTCGTCATCGCTCGTGCCCACTCTTCCGCAGGGACGAATCATTAATCATCGGGATCAGAAGGAGCCCGATGAAGTCGATCTTCAACATGATCAACGGCCGCCACCACTGCGGATACCCGGTGACCCGGAGGGCAGCGTGCTGGTTGATCCTCGTGGATTCGTGCGACCACATCAACCGTTCGATGTGAAGAGCACCTTGGGTAGCCATGCTTCTCGCCGCAGCCATAGAATGGCCTTGGATGCACAGCGGCGAGAGCTAGAACTGGAAATGGCTATGGAAAAAGCGAAGATAAGGGAGGATGAGCGACTGTTGGAGTTGCAGCTAGCGAAGGAGAGAGCAAAGACAAGGGAGCATGAGCGACTGTTGGAGTTGCAGCTAGCAAGGGAGAGAGCAAAGACAAGGGAGGATGAGCGACAGTTGGAGTTGCAGATAGCGAAGGAGAGAGTGAAGACACGGGAAGATGTCTTACAAAAACAGTTGGCAGCTAAGATGGCCAACATTGAAGCTGCAGAAGCTGCAGCTGATGAAGAAGCTGAGGAACGACGCTCGCTGACGCAGGTTGCGACAAACCAGCGAGTGGAAGAGTGGCTGAGTCGAACGCCGCGTATGGAAGAGGTGCCTCGTGAACGTGGACTACCGCGCCCTTCTGCCGCCGATGTGAGGTTCGACGATACGCAGCCGCGTGCATCGACGCTAACGCTGAGGAGGGAGCGGTCAGAAGAGCGCTCTCGTAGGCGGACTGAGGGACTGGATAAGTTAGCGGATGCGCTTATTGGTATGTCTAGACCTAGACCGCGGCAGACATACGAGTTACCAAAGTTTGATGGTAACCCAGCTGACTGGATCACATTCAAGCGCACCTATGAACGCTCAACAGAAATATACA
Source organism: Coleophora deauratella (assembly GCA_958295455.1). NCBI lineage: Eukaryota > Metazoa > Arthropoda > Insecta > Lepidoptera > Coleophoridae > Coleophora > Coleophora deauratella. The sequence continues at coordinate 3,073,702 of OY282400.1, read as the reverse complement.
AGTTTGAAGCGTTCGAGAATATGGCAAGGTTGCAGCAAGCGATTGTGGGGCCAGCAAAGATTGAAGTGGAGGATATTTTGAGAGGTGCAGGTGATTCTCAAGAAGTTATGTGTACCCTTGAGGAAGTGTTCGGTCACCCTGGTGCGATTTTGGATTGTGTCTTAAGGAAGATTAAGACTTTACCGCGTGTGACCGAGAGTGGAAAGGAGATGCAAAAGTTTACTTCAGTTGTGAGAAATTGTGTGTCATTGCTGAAGAACATCAAGGCCGATGGGTACTTGAATAACCCTCAACTGGTGTGTGAGATACTGAACAAGCTTACGCCGCTCCAGAAGCATTTATATAGTGAGTTTTTAAAGTGCAAAGACAATGTGTGTAGTGTGGACTTACGTGTGTCGCCAAGCTTGGACATTTTACTTGAATTCTTGGTTGAACGCTCGCGATCGGCATCGTTTCTGGTAGCCATGAACATGGCCGCACCCTCGGTTAGTGCGACTTATAACGCACCGCGTCCGCGAGTGTTACCTGTACATCGTAATGTACACAGAGTCGCGTCTCTAAGCTCCGCACCGGTTGCGTCGAGGAGTGCACCGCGAAATGTAAGCTCCAGAGCAATAGCGTCAAGGAGGGAACCGTGAGCTCCGCACCAGTAGCGTCGAGCAGTGCGCCGCGAGTAATGTGCGCGATGTGTGATGGCAATCACGTGCTGCCAGTGTGTAGAAAGTTTATAGCTCTGGACAATAGTGAACGATGGAACGTGGCCAAAGACAGTCGACTGTGTTTCAAGTGTTTGTGCACTCGGCACAACCGGGAGTTTTGTCGTGCGAAGCGTTGTGAACAGTGCAACGCCCCGCATCATTCGCTACTCCACTTCAATGGTGTGCCGGCTGAGGAGCGCCCACCCGAGTTGACGCCCTCGGCTCCTGAAGCTGAAGTAAAGCGGGCCTTTAGTGTTGGAGGTGTGTGTACCAAGGCCTTGCTGAAGATGGTGCCAGTCTCTATCAAGAGAGACAACCGCGTGACACAGACTCACGCCTTGTTGGACGATGGTGCTACAGTGTCACTAATGGACAGTAGTTTAGTGACCAGTGATGTTGGTGAGCCGTGCCCTCTCACAATAGTGACCGCGAACGGACAAAGGGTAACGGACAGAGAATCACGGAAAGTGAACATTAGTGTTTGTGGACCTAATGGACTGGAACATTGTGTGAATGTGCGTACTATGGCTCATTTGAATCTGCCTACTCAAACTGTACCAGTGTCGGTGTATGAGAACGCTCATCTTAGTGATTTGTGTGACACCATGGATTGCAGTGAGGATCGCAAGGAGGGAGGGGAGACGAAGCCGCTGCTGCTCCTGGGCCAGGATAACTGGGAGCTCATCGTCGGCAGGGAGATCCGAAGGGGTAAGTCCGGTCAGCCGATCGCTTCTCTTACTCAGTTGGGATGGGTAATCCATGGCCCCTTGGGATACTGTGCATCCACTTCCTCTGATTGTGAAACAGTCCATTGTACAGCTTTAGTTAATAAGAGTAGGTTAGATAGGGATTTACATAGTTTAGTTAAGGCACAATTTGAATTAGATAGCATAGGTATAGCTGAGATCGAGCGCAAGAACGCGGATGTTGAACGAGCCAACATGATTTTAGAACGCACTAGTCGCCGGGTTGAAAGTGGATGGGAGTGTGGTTTGTTATGGAGGGATGAAAACCCTATCTTTCCTGGTAACTATAATCAGGCTTTAACGAGGTTAAAGGGAATTGAACGGCGCATGGATAAAGATCCGTTATTTGGCATGACATACGAAGCTCAGATCGACAGGCTTCTGAACGAGGGTTACGCTGAAAAGGTACCAGATGCATGGGAAGTACACCCTAAGTGGTACTTGCCTCATTTTGGGGTAGTGAACCCTAATAAGCCTGAAAAGCTTCGTCTTGTATATGATGCTGCGGCGTCATATAGAGGGGTTTCGATGAATTCGAAATTGCTCAGCGGACCCGTACTACTGAACTCGCTATTCGGTGTGTTAACGAGGTTCCGATGTGGTAGGATCGCCGTCAAAGGTGATATAGCTGATATGTTTTTGCGTGTGAAAATTAGGGATGAGGATAAGGGGGCTCAGTTGTGTTTATGGCGCGGGCAAGAACGAGATAGACGCCCAGATCTCTACGCCATGAACTCCATGATATTCGGAACCACATCCTCGCCTTCGATGGCGATGTGTATATCGAATAAGAATGCTAGGGATTTGGCCGACAAATACCCTAACATTGTAGAGCCTATTGTGAATGAACGTTGTGTTAATGACTATTTGAATGAGATATTTGATGAGCCTGTTGTGGATGAACATTGTGTGAATGACGGTTTGAACGAATTAGGATTAAATGTAGATATTTTTAACTGGACTGATTCGCGAACGGTGCTGAGGTGGATAGCGTTAGACTCTAGGGACTATCGGAGTTTTGTTTCGCACCGTCTGAGCGAAATCGAATCAGGGAGAGATGGAAGCGATTGGCGCTGGCTTGCATCGGCGGATAACCCGGCCGATGAAGCGACCACGTTGGGCTGGCCTCGGGAAAGAAGCATGTGGTTTTCGGGGCCCCCCTTTCTGCGTGATCCTCCGCACCTGTGGCCGAACGCAGTCACCAAGGAAGTGCCTCAAGTTGACCTTGAGCTGAAAGTCAACGTGACAGCTCAGGTGCAGGAGCCTTTGATCAATCATAGGCGGTACTCTGCATGGGAACGAGCGATAAGAGTAACGGCGAAAGCATTGGCCTTCGTCAGTAAATGCAGAGGACGGAAGATTGACGCCTTAGAACAAGATGATCCCAGAAACATGAAATGGATATTGAATCCTCCGGCAGCTCCTCGCATGGGAGGAAGTTGGAAGAGACTCGTGCGCTCGATAGAAAACGCGCTTCGAGTCACCTTGCGCCAGAAGGCGCCTCGAGAGGAGGTACTGCATACCTTGCTCTTGGAAGCCGAGCTGACTGTTAACAGCCGGCCGCTCAGCTGCGTGCCAGAGGAAGACACAGCAAGTCCCACCGTCCTCACGCCGAACCATCTCCTGATGGGGACGGGACCGGGCGCCGCCTCATTCGAGCCATCGTGTTCGGCGGACTTGGATGCCCGTCGACAGTGGAGGCGTGCAAACGCACTGGTGGATGTCTTCTGGCATCGTTGGCGGCGGAAGTATCTGCCGTCGCTCCAGCGACAAGTGTAGTGAAAAGTGACTCAGTGAGCGTGCAAGTAGATGATGTGTAGTCATTTGCAATGACTCACTCACTGCCACGCAATTAGTCGCCTAATGGGCAAATTTGTAAAAAAGTGAAGTGTATCCCGATAGAGACGGAAAAGTGCGTGTGGTAGTTGTAAGACTGGTTACGGTGTATTGAGACAACCGGTAGCGAAAGTCATCGTGCTGCCCACCGCCGATATTGTCCTAGGATAATTTTGTATTGTATAAATGTATCCTCGTACGGGGGGTGGAATGTTACGGGCAGCCGATTATTTTAGCATTGTACTTATATGTATATGTATGCAATAAGCAATAGCTAATGACTTGCACTTGATTTTTTATTGAAATTGTTTAAAATGTGTTACGACTATATCTAACGTTAGAGTGAGACACTATATATGTCGCCAGTAGTCGCACTCCTCTAATCGTTAGAAAGGGATAAAAGATATCTTGTGTGCTATTACTGCTCTAGCAGGGAAAATTGTTAAATGAATGAATAGCTCTGTAATTACGATAGTGTCATTGATGTAATTTTGTATGTACCTATGTCCAGCTTGTTAGCGCCCTCAGTATTTACATGTTTTTTGTTTCGGGCGATAGCTAGTTTTGTTGGTATTCACTTTGTTCGTGAATTTGCTTATAGAATTGTTAGTTTTACTGTTTTTAGGGTTCAATGTCCAATGAATGTTTGTGTTTGGTATTGTTTTATTGTAGAACGTAGGGAAGTCTATTAGGTGGAATAAAGCATGATAGGTAGAAGTTATTAGTTTTAGAAATAATTAGAGATTTGTGTATAACTTTTACGAAAATATGTCTTTTTTGTATGTATTTGTGAATTTATTAGTATGTTGGCGGTATGTAGCCGAAGTAAGCATTGTTTGTATAGTTAGAGATTGTTGTCAGCATATGTTATGCAAAGTTGGACTGTATTGTATCGAGTAGTTTAGGAGATATGAAGAGGAAATGGAAACCTCAACAGGGAACTTTAGGCCGAGGCCAAGTGAGGGCCTGGGGGTCGCCTTTACAGCATTGCCAAGGGGTATAAAATGAAAATTAGGTTTTTTTAGATAATTGCTCGAAATGTTATACTACCTTCACGTATATCGTATAGATCGTTATAATAAGTCATAGTGTTATTCGTAGTAATTCAAATAGAAAGTTCAGCTTCTCCATTGTCTCGATTGTGTTATTATTTCTTCGTGTATTCTTTGAAAGTGTATTGTGTTTGTTGACTTGAAGTGTTGTTTAGTACATTGGTACTTAACTTGTGTTGTGTTTTAGTGTTATTAAATTGTGTTTATACCTCGTTACTTTGGTGTTTTCGTGGGCTTGCCTGAGTGTCTTCTATCCTTGAACCACCCTATGGTGAATGTTTAACTGTTGTGTACCGTTGTGCTAGGACGTACGTAACACATGTCTTTAATATTTTTGAATAATTTATATAATTTAACTTGTTTGTCTCATGTTTATATTTATAGTATTTATATCTAAGCAGTCTTTTAGTTTTACAGCTTTTTTTAACCCCTCTACTGACCCACTTTTGCTTTGTGTTATTACAATTTTTTACTTTTAGTTTTGGAAAACATAGCCTATAGAAGAGGCTTATAAGATCATGAAACTTATTGAACGCTCTATTTGCGTCTTGTTCTTCCAAAATGTCATTTAATGTGAGATTTTGTAGACATTGATTGAATTTCAAAATATTTTCAAGACTGTAATCTCTTTTAAAAACATAATAAGTCTTGGGTTTACTTCCTTTAGATTTAACGGGATATGTCAGCAACTGTGCGGTTTCATGATCAGACAGTTACAACGGTAAGATTTTGGAACTAGTATTTGTTATATTACTGAGAATGTGATCGAGACAGGAGGCTTTTCGGGTCGGCTGTGTGATGTGCATTGTTAAGTTATAGTTATGAGCAAGGTCGTTGTAATGCTTGGTAACTTTTCCTGGTTTAAGAGTATTAATGTTTGTGTCGCCTGTTAAAATAATTTTTGTATTGTGCTTATATTTAGAATAAATTTCATTCAGAAGGCAATCTAATTTATTGAGAAATAAATTCGGGTCACTATCAGGTGTCCTATACAAACAAACAATGACTAGTTTATTAGTAGGCAGTTCAACTGCACAGCACTCAAATGACTTTGGAGTGACATGTTTTTTCACTAGGCTTATTTCCTTAAAAGTTAAATCGTTTTTGACTAGAATGCAAGTGCCTCCCCTTTTGATTTTGCCTTCTCTACAGTAGGAGGCCCCCAAGTTATAGTTATGTATTTTAACGTGTTGTTCAAGCCCTGATAATACAAAAGTTTCTGTGAAACAAATTACATCGGGACCAAATCCTTTTTCCTCTAGTTCTTCGATAGTTAATTCTATTATTTCTTTCTTTGCTATTATGCTTGCGATATTTTGGTGTAAAAGTGTGAAATGTAATTTATTATGGTTCTTGTCTTGAGGGTCGAAAAAAGTCAGACTTTGGAGTACTGTTTAATTCATTAGCGTTGATTTTAGGGGGTGACTCAATTTTTGAGGTAGAGATACTTGGTTTATTAGCCCTCGCCTCCGAAAATTGCTCACAGTTCAAGAGTTTTCGATCGTAGTTGATACGGTCTATAGTAAATATAATTTTTTCACCAAATCCTTTCAATGTTGTATAGTTATTCAGAGAAATAAAGCGACAGTTTATGAATTGATTACACAGATGCTCAATGCTATAGTTAAGGTTATATTGACATTACGATTTCTATTGACCTGCAGAACAATAACAGTTTTATCTTCTAACAGTTGCAGACATTTCCTGAGTTGATGAAGAGCTTGCTTTGGGCTATGGTCGTTCTCACCGATGCTCAATATAATCTTGTCCCGTGTTTGCACTTGTGAGGGGTGTATGTCTCGGAGTATATCTTTAGTGAGAGCATTCGGTTTAATCACTGAAAAAACGTCACAATCATGTAGAGTTTTGCTTTTTAGCTTATTAATGGCTGTTGCTAATCCTCTGCATTGCTGTGCGCCGTAGATTAGTATTTTTGGCTTTTGTTTATGTGGGTTATTACTTGTATAATTATTTTCCTGTGAAGCCTGTGGATTGCACTGGTTTGTATATAATTCTTTATTTATTTTATCATAACTCTCTGTTGCTTTCGTTTATTGACTAGTTTTGAAACATTCGTCAATTTCTTTATTAAGATTAGCAATTTCAGTTTTAGCAAGTACTAATTCATGTTGCAGAGTCAAAACCTTTTTCTCAAGTTCAAATATCTCGTTAGTATTTCTTTTAATTTGTTTGGGTGGAGTGGCTATTAAACTGTATCGAGTAGTATTGTTACATATAGAATGTCTCTTTACTTTGCAATCTCTATTAACGAAATTTGTTGGCGATCGGCATAATTTTTTTTAAAAAGTTATATCTTTTGTTAATTTGCTTTTTGTTAATTTGGTTACGGATGTGTGGCAAGTGCAATCCACTGAAATCATTCCTGTAGTCCTGTCCGTTAATGGTTTGATCCCCACTGACCTGGATCGTAACCTTAGGCGGTTGGGACTTCGAGGCAGACCGATAATAGCGGCTATGCAAAAGGCAGTCCTCCTCGACAATGCCCGGATTGTCCGACGCTTTCTCTCCTCGTCGCACTGACCTCCAGCCGACTGTGCTTCTGCTGGAGTAGCTCCTGCCACTTCGCCGAGCGCGAAGTGGTCAGAGTAGCCCAAATTCATATTTTAAAATAATAATAATAATAATAATATCTGGAACAAATCACACGTACGTGAAAATATTCTGTTAAAATTTAAAGTAAGTAGCTTAGGCCTGTATTTATAAACGTTACTCAGATTCAGAAAATATGTCCTGCTAAAGACGTTTGTTTGTATCTATCAGAACTACGTTTCATTTCGGAGGATTGTCTTTGCCACGAAGTAAACATTTTTATGAGTTTTAATACAAACAATAATAATTAAACACAATTAAAATTGGTTATTTCATATTAAATTATTAATTAACGTATTATTTAATTAAAATAACGCATATTTAAAACGAAAAAAATATATAAATTCGTAAATAAAATCTGATGGAAATGGAAATGTTTCAATTCGTTCATTCAGTCATTCACTCCTTTTGACATGGCGCTAAAACTCGAACTTGAAACCTGAACTTACTCAAGTTCGTCTCAAAATCGATTTATAAATCAGCAACCATCTTGAGTTGAGTCTTACTTGAGTAACGTTTATAAATACGGGCCTTAGTCATGTTATTGCGCGCACTGTATTAGGTATGCATGTATTGCCCTCAGTTCGACGACAAATGCAAAGCGACAAAAATGCATAGTCCCTAGATTTTCATTGTAAACTCTCAGATTGGCAACTTACAACAGAAAGATTTTAGCGAGAAAGAGCTTAACCTAATAAGTCTAAACAAAGAAGAAGCTTCGGAGAAGTAAATCAAGAAGAAGCTTAATGATCCACCTTGAACAATTTTATGAAACATACAACATAGCTTCCTAAGGGACGCTGTTAAGGCCAGTAATCAACGTTTGTGTGTTCTTTTTCTTTGTTATACTTAACAAAATACTTATCTACTAGGTGTGCCCAGATACTTACGCGCCCGTGTGTGGTGTACCGGGCGTAGCGGCGCGAGAGCCTTCACTCATGTTTAAAAAGCGGCCAAGTGCGAGTCGGACTCGCCCATGAAGGGTTCCGTAACAGCAAGTAACATAATATAAAAGTTCTTGTAGTTCGTTGTAGGTAAATTGCGGTTTACGATTTATGACGTATTAAAAAAAACTACTTACTAGATCTCGTTCAAACCAATTTTCGGTGGAAGTTTGCATGGTAATGTACATCATATATTTTTTTTAGTTTTATCATTCTCTTATTTTAGAAGTTACAGGGGACACACATTTTACAACTTTGAAAGTGTCTCTCGCGCAAACTATTCAGTTTAAAAAAAATATATATTAGAAACCTCAATATCATTTTTGAAGACCTATCCACACGTATAGGTTTGATGAAAAAAAATTTTTTGAGTTTCAGTTTTAAGTATGGGGAACCCCCAAAGTTTTTTTTTTTTTTGTGTGAAAATCTTAATGCGGTTCACAGAATACATCTACTTACCAAGTTTCAACAGTATAGTTCTTATAGTTTCGGAAAAAAGTGGCTGTGACATACGGACGGACAGACAGACAGACAGACAGACAGACATGACGAATCCATAAGGGTTCCGTTTTTTTGCCATTTGGCTACGGAACCCTAAAAACCACTGCTTCATGGACGCAGCGCAGTGTTTGATGCGCTGGGAAGACAAAAGCGAAACATCAGAGAGTGCTTGTGAGTGGACGTCTTTCGGCTGGTGATGATGATGATGGACCCAGTTTTTTTAATTATACAACTGACAATGCTCTACAGAGTCCTACAAAGTTAAACCCGCGACCTCCTGATGTGAAGCGTGCAGACTAACAATTAGGCCACGGAGATGGTTAACGTCATAGCTAATCCTTAATAATAATAATAATAAGTGTAGTGTAGTGTAGTGTAGTGTAGTGTATTCCTGTAGTCCTGTCCGTTAATGGTTTGATCCCCGCTGACCTGGATCGTAACCTTAGACGGTTGGGACTTCGAGGCAGACCGATAATAGCGGCTATGCAAAAGGCAGTCCTCCTCGACAATGCCCGGATTGTCCGACGCTTTCTCTCCTCGTCGTACTAACCTCCAGCCGACTGTGCTTCTGCTGGAGTAGCTCCTGCCATTTGACCTAGCGCCAAGTGTGCAGAGTAGCCCAATTTTATATTCCGAAATAATAATAATAATAATAAACTTTATTTCTCAGAAAAGTGTTTTACAGGTAAGTAGTGGCTTACATGTTATAATGGCTAATATATTTCACAAAAAAGTTACCGAGTCGTCTGTAACTGAACTAGGTTTTTTAAAAAACCTGTATTTCTGTATACAGAGCCCTCCCCCGGAAGATCATGTTTCTTAGCCTAAAAATAATGAAAGTACAAAGTTATATTAAATAAAAAAAAATTTGGTACGTAGCTTCTACAATTTATATCGAAAACTTATAATTATATAATATAGTATATGTGTGTGTAATTGGTGTGTGTGTGTGTGTGTGTGTGTGTGTGTGTGTGTGTGTGTATGTGTGTGAGTGTGTGTTGCCCTCTGAATAGAATAGAATAGATGTTTCTTTCCCTCGACTAAGTTTATTTGAGTGTGCGGGGTGTGGTGGGGTTTTATTATCATCCCGAAGAAAGCGAGCGCAGCAATCATTTCTCTGTGTTATAAAGATACATGTAGACATAAATAAAACAAGATTTATTAAGAATAGAAGGCTTTCAAATAGTTTCAACCTCAACCGAACTAGAATTCTCTGTATTTAGAACTTAAAAAACTGGCACATTTCATAGGATTTAAAGAGATTTTAAATAGATCGAAAGAATTGAACATAAAATATAACATAAAAGATACTTTCATTTTTCAGTGTGTTACAAACCAGTATTCGGAAAATGTCGGGTGTTATTTTTTAATTAACAAGGTTTTTCAGATATTTTCCTTTACTTTAATGAGTGAGTAGAACTGGATGGAGGGAAGACTTTGACGTAGTCACTAATGGATTTAATGGAAGCAAATGTATATTTTTTACACTAATTGATTAATTAGTCCGCATGAATAAATAGAAAATGACAAAGAAAAAAAGTTAACTGAAATGACATTCAAGATTCGTAGAAAGCTTTAGTATTAACAAAGAACTTTTATATAGTATTGTGACTGGAGAAGACAGATAGATACTAGTCACTTTCTCAGAAACATGAGATCACCTACGAGCTACGTCGCTTTTGACTTGGTCGTAGTTTTCAAAAAAAATCTTGCTTAAGTGCTGCTTGGACGCCCCCGGCGGAAAAGATGTAAAAGTAAATCGCTCTAAGATGTCGATTGTCCATTTCGATAGAAACTAAACACTAAATGGCAACCACGCTTTTATTACACCCACAGCAAAAGTATCGAGAACAGTCTTAAATACACTTGAGCTAAAAAAGAATTATCTTGAAACATTCCAAAGAAAATCAGAAAATTTTAAAGTGTGAAAATATTTATGCAACAACCCAATACATAAACAGATACAGGAGGTGCAAATAGTGGGGTCTAAAATTCAGAATTACAACTCAACCGTCAACTGAGGGTGTAACAAAAATAGTGCCTATGTAAATGGTCATGGGTTAACTGGCCTGCTCTTGTCATTGGTGTTTGGTCACAATAATTACCTGTTTGCACATTGTACTTGTATGTTTTTGTTGATCCTTTCACATTCGTTTGTAATAGTATGCAACTAAGCTAACTATATCTTTGTTGTTTACCTGAATTATGTAATAGCATATAAGAATTTTATTTTAAAAAATGTGTTGGAGGGAGTTTCTTTAGGGCCCGACGTTTCTTCTCTCTCCGCAAACACTTCCCGAAACGTTGGGTATACGAGTTCCGAGTGGTAGGAACTTCGTATTAGGTAGAAAAATATGACGTTCGAAAAGTGTACAGAGATACCTACTTCGAATAAATATTATTTCATTTCATTTCATTAACTGAGTCATTCTTCTCATCATTCTGTTATAAACTCTTGCTGTAAGCGTGCTGAAATAGCTTAAGATATTTTGGACCCTCAATACAACATTGGCCAATCAGCTTATCAGTATGTATGAAGAATCCAAAAAGTATTTAGTTTCGTATTATACAGAATGTAAAAAAGTGCGTTTGAAATTTTAAGAGGTTACTCAGAATCAAGTATACAATACAGGAAAAACATTTAAAAAATCCAATCTACATTTTTTTTGAGTTTCCCATACTAAATCGTAATAGTGAATCAAGAATTTGTATGGAAAACTGAAAAAAAATTTAGACCTTTTTTAAATCTTTTTTCCTGTATTCTATACTTGATACTTACTGAGTAACCCCATTAAATTTCAAATGCACTGTTTTAACACCCTGTAAACAAAAAACTTCGTAGAAAAAAATATCGATTTCATGAGCTTAAGCCGACTTTATACAGTCTACAACAAGTTTTCCTTGGAGAAGTGGTTAAATCTTCTTCACTTCCATGGTCCTGATACCTATTCCTATGTGTATGTGTATCATATATCATATGCGAAGACGTCGATCGGCGCAGTACAGCTATATTATACAGGGTACATCCTGTACATCTCTCTGTGAAACACACTTTCGACTTTTCGTCACATTTTTGCATTTTCTGAATTGTTTCCTTAGATTATCTCACTAATCTCATCTCACTTAATATTATAAATGCGAAAGTATGGATGTTTGTTTGTTTGTCAGTTTGTTTGTTCCGCTTTCACGCCGAAACTACTGAACGGATTTGAATGAAATTTGGTAGGTAGATAGATAAAGCACTCGGCTAACACATACTTTTTATTCCGGAAATCTTAAGGGTTCCCGTAGGAATGCTTAAAAACTCAAAATGTCCACTTCGTCACTAGATGGCGCTATCTTAACATTTTATTTCTTTCTGGACACAATTCTGAAGTCCACGCGGACGAAGTCGCGAAATTTTTGAAATGTGTAGCTCAGATTCTGTATTTTTATACTGCGTCATTATTTATCTGTCTTATTTATTTGTTCTTACATTATTAAATGACCAAATGGGTGAAGTTACTGCTCTGAAAAATATACTTACTGCTCTTATCGTAAGCACTTCAGAATTGTAGATCGGATTTCTTCAATATTTTCCTGTATTCTATGCATGAGTCTGAGTATGAGTAACCCCTTAAAATTTCAAACGCATTTTGTTTAACATCGTGTTTAAAGGCTGTAAAAAGACCACTCCCGGAAAGTATAACAGGGTTTACAGGGTGCTCTACTAATAAACTGAACATATTTTCTAGTCTGAGTTTCTTGGGAAAAGTCGAGTTGTTCAGTTTCGTGAGTGAAATCCACCGTATTTTTATACCATGTATGTGTAACCAACCAGTATCATACCCACCTTAAGACACTCGAAAATGAATACGAAATTTACTTAAATTTCTAACATTTTTTATTAATCATCTCGCTCTCCATAAGCCAAACAAACATACATAAAATTCATCCGTGCATACAATCGTAGAAATGTTGACATGTAACATGGCTAGAAGTTAATATCAGGCACTTACTAACTTACTTCACACTTAAAACACTCGTACTTAAAAAGTCGTTTGCGGGGCAATGTGTACGATTCTATAATAAAATACCAGAAAATGTAACAAATCTGCCTGAAAACAAATTCAAAACGCATGTAAAAAAATGTCTGTGCTCAAAAGGTTATTATAAGATAATAGATTATGTGAATGACAAAGACATATGGAAATGTATTGCTCTTCCTGATAACTGTATAGTTGATAACACACATTGTATTAGTAATTAAGTATTATTTTAAAAAATGTGTTGAAGCGAGTTTCTTTTGGGCTCGACGTTTCTTCTCGCTTCGGAAACACTTCCCGAAACGTTGAGTGTACAAGTCCCGCGTGGTAGGAACTTTGTACTAGGTAGAAAAAAAGACGATTTAAAAGTATGTGCAAAACATCTACTTAAATAAAAAACATTTCGATTTTGACTTCTATCTATCTATCTATCAGCCGAAAGACGTCCACTGCTGGACAAAGGCCTCCCCCAAGGATTTCCACACCGACCGGTCCTGTGCGGCTTGCATCCAGCGGCTTCCTGCAACCTTTACCAGGTCGTCGGTCCACCGAGTCGGAGGCAAGCAAATATATAAACCTAACACAGTCAAAATCACTGTAATCAAGCCAATTAACACTTTCTGACTGTCCTTTGGTTCTTCCTAACTGTCCTTTTAATTTCCTTGTTGATTACTTTTGTAAAGGCATTTTGTTTGCGTGTTAAGCCGTCAGTACTTTTGTGCAGTCACTTACGTAAGCTAAACAAGAAGCTCTGACGCAGGCTACGTTAAGCCACAAGAAAACTGTTTACGCCTTCATATACTTACAAAGTGATTTTTAATAGCGGGTATGAACATAACCATGCGAAACAAATGTGATAACTTTTGTGTCTTTTGTTCTGTATTTTTTTAAATAAATGACAGCAATTTTTGGACTCTCCATACAAAAATTGTAAAACTGACGCGGACGATAGACTTGTATGGAGAGATCATATTTTTTATATGTGGTAGATCAAAAGTGGTGGACAACTAATTATTCATATTTTATGAGTATTTGTTTTGAATATCTGCCTTTAAAAACGTCTAATATTTGCATCTTTTCATCAACTCATTTAACAAACTTAAATTACTGATTTTTCGCAAAGACTCCAAGGGTCTACGACCGCTTGGCCCAGACCCTGCACTACCAGTTATCCACCTGATTTATATGCCTAGCATCAAAGGTATGTGATAGGTTGTTTACCTCAATGCATTAGCATATCGGTCGAAGACATTTATCTAAGGACCTGTCTTACGAACATTTCGTCTCAAATGTACCCGTGTCCAATTTAATTTTAAAAAAAACTCAGCAGCATAAAATTATCCCTGTGTAAATGTAGGGATAAAGATGACTCTAACAATATCTCGCGTACCAATAACAAATATTATACATTCATCAAGCGATTTTAGCTATCACTACAGGCATTAACACTGAAATTGACAGACATACTCGAAACTCTGCTTGAGCAGTAAAGTAAGTCAAAAGATTTCTCCATCTGGTACGCCTCACGTCAGAAATGAGTCATGTCACTGTCACTGCAATTTTCTTATGCCGGCTGCTGTCAGAGATGACTTGGGGGTAGTCACTTAACTCTTCAATCTCCACCAATCCAAGACTGGGTGCTGTGTGTGAAGTATGAAATAATCTTTCCAAGATATGGAACCCTTTTGCTCCAGCCAGCAGTAAAGAGGATGTAGGTCATTAACGAGAGCCCTGTCCTTAGTTACGTATTAAGGTGTTTGTTAATGACAGTTTGATCCCACAGTACGGTCTTAGTTTGAAACTGTTTAGAGAATATCACACACGCATTATTAGTATTTGTGTTCTCTTTAATTTAAAAATATAAAGTGAATCTCTTTGTTGCAATGTCTACTATATTATATCTCCTTTTTATTATAACTCTGGTGCTAGGTAAAGACTTGTCTGACCTAGATTTTGATGAAGACTTTGAAGATATGGATATGCCTGTTAAGAAAGAGGATCCGAAGATTTTGAAACCTTTGAATCCAATGGTACATGTTTTTGAGGGTCAAGTGAAAGGTGTCTGGAAGAAATCTATTAGCGGCCGGACTTATGCGTCGTTTGAAGGAATCCCATATGCTCGCCCTCCTATAGGGAAGGATAAATTTAAGGTAATATCGAATTTTAGGTAGATTTACGTAGAATTATAGTGTCGTTTTTTTAAATACCGTCACCAACAATTAAAACTGAATAATTCGAAAAACACTTCACCGATTTTTATCAAACTTAGCTAAAAACCAACACTCTGAAACCTGCTTAAAAGTTTCAAAAAAAACGCATTTCAATCAGTCCACACATTTGAGAGCAATATGGCCACAGACAAACATACACACACAGGCTTCAAACTTATAGCACCTCACTCCTCTTTTTAACCGACTTCAAAAAAAGGAGGAGGTTCTCAATTCGTCGGAATCTTTTTTTTATGTATGTTCACCGATTACTCGAAGACACCTGAACCGATTTGGAAAATTCTTTTTTTGTTTAAAAAGGGTATACTTCACAGGTGGTCCCATATAAATTTTATCAAAATCGATATAGCGGTTTTTGAGAAAATCAACAAAAACATAGCAAAATTGGAGTTGTTGCGATTGAAGTCGGTTGTTTTTAACGTATTCAGCGTGGTCAATTATAGGGTATAAAAACACTCCAGCCCTACCGACGATGTTCCCTGAATTTCCTTTGACATATCAGCTAATCAGTAATGGGAGCTAAATTTTTTCTATTTATAGCCTTCTCTTGGAAACGTCGCTTCGTTTCAGGGAAAAAAGATCCTATTCAATATTAATTTCCTTTTTATAACATCCTGTAGAGTGACCATTTTTTTAATACTAGCTTTTGCTCGCGCCTTCGCTCGCGTAGATTTCTTTTAAGGCGCGAAGTACACTCAATCTGAGCAGGTTGATGCATGATAATTTAATATCGACCGTAACGCCAATCATTTTAAGTTCAGATCAGTGTGGGTACCGTCGCGGCGGTTACGTCAAGGCCGAACGCAAAATTCTCGAGATTTTTTTATTATTTTTCTTGGCTTTCAAATAAGTTAAAAAAAAATCCGTTCAAGATAAATTGAAGGTATTAAAATGGCCGTGTGTTGGTTTCAACATAAACAAATATTGTGTTTCCGAGAGAATTTGCAATTAATGCAAAATACAGGGTTTACAGGATATTTTTTTTCATCAAAGTTTCTGTGATTTTAATGATGTTGTTCAAGACAATTTGTTTTTTATTGTTTCAAGTATGTTATATATTTTTTCCATGGTGATAGCTTTAACCATTATTTAAGAATTTGAATTGAATATTGCGATTTGACTATACTTAGCGCCTTAATATGACTCTAATGAAGATGCACAGTCCTCGAGCCGCTCGGGCTAATAAATGAATGACTATTTCGGTATAAAACTTTCGTATTTGTTTGTTTGTGTTAATCACTGCCCTCTAAGCTCTTTGTCAATTCAATGAAATCAACTGAGTAGGAATTTATAGCAATAAATAGCGATGCTTTACTTGCTTTATGAAGTTACTTAATTTTTGGTGTTCCCGGTTGCATTCCTAAGGAAATAACCTATTTGACTTCCCAGCACCCCGTAAACAATCCCATTACAAATTAAATAATGCAGATCCATTGCTCCGCTGCGACGTGAAAGAACGGCAAACAAAAATATAAAGTCACTTCCACCATCTTCCGCATTTATTAAATAATATCAGTAAGGATAGATAGATTACTATCCCTGAGGGCCTGAGAGCGTTTTCTCAGCTTTCACAACGGCTAGCTTTACAAAGGAAGGCCGTCTTCGTACAGAAATTGTTACAAACCTTCCACGAGGCATTTTTAATTGGGCATTGTTATAGTTAAAGCTTATCCAATGTCTTGGGATAATTAAAGAGGTGCCTTTGATGTCGAACATACACCCGCGAGCAAAAAAAGGGGTTGCCAAAAAAATCGCGTAATTTTAGATTTTCAAGATAGCTTCTTAGAATATTTATTTATATATTTAGTATAATTAGTTATGTTGTTTATTTTATGCATGATAAAATTCGTCGGTCGTCTTCATCTTTGAAAAAAGTACATTACAGTTCTGTAAATGAATAACTGACTGACTAATCTAATAACGCACAGCCTAAACTATTGAATATGAAAACTTGAATTTGGAAGATAGTTTCAGAGGGTGTAAAAGTGAGTGTTAAGGTTTTTCAAATATTTAACTCTAAGTGAGTGAAATGGGGTGTTTAAAAGTATGTTTGGAAAGCTGAATCGAATTTTTCAACGCTTTTCATATCCGAACTTTACTGCCCGGATAAAGACGCAGGCACTGTTTTGGGCAGTTGAGAAGTTGTTGCTATATTTGTAACGAACCCTTTATTTTTGCTCGCCTGTGTATTGTATTTCTATGATCAGACAGAGCAACACGACGTTCCCAACGAAGAATAGAAACAACAGCATAATATTTAAACAATATTTTAGTTGTTTATAACTTGATTATTACTAGGGATGCAACGATTCGGCCATTACGATTACGATTCGAATAGTTATTTATGACGATAACCGATGCATTACGATTATTCGCTTCGTAATTGTTGCATCCCTAATTATTTCATATTATTTTGAACATTCGGAAAAACCGCCGATGCCCAAAAGATTTTAACATATTTATTATCATAGTTCACTTACTGACTAATTGGTTTATAAAGGCAGACATTTAGAAAAAAACAATTGAGTATAAGGCTTTCATATTGCAATAAATTCATCGTAATTAAATAAGAATTCAATTTCCATCAAATTTTCCGCTGAAAAACACATTTTTCAATTTGTCCGAAGTAATCAGTGTCAAATCCTTACGACTTTGAAAATAATTATGACAGGCTCCGAAAGTTTTCGGTAAGCAATCTAAAAGCGCTTGTGAACTTTCTGGAAAACGTGAGCCAGCTATGACCCCTCTCCCCTTTTAAACTGTTTTGACCCCAACCAAATTCCGTATCCTTTTTTTTATTATTTTTAGGGTTCCGTACCTCAAAAGGAAAAAGGAACCTTTGTAGGATTATTTCGGTTTCCGTCTATCTGTCTGTCTGTCACCACACGTTCCTGAGTTTTCTCAACCTTTTGGTTCTCAGGAACGCGTGGAAGTATCAAGTTAAAATAAATATCAAATACTCAGGTCTGCAATCATTGGTGCTGCGAAACAATCAAACTTCTAACTGAATGCAATCAAAGGATACGGCCGTTTATGCCGCATATTTTGACACTCACCAGAGAATTAGCAAGGGAATCAAAACCTATATAGGGTACTTACAATTACAACCAATGTCTATGTATGGGTACAACAGTGTTTCAACGGCAAATTAGGTTTGTCCTCCTACCGCGTACCGAAAGACATAGTAGTAAGTAGGCCTCAGTGGACCGATTTCATGGTGAAGGTTGCGGCTGGTTGCGGGAAGCCACTGAATACGGCGACGCAAGACCGGTGTCGAAATCCTTGGGGGAGGCCTTTGTCTAACAGTAAACGTCTATTAGGGGCACTGGTCTCTTCCCACAAGTCGGGAAGGTTAGGCCATACTCCACACACGGGGGCCAACTCCAGGTTGGTGGAGGTTGAACCATCCCGAGTTATGGGAAGAGATCCATGGCCCTGCAGTGGGGAAGATATGGATTGTTAACACGTCTAGTAGATGATGATAATGATGATGAAGATTTCATAATAAATTCCTTATTCCTTGCAGGATCCTAAGCCCTTGGAGCCGTGGAGCGGAGTGTGGAATGCGACTGAAACGCCACTTAATGACTGCGTCCATTACGACCCCTACATGCAGGTGGTCCAAGGTAGGTGTTGTCATTTAAATATTTATTTTATTTTATTTATTTCTTATTTCTTAAAAACTTAAATCTATACAGTAATCTATTTAAACAGTATTTTGACGTGGAAAGATATTACTTTGGCTTTTCACTTTGTTCCATGTTGAAAAAGATGTTTTTGTAAGTGTGGCGTGAGCTTACGCCATTTACATTTTCGTCCCGAGGTTTCATTTTCTTACTGTTAATAATAATAGGACCCGGCCATAGGATAATCCCGTGGAAAATAGGTTTATTTAGTAAATCAGTTAATTACAGGTAAGTAGTAGAACAAATAAAGTTCTTGGGAATCTCAAAACATAAGCCGAAAACCAATTTCCATATGTATAACTTCAAAACTGATGAACATCTATACACACTTCATTTCTTATTTAAATGCCCCAGTCGATATTTCCGAATAACTTTCTTAGCGCTCACTTAAGTTATAAAAATGTTAGTGGTAGAAATAAATGGACTGTATTTAAGGTAATATTTATGGAATTAAAGTAAACATGAAAGATGGGTGAAAAGACAGTTTTAATAAAAATAGACAGGGACAGGAAAGCACAAAGAAACAAAGCAATAGACCATAAAAAAGTATAAAAGAAACTATAAAACCAAGGAGTCTGCGGCCTATGTATACTCATAACATAAAGAACTCTGTGGTTTATATAGAATAGAGTAAAATTTTGGATGATCATCATATAGGAACATTGAACTACAACTAAAGAATATGTACGTAATACGTAACCCTAAAAAAATATACCCGTCTCCATCCATGATATGGATACTTTTTGGTAGTTTTTTAAATTAGTTATCACACGGCTGGCAAAGACGTACACATTTAAAAGGTGGATGTTTCGTATAAAACATAATCTTTTTATGTTGTTTTGTTTAAAAAATACGAACAGCCCTATGATACACAGCCAGACAGACAAAGGGGTAGGCCCTGAACATAGACACCCGTCGTTGGACCCTTTTTGTGGGTCATTTTCAAATAAAATGTGCAATTACGAAACTGTAGTAACGAAACTTGTAATTCTAAAGCAATGTTCACATTTATAAAGTTTTATTTTCTGTCAGGTTAGTAAATAAATAATAAATTAAAAGAAATGTCAATAAAACACGAGTATAATATGAGGGGCAAGGGGGCAGGAGAAGCAACTTTGGTAAATGCCCCTCCTGCCACCTTGCCCCTCCTACCACCTTTACCCCGCCTGCCCCCTTGCCCCTCCTGCCCCCGTTGCCCCTCCTGTCCGCCACTACCCCTCCTTCCCCCTGCCCCTTGCCCCTCCTACCCCCTTGCCCCTCCTGCCACCCTTTTCCCTCCTACCCCCCTGCCCCTCGTGCCGCCTTTGCACCGCCTGCCCCCTTGTCCCTCCTGTCCCCCCCCACTTCCCCTCTTGCCCCCACTTCCCCTCCTGCCCCCCTGCCCCCTTGCCCCTCCTGCCCCGATGCCCCTCCTGCCACCTTGCCCTTCCTGCCACCTTTGCCCCTCCTGCCCCTTTGCCCCTCCTGCTTCCTTCCACACTGCGGCCTCCCCTCCTCCTCCCCTTGGTGCTTCCTTAACTCCCCCTTGGCACCACGTTGGCGCCCCCTGAACATTCCCTTGGCATCCCCTCGGTGCCTCCGGGGCGTCTTCTTGACGCCTGTATATACTGTGTTCTTGGAAAAAGTCGTTTAGTTTCATGAGTAGCCTCAGTTAAAATAATTTCTATTAATTTTGTTATACATTAGTTCATGTTCCCTCTTCCCCCCGGACCACCGCAAGGTGAACACGTCTCTGTATCCGTATTTATTTTATTCAATAAAAATCAAATTTAATTTCAAAAATAAAAACATTACAAATAATAGGAGTGCATAACAAGTAAGAAGCTCAACCTCTGCAAGCTTGTTACCAGGAGTAAAACGAAGAGTGAGTCAACCGATTTTTTTGTCCTACTCCAATTGTAAAAGACGCCATCTTGTAGCTGCCATCCATTGTGTTAAGCCCCGCCCCCCTGCCAATCAGCGCTCGCGCAATCTGCCGCCATTATCAAACACGGCCTGGGTAGCACACGCACTACGTGATCTGGGTATTTCATACAGCACGGAATCGAATAACTGGATATCACCTCCGTTACGATCATAGTCACCTGGTACAATGGCTGAAAGAATGGACAAGTCTGCCTCCGAATCTGATTTAACGTCAAAAGACGGTACTCCACCCAACTTTATATTTACTCGAAACAAACGCAGACGTGATCATGATATGTCTGGTGACTTTGATGATTTTAAAGAGGAAGTAAAAAGTATGCTTTCCTCCTTTATGACTACGCAAACCAATGAGTTGCAGAAAATAACCCCGACTCTAAGAGAAATACAGCAATCTAATCAAAATATAGAACAGTTAGTTGCTTCCCTCACTGCTCAAAACGAGGAATTTAGAAAGAAAATCAGTGCTCTAGAAAATCAATCTCAGGAAGACAAAAAATACATAACCATATTAGAGGAAAAATTGGAGGACATGCAAAGGAACGGAAGGAAATCAAATTTTGAAATAAAAAATGTTCCCAAAAAAAGAGATGAGACCAGAGAAGACCTTATGGAAATGGTTATGTGTCTTTCAAAGACTGTGAATTGCAGCATTGATAAACGTGATATACGGGATATATACAGAGTTCGTAGTAAGAAAGAAGGAACAAACGCACCAATTATTGTGGAAACCAATTCCACTCAATTGAAGACCGACGTTCTTAAGATGACCAAAGCATTCAATGTCAAGAATAAAATGAAACTGTGTGCCAAACATTTGGGTCATCGAGTGTCCGAGGATACCCCTGTCTTCATCTCCGAACAACTGACTGCCAAAGGATCTCGCCTGCATTTTTTAGCGCGAGACCTAGTCAAGAGCAAGGCATATAAATTTTGCTGGACTTCCTTTGGAAAGGTCTATGTGCGCAAAGATGAAAGCTCACAAATAATACTAATCCGCAGCGAGATCCAAATAAATCAGCTGATGCTAGCCACCTGACTATTAGCTTTAATCATGTTCTGGTTTTTGTCTGTACTACTTGTAAATCAGTATGTCTCAGTATTAATACTACTTAAGTCACATATTCTAACACAAACTAACACTACACATATTGCTCAATCAACCATAACACTCACAATCTTCAAACACACACAAAATACTCAAGTTCGACTCACCACTCAAAACCTCAATCTTCCCTTCCTTACGATCGAAATGATATCATTCTCTTGCACAGTTATAATCTTTTTGACTCAAATCAACAAAAAGTACAAGTCTACTAGGTACCCCTTCTGTCCCAATTCATCGTTTTTAAATGGATAACACCCATTCTGTGATACAGGAAATGGACAGTACAGATATCGCAGAGGCAACTTTCTGTGAAATCGGCGATCTCCCTAAGAAATTTACTATTTTAAAGAATGACCTTACTATCATTTCTCAAAACATCAGAAGCGTTTATAGTAACATTGATGATCTAGTCATAAATCTAAATAATCTTAACTATGATATCGATATTATAGTGTTAACAGAATGTCGTCTTACACCAAACAAACCGGTTCCATGTCTTTCTACTTACTCTGCCTTTGCAACTACACACCATGTTAACCAGAATGATGGAGTGGTAGTTTATATTAAAAACTCGATCAAAGCTAAGGTAAAAGAAATTAAACTAACACATGCGTCTTGTCTACAAGTTGAGACAAATGATGTTACATTATTTGGTATATACCGCTCTCCCTCTAACACAGATGCTGAACAGTTTATTGTCTCATTAAACAACTGTCTAAAAAGTGCTAAGCCAGGCAGTAATCTGATAATAACTGGTGACATTAATATTAACTTGATTCCTAAGCCATCGGAACCAGCAAATGATCGGAATAATAGAGCGAACTACTAGAATATGCTCTCAACTCATGGTATACTAGCAGGTCATACTTTGCCAACTCGAGAAAACAGCTGTCTAGATCATTTTATGTTAAAACTTAACAGGCATAAAACAGATGCTCAAACTGCAGTTATTAACACTAGCATTACGGATCACTTAATGATATTTTTAAAACTATCTCCTATCTATAAAAATAACCGTATAGCTCATACTAAAACTAAGACTGACTTAAATAGTGCACTTAATACTCTAGCCGAAAAATATCTACCTGATCTTCTTTTCTGTGATGATCCCGATGAAGTATTAAAATTACTAATAAGTAAAATCTCGCTTTGTATAAAAGAAAACACAGTAACTCTATATGTTTCAAATTCTAAACGAACACTCAAGCCCTGGATCACACCAGGGATCTTAAGATGTATTCGAAACAGGAACAAAATGCAAAAAAGTTCACGTGCTGATCCCCATAATGAGGTCCTATTAATAACTTACAAACGATACCGTAATTATTGCACTAAATTGATAAGAAAACTAAGACGTAATTATGAAAGAGAGCAATTGGCTATCTCAACTAAGAGCCCTAAGAATCTATGGACTTGTATAAAAACCCTCACAAACCTGAAAAAATCAAATAGTGGTAACCTAGAACTCCTAAACATTAATTCTACACCCGTTGAATCTGTAAATAATGTCAACAAATACTTTGCAAATATAGGGGAAGGGCTAGCTTCTGCCATTGCTAATCGAAGAAATTCAGCTAAAACAAACAATTTACTGACTGCACTAGATCCGCGACCCACTTCCTTCGTTCTTTTAGATACCGATCCTGACGAAGTACACAGTGTACTCATGAGTCTCAAGTCTGAGAGTGCACCTGGATGGGATGGTATTGCGACTAAGTTTCTAAAGATGGCAAGTACGTTAGTGGTTCCCATCATTTGTCATTTGGCGAATCTTTGCTTTGGTAGAGGCATCTTCCCTTCTATGCTAAAAGAAGCAATCATAACTCCAGTCTATAAGAATGGAGACAGAGACGACGTGAACAACTACAGACCTATTTCAGTGTTGCCAGCCGTCTCGAAAATCATTGAAAAGCTTCTTAATAATAGATTAATTAACTACCTGAATAAATATAACATTCTCTCTGAATCTCAGTATGGATTCCGAAGCGGAAAGTCTACGGAAGATGCAGTTTTAGCACTGAGCTCTTTAATAACCCATCACCTAGACCGTGGTAGCAAATGTTTGTCTGCTTTCATTGATCTCAAAAAAGCATTCGACACCGTCTCTGTTCCCATTCTTATACAAAAACTCGAGGCACTAGGCATTCGAGGAACCCCGCTTTCCTTGTTTAGGGATTATCTTTCTGAGCGGAAACAGAAGGTTAAAATAGGACAACATATAAGTAAAGACGCTAATGTAAATTATGGTGTTCCGCAAGGGAGCGTACTAGGGCCAACTTTGTTTATTATTTATATTAATGATCTGTGCAACCTCAAAGTAGAACATGCCCATATATTTTCGTATGCAGATGATACTGCACTAGTTTTCTATGGCCCTTCGTGGCACTCTGTACACAAATATGCGGAATTGGGTCTTTCTAAGGTGGCTAAATGGCTTGATACTAATCTACTGACGCTTAATGTGGCTAAAACTAACTATATCTGTTATAGTCTGAATAAGAGAACATGCCCAGGAAGTGACTTCACAATAAAGATCCATACATGTTTCCCTGACGACGGTGTCCCTTGCTCGTGCAGCTTTATAAATAGAGTTACATCTATCAAGTACCTAGGTGTAATGTTAGATCAGCACCTAGATTGGTATTCTCACCTAGAACTAGTATCAAGTAGAATTCGTAAATTAATCTGGATATTCAAAAATCTAAGACATATAGCTGATGTTAAATTATTGAATAAAATTTATATTGCCCTTGCCCAATCTCTGTTAGATTATTGTATACCAGTGTGGGGTGGTACATCTAAGACACGTTTTATAGAAGTGGAAAGAGCACAGCGATCATTACTAAAAGTTATGTACTTTAAGCCCCTAAGATTCCCAACTGATCAGCTTTACTCCACTTGTAAGCTATTAACTGTTAGAAAACTATATATCTTAAGAACTATCCTAAAATTACACAAAACCTTACCTTTTGATCCTAAAATAGAATGTAAAAGAATTAAGTATAACGTAGCTAGAACGCCATTAAATAAAACCACTTTTGCTTCTCACCAATTTAATACACGTTCTTCATTACTTTACAACAAGGTAAACAAGGTATTAAATATCTATCCCTTGACTTTATCGGACTGCAAAAAATCAATAATATCTTGGCTAGAATCACTGAAATATGATGAGGTTGAACGACTCTTTGAAGTAGCAGTATAAAAAAGCGGCATGCACACACACACACACACACACACACACACACACACACACACACACACACACACACACACACACACACACACACGCACACACTACACACGCACACACACAATTACAATCTCAGATACTCACTATTTTTAATTTTTCTTTTAAGTTGTTACTCTTTAAACTTTTATTTAGAATATAAATTGTTAACATTTCTGTTTTAAAAATTAAGTACACTTGTATGTGACGATTTATGTAATGGAGGAGCGAGATCTCCTAATACAGGTATTAAAATACCTAAAAGGAGTTCTCAACCTAAAATTTGTAAAACTTGGTTGAACGAATAAATAAATTTTAAATTTTAAATTTTTAAATGTATAAAAACTTTGTAAAACAGAACCTCCTTTTTTATACTGTTGGTTAAAAGCCTATGTAGACGTAGCTTTTTGAGGAAAAGTTTCGTTACGTGACGAAATGTTACTAAATTGTAAGCAAAACATAACGTAAAAATAATAATATCGTAAAAATAACTTAATTTTCACTCGTTTTAGCATAAGAAATACGCATTTAAATGTTAAATCTACAACACATTAAAAGTTCGTATGCGCGGTAATAGAACTTAACGGAATTATTTTCAAATTTAGTTAGGAATAACGAAACTGTATTTGCAGCTCCACACAGTGACATTCACAAAAATCAGTCGCTAGAATGAAAATGTCATGCCCATGACAATTATAAATAGACCTATTAGAAATGAGTCAGTGTTGACATTTTAATAACACTGAGATTCTTTCAGAAATCTCAAGGAGCTGCTCGATAAAACGTGACGAAATGGTATGTGACGAAAATGTAAAAAACATGCGACATGTAA
This sequence comes from Coleophora deauratella, assembly GCA_958295455.1. Classification (NCBI taxonomy): domain Eukaryota; kingdom Metazoa; phylum Arthropoda; class Insecta; order Lepidoptera; family Coleophoridae; genus Coleophora; species Coleophora deauratella. The sequence continues at coordinate 3,048,284 of OY282400.1, read as the reverse complement.
AGAATGCATGATATTCTTTTATATTTTAAGAAATTTAACCCAAATCAACTGTAATCATAAACACAAAACTTATTTGAAGGACTTAGAGCATCAGGTGAATGTCTACGCAGTTTTATTTTTCTATAAAACGCGGTTGAACATCTAAAGGCACCTAGTGACATCATGTTTTTTCTTAGCGGAAGCAATATCAATATAAGGAACTTTTAAATTTGTGGAATTTGTAAAAAGAATTTGGTTATTTTAAAACTAGAACCTACAGCGTCAATATATTAAATATGCAAAAGTATATTTAAAATTATTTAGAATCTTTAAAAAATATAAAATTTCGATACGTGAAATTTGCGACATTTGTTTTTTTCCGAATTGTACATTTTATTTGAAAATGACCCTTGTACGTAATACGTAATCCTAAAAAAATAAGGAAGGATAGCGCAAAATTATATACGAAAAAGCTTGAAATGTTGGAACTTTTAACAATGTGTGAAGCGGGTTAAGACACGACATTTTAGAATTTGTTTTTAAATAATCCCCTTGTTAAAAGTTAAATATATTTTTTGCAGAATATAATATTTTGTTAAATTCATTTCGTAATATTAACTCAGTACTTTATTTCTCACAATTCAATTTATTATGCGGCCGTTACAGATTTTGAAAATCAATCGGCTCGTCTCTAAAAAAGGAATACATTTTACGTCTCTAAAAAAAGAATACATGTCTAAATTGAATAAAACATGAAAACAACATGAAACACGGATCGAAAATGAAAAAATGTAGTAAATAAATGGAATTCTTTATATAAAAAGTAGGTCTTTACTTGAAAAACATAAATATTTTCAAAAGTAATGTAAGTTAACAAATATATTTTTCATGAATAAAGGATCTGTTTAGTCTCAGGGTTTTTCATTTAAAATGTTCTTGAAAGCTCTTATATAGAAAATTATTAAGTTAAAGTATTCACAACTGCTTCAAACCACTTCTAAAGTTTTAATAGCTTCCTCAACAGAGTCGGTTCCTCTATATTTGTTGTTTGTACGTACATCATCTCATCCGGGAGGATGTAGTGATGATTCCACAGACAAAATGGCTCTAGAAATAATTAAAACGCATTGAAATAACAACAACGTAACAAATAGTATTGAAAATTTCTATTCACTATGTAATGTAATATACGTATGTAATATTCGCGGAAAGAAGGAAAACTCCGCCACGTTCTGAGTAGGCCATTTAATTTCTAACCTTCAAACTTTTGACAGTTGACATAACTTCAACACTACACTTCCTTCCCAACAAATTTGACCAAAGAGTAAAGTAATACACTGAATTTGACAAATAGGTACCAGCTTTGAAACTAATATACAATACAAATATTTCATTGCAAGTAACACGGTACAATAAATATGACAAAATAATGTAAAAAAATTCATTCGTGAACGCTATGCAGCTATTATCGGTCTCACTCATAACAAAAGGGGTCGTCCATTAATCACGTGTTGTTTTTAGCAACTTTTTAGACCCCCCCCCCCTTCCCCCTGGTGATACGTGGTGAGGTTTTAGACTAATCCCCCCCACCCCCTACCCAAAATCACGTGTATTTTTTGGTACAAAATATTATCTTTAAATACAGGTATAATGTAATGTAATTTAGGAAATTAAGCACGGTGATAAAAATGTCCAGACAGACATTAAGGTTGCAGGTTATTTTCGACTGCCTGAAGCCGTTTCCAACCTTGGGATGAGTTAAAAACAAACGTAACAACAACAGTCCGACGTTTGGAACTTACTCTAGAAATCGCGCGTTCAAAGAAAAAATAAATACACGTAATATCTCAGTACACCCCCCTCCCCCCTTGTGATTTCCAAACCCCCTTCCCCCCTTTTGAGCCTCACGTGATTAATGGACGACCTCTAAGTCACCAAAAGCGTTGTGCAAGGCACTGCAGTAAATCTTCTGTAATAGGCGCAGAGGCCATTGATGATGCAGCTTACCTGACTGCAGACACTATCATAACCTGGATGGGTTTGACTGGGTTTTATTGATCAAGATAAATTCGAACGTTTTCGTGATGTAACTTAGAAATCTATAGGCCTAATGAAATAGTATTTATAGACAGGAACTAAGAATATATACATAAAACAAAACTAAAAGACGCGAGTAAACCAAGTAGACCCAGACACCAGTAAGACAACAAAAAAAAAACAGACTGTAAATGCGAAATAAAAAGATAGAAACAAGATGAAGTAGTAACAGTAGAGTATATAATAAAAATCATTTTTCCCAGATTAATATAATAATATCCAGGACAAATCACACACGGTCATCTGGCCCCAAACTAGGATTCCCTGTATCTTGGCAACCAGAGACTGATATACATACACATATACATTTAAATACATACATATATAGATATTATACACCCAGACTCAGAGCAAACAATTCTGCTCGGCATATACCTACTTATTGTTATTATCCGCCTTAAGCCTGCCAATTAATAGGTGATAAATAAATTTGTAGAATCTGTTAAAAAATAATCCAATGAAATTTGGTAACTATCACAGTCAAAGGTTTAAATTCTGTTTTACTAGTTAAGTCTTAAATAAATTAAACAATAAATATTTTTGTAAATTGTGTATGGGCTATGAGTATAAATACATACCTAATGTAAAGGAAAGTTATTTAATTTCAAGAATAGAACCCTCAGTTTATTTAAAGAGTTTTGGACAAAAATCTTCGCAAACACTTCCCGAAACGTTGAGTGTATAAGTTCCGCGAGGTAGGGACTTTGTACTAGGTAGAAAAAAAATTACGATGTAAAAGCATGTTTAAGGATTACTTAAACTTACGATTACGTACCTAGTACTTAAATAAAAAGCATTTTGAGTTTGAGTCTTAAGCTTGAGTTTGAGTTCTTAGTGGCCGGGAGGTGGTTACATAATCGACAACGGGTTTTTTTAAGTGTTTTTTTTTTAAATTATTTTTCAGGAGGAGAAGACTGCCTTTACCTGAACGTGTATACCCCAAAACTGGAATCCAAGCCCTTACTCCCTGTGCTCGTGTTCATCCACGGTGGAATGTTCCTCTATGGTTCAGGAGCTGTGTACCAGCCTGACTTTTTGATGGACCGGAATTTGGTTCTCGTGACCTTCAATTACAGACTTGGGCCGTTGGGTAAGCCGATTTTAAGTAAGCTATTATGAACAACTCACAGGACGTTGACACAGCTCATATACCTCATAATGGTTTTATAACGTCGCTACGCTACTAGAACTTTTGTATAGAAATAAGCTTCTTATTTTATGGGTATGTCGCTGACGGGTCGTAAGAGCCTTCCCTAGTAGCGTCGACGTCATAAAAGCATTCGTTCTGTTCTTTATCTAATGCCAGGCTAATAAGACACAACCGAACTATTTTCTCGCACCGGGGGCGACAAACAAGTTTGTCTACGCCTCATGCTACGGATAAACTGTCAACAGATAGTAGAGTTGATTACATAAAACTACATAACGTTACATTTAGTTACGGACTGTTGGCAACATTTATGAAGAAAAGCAATTTTGGAACATGTTAGGTACTGTGTATGTCTCAACAAACCTCCACGTCATCAATCAGTATTTCTTTTATTTTTTTATATTTCAGTGCTAAAGCAACAAATAAAAATGGTCCTTCGAGCCGGATTTGAACCAGCGACATATGGCAACATTTATTATTAAAAGCAATTTTGGAATGTGTAATGTACACACATTACATGAATGTGTGTGCTTCCCAATAAACCTCCAAATCATTCAATATTTCTTTTTTTTTCTTTTAAATCAGTCCTAAAGTAACACTGACACTCGAACGAACGACAACATTCCAACTATGACCGTTTCTGTAGTCCTGTTAACTTGCGTGATCGCACGCTGCACTGAGCCACGACACCTTTATATCTCTTACAACAAAAAACAAAGGTCCTTAGCCTTTAGACCCCTTATTAGGCCCTGTCACAAAATCCATTCTTAGCTGACCTGCAGGTCAAGGTAGTATTCGAGATTTCGTGTTTACTCAGTAAATGAATGAGCGACCTTTTGCTTTTCAATTTTTCTTATACGATACCAAGTCATTTTATGATTTGCCGTATTCTAAAATCTGACAACGACATCTAATTTGCATGGCGTCAGAGCTATAGGTACTATATTAAGTTCCATATCGTTGCATGGCGTAACTCAAACTTCATTGTATAAGTAATTTATTCAGAAATCAATAAGTTTATCGAGGTTTATGTCGAAAATTAGATGGAAAAACACTATGAGTCCCAACATAAACATGTTATTATTATTCAGTTTTCCTTATAAACGATTGTTCTCTATCTCACCTGAGTGGGAGCATGTCATCTAATGCGTATATTAAGATTTATATATAAAGGTATCCTGCATGCGTCACCAAGAGAGAGGACGGGGGGCAGCTGATAAAATATGAATTCAATCAAAGCTGAGTGGCCAATCTTATCTTATACTATTAAACGATTTATCTTGTAAGCGCCGACGACCTCGAAAACGGCATGACCATTTCGACGAAAATCTAGGGTTACGGGTTTTTTAAGCCCAGAAATCGATCTGTGAGGGATTTATCTTCGGAAACAATTATTTTTGATCATTTGAGAGGATTTTAAAGTGTAATAACACTAGACAGGTCTTCCGACTGGATAATACGAGTGATATGGACTTTTGAATAACCCCCTTTTTCCCCAGGTTTCATAAGCACGGGGGATGAGGTGGCTCCAGGGAACGTGGGGCTTAAAGATCAGGTTCTAGCCCTTCGCTGGGTTAAGCAAAACGCAAAAGCCTTCGGTGGGGACCCTCAAAGCATCACCATCATGGGTATATCTGCTGGAGCTTGTAGTGTCCACTACCATTATCTGTCGCCTATGTCACGAGGTAAGTTCTTTTTAACTGACTTCGAAAACGCAAGGTTAGTCCAGATCGTGTTCCAAAGGTGTTGTAAATCCGTGAACTATATTATTTATTGTTTATTATACATAGACAAGTTTTCTACTATTAACAAACCAGTAAATGAAAGTGCAATTATAGTGAGTAAAAACATATACAAAGTTAAAGTACAATAAATATCAGACGGAATGTAAAAAGAAGATAAATCTGTAGGTATGTGTCGAATATAAATGTATGTATATATTTTTTTGTTTATTAAAAATAAAACATTTGTAAACTCGATCTGATGCAAAAGCTCCATAGCTTATACAGCCTTTAAAAAACTAAAAGAGAAAAACTAATTAATCCCGAGAAATATGAGATATTTAAAAAAGTGAGCGTTTTATTATTGCCTCTTGCCTGTTCTCTATAAAACAAACATAAAAACGGGGGGTTTTATTAAATGTTGTCAATTGTTTTGACTTTTTGAAGGTTATCATATTATATTCAATTCATTTATTTATCAGATAACAGTTATCCACTTTGTTAGTAAACTTTAAATGATGTATATAAATACAAATGTCATTGAATCATAATAATAGGTCATGTCAATTCAATAGTAATAATAATCATAATACTGACACATATCAAAATAAATATAAAATAATGTCATATCTAATATTAATGTTTAAATAATGACAAATTTCTATGAAAATTAATATGAATATTAATGATTAGAATAATGACAAAAATGTATAATAAATCAATGTCAAGATTCAACAAAAAATAGAACACAAGAACACAAAAAAAAGCAAATTAAATCAGACACACACAACATGAGAGTGAGGCTACAGGGCAGTATTGTAACAATTAATTTTGTCAATTGATATCATATCATCACATCCAAAATGCCCAAATAAATAGGTGGGGCATTGAATTGCGCAGGGTTACTAGTGACAGCTGCATGGCTGAATATAGGTATAAGTGGCATGCCCTAGGGGAACCCTATCTTCTACAGTAAAATACAGGCTGATGATGATGCTGATGAAAATACCCATCGTATATCAAAAACCGTCCTTCAGGTCTATTCACACGAGGCATTGCCTTAAGTGGTACAGCCTACGCGCCCTGGGCTTACTCCTCGAAACCGGCGGAGAAGACGGCACAGCTGGCCAGGATTCTCGGCTGCGAGAGCACTGACAGCCAGCTGATCATGGACTGCCTCAGCGACAAGCCTGGTGACGTCATAGTCGAAGCTACTGTGGAGATGTTTGTGAGTTCGATGGATCTTTCGCCATTGTCTACGTATCTAAAATCTATAGAAAACGTAGAAGGAAAGGAGAATGCAAACTTCTAAATCGGTTCAGTCATTTAAAACAAGGGATGTGATAAAAGAAACTCACCCACATACATATTACATACATAATATATGAACTCTTAAAACAGAATTCTTGTTTGGGACAGTCGTGTAAAACATAGAAACTCTAAAAAAATTATCACGAAAAATATATTTGTGTCATTTTTTACCTAGAAACGCTTCATGGACCAGCCATTAATTTCTATTTTTTTTTAAAGAAAATGGGAAAGAACAAAAAAACAAAGTTTCCTTTTAGCGCAAAATCCACTGAAGCAAAACATGGGACAGCAATTTTTTCTTTGTCGCTCAAAGTCAAAAGAAAAATGTAAAGTGCACAAAGTTAATTGTTTAAATTTAATGAGAAATTTGTGTTTTCAGATCGAAAGTCTAATTAGAAAAAAAACTTGAGGCACGCAAATAATGCAGGTGTAAAAGGAAATTTTATGAGTTTGTTCCTTGGGAAAGGTAGGGTAACTTAGTTACAGCTTTTGTTTTAAAAAAATATTTAGTTCTATGAACAACAAATGAACTTTTCATAATAATTGATCAGCTGATTGGGTGAGTTTGTCTGAGAAATATTTCTACACATTTTGTTACACATATGTCTTTTCAAACTATGAGAAAAGATCCGTACCCCACAATGGTAGAAATATTATGGATATATGGAGGTTTTATCTTTATGCTGATCGAAATTTGTTTTTTTTTTACAGAAATGGAACATAACATACTTCTCGGCATTTACACCAGTGGCTGAGCCAGCTACCACCAAGGAGGCCTTCCTCACAAAATCTTCTTTCAAAGCCACAGCTGATGGTGACATGTATCCTGCTCCCCTCCTGGTGTCTGTGACTGCTGGGGAAGGATTGTATCCAGCTGCCAGTAAGTAGATAACAAAATAAAATAATGTAATAAATTTTAAAAAAAAGAACATTTCAGTATTTTAATAATCTCGTCGTGAAACCACTTTCCCCAAGGAAAAATTGATAAAGAACTCTTTTGAGAAGCTCTGTTTTCTCGTCTTTAGACTGAAATCTCCTTTCAGTGTTCCAAAGATACCCTGAGTTACTGGAGGAGTTGGCGACCAAGTGGCCTGAACTGGCCGGCGAAGTATTCCACTTCCAGGACACGGTACCCGAAGATCGACGCTCCAGCATCGCTCAGAATATCAAAGAACACTACTTCCAGGAAAAGAGAGTTGGTAACGACACATTTAAGGAACTAGTGCAGGTGTGTGCGTCATATATGTAAAATACAATACTTTTACTTAAACAAGGTTATTTTTTTAATGGCGGATATACTTATAGTTCATTCCAATCAAAAAAAAAAGCAAAACGTAAACGAACTTACTATGGAACTGACACATGTCAATGTCATCTGCATACTACGTTTGTTTACCTTTTGCTTTTTTTTCATTGGAATGAACTATAGGCTATCAGGCTAATTATACGAGTCAAACGTGGGGATACAAATTTACCTGTGTGTTCATCTAATGCTTGATCTATCTTCCTACCAAATTTAATCCAAAATTCAGCAGTTTCAGAATGAAAGTGAAACAAACAAACAAAAGTTCATACTTTCTCATTTGAAATACTTACAATATTAGTGAGAGAGATTAGTGATATTTATCACACACAGTTGCGAAGCCCTTGACATCTTTAGAATGTCTTTAGAACATCTCCATCACTAGCTTGACGACTATTGTTGGCTAAAGAACTTGTGCGATAACAATAAGTTTTACTAAGCCACTTCGCCAAATTCAAGATTCAAGATTATTACGACAAGGTTCCATTAATTTTAATTTCATTGTGATAACCGATAGCACCATGTCATATTAACTTTTGAATGCCCAAGCATTATTCTGTCGAATACCTCAATTTTCATGTAAACAGGACAAGCATAGTTTTCAAATTTTCATTCCACATGTAGATTTTTTAATTTTTTTATCCATAACTGGTAAGCTCGTCCATCATAGATCTTTGAAATTTTTTGAAAACGTTTTTCTTCTGGAACTTCTAAAAAGTTTATATGTCTGTTTTGTCTATTCTGTATATTCTGTTCTTATGTTTGTAAATGAAACTTCTCAGGCAATCGGCGACCGCGCATTCGTGTCAGGCGCAGGTATACTTGCGCAGGCGCATGGCAGGGTGCAGCCGGTGTACCTCGCGCGGTATGCCTACCGCGGCGAGAAGAGCCTCTCCTACGCCTTCACTTGGACCACCGACGACTATGGTAAAGTTAAAATATTGATTTTTCAGCTACAACACTCAGTAAATATTATAAACACAGGAGGCCGCTCAATACAAATCGCTTTTGAGTCGTACGCATATAAATACATGCTTATAAACCTATAGAGCCGATCTCACGTGAGTTCCCATAAGTGTACATTAGTAGGAGTGTACATTTAGAAAAACATCGATGTTTTTAATTGATATAACATCATAGTACAAGGTATCGAATGGTGGCATCGAGTAGTTTTATTTTTAACGTGTTTAAGTACAAATAATCAACAACGCTGAACACGTTAAAAAACCGACTTCAATCGTAACAGCTACAATTTTGCTATTTTTTTTATATTTGTTGTTTTTTCAAAAACCGCTGAACCGCTTTAACTTATATAAAATTTATATGGGACCACCTCTGAAGTATTACCTACCAAACAAATAAAGAATCATCAAAATCGATTCACAATTGGCGGAGAAATCGCGTAACAAACATACAAAAAAAACAACATACAATCTAATTGAGAACCTCTTCCTTTTTTGAAGTCGATTAAAAAAACCATGTATAAACGTTAAATTAAAAAAAACATTAATTAGTTTATTTATATTCAGGTATAATAACTTTTTTATGACAACAACACTTTCATATTTTCTCGCTGCACTTGTTTCCTCGAAAGTTTGTAACAACATTACAAAAACATTTAAGATCTTTCAAACAACAATTCTTCATTCGTTTTCAGAGACCTTATGTGTTGTATATGTATTTCAGAGACATTTATGTTTAGTAAGGTATATTTCCTAGGATGTCCCAGTACCTACAAAAAGAGGGAAATTTTTTTGTAACAGTTTAGCTGCTGTGTCGGACTAGCGTGCGTCGGACTTCTGTGCGTCGGACCCAAGTAGCTGAGTCCTTAAGGCGCGAAGTACACTCATTCTGAGCAGGTTGATGCATGATAATATAATATCGACCGTAACGCCACTCATTTAAGTTCAGATCAGTTTGGGTTCCGTCGCGGCGGTTACGTCAAGGCCGAACGCAAAATTCTCGAGATTTCGATGTTTTTATTACTTTTCTTGGCTTTCAAATAAGTTAAAAAAAACCGTTCAAGGTAAATTAAAGGTATTAAAATGGCCGATTTTTGTGTGATGGTTTCAACATAAACAAATATTGTGTTTCCGAGAGAATTTGCAATTAATGCAAAATACAGGGTTTACAGGATATTTTTTTTAATCAAAGTTTCTGTGATTTTTATGATTCTGTTCAAGACAATTTGTTTTTTATTGTTTCAAGTATGTTATATATGTTTTCCATGGTGATAGCTTTAACCATTATTTCAAGAATTTTAATTGAATATTGCGATATGGCTATACTTAGCGCCTTGCCGCACTAACCCATGACCGCTTCTATGAAAACGTATCTTTTGCAGGAGTGTCCCACGCCGATGACATCCTTCACATCTTCAAGCTTCCCTTCCTCGCCAGCATCATGCCTGATGACGTCACCATGACGAAGGTTCTACTTGACATGGTATACTCCTTCAGCACCACTGGGTAAGTACGTTTTTGATGGTTTGGAGTTTTGAAAGCACCAAAATTGTATTCAGTGATTTGTCGTTGTTAGCGCCAACTGAAAACGTCTTTTCCGTCGAATGAAGAGTGGATTTTATGAATGAATAGAACTGCACCATGAAACTAGTGGGAACATTCCAACTCTCCTGGCATCCAGACTGTGGTTCACATATCAAATCAACGAACAACGAACTCGCTTCGCTCGCTCCCGTATTATATCATGACTTCTAGATTTATATGCGGAAAGCAAGCGACGCAGCTACTGTAAAAAAAATTTGAAGTCTGTAACTGTAAGAAAATTTTAAAAAAATAATTATATAATTATAGTGCAAACTATTAATTCATATTAAATTTGTCCTAGCTGGGTATTTATTTATTATTCTTATTTCAGCAAATTTGTAGAGCAAACGTCAGCCTCATCAGTAAAGTCTCAGTACACTACTAATTAATATACATTCATTCATTTAATTAAAACTAAGGTATCCCTAAGTAACACGCTTGCTAATACACGCTTACTAATAATCAGCTAAGTAATAACATGTTTAGGCATTCTAATGTCTTTATTAACTTTACGAGATGATGAAAAGTTAACTTTATTGCTCCTGCTGGAAATATTAAACAATTTACATACATAATCACTTTTAATAAGACCCAGGGCCTAATTTACACATTCAGTTGCGTTGCCGACGTAGGTACTTAAACTGCGCCGATTAATAATCTTGCTTTCTATCGAGGAATATTCAATTATTCAACCCGTGTTCACAAGATAATATAGGTAGAGCTTGGGGAAGTTCGATTCCTTCAAATAATAGTAATGTAAATTTGTGGTCAGTATTTGGCAACGTATATCCCCATCGTGTGCATAATGTGACACCTGACCATTGCAAAACTAGGAAGGAGGCGCCAAAGCACTTAAATATACTTACTATTTGTTTATTTTTCCCGCAGAAAACCAAAACTATCAAACGACGCGCCCGAATGGAAACCAGCCACCACGAATTCCACTGAAGTCAACTACATGGAGATTGCATCACCCACGAAATTCGAAATGAAGAGAGACCGGGACTTTGGACAGAAAGCGTTTTGGGATAGCCTGCACTTAGCGAACTAAGAAGGTCGCACGCAAAAAGATGCGAACTAGCGTTAGAACTTTTTTGTATATTACAGAAAAACAATTTACCTATTGCACATGGTGAATTTCTATTTGTTGGGAAAAGGTTATAGTTATAAAACTAAACTACTTTTTACGATATTTTTGTGTCAATTAAATGTCTGAATCTTATTATCACCTTCTGTCAAAATAATATATAAAATACATTACATAAAAGTGTTTAAATATCGTATTTAATTATTAGGTATTATAAAGTTTTGGAATAGTTGTAATAAATGTATAATATTATAAATATTTTTCATTAGATTTTCGCCTTTTATTAGTTAACAAAGTGGGATCTACACATCTAAAACTAAACATCTTCGTCTAAAAAACTTCAGACTTAGTTTTTTCATGTAAGAAAATATAATCGAACACAGTAAGAAAACATATTATAATATTAGCTTGAAAAAATTGGTTACAACAAAATTGACCAAACCGCTGATCAGTTTGTACATCAATTTGTATAAAGAAACCAATTTTCGCTATTATAGCAAAGACGTAGAACAAAAGTTGTTCAGTATGATAATAAAGCTCCACTTACTGAGTCCTGCACCTTTTTTGATGCATCCTGTATCGTTAACAGACCATATCGTCCCTACTGCAGGGGCACGGGTTAACCTTCCCGAGAAAGAAACCGACGACGACGACGATATGGGTTACCATACTCTACTTACACACGGGGGCCAAGTCCGGATTAGTGGAGGATGTGGGGCAAGTAGCCAATCCTAGTGTCAGAAGTTTTCAAGTCGCCTATAAAGTCTCCGACATGGCTTAACGACTGCCATCTAGTGATAGCAACCGGCACCAACGGCTTAGCGAGCCGTGCGAAGCCCGGAAACGGTCGAGATAAATGCCACTAACAGTCAAACCCATCCAGGCAATGACCGTGTCTGTAGTTAGTTAACCTGCGTGATCGATGCGACCACGCAAGCTGCACTGAGCCACCATCGCTTTCGCTTTTTACACCCTGTATAAAAGCATACAACTTGTTAATAGATAGGTACGATATCTTCAAGCGCGTAGCGATTTTTTGTTTGATAATTGTTCTCCATAGTACAGTAAAGGATTTTATGGTACAAAAACATGCTTACCTTGACAGGTCAGTTATATTGATAAAAAAACCTGTTCATCATGAGAATGTATTCTCTTGAAATTCCAGTTTCAAATATATAGTAAATACAAATTTGAAGAAGGAAAAGGTAATATGATTCAGAATCATTAATTTCTGAATAGAAAAAAATTTTAAAACGTTTTATTGTCTCATAACTCAACTTAAAACTTAGGTAGGTATTTGATTTTTTTTTTCAAATTAGACTGAAGTAGAAAATCACAAAAAATTGATTTCTAGTACTGATGCTTTGGTGCTTCGCCAACTCGCCTTTCGGCCTGACCACCTCTACCTTTTACCCATATGAAAATATCATAAAGCCCCTTCGGTGTTTAGGTACCTATTTTTCATTCGAAAATTGATTTCCGAAAACTTTTCTAAACGGAAAATAATATACCAAACTTAAAAGTTCGGGAATAAAATGAAACAGGTACAGTGCGACATAAAAAAGTAGAATATAATTATAATAATTTGGTGTTGCAATGCAATGAAACGATTTATTTCTCGATATTTAATTTGTACTCTTTCATGTCGCACTGTCGCACTGCACGTATCTACATACAACACTTGTTTAAGTATAAATAAAAACGAGCTCATCTTTACGATAATTGATAAACCTATACAAACTCATTAGTCATTATACATATTTTAATATTTTCTCAGCAACAAACCAGTATCTTTAGACCAGGCGACGCGACGCGACGGACGCGGGCGCACGCACGTTCAAAGACTCGTTCTAAATTTAAAAGCATGCAGGCTTTTAAGTTATTTTTTCTCTGCCTCGCCATCTTGGCTATGGCTGCTGGCCAGGGATCGAACCCCATCGTAAGAGTGTCTCAGGGGATATTGCAAGGTGCTTGGAAGACTTACAAAGGCAGGACCTATGCTAGCTTCGAAGGGGTGCCGTATGCCAGACCGCCGGTTGGGAAGTACAGGTTCCGGGTAAGTCATGACTTTTTTTTATCCTCACTTGGTTAGACCAGAAACCTTGACTTTATCTCATCTAACTGTACGTGACAATTGATGCCGAAGATGGAAGCGGGGTTACCAAGATTCCCCAACGCAATGGGGAACTGACTATCTTATCTCGGAAAACAGTGCTATTAACATTGATGTTAAGCAGCAAGACTTTGATAAAATGGTGCTAGCTAACCAGGCGGACTCATTAAATGGCCAACCACCAATCAAAGCGAGAAATCGAACCCGCGACCTCCTGATTTGTAGCGAGTGGGCTGCCACTACGCCACGGAGGCGGTTATTTGCGATTAAATCTACCTATTTATTAGTAGGCAGGCTCTCTGCAGCTGCGATTAAGTCAACAATTTGATTGGTTAGGCAACGAATCACCTAATTTAGTAGCGAATGGAATGGTGATTAATAGTTGGTCGGTCTCGTCGGTTACTTCAGTTCTTCGGGCCTTCTAAAAAAAAGTAAATTATGAAATATTGATCATTTAAAACTCTAGAATTAGGTATAAGTTTGTATTGTTTGTTACTATTTCAAAAAAATAGACTTTTTAGGAGTTATTAATTAATAAGTAAATTTATACATATTATTTAAGATATAAACAGTCTGATCACTATCTTATGTCATTTATTCAAATTAAATCGAAACCGTCCAACGCTAATGTGTTAAAAATTGGATATCTCGAACAGACCAATTAGATAAGGAATGTAGTGGTGTCGATTCGGTGTTTACATTTAAACTTATTTGACAACTAAACTTAATTTAAGGGTCCTGTCCTTGTCATTTCGGTATAAAAAGAAAAAGACAGAACACTTCGAGTGAAGACCAGTTCCGTGGTCATCTAGAGGGGAAGGCTAAATTAACCTCGAAGAAGCTTGGTGTGCTCAATAGATCGAGACGGTATTTCACTGCGGCCCATCGCCTGCAACTTTATAAGGCGCAGGTTCGGCCTCATATGGAATACTGTTCTCATCTCTGGGCAGGGGCACCGCAGTACCAGCTTCTCCCTCTGGACCGTATTCAACGGAGAGCAACTCGAATCGTCGGCTGCCAGGATATTTCAGATCGGCTTGACTCCTTGGCGCTGCGTAGAGATGTAGCCTCGCTCTGCATTCTCTATCGCATGTACAATGGGGAGTGCTCCGAGGAATTGTTCGGATTGATCCCTGCCGCCTCTTTTCGCCATCGTTCTACGCGACAATATATTCATCCCCATCACATAGATGGTTGGCAGTCCACAACTGTGCGTTTCACTAGAAACTTTCTGCCTCGCACAACCAAACTGTGGAATGAATTGTCGCCTGCGGTATTTCCGGTCAAAGGCCGGCAACGCACTTGTGACTCCTCTGGTGTTGCGGGTGTCTATGGGCGGAGGTAATCGCTTACCATCAGGTGATCCGTCTGCTCGTTTGCCACCTCTGCCATAAAAAAAAAACACTTAAGTTTAATCCTGTTAAATAAGTTTAATCGTGAAAACCGAATCGACACCAGAACGCGCCATACTCACTGCCTCTATGCTGGTCGTAGCAAGCTCACACGAACTACACTCGTAATTCTGGTTTACAAAGACTGATGCTGACATATTCTTCCTTAAAACGTAACCAATTTTTAAAGTTAACCTTAACACGTCTACACCTGTCTACACACAAGTACACGCAGCAGTCATACACTACAAACACACAAGACATAGCGTGCTGTCCGTCAGTTATACGTAACTCCAATTGTTACCTATCTTGATTTTCATTTTATATTGTAATTGTTAATAATAAGTATTATTTAATTTTTCTTCTTAACAACTGACTGTCTCGGTGGCTCAGTGGTTAGCGTTCCTGACTACTGATCCGAGAGAGTGGGTGCGATCCGCACCCAGGGTAAACATTTCTGTGATGAGCAGATTTGTTTGCTCTGTGTCTGGGTGTATTATATCTATATAAGAAGAATGTATTTAAATGTATATGTGTATGTATATCAGTCTCTCGTTCCCATAGTACAGGGAATCCTAGTTTGGGGCCAGATGATCGTGTGTGATTTGTCCCGGATATTATTATTATATTAACTACATTTAACCGTTCAATGTGTCGAATGCTATGTCGTCCTCGACGATAGGGCCAATCATTTCATGATCTCGCCGATTCCTACCCAAGTAACACAAAGGCTGATGTTCAGCTACAAGTCAGCTATTAAACAATAATAAGCTATGCTAAGCAGCCAAAAGTTCTGATTATATCGTTATAGTGCAGCTCTTATGCAGCTGATGTGCTCTTGGGTATGATCTGGCCACGACACGACAGCTAAATAAATTGTAATATCACAAAATTGTAATAAATTATAAAAAGCTGTTATAATAAAATAAAAAATAAACAAAATTAAAATACTCTCCTATCTTATCTGAATAATATTTAGATATTTACTCAGAAAAAAGTTATAGATGAAGCAAACGTCTTCATTTATTTGAACATCGGGAAACACTTATAGTATAAATTATAATATAATATTACTAACAAGTTCTGGGAACAAAAGTGTTAATGATTTCTTTATTTTTCTTTTTTAACAAATTTATGACAGAAATAATAAAACCAGGCAAAAAATATACGTCTACGCGACGGACAGACGGACGGCCAACGAAGTGATCCTATAAGGGTTCCTGTTTTCCTTTTGAGGTACGGAACCCTAAAAAAAATTAAAATATATGTTAGGTATTTGAAGTAGTTAACCTAAATTATATACTGCAATTAATAGTCAAAACATTTTTAAACAAATGAACATCTGACTAGTCAGAACCATAGCAGATCTTACGAATCGCTACTAATTGTACGCCTGAGGTGATTGGTCGCCTGACTAATCGAAACTAAATCTTCGCCAGACCGATTGTTTACTAAATGTTCTCTGTTATCGTGGTGCACAATTAACTGAGATATCTCCAAGGGTTTGCCTGATTTTACACTTAATTAATGCCTGATTTACCGATATATCACCTCCGTGGTCCGCGGTGGCTAGTCCAACTTTGTACAAAATATACACGCAATCTCCGTAAACATCTTATAGGGTGTTAATTGAAATCGTCATTCATCAATCGTCATTCATTCATCAGTAATCATTTATCAATAAAAAAACAACCAATTGTCGCTTGGACTCAATAGAATCTGTCGAAACCCCGAAATAGAAAAGTTTTGTATTGTTAAAATAATCACCAAGCAATAAACATGCTAATTAAAGAATATCACTTCAAATGCTAATCACATAAATAATAGCTACAAAATGCCTTATTTTTTTATATTTCTTCTTTAAATTACCTTGAAAACTCGCTGTAGTTTTAAAATTAATTTTCTATTCTATTTTTCTATTTGGCATTCCACATCTCGTATAAGGAGTGATTTTGCCAATGTCAAGTGTAATATTGGGAGAATCTTCAATAAAAAAAATTATAAAAAAATGGCGAAACGCCAACGTCAAGTGAAAGACGTGGCTCTAAGGGTGATGGGCACTTAAAGATGCTCCACGTGGTGGTTTGCTGCTGGAACTCGGAAAACGGAGCTGTCTCCCGAGTTAATCCTCTTCTTATGACGGCTTATCACTGAATCGGAATCACAGCTATTTCCCCATCACAAAAATAACGTTGAGATTACTCTAAAACGGAAATAATTAAAAAAAATAACTCAGCAGACGCGTGCCCGGCAACCAACCCTCTTAAAGTTATTTTTATGTGCAGTTTGTATCTTGGAAGTTACGAATATGTTCAAAACTCAAAACTCTGTTCACAGAAGTGACTTTTTTGTTATAATTTAAATTTTAAACAAAGGCCTCCCCCAAGGATTTCCACGTCGACCGATCCTGCGCTGCCCGCATCCAGCGGCTTCCCGCAACCTTACGATTTTTACATCATCGAATTGTAAAATATGGCTTGCCTTTTGAAAGTTTCCAGTGTTGATTTCACCATTGGGTATTTTCCATGAAAACCCTTCAACTGTCAATTAACACGAACCGTGAAAATTCACGGTTGGACACAGCGTTCGCAGGCGCCGCCCGCCACTCTCGCGCAGATATATGATCAGCATTTAATTGGCAATCACGCAGAGTTGCGGCTGCATTGTGCGACTGACACCGTTGTCAAAACACAAGTGCGAGCGGACATGCACAAAGTTTGATACAAAATGTTGTCCTACTGATTCTGCCCGTGATAGCTCTGGTGATAGAGTTCAAAAACTTTTTGCGAATTGAAAATGGGATGGAAAACAGAAGAAATAGGTATGTTTTTTTTTCAATGTCAGTAGAGGAGCAATTTAGTGAACATTAAATAGCTCATCATTTATTTTTGATGCAGCATGTAGCCTATTAGGCGTTACCACTAGTTTTGTTTCCTTCACGCTTTCGCTCTTCCCTTGTGCCACATCGGGGTCGGTTGCCACCGCAGGCGGTAATTGGCGTTACACACATTACGGCCCGATTGATCGATGTGCTCTTCGGTGGCACGTGCCAGGCCAGGCTCGTGTCATAAATAACAATAGGTCAGACTGCCTAAATAAAGGGCCTACATCTAGCTATAATAGTTAAAAAACTGGACAAGTGCATGTCTGACTCAGGGTTCCGTACAAATAAACAGTATTTACCATCCTAATTTAAGAGCATAGACTTCTTATAGGTTTTCCTGTTATCTTAAATAAAGAACAACTTTTTGTTTATTTTTTCAAAAATATAGGCTCAGTAGTTTCGGAAATCAGATCATTTTGAAATCTCTCTCTCCCTTCTTGATGATGTTCTGACGCTGACCTTTCCATCCCAGGAGCCGCAGCCGCTGAAGCCCTGGCCCGGAGTATGGGACGCCACCAAGAAACTGCCCATCTGTCTGCAATACGACGCGCTCGCCGAAAAAATCTATGGTTAATTTTTTTTATTCAGGTTTACCTGAACATTTGATCATAAATAACATACTGCATCAGTTCGATTTATGAAAATTTTCGTCTCGTCTCAGTTGTATGAACTCAGTTGTTTGACAGCTATTGTCCTAATCATCGTGAGCTAGGTACATAACCATAAGGTTTGAATCAAGGAACTATAGTATAATTCCTAACATAGGTTTTTTGGGTATATAAAAATGAAATGTCTGAGCGTGATGTCTCAAAGACTGTAGAGATAATAGAGCGTATAGGCGAAGTTATTAAGCACGCTCATCTATATGTATATAGTATGTTCTAGATTCTAGATAATAGGTAGTACAGGATGTTCATTAACATACCTACTGTCGGGGCTCAAACTCAGTTGAATCTGTGTTGTACATTACAACTTTCCCCAGAGATATTAATCAATTCGTAACATAAATAATGCGTGAGCTCTTCAAAAAAGATTAGCTGATCTGTTCAGGTTCATGTGTTAGCCCAGTGAGTGCCCTGGCAGATTTGTTAAGAGCATTTTATGTATACCTTCTACTCGCCATATCTATTTCGTATACATTTTAACAAGATTATATTTACAGGTAGCGAGAACTGTCTCTTCCTGAACATCTACACTCCGAAGCCGATCGCGGGCGCCTCCCTTCCCGTCGTGGTCTTCATCCACGGAGGAGCATTTATGTTTGGAGCCGGCTCCATCTACGACGTGTCAGCCCTGATGCAGAGGGACGTGGTGGTCGTCACGCTCAACTACAGGCTTGGACCGCTTGGTGAGTGGTAGTGGTTGTATCCTCTTTGAAGATTCTCTTTATAAAAGATCGATGCCTTGAGCAATAATGACATACTACAGTTTTTGTTCACCACCCATGTCGTCCTCGGGATGGTTAAGCCTTACTCCACAAACTGGGGCCAAGTCCGATTTGGTAGAGTATGAGGGACAAATGGCGAACTCTAGTTTCAGAGGTTTTCAGCCTGTAAGGACTCCAACATACGTAGCTTAACAACTGCCATCTAGTAGCAGTATCCGACACAGGTAAATAATAATTAATGGGACAAACCACGCAGGGTCATCAGACCCCAAACTATGGCAACCAGAAGCTACGTTTATCTTCGAAACGCTGCAGCGGTTACCGAGCAAGTAGCTGTCATCTCAGATGACGCGTCTGTTAATACAGGGTTTAGCGTTAATAAATGAAGTATAGGTAATTAGATACAGGTACCTATTATGTAATTCAAATAATAAGCTAAATCCCTGATATTGACGTAAGATGCCACACATAAATAATTATAGGTTGTCAACAAATTCGCAACTCCATAACCAGTTTTAGTCTTGCAAAGTCGTGCATATAAACAGAATAAATATAATAATTTTATCGATAGACAATTTGGGTTAAGCGAGATCGCGTAGGCGTTCTAGACTTTGCCTGACCTGATATAATAATTATGAAGTAAATAAGATAAGATTATACTTTTAGCATCCTAAGTATCTAGACAGATATAATATTTATAAATATTATAATTAATGTTTCTTAAAACTAGCTTTTGACCTCGGCTCCTCCCTCATGAATGGATAGGTATCTATCATTTTTATGACTGTTGCTGTACTGGCGATCATGAAAACCCCTTTTTCGGGCTAACTATATGCTTGCATGTATATATTTTGTTTCCGGCCCTCTACCTAAGTTTTTTGTACTAAATTTCATTGAAACCAGTTTAGTAGTTACATAAATTAATATCATTTGGCCAAGCTCCATTATTTTTGGAGTTGCCGGTGTGATTCCTGGGAGAGCTCAATATTTTTACAGAATAAAATGTATCCTACGTCACTTCCCACCCCATCAAGTATCTCTGTGCAATTTTTTTTTCTTACACACAATTGGTAAGTCCTTGGCATCATCTCACCTGATGGTAAGTGATGACGATGCCGAAGATGGAAGCGGGCTTACCAAGATTCCCCAACGCAATGGGGAACGGGCTATCTTATCTTTATGCTAATCCTTTGCTGCATTATGACGTGAAAGAATGTCGAACAAACTCAATTTTAAATTTATAATATTAATAAGGATGACTCCAAACAATACACATTTTGGTCATTACTGACTAAGTGGTCAAAACGCCCCAGACACTTGCCATAAAGACGACCAGCGAGATACATTGGAACTCGAAATAATTTAATTTCAATTGCATTTGCAGTCTTATTACTTATGTTAATTGAAGTGCCTATTTAGCTAGTTTTAATAACTATGTTTTTCCAGTTCTAGATAGGGCTGTTAGCCACTCTTATCGTATTTCACTAAAATACCTGTTTTTAATCCAAGATATCTGTGAATAAATGAATGTAGAATACAGTCTGCCTGCTTCACGAGAACGAGTGATGTTGTATTTGATTATAAGTACGTACAAAGTTATTGACACAAAAACTATTAAAACAAGATAATTGTACAGATAGGCTTTCGTCTGAAATGTACCAAACTTGTAACTTAATTATGATGTACTGTACTTATAGGTGTATTCGAAAACAGAACCAGGTGAATCATTTCTCATTCATTACTGCTTATCCGAAAACCTTTGAAATATCATCAAGGTATTATAATTATTCTATCTTTTTAACCAGGTTTCCTGAGTACGGGCGACGATGTAGTTCCAGGCAATGCGGGGCTTAAGGACCAGGCATTTGCACTACACTGGATCAAGAACAACATCATGATGTTTGGCGGCAATCCCGACAGTGTCACACTGACGGGCTCCTCCGCTGGGGCCGCCAGTGTGCACTATCAGTACTTGTCACCGCTGTCCAAAGGTGAGGTAACATCAAGAACAACTTCATGATGTACGGCGGTAGCGGTAGCGTGTGGTGTGACCCTAACGGATTTCTTTACTTTGAGTAAAATTCATTCGAGTAAATATATCGCTCACTCAAATATTTAATTCAAACAAACGACACGTTTTCAGCATAACGTCGGTCAAATCACGAAGGGGCTCCAACAAATTCTTGATCTTGATTTATACATATTAAAGGTAAACTTAAAATAAACCTAATAATTAAAGGGAGTTAGTTCTTGTTCTTAATAATAGCCTCGTTAACTACGTAAAAGCTTAAGGCACTGAGTTGAAACAGTTCTTCACAGTAAATTTTAGACTTTTTCTTAAAATTACTCTACAGTAAAGTTGTAAAAATTTGCTTACGGCCCTTCGTGATTCGACCGACGATATTTTGATGCCGAGGCAGCGTTCTTTGTCAAGTCGCGTCATCCGCTTACAACACAAAGGGCGAGACAAACTATTTAAGCGAAAGCGAACAAAGTTTTCGCATAAATCACTACGTGTCACTACATTTGTCGCCGTTGAGCACAACGACTGGTGACAACTTCGCTACTGTTTGGATTATCATATCATTAATTTTGTCGCCTTTATGTAAATGTCAACCTCTCGCACATGCAGTCAGGTCCACTTGGCTCCCTCCAAACGTAAAGCAAATGTACAGGGTGGAATTTTACTTGTTTCTTGCCCGCTAAGTAAGACTTCTAGCTACACGTGATATTAAAAAACTTCCCCAAGGAACCCATACAATCTTAGCAAAACATTTTTTTCACCGTTGTATGGGTTCCTTGCGTTGGTAAAAAGACTAATTGACGAGGAGGCCAAGTTGTTTTATAAAGTTGTAAGCGCCCAGGCCTTGTGCTCCTACTAAATTCTCCTACTGATAGGAGCACAAGGACATGCATGTCCTGATTCTCCTACTGCCCATAAATAAACTAAAGATAGGAATTAAAAATAGAATAGATTAGATAAAGTGAGCCTGGATGAGGGTGGCATTTTTTGTAAAAAATAATATACTATAAATAAAGATTGATTACAAAAAAAAACTTTAATAGATAATTCAACTAAACACCCAGGCAAAAAGCTAAAATAATTTTTGGTACATCAATATTCTCATTGGGCGGGAATCGAACCCAGAGGAAGACCAAACTACTGCGACACAGGGACAGGCCAACAGACGGACGTGCTAGTTGAATACTGCGCAGCAAATAAACGTCCTTGTAAAACTCATAGACGAACTGAAGAGCGCGGAATATTACGAGAATTATTACTGCCATAAGTAAAAAGGCCGCAAATTATATGGAAACTCCATATATGTATTTTGCGGCCTTTTTTATCTTATGAGAGCAGTATTACCGTCATAATCCCTCAAAACGATGAAAAGACACGACAACTTAATTGTGTAATAATACTTTAATTGCGAGTGGATACTAGACTGCGGCGCACTGGTTACGATGAAAACAATTAAATAGGGAAATAATTTCGCACTAACATTAACTTTAAACGTTTTGTTTTTTATTATTATTACTAAATCACTCGGACATTGGCAAGGATGAAAACACTACTTAAGCGATAAGCATGTATCGTAAGATGATCGAGCAGAAATATTTTACCCTTATGCAGTGTAGTTCTTTTATTTAATCCCCTGTATTTAGTTTTCTCACTATTTTTCGAACAAAAAACCGATAAACCGGTTCAAACAACTAGAATAACTTTGTTGTATGATTTACGAATAGACCATTGAAACATGAAGCTTAGATGCTAATAGTGAGTCATTTAAAGCTAACCTAAATTGCTAATAGTTACATAAATAGAGTTCAATTTGTCCTAGAGCACTTTTTTATTATCTCTAGTTAAGGGGAAGACACAATTTTTCTTGTGTTCTGTACTTGTAGCACTCACTACACTGCATTAAGAAACGCTGTTACTCTATGACTAACTCAAAGGGTTTTGTACTTTTCAGTCATGACTGCAAAAAGACTAAAGCAAAGAGAGCTGGAATACTGTTACAATAAATACAGGGTGTTAAAAAAGTTCGTTTAAGAATCAAGCATAGAATACAGGAAAAATATTGAAAAAATCCGATCTATAACATTTTTCAGTTTCCTATACAAATTCTTGATTCACTCTTCAGAGGGAAGACTAAAGAAAATGTAGATCGGTTTTTAACCTGTATGTATGTATGTTTGTCCGCGATTAGCTCACGTTTGGCTGAACCGACTTTAATGCGGTTTTCAGAAAAGTATTTGTTACATTTAGGAGAAGGTTTTAGTATTTTAACTGACTTCAAAAAAAAGGAGGTTCTACGTTTGACCCGTATGTTACACGATTGAAGTCGGTTTTTTGACGCTTTCAGCGTTGTCGATTATGTCAATATTTTTCCTGTATTTTATGCTTGATTCTGAGTAACCGCATACAAATTCTTGATTCAATATTCAGAATTATTACATATGGAAACCTAAAAAAAATTTGATCGATTTTTTGAATATTTTTAACGGACTTAAAAAAAAAAGAGGTTCTCCGTTTGACCCGTATGTTATGCGATTGAAGTCGGTTTTTTGACGCTTTCGGCGTTGTCGATTATTATTCCTGTATTCTATACTTGATTCTGAGTAACCCCTTAAAATCTCAAACGCACTTTTTTAGTACCTTGTATAGTATACAGGGTGTACCAAAATATATGGGGCCTCATCATACTGAACAGCTTCAGGACTAAGAATTAGCTGGAATAAAATAAAAATGACACTCCATATAAAATTGACCAACCAGCTTTTTGTTTTGTATAAAAAGTTTTTGTTTAGCTATTTCAGAAAAGTTTTAGAAAAAAATCTAAGCACATATAATAGGTTGAGTGGTTTCCGAGTTATTCTTAACTACTGTGGGCTCCTAAGCGTAAGTGAGCATATAAATCTAATAACCTGGAAAGGCAGTATTGTCATTTAGTGTTTGTCGATTAGTAATTGTGTACTTACCTATTTAAGAGTCCTACCTACCTGGAGATGTGAACGACTATTAAAAAAATTAACATTTTTAAGTTTTATTCTCATGTACTTAAGTGTTTTTTTTTCTTTTTATGAGAATAAAGTATCTTTGAATCTAAGTTACTGTGAGCTAAATAAATCGGTTAATTTAGTTTTCTTACGTATCTCTTCATTTCTGATTAGATCCATAAGATAAAGTCATAGCCTAGCAGGCTCTATTGCCCTTTGGGTGACTTTGGGCCTTCCTATGAGGCCCGTTTTATTTACTATAATTTACAAGGAAATCGCAAGAAAAAACTTGAAGGAAAAATAATGTGCTTTAAGAGGGCATTGCTCTTTACATGCAAATAAATACATCAACTGAAACTCCAATAACAATTTACCTTATAAATATAATTAATGCGCTGTGACAAATGAGTGATAACAATAATATTAGTCGAGTAAGATATCTCATGTTAAAGAGTAAATATAGCTATCTTGAATATGCATCATTTACTGCAGACAGAAGCAGGGAAACGAACTAGTAACGAATGCACTCGCTTCGCGTATATTTGCTTAACATTTAATGCAACTAGATCGTGAATTGTGCATGAATGGTGAGGTCTGAAGGGGCTATTAACTGCTCTAATTGGCTAGGAAAATGAACTAATGTGAAATATGAATATATGTATTTCGCTAGCTTTTTTATAGCGTGTTAAGACACACACACACACACACACACACACACACACACACACTTTAGTCTGGTGGCAGTAGACTGATTTGGAAGAATTCGTTTCTCTGGCGCCTATATACTTAGAACACAACAGGAATCGATGTTTCATCTTGGTCCAGAGATAACAAAATAGTATACAATATATATATGTATTGAATCATCGGACTCAAGAATATATTTTTATACTAACCAGACCCTTTATTTTGTAAATATTCTAAAAATGATAAGAAGCCATCCTTAACCTACAAATGATATCATATTTTGATAATGTTGTGAAACAATTTGCACTAAAATTATATCTATAAAATGTTTTATGCAATATTTGTTTACAGCAATATATTAGGTATACAGTCTTAAAAA
This sequence comes from Coleophora deauratella, assembly GCA_958295455.1. Classification (NCBI taxonomy): domain Eukaryota; kingdom Metazoa; phylum Arthropoda; class Insecta; order Lepidoptera; family Coleophoridae; genus Coleophora; species Coleophora deauratella. Next base: position 3,023,248 of record OY282400.1, on the reverse strand, counting down.
CTGCCATTCAACTCTTGGTCTATATTACTCTGTCCAATACTTAGCTATGCAGTTTCAAAATTAATGAATATGAAAATGATGCAATGAACACGATACTTCGATTTCATTGATGAAATAGCGTCTTCTCTACTGTCGTCACCAGGAACCTTCCACCGAGGAATCGCCTTCAGTGGCTCAGCATTCGCATCGTGGACGCACTCCATCAAGCCGGTGCAGAAGGCTAAGACCCTGGCTTCCATCATCGGCTGCCCAACGACCACCAGCAGGGAAATGGTGGACTGTCTCCGGTACAGACCTGGGGAAGTTCTCGTGAATGCCCAAATCGAGATGTTTGTGAGTAGCTCCTATGTGTAAAATAGATCAGTCGATTAATCAACTTTGAAGGGGATGTCAGTTTCTTTTTCGATTGGACTAATAAATAATATGGATTTCTTGGGGAAAGTTCGATTTAATGATTAGCCAGCCACAAGTAAAAAATACCACGTCATTCTTTACAAGCTGTAAGTGTAAACAAAAATCCATAGCATATTATTTAGTATACATACATATATTACTCATTTACATTATTAGTATATAGGGTGACTTTAAATTAGTTCTTGATACCAAAGGCTATGAATGTGCTCATGATAACAAACAACTTTCTCTAAGGAACCCATAGTCATATCGCAAAAAAATTTTGGACTCTCCATAGTAATTTGGCTGCTCGGCTGCTCGATTTGTATGGAGAGACCAAATTTTTTTTGCGATTTGGCTATGAGTTCCTTAGGGAAAGTTGTTTGTTATCATGAGCACATGTATAGCCTTTCGTATCAAGAACTAATTTAAAGTCACCCTATATATTACGTAGGAACGACACAATGCGATAGTAAAATAGGATCAAAACCACGGCAGCTACGCGCCAAAAGAACGTGCATATATAAAAGACATCAACGCGAGCGTCAGTGCTACGCGGCAAATGAACAAGCATATTAAAGACTGATGAGCATTATTCTGGCACGCAAACATAGATATTTATTTCTTTGATTTAAAATGGTTATTTTGCATGCCTCATCTTGTGGAAGAAATATTTGGATATTTAAATTTTTAACAGCCGGAAAAATAAAATGCTTATCACGTACTTTTTATCATATTTTGCTAAAAGTTATAATCTTTGTTGTAAGCTCTGACGTCATAACTCGAAATTGTAATTTCAATACTAATTACGATATTATACTGAACTAACTTCCGCCCGCGACTTCGTCCGCGTGGACTTCAATTGGGTCTACAGAGAAGGCAATGTTAAGGCAGCGCCATCTAGTGACAAAGTAAAAATTTCAGTTTTTAGCCATTCCTCCGGGAACTATCCTATCCTATGTGTTAGCCGAGTGCTTTATTTATCTACCTACCAAATTTCACCCAAATCCGTTTAGTAGTTTCGGCGTGAAAGTGGAACAAACAAACAAACAATCATCCATACTTTCGCATTTATAATATTAGTGAGATAGTGAGATGAGATGAGATGAGATTTTTAACTAAATTCAAGCGAGTAAGATTTAGTGACCAAAAATATATCAGAGTTTATATTATTATTAAGTCGTTTTTAGGGTTCCGTAGCCAAATGGCAAAAAACGGAACCCTTATGGATTCGTCATGTCTGTCTGTCTGTCTGTCTGTCCGTATGTCACAGCCACTTTTTTTCCGAAACTATAAGAACTATACTGTTGAAACTTGGTAAGTAGATGTATTTTGTGAACCGCATTAAGATTTTTACACAAAAATAGAAAAAAAACAATAAATTTTGGGGGCTCCCCATACTTAGAACTGAAACTCAAAAAAAATTTTTTCATCAAACCCATACGTGTGGGGTATCTATGGATAGGTCTTCAAAAATGATAATGAGGTTTCTAATATCATTTTCTTCTAAACTGAATAGTTTGCGCGAGAGACACTTCCAAAGTTGTAAAATGTGTGTCCCCCCCCCCCCCCGTAACTTCTAAAATAAGAGAATGATAAAACTAAAAAAAATATATGATGTACATTACCATGCAAACTTCCACCGAAAATTGGTTTGAACGATATCTAGTAAGTAGTTTTTTTTAATACGTCATAAATCGTAAACCGCAATTTACCTTTCATTCAAGTTACAACGAACTACAAAAACTTTTATATTATGTTACTTGCTGCTACGGAACCCTTCATGGGCGAGTCCGACTCGCACTTGGCCGCTTTTTATATATTTGTTGTAGGCATGTTGTAGGTTGCTTTGCACATTCTTTTAAAATCTTTTTTCTACCCATTAAAAAGTTTCTACTACTCAAATCACCGTTACATCAACCTATCCCAGGACTGGCGACCGCAGTTGTTCACCCCGTTCACACCCACGGTGGAGGCTCCGACCGTGAGGGAACCCTTCCTAACGCAATACCCCTTCCACGCGGCCCAGGCCGGCGCGATGCAGAAACTGCCCCTCATCACGTCAGTGACCTCGGCGGAGGGGCTGTATCCTGCTGCTGGTAAGCATAGACAAAGTTATAGAGACTTAATTGTGTTCATTTGTTTTTCTTTTTTGTTTTGTTCCTCCTGTTTTTGCAAGGAAAAGGCAAAGGCTTCTCTGGCCATACAGACTATTTTTACATTAGATTTATTTGCTATAAATATGGTACATTGAGCATCAGAAGCATCGATCACGCAGGTTAACCTGGATGGGTATTGGTGCCATTTATCCCGACCGTTTCCGTGCTTCGCAAGACACGTTAAGCCGTTGGCACCGGTTGCTATCAACAGATGCAGTCGTTAAGCTGTCAGCGGCCTTATAAGCTGCTTGAAAACTTTGACATTTCGGCTGGTCACTAGCCCAACAAACCTTACAACCCAACTAGATCCCCATGTTTGGAGTCCGGTCTAACCTTCCCAAGCTATGGAAAGAGACCCGGATCCCAGCCCCAACAGTGGGAACCCCGACACATGGTTTTTTAACGTAACTAGCTTGTCTAAATCTAAATTCAAATAAATTAGGACCCGCCTTAATCTTTGTCGCACTCACTCCCTCCTAACTTTAGATAGGTGAGTTATAAACTCCTTGCTATATATCTACTTAGTCACGTTTTTGGTACAAAAAAAGCACCAAAAAACATTAGTTGTAAAACCAGTATTAGATGAGAATACGCAATCTGTGACCTGTCCATATTAGATTTATGAAGATTATTTCCTTTATTTATACGTCATTTACTTGAATGAATTTACTTACGGCAACTTTAGAAGTGATGTCGCAGTACTCCCACTTAATTTATATGGATAGGGAGAATGTTTAAGGCTCCTACAAGTATCACTAGGTATTTAGTTATTTTTAAAGGTTTTTAAAATTTCACATATTGTAGGCGCATAATTGTGGAATGTACTTTTTATGATTATTTTCCGACACGCGGACTGAGCGCGCACGCTGTTACCCTATGATGAACGCGATGAGCTTTCTTCCCATATATTTTTGGTTTATATTTGTACCAACTACTAATTTGACATTACTTAGACCCTTAAGTTCATGGCCTGAGATTGCTCCCTGATACAAACTTGTCGCTTTTTCTAGTATACCAAAAGCAACCCGACATTCTGACTGAGCTGGAGTCTCGCTGGGAAGAGCTAGCCAGCAACATCTTCGAATACAACGACACACTGCCTCTAGATCAAAGATCGGTCGTAGCTGCGAAAATCAAGCAACAATACCTCGATGGAAAACCAGTCAGCCAGGAGACGTTTGCGCAGTTGGTCCAGGTAATGGAATATCTATGTAATTCGTATATCTATGTCACAGTAAGATGGCGTAATCTGCGCAATCCGTTTCAAAAATAAACGCGTCAATTCAGAAAGTTCTGGAATATCGCGTACCGTACTTAATCTGTACTGTGTTGTACGATTTTGAGGAAATGCAAATCAGATTTTCAATCGTAAAATCGTATGAAGCGAATGCATGTGAACGTGGTCGATGTTTCCCAAAGACCGAAGACTTCGCGATCTTACAGATTGGAACCGTTTTTTTCTTGAAAATAAAGCTTTGTATTCCGTATCTATTTGCATTTTAGGTATAAACAAAATGGTGAATTTCCATGGTAAAGTTGCTACTCTCTTTACGTACACATGTATGTCGCGCAGAACGTATCTCTTATCTAGGGGCTGCCTGCATTTATATCTGCGTTCTTAGTGACACATTTAGTAAATATGACTTGTTTACGACTTTGGCTGCAGATTCATGTTTTACCACTGAGGTAAATTTCGATTTACCAACTCCGGTTGCAATTACGTATTTAAGTATCATATACATATTTGTGTAAATGTTTTTACAGAGTCCACTACTTTTATCTTTCACCTTTTTATTTGCAAGCGGATAATAACAATGAGTATTTAAATTTCAAGAAAAAGGTTTTCTTCTTATACACTCAACTATGTTACTTCATCTTGATTCCGTTTTTTAAGTTCACTTTTCACGGAGTTGTGGGGTCTTTTAATTTTTAACTCACTTTGCTGACACGGCGAATCGAAGTGGATTTTTGGAACTTTGCCTCCCAAATCAAAGTGCGCCACTTTTTCCACTGTTGTTTGTTTAAAAACGACTTTTTTCCTTAGGCCTTAGGCGACCGCCTCTTCGCAGTGGACGTAGGCAAACTGGCCCAGGTCCATGCGATGCGCTCAGGTCAGCCAGTCTACGTGTACAGATACTCCTACCGTGGGCAGAAGAGTCTTTCCAACGTCATGGCGCACACTGACAAGGACTTTGGTGAGGAACCCATTATCCTAACTGTTATCATAATCATCTGACTGACTCGGTGGCTAAGTGGTTAGCGATCCTGACCTCAGATCCGAGAGTCGTGGGTTCGATCGATGGAGTCTCTGGTTCCCAAGATACAGGGAATCCTAGTTTGGGGCCAGATGACCGTGTGTGATTTGTCCCGGTTATTATTATTATTATCTCAGCCAGAAGACGTCCCTTCTACTATCAAACATAGAATCATTCCTTCTTCTATGTCATACATTTCCGCTCCAGTACACGCATCCAGCGGCATCCTGCATGTCTGACCAGATCATCAGTCCTCTATCTTCCTACTCCTGAATATCATGACCTACAATGGCTAGGTCGATGGTGAGCGATGTGGATGATGATTGATGACAATTTAACTTTGCTGAAACGCAAATATGAAGTGGCCAGCCAAGGATGTTAAAGCAATTGAGATCATAGGTCAGTGATCTCCAAAGAGGGGTACTGTAAGTTTTAAGCCAAAGCGTGTATGTATGTCTGTCTATAGCTTGATAGCTCTCAAACGGGTGGAACGAATTGTGTTAGATGCGGTTTTTTATTATTTGAAAGCAGCTTTCATAAGTTTGGTTTTAGCTGGTTTTAGCAATGTTTGATGAATGTCGGATGAATTTAGACTATTTGTCTTTTACAGTCGAATCGCAATATGCCAAGATGCGAAACGGTTCTCAATTGATTAGCAAAATTTTAAAAAAACATGTACTTAATTAAAGTTGAAACTTCTGTGCTTAGGGTTACGCTCTAGAACACTTCCATCAGAGTTATTATTGACTTGACAGGAGAATAATATTATATTGGTGCCGATTCGGTGTTTACAATTAAACTTATCTGACAGGATTAAACTTAATTTAATTATTCAGTCTTTTTCTTTCTATACCTAAAAGACGCTTAATTTAAATTTAGTCCTGTCAAATAAGTTTAATCGTATACACCGAATCACTATTGTAAATCTGAAGGATACACTCTTGTCACGTAAACCTTAATTCTAGAACACTGCCCTCAAAGAAGGCCGCAAAATATACGGAAACTACATATCGATACTTCTGGGCACAAAGGGCGTATACGCTAAATAGAACTTAGGCGTATACGCCCTTTGAGCCCAGAAGTATCGATATAATTTGCAGCCTGCTTTCTTAAGAGGGCAAAACAGGAGTCAAATGTAAGTCTATAACTTGTGCATAAGGTTGTGTTTTGAACGTCTGCACAGGTGCGTGTCACGCTGACGACGTCTTCCACGTGTTCAACCTGCCCGACACGGTGGGGGATTCCCCTGATGATGCCAAGATGACTGAAGTTCTTGTGGACATGATCTACAGTTACGCTGTCACAGGGTATGTTGTAAAAGTATACTTTTCTATTATCTGGCTTACCGAAACTTATCGTGCATACAAAACAAATATCAAAATTAATATGTCACAATCTCAACCACCTCCGTGGCGTACCTAGTGGCTACCCTACCTACTAGCTTCAAGTCAGGAGGTCGCGCGTTTGATCCCGGCGGCAGGGTACAACTATATTTTGTACTGATAATTTAAAATTGGGAAAAATGTATAGTTGTTTCCATGTCAATTACGACATTTTTATAATGTACGTAGGAAAATTCAAAGCAAGATTGTGCACATGGTGTACGGAATCCGTCTGGTACCTGCCTGGTTTTTAGGTAGATATAGTTATCGGTTTGTAGGTATTACTCAGTCCTACCTTAAACGTCAAATAATATCGTATTGTAAGTTGATTGATATAGTTAATATACATACGTATGAACCTATAATACATGCAGTGATAAAGAGTTATTGTAGCAAAAAAGTTGTAAAAGTAGTAATTTCAAATTATCAAATCATGCCCCAGTCAAAGTCCACCTAGCGCTTACGTTAACTGACGTGGTCTTACATTAAAGCACATCCCGAATGCTTTTAAATATGTATATTTTTAAATTTTAATCCGATTCGCCCTGTGATCTAATTCGCCTCGGTATACCCTACATCCAGCGGCTTCCTGTACCTCTGACTAAATTAAAAATTAATGGAGTTTAATTAACGGGTTTCAATAATAATAGTGTGGCCACAAAGCAGTCATTACAGTCTAATGTAACACCCCCTGATGGTTTCAGTGCTCCTTCTATCTAATTTATACTACAGACTTTATTCCTGCTTTATTCAATACTCAATATACTCAATATCTTTATTGCATTCCATATTGTTTATAAAGGTGGACATAAAATATACGGAGTGTAACAGAAAGGTGTGATAATATAATACTTCAAGGTTGGCTTTTACCCAACAAACTGAACAACTTTTGTTCTACAACTTTGTTGAAATCGCAAAGAAATTTTCGGACTTTTCATACAAACTTGGTTCGCCAGCTGATCGATTTGTATGAAAAGTCCAAAAAAAAATTTGCGATTTGAACAAAGTTGTAGAACAAAAGTTGTTCAGTTTGTTGGGTAAAAGCCAACCTTATCACACCGTTCTGTTACACCCTGTAGACAGTACAACATGGACCCAGTTTGGGCACAGCAATATTGGATTCAAATTCATGTTTTTTTTTCTTATTTCTAGTGTCCCCAAGGTTGCTAACCAGGGCCCAGTGTGGCAGCCAGTTACGCCCGGCTCTAAGGAGATTAACTACCTGGAGATCTCCTCGCCAACCAAGATGGAGATGACATCCAGCTCGGACTTCGGACGTAGATCCTTCTGGGACAGCCTCGGTTTTATTGAGAATGAAAATTTCCATTCGTATTTGAAAGATGAACTGTAAGAAAGAGTACGAGATATGTGCAGGTAGTCGACTTATGACGTCATAGCTAGATTGTAATATTGTGTAGAAAACAATTTCACCTGTGTAGTGCCAATACGTACTTACGTCAAAAGTCAAGAATATTAAATATATATGTATATATTAATGGTGCCATGTACAATAGTTATAAATTACAATAATATTATTAAAGTACTTGTTGGGAACTCTTTTTAAATCTATTTTGTTTTTCTTTTTATGTCAAAGCTGTCGATAAAAAGAAATATATGTGAAGTCTGTGTAAAAATGTGATGGTGGTTTTTCTTATGATATTTATTTTAAACTACCTATAGCTACGCAGGCTTGCCGTATCCGTAGTATCTGGCGACCGTAAGGAGTATTCTATAAAACGAACCATGGATCGTGCAAAAGTTGAGCGGAAAATATTACGCCGATCTTTTACCCTATGTGCGGATAAACTTCAACAAGCAATAGAGCGCAAAGACAAGATAAGTATTGCATGAGTTGGAGGTTGTAAATAATAAAATTATGACCTTATGGTTAGATTTGGAAGAGCGTGACGAGGCTGCAATGGAGCAGGATTTAGATAGTGCTGAAGTTTATACCGAAAGGTGGTTTACGTTACGAGAAAAGGCGTTGCCGTTTTTGAACTCCACCCGATCTCAATCTTCGCAAAAAGGTTCAGATGTTGAGACTGTTAAGGGTGCGGGGGAATCAGAAGGCGGTGTGTCCAAGAAGTTAGCGCGTCGGTTTTTAAAGTTGCCGAGATTTGAACTGCCGACTTTTGATGGCCAAATTAAACATTGGATTGGTTTTTGGTCGCAGTTTCGTAAGATACACGAAGATGGGGAACTGAACGACGACGATAAAATGCATTTCTTATTACAAGCCATGGAAAGAGGTTCTCCAGCGAGAGAGTTAGTTGAGAGCTTCCCGCCATGCGGTGATAACTACACAAAAGCTATGGGCCAGTTACAACAGCGGTTTGCTAGAGATGAGCTAATCATTGATTATTATGTGCGAGAGCTGTTGCAATTAGTTGTATCTAAAAATGTGTCGAGACATTCGACTAGAACCTTATATGACCGACTAATGACACAAATATTGGCTTTGGAGTCGCTCGGGCTCGCCCAAGATAAATATGCTTCTTTTTTGTATCCTCTAGTGGAGTCAGCTCTTCCAGATGACGTTTTGAGAGCCTGGAATAGATCGTGTTTTCATACAGAAAAGAAAGATATGCCACTTTCTCAGCTATTGGAATTTGTAAGATTGGAAGTTGAGTCTGAGGAAAGAATTCGTGTGGCTCGTTTGAATTCAAATGAAACAAGTTGTCAAAATTTACCTACTGCGTCATGTTTGACAACTTCTGTTAAAAAAGATGAAAAAAAGTTCGAAAAGAAGAGCGATGACAATAAAGAGATTTGTATCTGGTGCGAAAAAGGTTTTCATGTTAGTTCCGAATGCTCGATGGCTATGAAAATGAGTTTAGAGGAGCGAAAAGAGTTTTTGAAGAAAAATCGTGCCTGCTTGATTTGTCTAAAGATAGATCATATCGCTCGAAAATGTCGAAAATATCCAAGATGCGTTGTTTGTAGTAGAAGACACTACACATTAATGTGCGGCGATTTACCTAAGACTGAAGCCTCTGTCTCTAGGAACGAACCTACCGAATCAATGAACAAGCAGACGGTATCAGGCCAAACTGAGGAGAAAAGAACCGTTTTACTGCAAACGTTGAAATTAAACATTTGTAATGGAGGGCAGGTTATTCCAGTTAGAGCTTTGTTAGATTCGGGAGCACAGAGAACGTTTGTTAAGACTGACGTCATAAAGAGATTGAAGCTGGATCCTATTGGCGAGCAATCTTTCAGTCAAAACTTGTTTGGAGGGTCTGTAACTAAGAAACGCGAATATAAGATGTTCAATCTTAATATTTCAAGCTTAGACAAAAAGTTTAGCTGCGAGTTGAAAGCATTGGAGCAGCCAGTACTCTGTGGATATCTGCCGAAGCTTAGAAATGGAAGTATCGTAGACGAACTTAGACAGAAAGGCATATGTTTAACTGATTGTATTGACGATAAAACTGATGTTGGGTTGCTAATTGGTTCTGATGTTTTAGGTACTCTGCTGACCGGCCGATTAGAACGTGTAGACGACAGCCTCCTGGCCATGGAGACCAAGCTTGGGTGGACAATCCAAGGCCCCGCGGTTGGCGTGTATTGCTCAGGAGATGGCGTAAACACTCTGCATGCTTCTTTTGACGTTGAGAATGTTGAGAACTTCTGGAGGTTAGAGACGCTAGGAATTAGAGATGACGCTGAAGTTAAAGGTCAGAAAGTGATAGAGTCAGAGGTAAACGAGTTTTTTAATAGCACTATTAGTGTAGATGCTGAAGGTAGGTACGAAGTCAGGCTGCCTTGGAAATCGAAGAACATAGAGCCAAATTATGAGTTAGCATTGCAGCGTCTGAAGTCGACTTCGTCTAGGTTAACACGTATAGGTATTATTGATGACTATAATGCAGTTTTTCGGGAATGGCAAGACTGTGGAATAATAGAAGAGGAAGTTGATGATGATAAGGAAACTGGTCATTATATGGCGCATCACGCGGTTATTAAAGACTCCAGCGCGACTACGAAGATTAGACCTGTGTTCGATGCTTCTGCAGTAGACAAAAATGGGTTTTCATTAAACTCATGTTTAGAAAAGGGAGTTAATTTAATTGAGTTGATCCCACGCTTGTTAATTCAGTTTAGAAAACATCAAATAGGAGTCACGGCAGATATTAAAAAGGCTTTTCTGCAAATTTCGTTGCACCCCGAGGACCGTAACTATTTAAAGTTTCTTTGGTGGCGTGATATTGATGAAAGTCCAAGAGTTTTGAAAACGTATCGACATAGGCGCGTTGTTTTTGGTGTGACTACCAGTCCCTATCTTCTATCCGCTACTATCCTACATCATTTACAAAAGTATGATTGTGAGATTGCTGCTTCGTTAAGAACATCGTTTTACGTAGATAATTGTGTATTGAGTGTTAGAAATGAAGAGGAGATGCGAGATTTTATAGAGAAAGCAAAGACGATTATGTGGGATGGGAAGTTTGAACTAAGATCTTGGGTCACTGGGCCGAACATGGTAGACAATGATGTGGTTTCGACATCAGTTTTAGGTCTTTGTTGGGATCCACGTAACGATGAATTGAAGTGCAAATTACCTCCTAAATCTGATAAAAAAATAACGAAGAGGTACGTTTTATCAATTGCTCAAAGCATATTTGACCCACTGGGTTTTCTTTGCCCTGCCACTATTCTGCCTAAAATCATAATTCAGAAATGTTGGTTACTAAATGTAGATTGGGATGAACCTTTGCCGAATGAATTAAATAAATCTTTTATAGACTGGATACAGCAACTGGATAGTCTGAATTTATGTACTATTCCTAGAAGACTTAGCCCGTTTGACATAAGTGAAAGTGAGAATAGTCTTCATATTTTTTGTGATGGTAGTCAGACTGCATACGCTTGCTGCATATTTTTACGGTCAGAGTATAAAGGTGAAGTGTCTGTTCGTTTGGTGTTAGGTAAATCTAGAGTTGCACCGACAAAGCGGGTGACTATTCCAAGGATAGAGCTTTTAGCAGCACTTATGGCGTCCAGATTAGCTGCGGAAGTTAAAGAAAGTCTAAAGATGTCCTGTGAGGAATATTATTGGACAGACTCTAGTATTGTCTTGGCATGGTTAAAAAAACAAACAGGTTTGAGTGTATTTGTACAGAATAGGGTTCAAGAGATTGTTCGGCGGACAAACATTGATAACTGGCGTCATATATCAGGCGAGTTAAATCCCGCCGATTTACCCTCACGTGGTTGTAACTCAAAAGCGCTAGCCGAGAGTGAATGGTGGAAAGGCCCTGCGTGGTTATATGAGTCAGACTGGCCGAATTCAAAGGGTGAGCCTTCGTTTGTTTTAGAGGAAGAGCTAGGTACTCATTCAGTATCTGTACGCAAGGAAGATGCCTTTTCAGCACGGCTAGAGTATTTTGGAAATTATAATAAAATTGTTAGAATGGTTGGTTGGTGCTTCCGTTTTATTAATAACTGTCGTAGTAAAACTGCACTACACCGAGGGGATTTGTCGGCAGATGAATATAGAGTCGCAGAGCGTCATCTATTTAGGCTGCTACAGTATGAGAATTTAAATGAGAAAGACGTGCGCGAGAGGTTACGACTGGAGATGTGTAAGAGTGACGATGATTTGCTTTTGGTAAAAACGCGTTTGACACTGAGTGAAGATACGAGCAATTTTATAACCCCGATTTTGCTACCCGGAGATGGGGCTATTGTTGAACGTTTAGTACTGCGAAAGCATAAAGAATATCTCCATGCTGGTTCTCAGACCTTATTAGCTAAACTGCGAGAGTCTTTTTGGATTTTAGGTGCCCGAAAACTTGCCAAACGTATAGTAAAAAAATGTATGGTGTGCAGGCGTTTAAATGCTAAGTCATTTTGTGGCCCTTTTCCTCCACTGCCAGTAGATCGTATACAGTGCGGCAAACCGTTTCAAATCACGGGTGTAGATTTCGCTGGCCCACTGATATTGCGAGGTGGGGATTGTGGAATTATTAAGTTTATCTGGCTTAATAATTGAATAAAACCAATTTTAGAGTATCAACGCAGTGTCTTTAATCAGGGAGCGTAAGTCAGAGAGAGAGAGCATAGACAATATAAGGGCCTAACTAGACTTAACAAATAAGGACTTAATTATACTCAACACCCCCCTACAATCTCAAGTTTCTTATACATTTTAAATCTCAACTTGAGATTGCACATTTTACAAAAATATTTCAATACAAAACAAATAGTGCAATTCAGAAACTTTTACATGGCAACACAAAATAGTTTGCGCAATTTACAATCTTAATTATGACAACACTAAAAATAGTAAGTCTACCTTTTAAATATAGCAACCCTAATACAACTGTCAACAACGTCAAATGTCATTTACTAATGTAAACAAAGATAACCTTAGCTGCAAATACAAAACATTAAACATTGTTTTATTTAAATTTTACACAAACATTTCACAAAAATGGGTTGCATACACATAAATAAACTAAACTACTATTCAAGACCTAGTTTAGTACAAAGATAATCATGTTTCAACTTGGACAACGGTTTCGTAAGTACATCTGCTGCATTTTCATTACTTGGTACATATTTTAGCTTTACTAAATTCTTATTCACAACATCTTTTATAAAATGAACTTTAATATCGATATGCTTCGATCTTTTGCTGTTTTCATAACTTTCGATCATTTTAATTGTGCTCTGATTATCAATAAACAAATAACACATTTTACTTTTACAATTCAAATCTTCTAATACTCCTCTTAAATAAATAAGTTCACTTACAGTTACAGACGCAGCTACGTATTCTGCTTCTGCAGTTGATAATGCAACAGTGGACTGTTTTCTGGAAATCCAGCTCACTAAGTGTCCTTGGTGAAATATAGCAGCTCCACTAACACTTTTCCGGTCTGCTGTGTCACCTGCCCAATCTGCATCTGAAAATCCCTGTAAACAAGTACTATTATCTTCTTTCTTGTATATTAATCCTTTATCTTTTGTCTGTTTCAGGTATCTTAGTATGCGCTTTCCAGCCGTCCATAGTTCCTGAGTTGGTCTATCTAAGTAGCGACTAAGATAGCATGTAGCAAATGCTATATCTGGTCTGCTGATGGTAGCCAAGTACAACAGTGATCCGACGAGTTCTCTGTATGGAACATCTATGACTTCAGCTTTCTCATCTATTTTGAAATTAACTTCCATTGGTGTACTTGCTCCTTTACAATTATACATGTTAAATTTTAATAAAATCTTCTCTATTATGCTGGTTTGTTTGATTTCTAATCCTTTTTCTGTTCTTTTCATATCCATTCCTAGAAATTTATTTATGTTTCCTAATTCTTTTGCCTGAAATTCTATCCTTAATTTTTCTATTATTTTCTGTCCATTTCCCAGTATTAATATATCATCGACAAAAATGAGTACATATACATTCTGTCCCATGTACAAACAAAAGTCATGTTGTGACTGTGTTAGGTCATTTTTCACTAGAAAATTATGTAATCTTTCGTTCCATAAACGTGGCGATTCTTTCAAGCCATATAAAGCTTTCCTGAGCTTTAGAACTTTTCCTTCTTCTTTCTTCACACCTTCTGGACATTTTATGTAAATATCAGTCTTTAATTCTCCATTTAGAAATGCTGTAGGTACATCAAGTTGTTTTATAGGTTCATCTTGCACAGATTTACTTAGAAAAAGTTTTACTGTAGACATTCTTGCTACTGGTGCATATACATTCTGAGTAGTTTCTTCCTGAAAACCTCTAGCTACCAGTCTAGCTTTCTTTGTTCCATCATGTTTTGTTCTGAATACCCATTTAGTGTCAATAGCCTTACAGTCTATTGGCAATTTTGCACTTTCCCATGTTCCTAGTTTTTCATGTGCATCTAATTCTTTGTTTATAGCTTCTGTCCATCCACCTTGTTCTATGGCTTCCTTATAGCTTTTTGGATCTTCTGTAATTAAAGCGTATGCACTGTATGACAAGTCATAATCCTCTAAATAATTTGGTGCTTTTGATTCTCTTTTATTTCTTCCTGTGCTTTCTGTAGACTCTGTATTTTCATCTTGATTATTATCGTCTGTTTTCTTTGTAGTTTCTATTTGTCTTATTTCTTTATTTTTACTTATTTCTTCTATATTTTCAGATAATTTCTGTTCTTCTATCTTTTCAATTTCCTGTATTTCTTCATCTTCTATAACTACTGTTTTTGGTTTATTTACTGTTCTTTCAGTCTTTGCCTTGTATCTGTAGTCTGCTTCATCAAAAGTTACGTCTCTAGATATGATAATTTCTTCAGTCTGTGGATTCCATAGTCTGTATCCTCCTTTTCCATAGCCAACCATTCTCACTTCTGTACTTCTTGGTTCTAATTTATCTTTTTTGGATAAATTGAGTGCCCATGCCTTACTTCCAAAAACTTTTAACTTCTCTAAATCAGTTTTTCCTAAATAAATGCTTGCAGGATTTTCTCCATTCAATACTCTGCTTGGGCTTCTATTTAAAGCGTAGACAGCGCATTTTAGTGCTTCGCCCCAAAGATACTTTGGCATGTTTGTTTCCAATAACATCGCTCTTACTCTATCCATGAGCGTCCTATTCATTCTTTCAGCGACTCCGTTTTGCTGAGGTGTGTATGGGCATGTAAACTCCTGTTTTATTCCTTTCTCTTGACAGAACTTACTTAATTCACCTTTGAATTCTCCTCCATTGTCTGTTCTTATTCTTTGAACATAAATTTTATCACGTTTAAGTCTTTTTATGTAATTTATTATGTGATCCTTTACTTCATTTTTATGTCTCAATAAATGAACTTCAGTAAAGTGTGAGTAATCGTCAATAATGGTTAGAAAATATTTTTCTCCATTTATATTTTCATGTGAAATTGGCCCACCAATGTCGCAATGTATAAGTTCCCCAATGTTTCTTGATCTCGGCTGTGTAATGGGATAAAAGGGCTTTCTAGTTCCTTTTGCGCTTTGACATATACTACATTTATTATCAGATGCTGGCAATCCCAGAATCTTCAATCCAGCATGGTTTAGATGAGCTAATCGACGATGCCACAAATCTTTATCTTCAGTGCTAAATGCTTTTCCTTCTTTTATACTGAATTTTATTACAAAGAGACTTCCATTGCAATTTGCATTCATTCTGCATCGGTTTGCTAACATTATTATTGCTGTATTTCTTCGAAATGTTACTTCATAACCTTTTTCACTTAACCTTTTTACTGATAACAGATTAATAGAGAGATCTTTTACTATTAGTACTTCCATTGTTAAATTATAACCTTCTTTTGATTTTAGTTTCAGAATTCCTTTTTTATTTATTTTTATTATTTCTCCATTAGCGACTCTTATATTTATTGTTGGTATTTCCTTCACATCTTGTAAATATTTCATATACTTTTCATTTATCATATTGTGAGTTGCACCTGAGTCTATGGCAAACACAATTTTTTCTGATGTTTCAGCCTGTGCTGAGAAAGCTAATAATGAGAAATCATTTTCTTCTGTTAGGTTTGCTGAATGTCTTCTGAATCCTCTATGTCCCCTGTAATTTCTCATCCTTCGTGATGTATTTCTTCCTCTGATATTTCCTCTAGTACTTTTGGGACAATTACAAGCAAAATGGTTAGGCTCGTTACAGTTATAGCATCTCATCTTTTCTGTTGAGAAGGCATTCTCATTTTCTGCTGTGTTTCTACTTGTCGACGTTATTTCCAATTCGGCATCTAGTAATTTTCCTTTCACATAGTCCATTGTTAACTCAACATTTGTCGCTTCCAGAGCTGTAACTACAGTTTTATACTTGTCGTCCATACTTAATAGCAAATAACAAACTTTTTCACTTTCTTCCATTTTCTTTTCATTTGTTTCTAATTGTCTGAATAATTTTTCAATTTCCATGAAATGATCTTCTAGTTTTTGGCCATCTTTTAGTTTGTTAGTGAGCAACTTTTTACGGATGTACAAATTTGTCAATACACTTTTTCGTTCCAAATTACTTTGCAGTCTGGCTATCATATCAGCTGCACTTGTTGCTTCTTTTATATATTCTATATGAGAGTCAGATATACCCTGAACTATAATATTTTTCGCCTTGGCGTCCGCTTTTATAAACTCTACATCTTTCGACTTTATTTTAGCAAGTGCCTGATCTGGGGTCACTTCTATAGCCTTTTTACAATGTTTTTCTTCCATGTAACACCCCACACGGAAGAGCCAATTGGAAAAATTCTCCTTTTCCAAAATATGAATCGAGTTATGTGGTGTGGACGACGCCATTTTCTTTTGTTCCTGTGAACTGCAAAACCCTACACGACTGTGCCTACTCCTACGCACTTTTTCTTTGTCATCTGACTTAATTTTTACTTTTATTTATTTCCCTGCTCCCTGGGCCCATAACCTGTGGAATTATTAAGTTTATCTGGCTTAATAATTGAATAAAACCAATTTTAGAGTATCAACGCAGTGTCTTTAATCAGGGAGCGTAAGTCAGAGAGAGAGAGCATAGACAATATAAGGGCCTAACTAGACTTAACAAATAAGGACTTAATTATACTCAACAGGGATAAATGTTGGATTGCTTTGTTTACGTGTGCCGTTTATCGCGCCATACATTTAGAACTATGCCTTTCCTTATCAACGGAGGAGTTTTTACTCGCTTTTCGGAGATTTTTGGCTAGGAGAGGAAAGGTAGATGTAATGTATAGCGACAATGGGACGAATTTTCGCGGTGCGTATAGTGTTTTAAATAATCTCGACTGGAACGAAATAGAATGCAAAGCTAACAGCGTTTCATGGCGCTTCATCCCGCCCGCCGCTCCTTGGTGGGGAGGGTTTTGGGAACGAATGGTGAGAGTGGTAAAGGATGTTCTTCGACGCGTGTTAGGTAGAGCCGCTCTCGGTTTTCAAGAGATGGTCACTGTACTAACCGAAGTAGAGGCTATTGTAAACGCTCGTCCTCTCACATACATTGCAGATAGCACGGAAAATTTCGTACCTCTGACGCCAACTTCTTTTTTACAACTTTCTAAAACCGACAGTTCAAACTTAGACATCGGTCTTATCGATGGCAAGATTCTAACTTCACGTTGGCGCTATGTTGTTAAGTTGTGCGTTGATTTAAAGCAGCGTTTCAGAGACGAATACTTAAGTTTATTGAAACAAAAGTCCAACAATAGGCGTGAGATGGCCATACAATCGGGGGATGTAGTCCTTATCAAAACCGATAAGAAGCGTGTAGAGTGGCCTCTAGGTATAGTTATGGATATCTGCCAGGGTGTTGACGGCGTCGCGAGAGTAGCTCGAGTTAAGACTACTACAGGGGAAAAATTAAGAGCTTTTCAGAGTTTATACCCTTTGGAGTTGTCCAGTAATGATATAGACCTGAGCAATGCACGTCATACTCAAATCACACGTTCTGGTCGGCATGTTAAGATACCAGATAGGTTAAAATTTTGAATTATATTACTTTTATTCGTGTGTTTTATGTTATATTTTTGTGCTGCGCGTACGCAGCTCTGCGCCCGGAGGATGTTGGGAACTCTTTTTAAATCTATTTTGTTTTTCTTTTTATGTCAAAGCTGTCGATAAAAAGAAATATATGTGAAGTCTGTGTAAAAATGTGATGGTGGTTTTTCTTATGATATTTATTTTAAACTACCTATAGCTACGCAGGCTTGCCGTATCCGTAATAGTACTTACACTACAATATGTCTTGAAAAATAAAAAATAACTTAATTTTGCAAGAAAAAGAATGTAATTTCAGTTACTGTGAGGATGAAATCATGTAATTTCAGTTAGTTTATGATAAAAACTATTCTGATTCTGATAAGGTTGGACAGATGCACGGCTAAGCCTAGTTGCCCGCACGGCGTCCGGTAGACATGGATGGGCTAACCATCTATTACCTAGAGTACCTATCTTGTGTTTCATCCCAGAAAACAAACTCCTGAGATAAATTTTTACCTTGACAGCAAAGGAAGCCATTTGTAAATCTTTCAAGTGTCTAAAGGACTGACACTCTTGTCAGATAAATCTTAACTGTTAATAGAACGGGACCTAGATCTTTCTACAGATTTGTGTGTGTGTGTGAGCCTAAGTTGTCTAACAGTTATAAATAAATATATTTCAACTGACTTTTGTTTTATTATTTTAAACATCTCCCTCCGATCATACTGCAAAATATTTGTTTTAGTAAAGAAAGAAAACTTTTCTATAAAAATACAATTTTATTTTTACAACACACCAGTTTAAATAAATAAGAAAAGGACTTATTTATTTAAAAAAAAACAGTTCTCTTACAACACAAACAATACCCAAGACTCATCTAAAGGTAAGTTTACACTAACTCAAGTCAAACCATTTTTGCATCAGTTAAGTAAATAGATGCCCATTTATAAACAACCCAACAAGCAAAGTACTTACTATACTAGAAAATAACCATACTTTTTGAAGCTGGTTAAAAAATGCTATTCAATGCTACAATGACAGTGTTAAAATTTTGATCAAATCTTAAGCTTAATCATTACAAAAAAATTACAAAGATCATCACTTTGAATTTTACATATAATTTCATATATAAAAAAATAAAGTCAAAGTCAGCCTGCAGTTAAAGGCAGCAATCAAAACAGTTTAATTTTTTTATAGAAAGAACAAATGATAATTTACCTCTCATACCTCTTTATCTGTTCTATAAATAATTAAACATAGACCCACTACAAAGGCAGATTATAATTTAAAAAAGCATGTGTCATCTCTGTCATTGGAACAGCTCATTTTGTATGTATTGTGGAGTTTAAACAATGACATCACCAACAAAAAGTCTTACAAATCTAGGCAGTAGGTATGACCTTTAAACATACTAAATATTTGCAGGTTGTTCTAGAGACTGCTCATAGGAGCTGTACAGTAATATATGTGGGATTGGTTACAGGATTTTGATGAAACAAGGATTATGACCTAAATTCTAGAACTATGACAAAATTGAGACTTAGTTTCATCATATTAAGTTGCAGCAGAAGTTATAGAATAGTTGAATCCAGGGTTATCTAATGATACTTATATCTTTTAATTTAAAAATATTAAATTCTGGGCATGTAAAACATTATAATATTCAAAACATGAATGATAATAATAAAAATACAACATTTACAGATAGTTAAGAAAAAAGGTTGATTAGAATTCTAGATCTGTATGATTTTAATGCCCCATCAGCTTATAAAATGGTTAATTTTAAAGCCTTTATGTATCTAATTCATATAACTACTGGTTAAGATAAGAAGAAAAATAAGATATTTAGATATTAAGAAATCCTATTCTTCTTTTTTGTCTCCACCAGCCACTGTGATCTTCTTTTGTAACTTGCTATATTCCTCAGTTAGCCTGTCATACTCTTTGTTCAAGCTTTCAGCTTGCGACTTGACAGCTTCCTTGTCCTTCTTCTCACGGGACAAGTCATGCTCCAGCTCTGCAACCTTTGCCTTAAGTTCTGTGACTTCCTTCTTGACGTGCTCATCTCCAGCCCCTTGTTTCGCCAGTAGACTCCTAGCTGCGACTGACGCGCTCTGTGCTTGGCGGAAGTTAGCCTCCGACTGAGCTAGCAGCTTTGCCAGCTCAGAGATCATCTGGCACATACGACGGATCACAATCAAAAGGAACAACGCAAATCCAGAGATGTAGAAGTTCCTCTGTGCACGGAACAGGCGCATGTTACCTTGCATCTCCGCGTCCAAGTGTTGATGCTCTGTCGACTCGATGCTGGAGTACTTCTGCATCTCGCGAATAGCGTCTAAGAGACATAACACCAGCACGCCGATAAGTATCAAGAAGTATATACCAGCCTGCCCGCTTATGTAAGCGAGGAACTTCGACTTGAAGAACTTCTGCCATCTAGACGGGCTGGCGATCGGCAAACTGAGTAGCAGCACGAACGCGATTTCCGCGTATAGAAACGACGCAATAATTGTCCACTGTAGACTCATTTCGCTATCTGTTTACTTTTGCACTGTATGAAATGAAACGTGTACCGGCATAAATAAGGAATCACTTTATGATGAAATATCGTGTAGAAATGCAGAAATAAGCAGGTAGTCAAGATTATCGGTGACTCACGGAAGGTATGAATGACCTATGAACAGAAAAGTCAGATCAGAATTTGACATTATGACGTGTCCAATCCAAAGTGTCCAAAACTGTACTTCTGAAAAATAATAATAATATTATTTACCATTATTCTAAGCTTTATATATCATAAGATAATGCTTAAATAATACTTCGATTAACAATTATATCCTGGTAATTAATTGTGCCGCAAATTAACTGTGTATGTCGCTAATAAAATATTTTTGAGACTAAAAAATTATGCGTGGCACGGAATATGTTCGTCAAAATGACAGCTGTCTATTGCGTTTATATTGCACAATAAATGTTTCTTACACATACAAAGAAGAGTATACTTATTTTAGATTGTATAGGTTATGTCGTTGCTCTCTAAACATTTTTATTTGAAAACTGAGCTCAAAAAGCGAACCTACTTTTGGGAGAAAGTGACGTCATTGTGATTTTATGTGAAGTGAAATTGCGAATTATATTTTGAATATCAGTTATATTTCTATAAAATAACATTCCAACGACCATGGCTGATCCTAAATACGAGAATCTACCAGGAATTGTAAGGGAATTCCTATCCAGCTCATTCAAAATATCGATTTTTGTCGTAGTTTCCCAGCATGCATTACTCATGGATGTTATTCGTTTTGTATTCAAGGCATACGACCAACCTGATGTGTACGAGACGGGGGACCTACCCGAGTCTGACCAGCCAGAGCCTTACGAGGAGGAGGAGAATGAATGCATCGAAAACCTTCACTTGTCCGTGAAGGATTCTTTCAACAAATTTAAAGGAAAATTCCTCACTGGAAATGTAGATTTCTCGGATAGGCTCAGCAGGAAGACCAGAATTGGGTACAGGTAACATTTTTATATGTTTCTGTGGTTACTTCAATTATCACAGGATTTATAAGAACATTATTTCTAATAGGTGGGTATCTGAAGTGTAGAGAACAAACAGTTACTATTATTGGGGGAGGCCTATATCCAACAGTGAACTAATACATACTGATAACGGTTCCTTTGAGAGTGTAAAGCTACACCCTAAACATTTGAATCTGGCTAATTCGGCAAAACAAAAAGTAATTAAGCATCTGTCGGACTTGTCAGCATAATCTCACAAGATTATATTGAAGGTTGGAAAAAGTGGAAAAGAAAGAGGATTGTTCCTCAAACAGGATAACAGTTATATGGTTAGATGTATAATTATTATGGAAAAAATATCCTCTGCTACTCAGTAACATTTTAGGGCTGGAGAATGGGAGCTGGCGGCTGAGGGGGAGCCCGAGACCACCCTGGAGCGGTATAACCGGCTGCGGTGCGAGTTCTCAGAGCTTCTGGAGCAGATCACCGAGCAACAGAACAAGGCTACTGAGAGTGAAAGGGTATATACATAGATAATCCATGAGATTTGTTGGTGTTTAGTATTTTTTTCTAAACATTATTGAGCCATGTCGGAGGCCTTATAGGTTTATTGAAAAGTTCTGACACTGGGGATGGCCACTAGCCCCATAACCTCCACCAATCCATACTTGGCCCCCGTGTGGAGTATGGCCTAACCTTTCCAATGTATGGGAAGAAACCCATGCCCCTGCAGTGGGGACGATTTGGGTTGTTAACAATTCGATACATGAAGACTGGCGCAATAGCTATTGCGGTATTTTACCTTTAATGTCATTTTTTGGCATCTACGATCCTAGATAAACCTTCTAAAGTTTTTTCGTAAGTTTCTTAGTATTCGTAAGAAGCTTACGAAAATAAACTTATTAAACTTATAAAGCTGTTGTTTCTGCACAAATTTTACAACATAGTAAGAAGAAGACTTTAGAGTATCAAGTTACGAAATTACATGAAAAACCATATATGTTTTAGAAATAAGGATTGTTTTAATTGCTTTTTATACTCTTCTTAAAAGAGTCACAGAAGAGAAAATGGGTCACATAGGAATGATGATGAATACCAGACAAAAATGTTTGTTGTATAAGCGAAACCTTTTTCCTTTTTAAACTGCAATTGGTCTGCAGGACTATAGACAGTTAATACCTGCGTCCATTTTTTAATATATTTATTCATAGGAGGAGTACACAAAGCTGGCCTCACAGATTAACACAACGAAGAAACTACTGGAGGAGTTGAAACTAGAAGAGGGTGAACAGATTGACCCTAAGGCAGAAAAACTAAAGTGAGCATGTATTTTAAAGTACACATTTTTAAATACATACTCAATTGTCATATCATTGTCTGAAGATTACAGGTAGAATAACTCAACTGGAAAAGTTTATCAAAAAGGTTACAGGAGAACTTTGGCTCTTTAAAATAATATGGCAGTTGACTGCTAGTCACCTTAGTTAGTTACTTTTTATCAAATGCTAAAAACATAATTCAATATAATAATTTCAGTATGAATTATAAGTATTTTTGTACATGAAAAATTATAAGTTCATGTAAGAAAAACCAAAGAGAATGTTTTTCTGATAACAGACCTATTCAGTGAACAATATTTCATAACTTATTCTAGATGCTAACAAGTACCAAAATTTTATACACCTGGTGTTCTTTTTTTTTTTTTTTCAGAGAATACTTAGCAACGAGTGGTACGAAGAAGAGAGGTGATGTAGTGACGGCACATTTAAAACTAAAACCTGAGGTCAACCTGGCGCAGACTACCAGGATAGCACAGTTAGAACACAGGTGATTATTAAAATCTACTTCCAACTCTTACGTAATCAAATCAGAAATGAGGAGAGACATAAGAGTAAAATAATTCAGCTCACAAAATGAAATGTGTTAATTTAGTGTTGCGCACACACATTTAAAAGCAACCAATGACCATTCTTTATTTTTATTTACAAATGGTAACCTCTTGGCATCACCTTCGCGTACTGGACTCAAACAACCATTAATGTTACACCATCGACTTCTTTATAGATTGCATAAACTGGAGCAGGCAGCCGGAGTACGAGATGAGGATGCCTTCAGAAAATTGCAGTCTGCAACGGGAAAGGTAAATAGAAAAGTACAAAAACAGTCTCAAATATTATGTAAAATGGACTGATAGTTAAATAAATTTCTTAAAAATAATCAGGCCGATCCTAGTGACATTAAACACGTAAAATGCCGAACCATTTTTTTTGTCATTTAAATTCTTTTTTTTTTTTGTAGGAATTTCAATATACATCCAAACTATATTTAATATTATAAATGCGAAAGTAACTGTCTATTCGTTACATTTCACGTCTAAATCACTGGATTTGAACCAATTTGGAGATTTTTTTAAATATACATAGATGGGACCTTGGGGAACTTTTTGTCGTGAAAGTAAACTTGAAATGAAATAGGAAAATTTTATGAATATTTATTTTATTATTATTCGGGAGTCTTACAGCAAACTAATACGATATCTTATCAAATTAATAGGTCTATGCTAATTACATGCTAATTACATTACCTATGTGTAACAAAGAAGGACGTTACACAAGGATAAGGGTCTACACAATTATGAAAGATATTTGGGGATATGAAAAAATAATAGTATGTATATAATCCTTCATCAATTCATCATATTTACTTCTTTTTACACAGATGAAGTCGCTTACATCAACAAGCATTTTATAAATCGTTATAGAGTATCGTCTAGACTAGAATCTGCTTGTTTACACATATAAAAATACTAGCTCCCGCCCGCAACTTTGTCTGCGTGGATTTCATAATTGTGTCCAGAGAGAAATAGAATGTTAAGGCAGGGCCATTTCAGTTTTTAGCCATTCTTCTAGGAACCCTCGAGTTTTCCGGAATAAAAGTATCCTATGTGTTAGCCGAGTGCTTTATCTATCTACCTACCAAATTTCATCGAAATCCGTTCAGTAGTTTCGGCGTGAAAGCGGAACAAACAAACATCCATATTTTCGCATTTATACTATTATTAGTGAGAGTGAGATGAGATGAGATAAACTGATGACGGTCGCGGTGCTTAGGCCACGCTGTGCGGCGCGGCGGCGGCGCTGGCGGCGCAGGCGGCGCTGCTGCGGCCGGGCGAGGTGGCGGCGGCCGAGGCGCGCGCGGCCGCGCTGCTCGCCAACGTGGACGCGCTCAAGGCCGCCGCCAAGCCCGACGCCGAGATGGACGCTAAGGTGCCCGCTGCATTTTGCTTCTCTAACTGCATTTTGCTTCTCTTGTTTTCGTTTTTAGTCGGGTGATCGATTAATCACTATGGTCAGCGATATCAGAGATACCGCCCGCAGAAGTGATGAATAGAATAGAAAATTTTTTATTTAATAGGCATTTTTTTTTAATGAACGTTAGTGCCTAGAGATGGGTTTTTGCCCAGGCACTTTTGGGCGTTTTCAGTAAAATGCCCAATAAGCGTCCATTTACGCCGTATAAATTGGGCATTTATTGAACATAAATGGACGTTTATTGGGCATTTATTTACTCAAAAATGCCTGGGCAAAAACAGGTTATTCCTGTTTGTCCCCACGAGCCTGTCCCCGAATGGAGACAAATCTTTATGTGGGGACAAACAGGAATTTGCCCCCGAAAATGCAAATGCCCCCCTAAAATGAAACGGGGGGGGGGCGCCCTCTCTAGTTTTATTGTACTACCTGTTAAAGGTTTCTCTGTACTATCCTCCACAGAACGTTTGACTGTAAAACGCACTCAAACTTTTTATTAAAAAAAAAGTTGATGGGAGTGACCACTTATTTGAAAATTTGGTTAATAATACCTAATACCTTTAGAATAATCAGATCACTGCAAACTGTAGAAGCCTAGTACAGAAATAAGATTAGAGATCGAACTTGAAACAGAATTTGCTAATAAAAAATTCTAGTTTTTTTTATCTTCGACTCTTTAGTGTATTGATTGTTTCTTTCAGGTGAATGAATTGCACAAACTACTGAAGCAAATAGATGGTATTTCACATTCCGAGATCCTGGAGCGCATGGAGGCACTGGAATCTCTTCATAATCAAGGTAAATATGATATGATTAACTTTACATACCTACCTTTTTTTGCTATTGTTAACCTAATCCTAAAAGTTCACTTCA
Organism: Coleophora deauratella; assembly: GCA_958295455.1. Lineage (NCBI taxonomy): Eukaryota > Metazoa > Arthropoda > Insecta > Lepidoptera > Coleophoridae > Coleophora > Coleophora deauratella. Next base: position 2,997,923 of record OY282400.1, on the reverse strand, counting down.
CTGATTGATTTAAAAAAAAAACCCTTTTTTTATTATTTTATTTTAGCAATTTGTAGAATGTTATTGGTGTACCCACCGTTACTTAACAACTCCTATATCAATTTTTGTACATACTGTGTTAATTTTTTACATCATTTACTCATCTTGTCAGCAAGAAAATTAAAATTTAATTTTTCGTTTTCTCAGCAAGCAACTTCGGCAAATCTCTCACAGAGCTGGAAACACTACAGAGCACGATCGCAAGTGGAGTGCATAACAACAAGGAGCTTCTTCAAGGCGTACAAGAAGTGTTTGCGCATAATGTCGATAGCCTCCAGAAGGAGATCAAGAAACTGGATGAACGGATCAGCAAGATAAATGCGTGATCAGAATCGGACTGATTTAGGAAAATAACAATGAACATGTATTGTTTTTGTTAGCAATGTGTTCGAAATATACAACTGGTGGGGTGAGCAAGTGTTCACATCACTTAATCACATATTAAAGCTGGCGCCTCTTGGTAGCTTAATTTTTTGAATTTATATTTCTTAGGTACAGTAACCACAAAATCAAAAAGCCGAGTTGTCAACTTTTTCCATACAGTGCAGTGTGTATCTTTGCAATCCGTTACATTGTATAGAATAGTAGAATCACAGATCTCTCCACTTTATTAAGTATTGGAAAAAAATCTATGGGTCGTTCTTCTTTTTTATCGACAATGAGTTGTCTCCAGTAATGTATGAACATAAAATGATATAGCAAAAATATAAGTACTACGAAAATATTCCTAATCTACCATAAAATTAAAAACTAATTGTATTGTCATCTCGTAGGTACTTCACTTCATTATTTAACTTGCGAAAAAACTTACAAAGCGCGACGGAGGTGTCCATAATACTATTTTTGGGGACTGTGACAGAGGTGTACATTTTCATCAAAAAGTTTTGCTAATAAATTAAATTTTATGTGGTACGGTAGTCCATCTGAAAAAGGGGGTACCTCACACAACATATTATAGGACATATTACATATCATATGAAATAATAATCATCATATACCATCAGTAATACGTTATGTAAATGTTAAAAAAAATTTCGTAAGTCTTGCCCATTGTCGCAAAAAAAGAAGACCTCCTATACCATTATTCTAGTAATCCACATTCATGCTATGCATGTTTCTAAATCTAAATAGAAAGATTGGCACGGGCTTGAAACTCTCGAAGAATTGCTAAACGGTGCTTCTTCAGTGTCATAGTACTACTACTGTATATTTATATGTTAAACAATTATAATCAAAATGTAATTTTTCTGCTTCATAGACCTCATAAGATAAATAATTTATTAAATAAAAATTATTAACTAAGTACTCTTTGATTTATTTTAGAATTTTCTTTTTTATTATGATCTAGAATAATTTTACCCATCTGGATTCTGGCCCAAGTCCTCACAAAGATTATCCATTTCCTGGTCTTGACTGCACTCTGACTAAAAGATGAAACATTTCGTTTATGGTCTCGGAAGAGTCAGACAGTATTAATTATAAACATTTTATGCAAAAATTGTCATGTACTACAGAAAGCAAACATGAAAAAATCATGGAGACCTCTAGAAAACTTGAATGCAGGTAAATTAGCTAAAATTATGGATGAGCTGTAGAAAACTCAAGTGGCACTTAAGCAAAAAATGTTTGGGAACCTATACTATAAAACAAAAAAGCCAATTGTTATTTTATGTAATTTATTATGACCTTAGAACCTAAGCTTCTGGAAGAACCACTTGTTCTTTCCGCTCTTGTATCGCTCTTCGAAGCGCACTCGAGTGTTGAAACGCAGCTTCTTGCGTTTCGCGGGGTCCTTCAGGTCCTTAGCGCTGAACTTCTCAAAACTGAAGTCAACGGAGTAACGGGTTGGCATCAGGTGGTTGTAGTTGACTACCTGAAAAGAACATAAACAAGTTTTAGACTTTCTATTAGTTTTGATGTGGAACACAACACTTGGTGAATCAGCATCATTAGAAGAACAGTCGTATGGAATGTTCCTAGATTATAAAGTAACAGACAATTTTATGTTTTGGTTATAAAATGTAGAATTTCTCTTCAAACTTCAGATTGCTGATGCTGTACATGCAACAAATAGTAGGCTCACACTTTCATCTGTTTCATGCTATTGTTTTATTGTAGATTTCCAAGTTATGCACAGTAAATAATGAGAAGATTTCAACAAATTGACTGAATATAATAGAACTCACCTTTACGAATGGCTTTACTTTGGAGCGCTTGTGGATTTTGTTTTTGCCCATCCTCTTGTGGACCTTCCTGGGATACCTGTCGATACCGGCCACGAATGCGTGTCCGTACGGCTTGTCTGCGGTGCCCTCATCGTAGTTTTTGACGACGATAGCCTTGCGGCCGGCGTACCGGCCACTGAGGACCAGCACCACTTTACCCGGCTTCATAATCTTACCCATCTTGAATGGATCTGGGGACAACCAAAACTAACCTTCAAATAATGTTGACAATTGTTTTGATCGAATTTTCACGAAACATGACATAACAATATCCTCAAGAATTGACCATAACACGGTCATATATTATGTTCTGCATAATAACATGCGACAAATCACAAAATATTCGCAGTAAACTATATGTGACAATAACATCGTATGAAAGTTCGATTTTCATGAGGATATTGTTGAGTATCGAAAGAAATATTCACATCAACACAAGGCACAAGATACAGAGTATTTGTTTCTGCTGATTTTACATCTAATTTGTCTATTTTATCACAGATTTCTTGAGATTTATTTTATAAAAACCTACGAAACTCACATTCTCTCTAAACGTCAAGCAAAAAAGACACGGTGTTGCCATTAAAAAGATTTCGATGCGTGACATTGACACTGACAGTCGCTAACTAGTGATGTCCTAAATATTTTTTATGAAGTTACGGTTTTACTCCTCGTTTCAGAATGACTGGCTTTTCCACATTCCATATTTTTATTGTGATGCTGGTTCCTATGCCGTGCCGTGGCGGCTAGTCTTCGGCTAGTGGATAAACAGCGACCAGAGTCAGATGCTAGGGAATGAGGGTCAACAGTACACATGGTAAGCTTTTTTAGTTAGTAGAGTCAACGAGACTAAACTATCGATCGATAGAGTCTGACAAATGAAAGCGTAACCTGAGAAAGCGCGGCAAATTCAAAATATCTTCATGTGGTATCACCAACCTATAGCAGGAAAAATATACAGGTGTTAAAAAAAGTGCGTTTGAAATTTTAAGGGGTTACTCAGAATCAAGTATAGAATCCAGAAAAAATATTGAAAAAATTCGCTCTTCCATTTTTTTTTTGCAGTTTTTCATACAAATTCTCGATTCACTATTTAGATTTAGTATGAGAATATGAAAAAAAAAATTGAAGATCGGATTTTTTGAAAAAATTGAAGAGCTGTACTTGATTCTGAGTAACCCCTTAAAATTTCAAACGCACTTTTTTAACACCCTGTATTTAATACTTGTGTGATAAATCTTTATTAAAATATATTTATACTAGTTGAAATTACAATTTACAATTAGCTTTTTACAATTTTATTGACTCCTTGTACATCATGTTTATAAATATAAACATAAAAACAGTCTACTTCATAAACTGATTTTGATAATCTGCAGTTTATTTCTGCACTGTGAAAACTGAAATTACCATAAAATCTATCATTTACGAATGGCCATTACAAATAATATCATTATATTATTATTTCTTACGCTCAACAATACAATAAATAATAAACATGAATATTCAGCCAACAAGTATCAATAATTGGCAGTCATACACTAACATTCAACAGTGATAGCCTCTGACAGCTTATGTTTATTGCCATGTAAAAACTGTAAATAAAAGTCCAGGTTAGGCTTTCATTTGTCAGACTTCTAGTTAAATCACGATTCACGATTGTTAAGCGATAGCAAGCGACTAAAATGTCGATCGACTGAAAATCGATAGTGCGCGTTTGGTGACTGTGAAGTTAGAAGCTTCATCATAGAATTTAGATATTCTGATTATACCAATAAATACTGCCTATACAGTGTGAGTCTTTATAAAGTGCACATATGAAAGGGGATGAAATAAGAGCCATTTTTATAGCCTAGAAAAGTATTAAAAAAATAAAGAAAGCAAAAGTAATAATTGTGCACGTTTATTCTTTTTAAATAACATCTGTTGTCCTTTGTCCTTAAGTAAACAAAACGTTGTAACTTTTAAATTAAGCAAGCTAGAATGTTAAAACAGTGAGGACTGGCAGTAGATGGCCGTGCCACAGAAATAAAAAAAAATACACAAAACTAAGACTAAGAAAAACCCAAAACTAGCATTTAGAGCAACAGTGTAAAAAATAGCGTATGTGGAACACTACTGTTTAATCGCTCATAGCAAACGTTGTGTGTAGATTAGAAACTTGCAGTATTTATTATTTGAAAGCTAAACTAATGTCAAATATCTTAAAGTAATAAAAAAAAATAGAGTAAATAGGTGTTATTTTAATATGTTTTGCAATTAAACACATTTATTTTTTGTGTATTTTTTTTCAGTGGCACGGCCATATACTACCAATCCTCACTTTTTTTGTTTTAACCTTCTAGCCTACATAATTTAAAAGTTACAACGTTTTTTTTACTTGGAGACAGCAGATGCTATTAAAAAAATAAACGTCCATCGTTTTTTTTATTTTTACTTCTTTATTTCTTTTAATATTTTTCTGGACGATAAAATTGGCTCTTATTTCACCCCCTTTCATATGTGCACTTTATAAAGGCTCAGACTGTATACTGCCAAAAAGTGCCAAAGAAAAAAAACCTGTCGTAGTTTTAGAGAAAATCGAGTTTTTCAAAGAGGCTGCTAGCGTGACGTTGCGATAGCAGCCTCATCTCTAGAATCAAGGAACTTCTGCACCGACTGTTATGTGTTCTTATATGTCAAAAATGCAGTAGAAATAGTGCCTCCCACATGGAAAATTTCAAAATGAATGCTTCAGTAAAACTCAAGGTATAACAGTAGGTTGGTGAGACTGCTAAATGAACGCGTTCATTTAAAGCAGCCTCGTCATGATTTCAACAAAACTACAGCGAATTTCGAGACCAAGCGAATGTCAAGAAACTCTGCCTAAATAGTGCCTACTGACACAAAACACTCCAGAACTCTATAACATGTTATTTAACCCAGGAGCGCAGACTTCATAAAAATATTGGTGGGGCTAGGGTGGATTTTTCATTTATTTTCCTAATATTTTTTAACTAGTTTACACCCACGGCTTCGCCCGCGTGGATATATTTTTTGTGATTACCGTTGATTATTGGGGGGCTCAGACCCATTTGTAATGTCATTGGTGGGGCTCGGGCACCCCCAGGCCCTATGGAGTCGGGGCCAGTGATTTAACCATGACCTCAAAAAAACACGTAAGTTCATTTGCGTTTTGTTATAGTTGAGAATCAATTAAATTCCCCTGAAGTTAGTTTAAAACACCATCTAGTGATCTCGAATGAGTCCTTTTTTGATACAGCAGAAAGATTTTTGTTTATAGCAAAAAATGTATGAAAAATTTAATTTTAAAGTTCACTAAATAACAAAACACAAATGTATGTGGATTTTAAATTGGAGACCCAGACTAAATAACAAGCAATAGAGTTCTGGATTGTTTTGTATCGGAATGCACTATTTAGGCAGAGTTTTTTGACATTATTTTGGTCTTGAAATTAGCTGGAACTATGTTGAATGAACGCGTTCATTTAGCAGCCTCACCATTCATAAAGTTTGTGGCATTATTTCAGCAGTATTTTTTGACATATAACAAAACAATAGGGAGTTTTCAGATGACGTATGTCACACCGTTCAAAAGTGTCTCAATAGATGGCGTTTTTAATCTTTGGCAATGTATTTTTAAAAACAGCGTAGAATTTACGGTAGCAAAATAGATTTAGTATAGTTAAAAACATATAAAAAGCCACCTGAACATATATTCTTATTAATTGAATTAACAGAAACGATAAATTTCCAACTTGGTCAAGTATGGATAACCTGGGTGCGTTCTGGTTTCTCTGTAATGTAAATTAATATGTAATTTCTTCTTCCGAACCAAAAATAAATTGATTTTAATACATTCTTATGATTAAAATGAAATTCATAACTCGGTATCATGTTAGAATTCTTTGAATAAATACAAAAGCAATACTGATAAGCTTTGTGCATCAAAAATTATGAAAAGTATTTTTTGGATCAAAATGCAAAAAAATATTCAATGAAATGTAATATTCGAAAGCTATTCATCATTATTATGATATTAGTCGGTAATATCAGTCAGTTTTGACGATTTTTAAGAGATTTTCTTATTTCCAATGTTGATCAGCGCCATCTAGTTGAGTTTAGAGAAACCCGTGGAAAATTCCCTATTGGTGCAGTAGTTCCTTGGTTCCAGAGATGAGGTTGCTAGCGGAACGCTAAGGTAGCGCCTAAGTGAAATACTTGATTTTCTCTAAAACTACGATTTTTCCTTAGGGCACTTTTTACTTGGCAATATTTAGTGACATAAAAGAATATCTATAAAAAAAGTATGAAAAAAATATATATCTAATATATAAATTCGATTATGAGGCTGCCAACTGAACGCACACTCACGGACCGCGGTGGGACTGTGGGAGGTGGTTAGTTACCTGTTATTTAGTAACAGGTATATGGAACAGTTATTTCTTGGTAACAGGTACTGTATATGGCATGTTTGTACCTATCTGTACTGAGGACTCGCACAACCGAAGCGCGACTTCACAAACGTAGTTGTGTGAGCGACCCGAGCAAGCACTTTTTTCCTGGGGCTCCTAGGATAATCCTACCTATCTCAAATTTTAGAGCATAATTAAAGCAATCATCAAGCAAAGGGAAAAAATTTGAGCAATCATACTTTTCGAGATACGAGCGCCTAAAGGTGTGCTTGCTGGATGGCAGTCCACCCAGCAAGCACAACTGGTGCCAGTGGCGTAGCGTGGGGGGGGGGGCTGGGGGGGCCATGGCCCCGGGCGGCACATGGATAGGGGCGGCAAACGGCACATGGATAGGGGCGGCGAGCGCCACATCGTTTTTACCTAGTGTTATTAGGTGTTATTAGGCGTCGATGAATTGGACTTAGATCACGCTCCTCAAGATATTACTATTGAAATAGTGAAGAGTTCAAACTTGAGCGTGTACTTCTTCGTACTTTTGTAGCTGCAACAGAACCAGACTTTAAAAAAGAGATACATAATTATGTCTGGTTCACTGGGCTTACTAAAATATATTATAAACTTAAAGGGTGTTTACCAAATATTATCATAATGTTAAGAATATTTTAAACAGCTGCCATTAGCAGTGCCAGTTGTGAGAGAAGCATCTCTAAACTGAAGGTAATTAAAAATTACCTAAGGTCAAGGAACGTCCAGGGGGGCGGCAAATTGAGCGATCAAAATATATGATAAAAAATATTCAAAGTTACATGACCCAGATAAAACGTCATGAAAACAAATGTTATCGTATGAAGAATGAAACCCGTACAGCAACGGGCGGCGCACAGTTACATTTTAATAGGACCGGCCTTTGGGTCGTGTCACCCGTGCACAGACACATGACAGGGCGTCGAGCTCATGGGGGCGCCAAGCACCCTAGTAGTTGGGGTACCTACCCTAACTGAAACGGCGCTGAGCGCTCCAAGTAAAAGGGTTTTTCTTGGCTTAACATAAACATTCTTAGATATTTTAAAAAATTTCGCACTCGCTTCGCTCGCGCTTTTTATAAATATTATTTATGTTCGTGAGCATTCGCCCACGGAAGAATATAATGCGCTCGCTTCACATAAGGAGGTTGCAAGTTCGTTGTCCGGCGGGGTTCAATTATTATTACGGATTTCGAATTAAGCTATATTAGCAATCGAACGTGACATAACATCGATTGTATAAAAGATTTTGCTTTAAGAAACACGAAAAGTACATAATTTTTAATTGAAGACAGAATTTGGCTGTTTTATTTCGCTCCCGACTCGTGGTCCCACCGCATTGACACACTGGTACTGGACGAGTAATTAGACTGTTTACTCGTAGTCCCAGTAATCGTAGCATGCATTATAGTATGTAGACTTTTTTTTACTAATGATCAAAATAGAAAGGGGCGGCATATTTTCGATCGGCCCCGGGCGGCGAAAACCCACGCTACGCCACTGACTGGTGCACAAAAACTACGAAGACTTGGGAAAAAATTTTGATGCACAGATTTAGAGGATCATAAAGTGAGTCGGACTGCAAAGTTTTAGTCATATCAATAGTTATCTCGGTAGAACGCAAAACCTGCTTCACGTTCTTTTCACGAATCTTTCTAGCAGTCACATCAGATCTCAGCAATTACAGCATCTTGGTTCAAAATTTTTATGCCAGGATTTAGAGCAACACGAAAAACCTATGCTCAATTATTTTTGAATCCCAAAAATCAGTACTTTTTGTGCTACGAGCCAATATTTTCCTTGCTGGGTGGACATGACAAAAGTGAAAAAGCTGTATAGTTTTGAAACTAATACGAATACAAGACTGGTTTATTATGCTCAGATTTAGAGCAAAATTAGAGCATTTTGCTAAAAAAAACTAGAATCCCAAACGTTATAGTTACAGCGGTAGACGCTAAAAACTGATTTTTCCCGCCAACTTTTTGAATAATTACGGCGACTCGCGGCAGGTTGCGACGTTGCCGCTATTATTTATTTCTAGTTCAAGCAATAACTGACTTTGTGGTGTGAGTATAAGGTACATTTGAGTTTCAAACTATCGATTGTCATTTACATTGCTAGACAAGAAACAAGCGGGACAAATATTAATGGAAGTGTTGGTGATCTTACAATACGTAAGGGTTTAATATGACAGGAATTTGTATTAAAATTGTATCGAGCCGGACGACGTACTGCCGTTTTAGTTGACAGCTGATATTATATCTTTATATTTTATATTATAGCTTAAAAGACATGTCACGAGGTCACTGAGTGTTAATAAAAAAATAACTCTTGAAAAGCCTAAAAGTAAGAGGAAGGGTCTCATTGATGTCGGCTATCGTTGTTTAGACTGCAGGGATCAGTGTCACAAATTAAACGCATTAAGGGCTTTCACATTTTGTTTAATAATCAGTCTTACGCAGGAAAATATATGTAGAATCTTTTTACTTACCTAATAATTAAACTGTGTGTAAAAAAGTACCATGCCAAATCAATTCTATAATCAGTAAATGTGTCATCAATTCTTTAACCGTTATACTAGTAAAAATATAGATATTAAAAAATATATATTTTAGAAACAGACATCCATAATCAGTTTTTTGTAACTTTTATACACACAAGGGTTTTAGTCAAGCCGAGCTTCTCTTGTTTTGTTGCTTAGAATTTTTTTTATATTTCATTCTGTGTTTTACCAACGCAATAAACGAATGACAAATAATTTTTACCCTACATCCACACCACACATTCGGCCAATGCAACTATGAAGACCGATAGTAATAAAAATCGGTCACCACAGCCGTAGTTCAGTGTGACTTGCACTCTTGCTTTTTCGCGTCGATGACGTAGGTTAACTGAATAAAAGTTAGATAATTATCTTTGATTATATAATTATCTTGATAAGTTTTTCTGTTAGTGACATTTAACACGACGGTTTTCGCGTTTTTCAAGACACTCTAACATATTCGTGCAAATTAATATCTTTAGATGGTAGTCGTAAAGTTATTTCAGGTGTCTGACAGTGGGGTTCACCACTAGCCCTATAATCACCATACAAATACAAATATTTTTATTTGAAAAAAACTGACTTTTATGTAGGTACAGTGGTCTTGTACGCGGCACTAGGTATACCTTGTTTCAATCCAATTTAAAAAAAGGTAAACAATCTTACTAGGGAACTGGCACATGAAAACGTCAAAAATTTCGTACCTGCTTCACATTTTCATTGATTACTTTGATGAAGTTGTACCACGGAACCCTACACTGCGCGTGGCCCAACACGCATTTGACCGCTTTTTATTCAGTCGAATTTATAGGATTTAGAACGGAATATGAATATGACTAATGTGTTGGTCGAATGTGTGGATGTAGGGCGTTTTGCGTTTTGTTTTTGTACTGCTATATACAAATATTGGAACATGGCTGAAATCGGAACGATACCACCGCCGCCACCACCAGCAAGACGCAACGATGAACCACAAGCGTTCCGTATTATAGGTATTCCGCTATCGTATGATTTACATGTATTTATTTATTAGTTTATTTCAAGGCACAAGGCCCATAGAAATATATAAAATCGTCCTTGTTTCTAGTCTATATCACTGTAAGTGACAATCGATAGTTTGAAACTGAAATGTACCTTATACTCACAGCACAAAGTCAGTTACTGCTTGAACTAAAAAAATTAAGAGCGGCAACGTCGCAATCTGCCGCGAGTCGCCGTAATTATTCAAAAAATTGGCAGTTTTTAGCGTCTACCGCTGTAACTATAACGTTTGGGATTCTAGTTTTTTTTTTGAGCAGAATGCTCAAATTTTGCTCTAAATCTGAGCATAAGAACCAGTCTTGTATTCATATTAGTTGCAAAGCTATACAGCTTTGTCACTTTTGTTATGTCCACCCAGCAAGGAAAAAACATTGGCTCGTAGCACAAAAAGTACTGATTTTTGGGATTCAAAAATAATTGAGCATAGGTTTTTCGTGTTGCTCTAAATCCTGGCATAAAAATTTTGAACCAAGATGCTGTAATTGCTGAGATCTGATGTGACTGCTAGATAGATTCGTGAAAAGAACGTAAAGCAGGTTTTGCGTTCTACCGAGATAACTATTGACATGACATGAAACTTTGCAGTCCGACTCACTTTATGATGCTCTAAATCTGTGCATCAAAATTTTTTCCCAAGTCTTCGTAGTTTTTGTGCACCAGTCGTGCTTGCTGGATGGACTGCCATCCAGCATGCACACCTTTAGGCGCTCGTATCTCGAAAAGTATGATTGCTCAAATTTTTCCCTTGGCATGGTGATTGCTCTAATTATGCTCTAAAATTTGAGATAGGTAGGATTCTCGTAGGAGCCCCAGGAAAAAAGTGCTAAACTATTCTAAAACGGTAATAATTGTAAAATTAACTTAACAGACGTGTGCTCGGTACAAGTCCCGGCAACCAACCTTAAACGCATTTAGGGCATTCACATTTTGTTTAATAATCTGTTACGCAGCAAAATATGTTTTTTTTTTTTTATGTGATAGGTGGCAAACGAGCAGACGGATCACCTGATGGTAAGCGATTACCGCCGCCCATCCCTATCCCAACACCGGAGGAGTCACAAGTGCGTTGCCGACCTTTGAAATGGGATGGGGGGTGGGGGAATGGGGAGGGAGAGGGGGGGTTGGGCCTCCGCTCCGGTACCCTCACTCACTCGGCGAAACACAACTAACGTTGCTTCACGCCGGTTTTCTGTGAGGCCGTGGTATCACTCCGGTCAAGCCGGCCCATTCGTGCCGAAGCATGGCTCTCCCACGTCTAATCATCCCACCTAATCGAATCCCACCATGTATAATCTTTTTATTTACATAATAATTAAATTGTGTGTGAAAAAGTACCATGCCAAATCAACTCTATATTCAGTTAATATGTCATCAATTCTTTAACCTTTATACTAGTAAAAATATAGATATTAAAAAATATATATTTTAGAACTAAGTTAAAAAACTTACACGGAACCCTACACTGCGCGTGGCCCGACACGCACTTGACCGCTTTTTATTCAGTCGAATTTATATGATTTAGTACGGTATATGAATATAATATGTTATATGACTAATGTGTTGGTCGAATGTGTGGATGTAGGGCGTTTTGCGTTTTGTTTTTGTACTGTGCTATATACAAATATTGGAGCATGGCTGAAATCGGAACGGATGGCATGCCATCCAGCAAGCACACCTTTAGGAGCTCGTATCTCGAAAAGTATGATTGCTGAAATTTTTTCCCTTGGCATGATGATTGCTCTAATTATGCTCTAAAATTTGAGATAGGTAGGATTCTCCTAGGAGCCCCAGGAAAAAAGTGCTTGCTGGGGTCGCTGACACGCTTTTTGACTAGACATGTTTGCTGAGGTCAAAATCAACATAGGTTAAAAACACCTTTCGCGGGTGGTAGGACCTTGTGCGAGGTCCGTCCGGATCGCTACCACCATCTTACTCGCTAATCCTGCCGCTAAGCAGCAGTGCTTGCACTGTTGTGTTCCGGTGTGGAGAGTAAGACAGCCGAGGAAATTACAGGCACAAGAGGCATTTCATCTTAGCCCTCTAGGTTGGCAACGCATCTGCAATCTCCTCCGGGGTTGCAGGTGTCTATGGGCAGTGGTGATCACTTACCATCAGGTGACCCACTTGCTGGTTTGCCTTCCTTATCACATAAAAAAAAAAAAAAAAAAATCTTTTAAACCCTGGACCAAATCCACCACGTGACTTTTTTGCACTGAGATAGGTGATAGGTTGGGAAGTGGCTAGTGATATACAGGATGGAATTTGGGGAGCCGAAGGGTTATTAGAAATTCGCATTGTAACCTCACCTGAATCTACATTCAAAGATTTTTGAAAATAAGCTTGTCACATCCAGGAATCGGAACTGGCTAAAATCCGAAAAAATCCTCCTACCTACTTGATATCTTGATAGGTAATGAAAAAAAAAACGAGAATTGATTAATTGAGTTTAATACCAATAAAATTAGAAAATTATTTACACAAACTTTATCAAAATACAAAAATAAAACACTGTCACATACATACAATATTAGGTAATAACGAGGTGACGCTACAAACGTAGGTACACGAATCTTGCAGCATCTGATTCAGACCTATTTTGTGATATAGGTAAATAGGTATTTTTTTCCAGCCTATCTGCATTTTCCCATGAGTTCCATTTTGGCAGGCCATTTGATTTGAAATGTTAAAGGAACTACCCAAATGATGACCTTTGCGGCATAGAGATGACTGATATTAAACAGTTTATTTGATAAAAACATTTTCTATTACTTTAACATGACAGAAAATGAAACACCTAAATGTAATTCAATGAAATATTCTATCAATAATAAAAAAAAAAAAACTACCGATTAGTCAGCTCCATAGATACTAAAACACAACGTTCAATAGCCGTGCCGAATTATACCTTGTTGACAGGTAGTAAGGTTGAAAATAATATATACCTTATCAGTCACATGTAAAAATAACAATAAATCGAATTTCAACTTTATGATAACGTCATACGAATACAAATCGTAAGCATGAGCAGTTTTTACTTATTGCACTCTCCATTTGACTATTTCATTCACTCTAATATCAATACGACAAATACAGGTTGATGAGAAAACCGTGTCAAAATTGCTGTCAATACACTAAAATCAAGTGAGGTTTTACTTATCCAAGCTATACAATACACTTGCTCAACTTTTAAAACTGGTACCTATCCGCAGTACAAATTCTCCACTCACTTTGCCCACTTAATAGAGAATGTTAATTTATTAGGCAAAATACAATATCACGGGTGGAAGTCCAGTTAAAACGAAAGCTAGTTATCAAGAAAAGCCTTGAATTAAGAGAAATATACACAACTTAAGTACGCACCGTGTTCAAACCTACAATCAATTTACAAAGGCAAACTATATGAGTAAATGAATAGTTCCCATTTGTTACAGGTATTAATAGTATCGCATCTAGTGATTAAGGCTTAAAATACATATACAGGGAGTTAAAAAAGGGCGTTTGAAATTTTAAGGGGTTACTCAGAATCAAGTTAAGATTACAGGAAAAATATTGAAAAAATCAGATCTACAATTAAACTTTTTTGAACATACTTAATGTTATGTATGGTGAATTTTTATTCGCTAACAAGCAGCAAATGGATGTAATGTTCACTAATTCAATAGAACTGATAAATTTTTCAATAGGAAAACGTTAACAATTGCACTACCATACTAAATCGTAAAATTTTAGAAACAGTCGATCTGCAAATTTTAGAAAGTTGTTTAGTTTCATAAGTAGACCTTTCACAGAATAAAGGTCACCCAGTATATATTTGACTACATCTCACCTGCCGGAAAGCCTGAGGAATAAGAAAAATTCTTAAATATATGGATAGATCGTTTTACGTATTTAGAAAATATATGTAAAACACTTAAGTACATAAATGTACAAGTTAAAAAATCAGGTTTCCCATTAGAAATTGAAGTCTTATTTAATTTGTATGCAAAATTACATATGTCCTCGTCACAGATGGGAACTACTCTAGAATATACAAAACGTTAAAAAAATGGTCGACGGAATGTGCGAAACTCACTGCACTGATTGCAGTACAAATATAAAACAGGTTCTAAACATAGTTTCATCGAGTTCAAAGCAGTAAGATACTAAGTAAGGCCTCGTTTAGGGAGACGCGGGGCGTTACGCGCCGCAATTTTCAGCACAAACAGAACGCGCGTGATGACACTTCTAGATGAACGCTCTCATCAATTACTATATGTTTGATTTGACCGCGCGATGCGACTCCAGACGTGCCGCCCGACGCCCCGCGTCTCCCTAATGCCAGGCCTATGGCTACAAATTTAATATACCTGAACTGCGTGCATATGACATTCAAAGTCATAAAATGGCACCGTCTTTTTTTCAAAATATTACAAATAACAAGTTTTTTTTCTGTAGGCCGTTACAACAACTGATAAGAAAATCTGATATGTAGATAGAGCAAAAATAAAATTTAAAGATTCCTACGCACTGATGACGTCGAAAAAATTATATAATTATCTATTTACCAAGTAAAATATTAATAGTGATATACATATATAAATTAAGTTATAATAATAATATACACAACAAATACTAGTACACGTTTCTTTATACAAAATTGTCCTTAATTTTGCTGATCCAGCAGATATTTACATCGTTTAACCTTAGAACAAAGAAGACTTAGTTTACACAATTATAACCTCTATTAATATGGATGCAGGTAGATGCATAACAATAGGACTTTCACGACTGACAAATTAACAGAGAATGTGATATCATAAGGTATAGTCTGACAAATGAAAGCGTAACCTGGACTTTTATTTAAAGTTTTTACATGGCAACAAAAAGAAGCTGTCAGAGGCTGTCACTGTTGAATGTTAGTATGACTGCCAATTATTGATACTTGTTGGCTAAATATTCATGTTTATTATTTATTGTATTGTTGAGCGTAAGAAATGATATAATGATATTATTTGTAATGGCCATTCGTAAATGATAGATTTTATAGTAATTTCAGATTATTAGCAGTGGGACGATATGGGTTATTAATACTTAACCAAAGAGAATAAAGAACAAACGTACATTCTTCTTACTGATTGGTGTTATATTGTGTTATAGAAAGTTGAAAGTTAAAAGTCTCTTGAATATCTTGAATCTATTTTTATCTATTTCTGTTAGAATGTTTATTTTTATAAATATTCCATCTCAAAGTACTGTTAAACTTTTTTGTTCCAATTTGTATGATTTAAAAATCAAATTAGTTACGCCAAAAACACATTCTTTGCTAACTTTCCAATCGTATTCCTTAATTCGTTTTATATCGATTATAAATATAACTTTAATTACAAATAATAATATAATTATTTATCTCTCTATGTACATTTTAATCTCGACTTTGCATCCCGAATTACAATATTATATTATGTATATTTTTATTAGATAATATATCTAACTATCCAGTGCAAACTATATTTTCCGGTTTAAAATCACACAAACTAATAGTGGGTCGAAATACGAATTCGGTATGAGATCTTTTTAGAAAAGAAAAAAGAATACTACTAGAACAAATACTATGACGTTTATAATTTCTTTTTTGTAGTTTTCATTATTATCAAATACCATTGATATTACCTGTACCGCGTGTCAGATAACCCCATATAGTCTACATTACCGCATCTCAACGTTAATTAATAAAACGATTTTAATCTACCGATTTCAACAAATATGGCGGAAGGCGAGGCTTGTAGGGCTGTAAACATATCGCGCTGTGATTGGTTGATTCAAGGACACTGAAACTTATTCTTATATGCGGTACCTATTGCGGGTTTATCTGTATCCGCATCAGTTAGCAATATCTATAAAACTCTCGCCAATCTTCTACAGAGAACACAGGATCAAATTATATCGCGGTTTTTAACACGTTACGTGCCATCTAAAACATTACTTATTGCCATACCATCTTGCTTATGAAGTATGCCGTACGACGCATATTTGCGGGCAAGTTATGCTCCTGTCTGTATGCCGTTCGACGCACCTGCGCGTTTCTGCGTCTATGCAGCGTGCCGCGCGACGCACCTGCGCGTTTGTAACTAAAATCACATACACGCACATAAGCGTCGGGCGGCATACAAATAGTAGCCATACAAATGTATGAAAACGCATATTTGCGTTGAAGGCATACACTTAAGGAGTTGTAAACGCACAGGTGCGCCCAATGGCAGTTAACGTGTTCATTAAATTTATGAAAAAAAGAACAGTTGTAAATAGTTACAAATGAGGAATCCCTATTGAAGCTACATCACGGCTCTACAAAATATTTGGCACATATTTGTTTTCAAGCGCATTCTTCACTAAGTTGCCATGACCAAACCTAGAGATTTTAGGCAACTTATTATCAATTATCATAAAAAATGAGCTTGAAATGGACCGAACTTTTGAACAACTTTAAAGATTCATTCAATCGAAACACTTGAAGCAAATAAATCTGTCAATTCCGTAACCGCCCAGATAACCCACTTTTGACTTAAACTCGACATCTCCAATGTAATATAATATAAATAACAAATGCGTTAACATATAAATACAGGGTGTTACAAAATAGTTGTAGGAGCCGAAAACTGAGGCTTGAACTCATCATACTGAACAAATTTTGTTCCACTAAGCTGTATTCGCAAAAACCCCCATAAAAGATTGGCCAAACAGCTAATCAATTTGTATGGAGTCTTAAAAACTTTCTTGCAAATTCAGCAAAGACTTAAAGCAAAAGTTTTTTAGCATTTTAAGTAGAAGCGTCAGTTAACGGCTTCTACACCTTTTGTGTTACTGCCTGTATAAAGCTGTTTTTCCACCGGCGAGGCGAGAGAAGAGAATTTTTAATTATATGGGATAAAATAAATTCTCTTCTCGCACATCTTCGGTGGAAATAGTCTTCTTCTTAGAGATTTCAATTCTCTTCACTCCACTCTTCGCCTCGCGGAAAAGCAGCTTAATCCGTACACTAATTGAGACAGTCGTGTAGAAACAATCTCTAATAAAATCACTCTATTATTATGTCATCTCGGAATCACAACACTGAGGGACTATTTACACTCTTTCAACAATATCAGTTTAAATATACTCCAACGATACAAGTTACTCACAAATATACATACATATAAAACTCTTCTTACACCTTACGAGTAGTTAACTCGAGTCTTAACTTTAAAAGTTTATTTTTTTAAATACACATTCACTCCGACTCGACCTTTACTGTATGGCATGAGGGTATAAAATGCTGGTCATTTGTTTACACGAAACACACTCGCGATTTACCAAAACAATTACACGATAAAAACAACTAGACAATCTCGCCTTTTGTCTAAGTATGGTTGGAAATCATCTATTCGTCTTGGTCGGGTTACAACTAGAAAACTAAATAAACATTATAGAGAATTTCTCTAACTCCGTGGTCGATTGAATCAGTGATTATTGTGCGTTTTACATAAATCATAATATTCAACAAGTTTCTTTGGAATCACAAGTGGCGCGTTCGACGTTTCGAACGGAACAAAGAACTAATAACAATTTGAAATATATAGAAGGCGATCGATACACTAGTCTATAGTGAGAAAACGATAGCCACAGTCGCATCGAGACGCATGTCTCGAGGCAACGTGGCAGTGAACACATAGTAGAATGCTCAGTTGAGAATTAAAATAAAACTAGTTTACGAGACCGAACGTTTCGGTTGCGTCAAATGCGGTGCCATCCTTAACACACCAGAGACAACCGCTGTGCCGCTCGGGACTTCCACTGCCAATGCAAAATTCCACAGGAACAAGTATATTCTAAAAGTCAAACAGCTAAAAGTTCCGAGCGTCACGGCGGCGATTAATACTGAGTCGAGCGAGTTAGCCCTTCGACTGCCGGTCTATACTCCGGTTACGTCGCGCGGGACCCACCCACCGAGCGGGATCGACAGTCAACAGGTTAGACGGAGATCTCGTAGTTGCAATCGTAGACGGAGGCGCGGTCGGGCGGGTCGGGGTCGGGCTTGCGCGCGTCCAGCGCCAGCTGCTCTTGCAGGTCCAGCGCGCGCACGAAGCTGAGGGGGCGGGCGGGGCCCCCGCGCCGCCGCGACAGGGGGGACGGCTGGGGCTGCGGCGGGAACACGGGGACCCCGCCGCGCGGCGGCTGCGGCGGCCGCTCGGCCCACAGATAGTTACCCCGCTGCGGCGAGGCGGCCAGCTCGCGAATGTCGTCGGCCGTGGCGCGATGCGTGGCGGGCGGCTCGCGGAGCAACTCGCCCTCGCTGAGGAAGCGGCGCTGCGGCGAGGCGCGGCCGCCGACGCCGATGAAGTCCGGCCGGCGCGGCTGCGTCGGCGTGCCCGGGTTGGACCTGCGGCGCGCTCACATCAGGGGGCGGGACATCGCGTGCTCGTCCGAGCCATCGCTATCGTTATCGTACGGCCTACGGACAGATGGAGACGGGAGATGCGGGGCGAAGCGTTTGCGTGCGTGCAGCGGTCGCGCCGCCGCCGGGGACTTGCCGCGTTCAGAATTTGTTTGCCAATTATGGAGATCCAATTGGATACGTGTAATTCTTACGTATTTCTTTCTTTCAAAATGTGATGAGTATGTTATAAACCTTTTGAAGTTACTCTCAAGAAACTAGCATACAATTAAAAAACCAGCAGATCGCTTAATGCCTCTATCTACTTTCCTGGCAAGGTAACAGAGACACCCGAGTGATTTTGTATTAGTTAACCGTATACCAGATTCTCAATAACCGTACTTTTTGAAGCCGGTTAAAAGTCTAGATCTCCCGTTCCCAAAAACCCTTTAGTAACCAAAACAAGTGTCAAACTAACTACTGAACGTAAGCACAAATCAATATAAACAGCTGTCACAGCGCGATTCTGAACGCGGGGCGGTCCGCGGCGGCGCGCACTTGCGGGTACATGCCAACGCCACATGCCTCTATTATACATAACATTACAATGTTAAGCTACTTATAATACACTACGCTACTGCAAGCTACTGTACTGTACATTACTTTTATCCTGATGAAATGTGCAAAACAATCACATGAATAAAATGTATAGTGATTAGTGTAGTAGGTTGAGGTAAGTTTAGAAGAATTATTGAAAGGGGTTATTTTTTAAACATTTAATACGTTTCTAAAACTATTGCAATTCAAATTTCTACGAAAAATCATAGGTACTAAACTTCAAAATTAAAATAAATATATCAATAATACAGGATGCAAAAAATTGGTGTAGAACCCGTTGACAGACAATTACAATTTTACAGAAATTGCAAAAAAATTACAGTCCATACAAAATTAGACAAGTAACTGATCAGTTTGTATGAAGAGTCTGTGACTATGTGGTTATTAGCGAAAATTGCTCGGTACAAAGATGAGAAGTCTCACGTACGGGTACACCTATTTCGATACACCTGCATATTTAGGAAAGTAAAAAGTAAACAAAAAACTTTTCATCAGAATAAAACAGAACATTCCCTGGCAATAGTACGACGTCAACATACAATGGCTTGAATGAAAATGAAGTTACGATAATAAAGAGCAAGGTAATTTATAGTAGAAAAAGTTTACCAAACTGTCCAATAAATAATATTTTAATAAAAATCGTGAGAGAGAGAAAGTTTGAAAATATTATGAAAAATGGTGAAACGAAACGCGATTCCAGTGCTGTAGGAGCGGGCAGAGACAAACATAGAACAAATTAGTTTTTTTACCATAGATCAACCAATCGGCGACTATGGACAAACATCATAGCTCGGCCATAGACAACCGGTGGTAGTGATAACCAGCCATTGTATAATGCGTCGCGTTACGCCTTCCGTCCTCTTTGTCACAACAGCTTGCAAATAAAAAAATATACTTTGTTTTAATACACTTGCGGTATATTTTAATATTATGTTTATGATTTTCATTACCTTATGACGATAAGTATCAAGTGCAAAGAATTTTCAACAAAAAAATATTTATATTAGAATCAGACAGTATGAAAAGCATAGAGGTTAAAAGTAAAAACTCCAAATTAAAAGATACCGCATTAAAAAGTATTATATAAACAAATCATACTGGCAATCAATCAATCAATCAAAAACATGCTAAAAAAGAAAATAAAACCATTAGTTAAATATTAATCAATATAAAAAAATACACATTGAATAACTGAAAATTTAGCTTTTAAATGTCCTAAAAGTATATCTATAGAAAAAATATAAGAAATCGCAAAAGTTGTTGTTATATATACAGAAGTAACAGAACAGAAAGTGCCTGTCAAAAGGTATTTCGCAAAATAATTATGTTTTAGCAATATTCAGCCAAAGAAAATAATATTATGTACAATATGGTCGGATTGGTTGAATTGGCAAGCTTTCTTGTTTTATAATATTATTACCAAAGAAGATTAACAAAAGACTGGCAATTTCTATAGTATCTTGCAAGACTTTTAATCAAAAAAAGCTATTTCATAGCGCCCCGTCTTGTTTTAATCGACTTGAGGTAGTTTCAAGACAATATATGAGATGAGATACGATTCGTCGCATAATTAATATATTCTATTCTGACTACATTGTTTTTGCGCTTAACTTCATTAGCAAATTAGCAGAGACTGTGTATATACAACTTGTTGGTATAACAGTCTTTAAAAATAAAACTGAAACCAACACTATCCTTAACACAACCGATAGATGGGGCAGTGACTTCACTGCAGGTTAAACAAATATATTCATTAACTAACTCGTACAGTTCATTCCAATCAAAAAAAAGCAAAACGTAAACAAACTTACTATGGAACTGACACCATGTCAATGTCATCTGCATACTATATTTGTTTACCTTTTGCTTTTTTTTTTGATTGGAATGAACTATAGGTTCAGGACATGATAAATATTGATGGCCGTAATACAAAAAATAAAGAATTTACATTTGAAATTAGTACTTTTTATTTACTCTTAACCCAAATTGAATGCAACACGTAATAATCATAATATACAACACTGCCCACTAGTTTCCATATTGTTTTTTACGTCATACGTCTTTTTTAAGATCACCGTCGGATTGTCAGGTGTCCGTTTATTATTTACAGTCGTATAACCGTTGTATAACGGTGCCAACTCCACCAACCCTCGCATAGGAAGTACCAAATCAACTCAAGGTATGTTACAAAGGCACACAACGCTAGGCTCGTTACCGTTGGCGCGCCGTCGGCCCTATGCGTTAGGTCCACCTGCCGCGCGGGTGCGGTAAACGTGACAGTTTATACACACAGCTCTTGCGGCACAGTCGCACGGTACTATCACAAAATTTAAACTGACATAAAATATTCTAGGCCATTTTTATTATAAAAACAAGACAATGACAACATTATTGTATTTTTGTGTTGTCTCGTTTTATTGTCTTTTGTGACAGCGCAATTTCGTGGCAAACTTATGCGTATAAAATTACGTTCGAATTAAAAGACGATATTACTTCATTTGTACGGGCAGAGCTTCTTCCTACCACTTGAGTACTCGTATACAAGATCAAGGAATCACATAGATTACTCCAACACTCTCGAACAATTTTCTAGCTCTTGCGAGTGATGTATCTGAATCTGACTGATATTAAGACACAGTGTATGTATATTCCATAAAATCGTCTAGCGCGGTCGAATAGATTCCCAGATTTAAAATAGGCTTGCTTTATCCGCGGTTTCGCTGATACAATGGCTTAATAGCCACACCTGATATCACTATTTTTAAAAGTATGCATTTCTGAGATCCCTCAATAAAGAGTAAATAAAATAATACAATTTTCAATACTTTATCGTGATCATCTGCCAAAAGACGTCACTTCTGAACCATTCAGCGCCTTCACACGACTTTCACCAGGTCATCGGTCCACCGAGTGAGATGCCTGCCTACGCTACGTCTTCCGGTACGTGGTCACCATTTGAGAACTTTCCTGCCCCGACAACAGTCTGTTCTTCGAGCTATGTGGTCCGCGCACTGCCACTTACTACTAATACTTTATACGCATAAGCTTAATGCAAATATTGAAACGGCAAGATGAGACGTTATTAATTTGTGATAGTACTGTGAGCAACTATACCGAATGGTATGTTCTCCTAATTAGGAGTACAAATAAAGTTATTCTTGGAGGTAGGGGAACGATTAAGAGATGTTTAATTGGCATTTATAACGATAGTAAAGAATTTAATGACTGTACCCATGTTTTAAGGACGATATTTTGATCACACAAAAAAACATCTCTTGCTGTCACAAGTCTGCATTTAGATCCTCAAAGTCGGAATGCTTTTAAGAAATTTAGACATAAGGGTGTCTTTAATCGCACGCTTTTATACGCATTTGATAAAAAGGTAAGAAAACCATTAAGGTTTTTATGAATACTCCAGTTCTAGAATATTTATTGAGAATCTACTCAATTGAACTAACTGCACTATATCTCAGTGGTTGTGTGAATGGGTGGTGTGAATGTGTGATTCCCATTGGGAGTAGATTTCTGTTATAAGCAGATTAGTTTGCTCGATGTCTGTATGTACAGTATAAACGTAGGTATTTCTGGTTTCCATAATACAGGACATCCTAGTTTGGAGCCGAATGAACGTGTTTATTAATGTCTTGAAGTAGCAAAGTACTGTCTTTAATATTAAATAGCATAGTTTCCACTCACAAAAAAAATGGAGTGAACTTTCAATTGTTATTCAGGTTAGTAAGATTTTTAAACACTAAATCAAAGAAGATGACTTTACATAACTTGTGAGAACATTTCATAGGGGCGCATGAAAGAGCGTGCGTTACAGACACCCATTCAAAGCAGACTTCTTGTGACGTAAATAGACACCAATTAAAATGTATATACACAAAATTAATTATGCGAAATGAAACTGATAAGTTTTCATCGCAAAACAGTGAGTATGCAAACCATTTTACATGCAAATAAAAGTGTCTATAACACTCCATCAAAAGAAAACATAGAAGCGATGCATTTTTAGATTGGATATAGGGTGGTTTGGGACTTTGTTGGAAGGTTCGACTCATTGGTGGAGAAAGTCGTGAAACTAGATATAAGTAAATATTATATCTCTTTTCTGATATCAAATAAATTTTGTATAATAACTAAGCTTGATTAAAAATAAAATTATCTATATTGAATTGTATTTTTCTATTTTACGTTATCCAATAATGATTTTCCATTATATTCTATATATGTACATATTTACACTTATAATAGACATATTTATTGTAAAAAAAAAAATAATTATGATCCAGCGATCGATATCAGAATGAATATTCTTTTTGTATTAATATTTGACCAGACCTGAAGTAAAAATATCTGAATTTTGTATGTTATAAAATTACTGATTAGGTTACTGAATGAGTTCATTAAATCAAAATAATTGTACTGAATTAAATCTTAAGTTCACAAGAACATTCTCCACTAACTAGCCAAGGAATATTAGAGTCATTCGTTAGTCAAGTGATGGGAACAGGCCATGAGAAGATGGGGAACTCATCATAAATACCTATTTCTATGGGGTATATTCGATCTGCCATTGTGTAAACATCGCCAATTCTTCAATCTCACAATTATAGATAACATTTAGGGAAACATGTGAGAAATCCAAACGTGGGTACACCCAACAGTTACTTAGTCAACTTTATAAGACATTATCTTATTAATTAACACGAAACATTATGAAAGCTGAGAGGGTACGATTGTTTTATAAGTTTAATGTTTAATTTTAAAAACTTAATTATGATGTACCTTGATTATTGAATTCATGTCATACTGGACTCAATTTACAAGGTTACATGCACATGGAGTATTCATTTCATATTCAAATATCAAAAAATTGTAAGGTCGGCCTTGCCACACTAGTGATTTGCGAGAAGCATTCTTGCGAGGATGCTTCGACGAATGAGCGATTTTTCTCAGTTTTTTTATAAGACTCTTATTGTGTAGACCCACATATGTCAGTGACAATTAAATAACTAATAACTAGTCTCTACTCTGTGGTCTGCCTGCCTAAAAAAGGTAAAAGCTGCATATAATACTGCGTAAAATGTATATCTATGTTGCTAAGGCGTTTTCGGTAGGTTAAAAAAATGCGTAGAAATACAATATTTTTACTTGTAACCCTTGTACGCCATCTAGTGATGCTTTATAGTACCATAAAAAAGCCCAGTTTCTTCAGAACAGAGACGCAATCTCATCTTAGCGAAGAAGAAGGCAAATCCGCAGAGAAAACTCGCTCGCAAATGAATATAAATAATGTCATTTTATTTTCCGACAAGCGGCCCATGGAAGATGCAAATACGATACGATGCGATACGAATATGTAACTCAAGAAACCAACCAATTTTCCCTATAGAACCTTTACAATCAAATCAAGAAGAATTTTTCATACAAGATCTTTAATTTGACACGTCAATTAATGACAATTAGTATGAAAAGTCGACAAAATGATTTTGCTCCGACTGACTGTATGAGTCCGTTGAGAAATGCTGTTCAATTTCACGAGTTGTTGATTCTTCCGTTTGACGCTTGTGAACGAATGAAAAGTCATCTTGTATAGTGTGGTAAGGTCGACCATAATCGCCAATCAAGAACGCAGTTCGTCATAAAACGATAGGAACAATATTATTAATAAGGACTAATATACAGGTGTAATATAATAGGCGTACAATTTAAACCTCTTCTCGATTCTTTTTTAAATTAAATAATGTAGTATTTTTAATTTACACATTTCCAGCCAACATTTTAAAGTATTAATACTAATTTACAAATGTGCTCTAATATAAGGGCCAAGCGCCATTATTATGGCACGCAAAGTAGATCTGTAGAATATATCCTTGTCTCTGACTAATCTAACAACTTTGTCCTTGTCGTTTTATCACAGGACTGCGATCCAGATTGAAAGTGTAAGCTCTCCAGACCTAGTATAATGACACGTAACTCACAAGCGAGGCGAGATATAAAAGCATTCGTTTCGCTCTAACGCCGAAGTAATGAGCGAGACAACAAAAACTTCGCATTGGACGCGACAAACAGTTTGGTCTACACATGCTAGTCATGCTACTCTCTAGTAGCTGCTCTCAGCACGGGTAGAATTAAGGCGTAGACAACCGCCCAACCGTTTGTCGCGCTCAGCGAGAGAAACTGGTTGTCTTTCTCACTAGCTCAATGTTAAAGAGAGATAGTCGCTTTATCGCGTAGCGTCGCCTGCGAGAAACGTCGTCATGCTACCAGTGCTGGTCTCAATTTAAAAAAAAATAGATGATTACACATTCTTTTACATCGATTTTTTTATTTTTTCCCTATGAGTAAAGCTGTAACCCCCCCCCCCTTCGCTTCCCCTCTCAGCTACCGTCCCATACATACCTGCGCACAGGACTGGAGACAGCTATCGGCGTGGGGACACCGAGCGCCTTGATGCGTTGCTGCATGGTGGGCGAGGGGCGGGCCCCGGCACCGTTGTCGTACCGCATCGGTTCCATTACCACCCGGTAACCGGTTGGCGCTTGGCCGTGGCTGTGGAGGGGATAGGTGGTAAGAAAACTTAGTTAACAACCTATATCGCATTCCTAAACTAACCTGAGGTATGGGAAGAGACCCGTGCCCCTTCAGTGGGCACGATATGGGTTGTTAACAGAAAACTTTATAAAAATCAGCATTTTATATGGGTGACTTGGACCGATTACCAGGTAAAGGTAGCGGGAAGCTGCTGGATGCGGGCAGCGCCAGACCAGTCGTTATGTAAACTTTGGGGTTAGGATAGGTCTTTGTTTAGCACTAACGTCTTTCGGCTGATATAATGAATACTTCCGACTTTATTCGTCAAAAGGTATTTTAGCTTTTATATTAGTGTTAACAACCCATTACGCCCCCAAGAGCACGGGTCTCTTCCCATAACTCTCTAAAGATTAGGCCATACTCTACACACGGGGACCAAGTCCGGATTGGTGGAGGTTGTGGGGCTAGTGGCCAACCCCAGTGGCAGAAGTTTTCAGGTTCCCTATAAGGCCTCCGACATGGACGACTGCCATCTAGCGATAGCAGCCGGCACCAACGGCTTAACGTGCCTTGCGAAGCACGGAAACGGTCGAGATAAATGCCACTAACAGTCAAACCCATCGAGGTTATGACCGTGTCTGTAGTCAGTTAACCTGCGTGATCGACGCGACCACGCAAGCCGCACTGAGCCACGACCGCTTTTTATATTAGTAAAACTTAGCTTCTTGGTAATTACACTGTTGGGGCACGACTCTCTTTCTCTCAATGCATGAAGTTTCAGGCAAACATATAATTTTATTTTATTGTATTAAGTTTCAAGTTTGTAGCTCACTTAGTATTCCTCTGCAGCGGAGTGTCTCGGATAATGGTGCAGTCGGGGTTGTTGCATGTGCATATGCGGCTCGCCGGTGGGCGGGAACGGAATCTACCCAGAGCCCCAGTTTTACGGCGAAGTCACTGCTAGCTTGTCTCTTTTATAGCAAGGAGTTGTGTCAGCATGGAGTATGTAGCTCACCTGGTATTCCTCTGCAGCGGAGTTAGTCTCGGATAATGGTGCAGCCGAGGCTGTTACATGTGGGAACAGAATTTTCCCAGAGCCCCGCTTTTAATGCGAAGTCACTGCTATCTTGTCTCTTTTGTACTAAGTAGTTTTGTCAGCAAGGAGTTTTATAGCTCACCTGGTATTCCTCTGCAGAGGAGTGAATCTTGGATAATGGTGCAGTCTAAGCTGCTGCATATGAATATGCGACTCACCGGAGGGCAGGAATAGAATCTTCCCAGTACTTTTAATGCGAAGTCACTGCGCTCTTGTCTCTTTTGTACCAAGGAGGTTTATTACTCACCTGGTATTCCTCTGCAGCGGAGTAAGTCTCGGATAGTGGTGCAGTCTAGGCTGTTGCATATGCATATGCGGCTCGCCGGAGGGCGGGAACAGATTCGCCCCCGAGCCCCGCCTCTGCAGCGGTGGGGGCGTAGGCTCGCAATCCGCGCTCTGGGAAGCCCCCGGTCCCTCCATCTCTCCCTCATGCTCCTCTCGCCCGGGGGATAGCTGTGACGGGGTTATGTGGATGTGGCCTTTACTTGAAGTTTGGTTGATTAAACATGCCAAACGTTTTGAATTATACTTTAGTAGTGAATGGAAAGAATATTTAAATAATAATTGCAGCAATATTTTGGTGTTGCCATTAAACTGTACAGCAGATTTTACAATATGTTATGATCTTTGTGAAGTATGAATATAAGTTGGGATTTTTATATGTGTACCTGCTAAATATATCTAAATAGTAAAAATGTTTGAATTAATGCAAGAATGATTTTTTTTACAGTGAAACTGTTAGTAGTTACATGACATTTAATGTTACATTACACATAAAAGGATATGCACAGTGATATAATAGAAGAATCAGTATGAACAGAAATGAAGAAATAAGTAAGTATACATTAAATATGAATACGTACATTGACTTCTTTTTACATTGTTAAAGAATTAGTCAAAAAGTTAAAAGTAGAGAGCCAGACATATTCATGTCTTCAATTCACATGTTTTTTTTTATACACTGTTTTTATAGTGCTTGTGCAAAATTGTACTTATTGAAGTGAATTGAAGGTATGTAATCGTTTGCTCTACGAAGCGTGTCCACTACTATTACTTTGCTATGCTTGAAAAAAAGAAGACAAGCGATTGCTTACTCTAATAGTGCAGGAGTAAGGTTGGGACTGTAACACAGGTCACTTCCTGTAGATACCGCATAGTAGGCGGCCAACGGTCACCGCAAGAAAGATAGGCGTCTTCTAAAAACTACGTACACACCCACAAGTTCCGTATCGACCAATAGTCAGTCAGACCCTCGCGGATCTTACTATAGCTTCTTTTATACTACCAACGTAAAGCTCAAACAAAACTGAGTAAAATTGAATGAGACCCTTAATTTGCCAATCAATTGAATCAATAACGAAATTACTGAAATACTGAACTGCGGTATATCAAGGAGGTGAACCGTGGGATTTAAGAAGGGTCTAGAAGTAATTGAAAATAATTTAGACAAAGCGTGTAAGATGTATTAAGTATTGTAACAGATATTTGAAGAGGGCTGTTGCATTTTTAACAAAGTTATGTAACACCAGATGCTCAAATTTAAGGTTAAAAGCCCTCCTTAAAAAATTAAAAATTAGTTACATTTACTTAACACTATGTATAATACAATAAAGGTAGATGATTAGATAAGCAAAAAGTAGTGATGTAATATAAGAATTATTAAAAATAAATTATACAGTGCTTTGGCATGCAAGCCTAGTACTAATGAATGAGACGATAAGATAAGTGCAAAAATTGTTTGTGATGAAAACTAGATGGCGTAATTTTGCATAACTCTGTCCGTTTTTAGTGTAGGTCTTATTTAATCATGGATCTAAAGCTTTTTACGCAAGTAAGAATATTTATTCCTGTCATGCGACTTTAGCGGCGAGTGCGGAGTAGGATTGCCCCGCGTCCCTCAAAAAGTATATGAATATATCAAAACATATGTATGTGTGTGTCATACATGCGAAGCTCCGCATGCGGCACCAAACCCGCATGACAGGAAAAAACCCTAGCAAATAATGGCAATCGTGATATTATTCTTCGTGGTCGGGCCCTGTTTCATAAAAAAATATTAGTCTGATAATATTACATGCTTACTCATAATATGAGTAAAAATATTAGAATAACTCAATAATATTCCTAATTAATATCGGCTCTTCCATAATTATCAGTTATTTTATTACTAATTATATAAGCTAAATACCAATATTATCAGTATTTTGACGTTGTGTGTCATTGTGTCATAATAATTTTATCTCATAGTATTAGTTGATTGTTATTAGTTTTGCGAGTACAATAAAATTAAGTGTTTAGACTGCAAATAATAATTTAATTAATGTTAAATCTAAGAATGAATTCCGATTGAAGTGTCGAAGACTTATTATTACACGGAGGCCTCGAATTTTCAGAATGAGAACAAGTTATGCGTTTTTTAGAGACATTCGAATTCAGTGAAAGATTTCGGTTGTCTTATAAAAAGTTTCATTTCATATTGACAAAAATTGAACATATTTTGAAAGTTCCGACACGAAGAAAGGAAGCCCTATCCCCAAAGCAGCAGTTAATGGTCGCTTCAAGTGCTTAGTAGGTAAAGAAGACTAGAAGCTTTGTGACTAATATACCTATATACATACGAACGAAATATCTCATTTGGCCGTAGTTATGCCTTAACGATCCAACTGATTTAAAGTAAGCGAGGGATAATGTACTTTATCCTTTGCTTTTTTTAAATCAGTTGGATCGTTATTGCATAACTATGGCCATTTCATCTCACTAATCTCATCTCACCTCGTCTCACTAATATTATAAATGCGAAAGTATGCATGTTTGTTTGTTTGTTTGTTTATTCCACTTTCACGCCGAAACTACTGAACGGATTTATATTGTTGGTAGGTAGATAGATAAAGCACTAGGCTATCATATATGATACTTTTTATCCCGGAAAACTTAAGGCTTCCCGGAGGAATCCTTAAAAACTCAAAATTTCCACTTCTTTACTAGATTGTTAAATAATCCCTTGTAAAATCTTTTTTACCTTACCACAGTTATATCCATCTCTTTTATTATTTCAATCGATCTTCTCGCGCCTATGATGTCACTGGTGAAATCATAGAAACCGCCAATAGACGTAGTAAACACTCAAACGTCAACACATGCATGAAAATGAGATCTAATGTTCTCCTAATAAAATTAGAGCTTGTAATATTAGTAATTTAAGTATGTATATAGAGATTTATGAAACAGAATACGACGATCATAATAATATTAGTATTGGAGACAAATATTATTAAGTAATATTATTAGCACTTTTATGAAACAGGCCCCAGGTTATGCTAGAAACATTTTGACAACCGCAAATGTGTAGTATTTTGCGAAATTGTATCAAAAAAATTACTTATTGAACTTCAATAAAAAAAATATCTCTTAATTTCAAGGTTTTGTCTGATTTATGTTATCAGCAAAAAATTATGCTCTTCGGAATTTAATTTGGAACTGTAAATAGCCTTATAAATTACGAGTCGACGCAGAGTTGCCAATACGGATATAAAAAGATGTAGACATACCCGAAAGTAAAAAACTTGTAACCTAGTTTAGTAAAAACGTTGAGCGTAAGTACGTACTAACTAACCGAGCCGTAGGAACTTTGTACTTGGTAAAAAATATGACGATTTAAAGCTTGTGTAAAGCATCTGTTTAAAAACGTATGTCATTTTTATGGCCTATATAACTTGGACTTCACTATGAAGTTATCAAATCCATGACCACGCTGAATACGTTAAAAACAACCGACTTCAATCGCAACAACTCCAATTTTGCTATGTTTTTGTTGATTTTCTCAAAAACGCTGAATCGATTTCGATAAAATTTATATGGGACCACCTGTGAAGTATACCCTTTTAAACAAAAAAAGAATTTTCCAAATCGGTTCAGTCTTCAAGTAATCGGTGAACATACATAAAAAAAAAGATTCCGACGAATTGAGAACCTCCTCCTTTTTTTTGAAGTCGGTTAAAAAAAGATTATCCTTTGCTGAGGCGTTAAGTATGGACAACTCTAGCAACGAACGAATTCCATCTCAAGCAGGAAGGTGCGCGACATATAATTTTAAAATGAATAAATAAACAAGTCTCAAGAAGTCGATACATATCATCACACGTTCCTATTCGAGGAAGAGTTGTACACAAGGCGTTAATAGAACTTGTGGACTATGTAAACAAAAAAAAACTCAAAATTGAATCCTGCATCTAGAGTTACTTTTACGTGTAACATATTTAACCAACTTATGCTGCGTGTATCATTGCAATCAACGTAAGATTCACTCGAAACAGATTCTCTGTGACTGATGCCACGCATTCCATCCATATTGCAATCACAAAACATTTCAACAAAGACCTTAGTTCACACAGTCCACTTGTACTATAGACGCCTCAGCAGACACTATCAATAATAATGACATTTTTTTAAAGTATTGACAGTATATTGATAGTGTAGTGATTGAAATGAAAGGCTGACGGTAAGTAAACGATGAATTGACAATAAATTGATGTAAAAATAATGTCAATATTATTGATAGTGTCTTGTCCGCTTAAAAGTATATAGCCGATGCGCGTCAAGCGTGTCTGGCCCTCACCTTGTTGTAGTGCGCATGCGCGCCGACCGCCCGGTGCGCGTGCGCCGCGCCGTTGTCCGCCGTGTACGTCTTTACCTGGTGCTGCGTGTCTGTGGCTATGGTCGAGATGGCGGACCCACTGTGCGGCGGTTCGCGCCGCTTCTTGCTGCTCTTGTATATGTATTTCGATGGCCGGACTAAGCTGTGGGGGCGGTATGTGTGTTAGGTTTTGAGGCACCAAACGTATATGTTGTTAAAATCAATATCGTCCATACTACAAGGGACGGGACGGGGAAGGTTAGGCCATACACACGGAGGCCAAGTCCGGATTGGTGGAGGTTTTGGAGCTACTGGCCAACACCTGTGTTTTTTGAAGCCGCATATAAGGCCAATATGGCATATAATATATTGGGGGAAAAAACTAAGAAATAAAGTTGATGGACTAAGCTTACCGATTTTATGCAAAGCCCAAAACCCTCTTAGGATTTTTTTGACATCAGTATGATTTATACTATTACCCCTAAAAAGGGGACTAGTTGACCACACCAACACCCTGTATTAATAGTTAACTAAAATAGCTACATAAACAACGGAATGGTGCAAATTTAAATACATAAGTACTACAAAAATACAAATAATAAAAAATAACAACTCAAAACAAATGACTAAATAAATTATCAAAATGAAAATGAAAAATAAAAAGAAATTAATATATTTTAGCAGCAATTCGTACCACTTGTTAATCAAAGGAACTACTCGCTCCTTCACCCGTCAAGTCCGATTATATTCAACATTCAACTTTGTATGCGACAGTCCGATTGGCACACGGACGATTTCTCAGAGCACTAAGATCATAGAATAAATTAATAAATTAAATATTTAATTACTAACTTTACGAAGTGATTACTAAAAGAAAGATAAACTATCATTCAGGCATTGCAATGTGACAGATTGTAGTTTCTTAGTCAAGCAAAAAGGCAATCTATAACTTTTGTGTTAGCGACCTATCAAACTTGACGCTGTACATGGGTGACCTTTACATTTACATATACATTGGTATCCCAATAAACTTATTCTTAGGATAAAGTATGTAATTTCTTGAGTAGCTTATACAATTTGCCACTCATCAGCGAATAATAATAATATCCGGGACAAATCACACACAGTCATCTGGCCCCAAACTAGGATTCCCTGTATCTTGGGAACCAGAGACTGATATACATAAACATATACATTTAAATACATACATATATAGATATTATACACCTAGAGCAAACAATTCTGCTCATCACAGAAAAGTTTGCCCTTTGTGGGGATCAAACCCACGACTCTCGGATCAGAGATCAGGATCGCTAACCACTTAGCCACCGAGTCAGTCGATAATAATAGATCACTCTGTATCATCAAAGATCACCTGTATCATCTAAGCAAAACCAAGTTATTAAGATCCCATGTCTCCTGTCTCTATATCTTTGTGTATTTAGTCATCCTTACTTACTTACTAATATTATATAAATAAATGCGAAAGGTTTTTTCCTATCCACAATTGGTGAGCCCTTGGCATTATCTCACTTGGTGTTAAGTGATGATGATGATGCCGTGAGTTTTCTTGTTTATATTTCACATTGTAACGGAGCAATAACAAAAGCTAATCACGTTATATTAGAAACAGAAATACAAAACTCACCTAGGATACTGTGGCCCAAACTGCGTATAACAGCAGTTGTTCCAGCACCCCCGGCTGAAGGGATTGAACCCCCCGGTGAACTTGCCCGTCACCTGCTCGTTGGTGGTACGCCCCCGTGAGACGAGCACCATGTGAAACCCCGTCAGACCGAAGATGGGGATCGCTAGGAGGGCTATTATGCCCATTATTACCATACTGGTGCAAGAGTCAAGGATTGGGTGATTTGAGAAGATAATTATAGAATATTATAGATTATTATTAGTGTTTGATTATGTAATATTTTTCTACAACTTTCACTGTCCAAGGTCTGCTGGAAGAAATTTCTTACAGAAATAAACTGTACCTTTTGTATGTTCTTTCTTTATTAATGCCTGTCTTTGTCTCTTTTCTGTGTACAATAAAGTGTAAATAAAATATTTGTCTGTTTTAGTTATAAAGTATACTGTAAATTATTTTTAGTATTAGTATAATAATGTAAAGCTACTCGTCACCTTGACAACTTAACAGAGAATGTTCAAAAAATATTGTGGGTTTGAAAATCTGGCAGCAAATGAAGAGAGAAAGAGAAAGGAAGAGGAACTGAGTGATCTTGACATAAGTGCGTTCGTATTAGATCTACTATGTGACTGAGACAACGCCTCAAGTAAGCAAGGCTGCAAGAAATACATGTTTTTTTTTTTTATAGAACATTTGAAAAGATCGAACATTTTTGGATTTTACTGAGCATTATCACCTTTGAAAAGAAATCAAAACACCACAGTCACTTGTGCTACACAATAATTAGTACACCTAGTATTTTTGTTTTTGCATTTATAAAAAGGATACGAAACAATAGGCTCAACTTGCGTGAGCGTCTTGTTGTTGTTCATAATGAAATAGAGGCTCAGGCCAAATATGCTGAGCATGTGGATGGACAGCGAGATGAGGAAGAAGAAGAAGAACCTGTAGTTCCGCCGCCCAATGCAGTTGTTCACCCACGGGCAGTGGTGGTCAAACGTCTGTCAACAAATGCCATGGTTAACTTATGAAGTAACTGATTTACAAAAATATTTTGCACTACTACAATTTCAATCTAA
Organism: Coleophora deauratella; assembly: GCA_958295455.1. NCBI lineage: Eukaryota > Metazoa > Arthropoda > Insecta > Lepidoptera > Coleophoridae > Coleophora > Coleophora deauratella. The sequence continues at coordinate 2,963,638 of OY282400.1, read as the reverse complement.
AATAGGAGCATACCACAGCCTGACCACTAAGTAATTAATTACTTTTTGTGGATGGACCTTTCATCTAGTCCTGTTCAATGATAGCCTGGAATAGTTTTAAAGAGCCGAAGAAAGTGAGGCCTTTTGCTGACGGAAGGTAAGATGCCACAAACTTGAGATACTTCTGTCTGTCATTGGGCCAAGTCTGCAGTTAAACTAGGTTTCCCTGTAATGTTTTTATCCACAATTTGGTAACATCTCACCTGATGGTAAGTGACGATTATGCCAAAAGACGGAAGCGGGGCTTACCAAAATTCCCCAACGCAATGACTCAGAAAATGCTACTACTACTAACCAAGCCGAGTCCTACAAACATGAATCCCACCTCATCTGGAATTGAACCTGGAACCTCGCAATGTAAAGCCAGCGCACTAGCTACTAGGCCACGGAGATAGTTAAATTTACCTGAGGAACTGCCATGTCCTGCAGTAACTCACCTCTATACAGTGGTTGCACACTGAACAGTGGCTGCAGCGCGGAGGCCTGTAGAACTTGCACGTGACGCACCATTTCATGCGCACTGTGATGCCGTTTATCTCCACGCTCCTGTATAATGGGGCGCGGAAGTCGTCCTCGCGATCCTCGTCAGGTGGGGCTGGGGGCAAGAGAGGCAGGTTTTAGTGCTGTTTGTTTCTTAGCAACAAAATACCAGCGCTTTGCTCCCGAGACTAGCATTATGCTGAGTTGAAGCCTTGTGGATGCAGTAGAACCTCATAAATATTTGTTTCCATTTAGTATGTAGCTACATGCTTATAAGTAACTGTAACCAATACGCTTCATCGGCGGCGGGGATTTTATCGAATGTCGTAACAGGACGCACTCGGATAAGCCAGCGTTAGAAGCACAATTGGAAGATCAGTTGAATTAAACACCTATCGGATACGATGGCCCAAGAAGTTATAAAATTAAATAAATGAATGGAAACACCTATTGCACCACATTAAACAGGAAAATATCAACAGTATACTCGAAAAAAAAGATTTCATCTGCTACAATTTACCTCTTCTACTTCCTACTTAGTAACATAGTTGTTTGTTCTTCATCCACCTAGCTTTATCTCGCTCTCCCCCAGGATCAACTTTCCCGATCAAATGTTAAGATTTACAACTTACTTACACTTTTCCCGATCCCTCAGACATACCCTCACTAAGTATCTCCAACATCAATCTAAGTCTTAAGACGAATTTAACGAAATCTCGCTGTTCGAAATCCGTCGACCCGATTTGGCTACAAGCGACAACAATACGGCCAAAAATACATACACCCGAAATCATTACCCTCAGGTTGAGCAGTCGAGTAAATAATATTATAATCCATTAAGTTTTCCAAACTAGGAACACCTCAACCCATTAATGTTATCAATGAATTTATCAGTAACCAAAAATAAAACAAGAGTACCTTCCTTCTTTTTATTTCAGCATTATCTTTTATTGACTAACCATTGATAAAACAATAAATGAATTAAAATAAGCTATGTTTATCAACAAACGTATTTACGTACATTGCGAGTTGTCTTTGTATTATTTTATCACGATAATGGGTTCTTTAGTAAAAGTATTTCAGTGTGACGTGTAGAAGTGTCCGGAAAAGGTTTTTTTTTATTACACCTGTATTTCGTACACGGGACGACAAGGATGTCACATTTTGGGTCGACAAAGATGTCAAATTGTGGTGATGGTCTATTGATGCGTATTTTGTCATGAAGAGCCGCATTCGTCTACAACTTAAACCACCGAAAGGTCCAGCTTACTCTAGCAACCCTGGACAGGTGTAAAATTGTGTTGCGTATAGTTTGCGCTAAGCAAGCGTCATTGTATTTTAACGTAGTAGGGGTGAGGTCGCCTTTACAGGAGCACTGAGTTGCCCACACAGTTACAGGCGATCAGAGGGAAATCCTTGGCCTTTTTGTCAAACCTTCTACTATAAAAATATTCAGGCACAAATCACACACGGTTATTTGCGCCAAAATAGAGGTCTCTGTGCACTGGGAACAAAACTGATATACATACGTTTAAACATATAGATATTAAAAACGAGTAAAAGAAAAAAATACCTACTTATACCACTTAATTGTTTGCCTCAGATGGGGATCGAACCAACGTAAAGTCAAGAACGATTTAATAAAAACTAAACAAAAAACACAACTAAATAACCTCAACCTTTTCTAATAGTTAATTTAAATAATAAAGTTTTGTTTTCAACGAGCTATTCAAAGGTTAACCAGCCAAGCTAGCTATGATACAAATGTGTTTCTTGGAAACTCGAATGTGTTGGAAAGTTCCACACGGAAGGGCTATTAATAGGCAGTTCGTGTTGCCGCCTGATGGTTAATGCAATCAATTAATTAAACCGAATGGCGGCCATATGTGGGCCCTTATCATTAAGGTGGCTAGTTTCTTATCACCAAGTGACTTGTTACTGCACTACAGGCTTCGCTTATTGTAAGATTTTATGTGTGATTTGCTTTATAGCGCGCAGAACTGATAACTAGTGATGGGCCGACACTTGATTTTGCTGACTAGTCAGCAGTGTCGAATACCGATCTTTTCACCTATAATTTCGTTTGTTTGTCTTTGCGATTTTTGCTTTTTATGTTGCAATAAGTTTTGTTTAGAGACATTCGTTTTTTATTTGTAAATATTATGGAAAATTTCGATTGTCTCACACAGAGTAAAATTCATGATAGATAGTGTAATTGACAACATTTCAAATTGACCCTCAGTTTTTATGATTGTTAGGTATTAAATACGGAACTGATACTTGATGTCAACAGTCGTTTGACCAGCAGTCACAGTACCAACACCATATGACCAATGACTTATTTGAGCAATGGCTCAAAATACCAACAGCTTTTTTAAGCAATGGGTTAAAATCCCAACCTATGCTTTGAGATTTTGATGGGCATACATACCTACATTTTTATTTCATAGTTTTTTTTTATTCTATAAATGTAAGATAATCAATCCCCATTAAGATCTCAAGTTAAAGCATTTTTTGGGATTTTCACCCATTGCTCGAATAAGCTGTTGTCTTTTTCAGCTGTTGGTATTTTGAGCTATTGGTCATACGGTGTTGGTATTATGACTGTTGGTCAAACAACTGTTGACATTAAGTATCAGTTCTATTAAATTAAATACCCACATCTTTCCTTTTTTTGAAAATTGCATATTTCTCGAGAAGATTTCATACTCAATTGTAAAAGACAAGGTACAGGATTGTTTTTTAGTGTTTCAATAAATATTGTCCCTTGTCAGTAAGGAGGTGTACTTACTGACATCTCTACTGATAACCATTGGAGGAAGAAAGGTTTTTGTAACATATTTACGGGTAAGATGGGGATCTCTAAAAATCTTAATTTAAAATATCTATAATAGCTACTTTTGCAAATAGGTTTTTAAGAAAATGCTTTTTTTTACAATTCAAGCCGAATAACATGAGGCGAGGATCTTTATTGACACTTTCATTAATATGTCGTTAGAGAGGGAGAAATGTATTATTTATTTATTTATTTCAGGCAACAAGGCCCACATAACATATACAATAATATACATTTTATACTTAAAATATTATACATAAATACTTAATATTAACTAACTAAAAATATCATATTATTTAGTACAAGGTTTATATGTCTGGTAAAAAAATATTGCTTACCTTTCGGTATGACCCCCGGGTCCATGAAAGTGGCCAGTGTAAAATTGGCCAAAACAAAAAACGTTATGACGCCCTGATATGCTGGAACCCATGGATACCTCTGTAGGTAGTACTGACACCTGGAAGCAAATAAAATTATAAATATTTTCTCAAACAGAGTAAAAGTAATAAAAAAAACTTACAAATAAACGCACAATTGAAAAAAACAGCAATAATATTGTTTTCATCTAGTGAATAAGACAAGTTTTAAAAATCGACAATGCTGAAACGTTAAAAAACGGACTTCAATAGTAACAACTACAATTTTGTTGTTTATGGTTTTTGTAGATTTTTTTAAAAGCCGCTGAATAAATTTAGATAAAATTTATATGGGACCACCTCTGAAGTATTACCTACCAAACAAAAAAAGAATCATCAAAATCGATTCATAAGTGGCGGAGTAATCGCGTAACATACATACAAAAAAGTTGAAGTCTGTTAAAAATAGTTTCTATTATTATTATTATTATAGTTTATACACTAGCAGCTATAACAGCTGATGCGTGTAGTTCACTGCACTTATGTTATAATTTCACATGAAAGTACTAGTAGTATGGGTAATATTTCTATATTTCGCTACCTATGTAAGTATGTGTATTTTTTTAAATATTTTTCGTCCTATGTGTCATTTATGCATTTAAAATATAATTTTACATTATTAAATTACGAAATTTTTATAAATTAAAAAAGTAATGAAACCCCGGAGAAACGGTTATTCTGCAATTTCAGTAGAATTATTTAGTGAACAATATTTAATAATTTATTTTAATGTAATTTAGGGTGAAAGGTTAATAAACCAATAAGCTAACTAATAAGCATAAGCTTATGACGTATGAACATCATGTGGCCCATTAGCTACATGACCAAAGAGGAACAATAACAATAGTTAGAAATTAGAATTGAATTAGACATTTAAACAGCCCAGATTCTTAACTGCCTCTGTGGTCTAGTTTATATGTATCAGGAGGTCGGGGGCTGGATTCCCGGCTGGGTCCAACTTTGTAGGACTCGGTTTGTTTAGGGGTAGGGCATTGTAAGTCATGCCGCCAAACATCAATGTTAATAGCAGTGATGTGTTCTGGCATGAAGTTAAGATATCTAGTTCCCTACTGCATTGTGGAATCTTGGTAAGCCCGATTCCATCTTCGGCATTATCATCATTTACTGCCAGGTGCGATGATGCCAAGGGCTTACTAATCGTGGTTAAAAACAAAGATTCCTTATTCCTAATGTGGATTAAAAAGGTACTTCTTTAAATGGTGAACATCCTGTTTTGTCAACAGTACAGCGTGACTCATTTAGTCATCACTCAGATTGCTTAAGACTACACTGTTGATATTTTACTCATTGCAGAAAAACATTCCCAACTCCCAAGAATAAGAGAAGGTTATTTATATTTTATTTTGTAAAACCAAATAAACTTCATTGTTATAGAACGGTGAGGTGTAGACGGATCAGAGCGCAGAGGAAACTTATTATATGAAGAAACTAGCTATCTATACCCAGCTTCGCTTGTAAAATATGTTATTATTGCTATCATTTGACTACAAATTTAACTAAAATTTAAATATTAGGTATACCACGGGAACTATATAAAGAATCAACATTAATGATAGCCTATACCCTACTCTATATCCCAGGATATGTGCTTGTTAAATTTCGCAATCACTGGTTAAGGCATCAAGAGTGACAAAAATCTACCCTCATAAGAAAGAAGGCCGCGAAGTAATGTATACAGGGTGTTAAAAAAAGTGCGTTTGAAATTTTAACAGGTTCCTCAGAATCAAGTATAGAATACAGGAAAAATATCAAAAAAATCTACAACTTTTTTTTCAGTTTCTCATCCTAAAACTGAGTAGTAAATCATGAATTTGTATGGGAAAATGAAGTAAAGTTGTAGATCGGATTTATTTAAAATGTTTCCTGTTTCTTTACTTGCTTCTGAGTAATGCCTTAAAATCTCAAACACGATTTTTTAACACCCCGTATCCTGTATGGAGTTTCTGTATACTTTGCGGCCTTCTTTCTTATGAGGACAGAGATGGTTTGTAGTGAAAGACATCATTAAATTTTGCAGTGGAAGACGAAATGTCAGTGCCTGCCCCTTTGATTCTGACATGCGGTTATGCACCGAGAAAACACTATTAATTATGAAAATAACAAAAAAAAAACAGTATAAAGAATAATAATCAATCGAATCATATTTATTCACTACATTAAATAAGTTATACGTACCATATAAAACCAATAAAAAAACCAAACTAGCTTTCCTTGTGATATGAAAACTAGACTGAGAAACATAACTTGCATTTTAATAAATAAATACATATGTAACAAATCAATGCAACAAATAAAGAAAGAATATGTGGTGTTTAACCCAGGTATAAAGCAAACACACTTGCTCTTCCCACAAATAAAATTTGCTCTGAATGTAAATTGAACCCACAACACTTTAGTGTAGAAGGCAAGAATTCTTATCATGACGCTAGGGAGTCACATTAATGAATCATTAGATACATAAAACCACTACAACAATTAATTCAAACTTGATCTTGTCTATTTACATAGTCTAGTTATTTTCTAGACCACAAGACTGTGGTCTGTCAAACAGAACAGATATGATAAAAGATAATAATGTATTCCATCCAAAGAACCAAGGAAGATAATATTAACTACAATTAGGCTAATAATTTACATATAAAATAAATGGGTGATATTTTCGTGTGATTTGTAAAATGAAAAAGAAGAGACACATTGAAGAATTCAAATTTTAAAGCTTTTTTAGCAAAAGGTCTTTTGGACCAAAATTTAAACTAAAACTAGAATTGAGTCAATGTTGCATACAAAGAGTCAGACAGTAAATAATTATTCACAATATACTAACGTCCCATGTCCCATCTGAATATGTAAAATATTACTGTGACAATGAAGTAAAATAATGTGACGTAGCTATCAGATTTCCAGTAGGTAAAATTAACAAGAGATAATATTACCTACATAGGTAATAGTAATTTAATAATTTAACAACATAAAATTAAAACAATCCTAGTAATAGACTTAGTTATTTACAGCATTCCAACTTGAATAGGAATTGAAAATTGTTACTTATTATATTGCTTTTGTTTACCGACACATTTTTTGAACATTAGTCAACGCTACAAAGTGTGATGAAACTTTGAACTTTACATGTCTGTTGAGGGGGCTAGTGTTAAATTGTTAGTATTATGTTAGTGTAAATATGGCATTAACTACTCGTATATAGCTTGAAGTTATTACACCGACGATACGACACCAACTTGGCCTACTCTGTGCCACTGAAGTACCTGCCCGTGAAGGAAAAGGCCATCGCTTCACAAAGCCACAAAGGGCAAAAGGCAAAGCCCTAAGGTATTAATAGATACGAAATAACAATCTTGTGTGAAAGTTGTCAAATCGAAAATGAAATTTGTGTGTGCTCGATCGACATGTTGTGTACTTACGGAAAATAAAAAAATAGAGACGTCGTGCCCAATAGAAGTGCCCAGGCGAACGTCGCAGGGATATATCTCGTCTTGAGATCGCATTTGGGCATATTGTGTCAGTTTTGTTACCCTAAAAGCAAAATTATCTCGAAATTATTCGCTATAGATCAACATGGCCGCACCTATAAGTTTGACAAGTGTAGTTAGTGTGGCGACGCAAAATTAAATTAAAAACCGATAATTATGTTACTTATCAGGGTAGCCAGCGTGGTTATTAAAATGCTCCATTTTACCGGTTTTTTGTAACATGTTATTTTGACTGCTTTCATGCTTTCAGCAACTTATTTTGAGTAGCAGCTTACTATTATATTCCTTTTGGGTCAAGTTTTCTGAAAACCAAATTGGGAGACATCGTTACTCTACTTTCATATAGCTTTGTCTCTCTGGCTGGCTGGCGTGTGATGGCCCATCATGTATTGTATATTGTATAGGAACTTTTAACTGAATATTGGATGGCAACACATAGTTTTTTTATTATTACTTTGTTTTTCTTCTTCTTCTCATTGGTTTTCAAATTGAGTGCAATGCCCGGTACATGATTGGACTAGAGAATTTCATACGTTACGTTTATTGGCTGTAAGAAAAGCTGTCAACATTTACTTCAATAGGATTGGTAAATATTAAATCGCCTTCCTCGTGCAGTCTCGCGGATAAAAATGGCCGTAGTGTCTGTGTTGTACTGCAGTCAGTTGCTAATAAAAATATTTTAAAAATTCGTAAAACTTTTCGAATAAAACAAAAAATTAAAAAGTAGATGTAAAATTTATTCTTAAGTAAATAGAAGCGTTTGTGTGTGAAAATGTCTAATTTTAGCCCAAGTGTGCTTAGTAACTTGAGGCAGTACAGGTTTCAGAGGAAACCCGTGCCTACGGGTTCCAACGGCACTGTGAATGTCCAGGCTTCCCAATCTAGTTCCCGTGAGTATTATTTACAGCCCCGACTTGGGCTAGGTCATATAGTGGTTAACATCGTCGAACGAGGCCCGACCACGAGGATTTATAGCTGAGTACTGTGGTTTTCAAGGTCTCGTTTTTTGCACCGGTTTTTCGAAGAACTTCCTTGTCCAGCCTACGACCAGGGTCGAATATAAGATAGAAGATCTTTTTAGAAAGCAGATCGAACTGTATACCGACCAGCTTAGGTTAGAAACTATTGTTATGTATGTACACACCACAAAGTACCTATAGTGGCTACTCTTCCCATATTCTCAATGTTTTAGTAAATAATACTTCTATTTTTTAACAAAACATACATAACATACTTTTTGTAAAGACTACAAATGAGTCCTAGGTGGGTGGCATTAATTAACTAATCAAAACTTACACCAGGATAGCCTATCCTAGATCTTAGGAGTTTCTTGTCAAGTAAATATTACTATGAATACATAACTATCTAGATTACTGTCACCAAAAGAAGTTTCCCATTTTCCTTTCAGAAAACTTGGTGAGGATGCCTGCACCGACCAATAACTCCATGAACAGAGTACCGGTAGTATACAAACGGATAAGGGTCCACGACTCGGACTCTGATGATAATCCCTCTCCAGTGAAGAGGCCAGCGCTAAACTCTCTTGTCGGTATGAAGGTGCAGGGCCCTTCGCCACCGCAGATTGAATTGACCACAGCCGTCAAAGAGAGACGATTTAGAAACATGATGGAAATGTTTCCAGATATATCTCCTATGGTAATTAATTAAACAAGAATTGTTGTTGTTAACAACCCATTACATCCCCACTGCAGGGGCACGCATCTCTTCCCATAACTCGGGAAGGTTTAGGCCATACTCCACACACGGGGGCCAAGTACGGATTGGTCCGAACCAAGAATTGTGTCGATACATATCAAACTCGCCCAAGTCTACTTACAAATATGGTCGAAGTCATGCCAACTGCCATAAAGTAAGTTAGGCATAATGTCACTGACATGAAGTACATTATCCCTAACTTTATGTCAGTTGGCAGGGCCATATTTGTAAGTAGACTTGGGCGAGTTTGTTATGTATCGACACAATTATATGTAGATATTGCAGTGCAAATTGAATCACTTCTAGAAGTAGGTAGTAGTAGGTAGTTGACTCTATGCCAAGCATCTTTCGACAGATTTTAAAAAGACAACCATTACTCTGTATTCATTGACATGCTCTTACTTTTGGTATACCATTTATATCAGGTGACTCTGGGACTATTTTTATATGTAATCATTTATAATAAAAATTATATACAACTTGTATCCCTGCTCCTTTTGGAAAGTCTATCAAAAATATGTGTATTGGATGGAGTATTGCCTGCTTAATAGAAGCTATCTTTTTCATTCAAGGAACCTTAATTTTTTTTAAGTATCTTTAATTGTGTTTTTTCTCACTAATATTATAAATGTGAAAGTATGGCTGTTTATTTGTTTGTTTGTTTGTTCCACTTTCTCGCCGAAACTACTGAACGGATTTGGATGAAATTTGGTAGGTAGATAGATGAAGCACTCAGCAAACACATAGGATACTTTTTACCCCGGAAAATCAGAGGAATGGCTAAAAACTGAATTTTTTACTTTGTCACTTGATGGCACTGCCTTAACATTTTATTTCTATCTGGACTCAATTCTGAAGTCCACGCAGACGAAGTCGCGGGTGGAAGCTAGTATAAATTATGTTTTTTTCCTTAACTACTTGTGTAGCAACCATATTCTCTTATAAAATCAATAATATTTCCAGTGTCCATAGTAAGCACTAAAACACGAAATGAGGTAATTGCATGTTTATTGAGCTAGGTAGCAAGACACAATGCATAGAAACGAACCTATGCACAAATGAGTTCATCTCAAATGTCAACAACTGCCCGCTACAGTCAATACATCACTATACCAACAGCTACCTACCTAAGCTTATTGAATCTTCCTTTTACTTCCAGTTTATAAAGAACACATTAGTAAAACACAATTGGAATGAGGAACGCTCGCGGGACGAGCTCCTAAAGCATGACCCTGAAAGTGATGACAAAGGCACGTCTGCTGCTAGCTTCTTTGGTTCCCGGCCTGGTTTCTCTGGCCATACGAATGGTGTATCTATGAAAGTAACCAATGGGCCGCCCATAGTTATAAGGAGACCAGTACCCAAGACTGGTGGAGGCAGTCGTGCCAGGAGAGGAAGTAGTGGAAGTGAAGATGATGATTATGGAGTTAGGAAAGGGAAGGATGATAGAGTTTATGACAGGTGAGTTAACATTTTTATTTAATTTTAACCCTCGCTTCACATGAGTTTGATTACTGATAGGGTGTAATTTTTAGTTTAGGACATTTTAACAGTTTGTCTTTAATAACAGCATCTTATGGAAGTCTTGCTATCAAAATATTATTGACTGCAACTATGTGTTCTAGCTTGGATATCAGATATTTCATTAGGGAATTATTAAGCCTCAAGCGAGATTATTCCAAAGATTTAATGATTGTGGATTGTGGTTTTTTTCACTATAAAAGTGCTTCTGTGCTCATCTTATAATATATCATTGATATGAAGGCCATCAGCAAGCTAGAAATATAGTATTTTAATGAACCCCATCCAGTAATTTAACACCTGTAGAATTTATCCTTAAAACCTATGATTCCACTCTCTCTCTTATCGTGTGGCACAATTTTAACCGTCCTATTCACAAGGTATAAAGGCGGCGGTTGCCTGGTGTTGCACTTATCATCACCCTTGGTCACGTGTAGGGCGTAATTTTACTTTTTAAATAATAGCCTCAATGAATCTTGACTAAATCAAAAATATTTATTTAAACTTTCTAAAGTATGGAAAATCACCTTTCTTGTGCCCTGCCTTAAGAAAAAACATACTACCCTTCAGTTGGGTAGTCTGGTAAAACATCTGGTAAAAAATCTGACATAAATAAATAGTGAACATTAGGTATACAAGTTCCAAGTGGTAGGAATTTCGTATTAGGTAGATTAAAAAATGACTATCGGAAAATGTGGGTATCCTTAGGGGTGAATTAAAGAATTTGAATTTTTTGCTCCATAGTGATGATTCCGATAACGAGGTCACTGATGATCTGGTGGGAGACAAGAAGAAGGTGTTTGAGTTCCTCAACAATAGCAACATGAGTGAGCTGTCGATGCTCAATGGATGTTCTCAGAAGAAGGCCGAGGCCATTATTGGGTTGAGGCCGTTTAAGGGTTGGCTAGATATGGTAAGTACACAACAAAACTTTTGAACTGTTTCGTGTTGTTCTGGTAGTTAACAGGATCTAGTTATTGATTGCAATTTGCAAGCAATATTTAATGGAAAAAATAATGGTGGTCACAACTGCAAGTATAACATAGCACGATTCAGAGCTCCATGCATTGTGAGCCTCACTAAAGCATCGGTCCTCGTGACTGGACCTCCAGTAGACTAACCTTAGTGACTGTTGCTCCCATTTAGCATGGCATACGGCCTCGTTACTGGACCAGCTTCTCAAGAAAGTTCAGTAGCAGAATCCTAATTTCCTATATGCATTTTCAACTAATTATCATAAACTCTCAATGTTTCTTGTAAACAGGTAGAAAAATTCAACAATTGCAAGCAGCTGAACACAGATTTGCTCAACTCGACGCAAGAGCTGCTCTCCACAAGGAACAACCTGCAGAAGCTGATGAAGAAGTGTGTGGTTCTGGCCCAACAGCTGGAGGCGGCCGTCGCAGCCAACGCTGGCAAACTGCAGCAGCCAGAGATACTAGATCCCAAGTATGTGATACTCAAAATAACCTTTTGCGGATCAAAATTTTCCCCAAACTTAACACTTTTTGTAGACTTGCACCCTGCTCCCGATGATATAAAACTTCTTTGGTACTTTTATACAGTTTTGCCCGTCTCTAAAAGTGATCTCAGCCCTCTGCTAGTAAGATCCTGTGACGGTTGATTAACGCTAGCCACGCAATATTCACCTTACAAATGTGTTTAGTAGGTTATTACGCGTCTGTTTGTTGGAGTGTCCGAAGAATGCTACTAAGAAGCGACATCACTTCCCTTCACCAATATATCACTATTTTATCCCGCAACGAAGGCATATGGCCATATAATCGTCACTCTGTCATTCTGCTCGCTCCTAAATATTAGAAAGAGAAGAACGAAAAAATATATCTTACAGTTGACTCAAAAACTTTTTAAATTATGGCTTTATTCAGAAGCCGTCGTGGTTAAAATTGGCTTACATGAAAAATGACTAATTTGATTATTAGTGACATTTATGTTGATATTATGTTCTTTTTCAACACACCATGAAAACCTGTAAATATCCAAAATGTTTGTTTCAGTTTAAAACTAGCACCATACCAGCTCATAGGTCTAAACTGGCTAGCCGTACTGCACAAGCAAGGAGTCTCCGGCATCCTGGCCGATGAGATGGGTCTTGGCAAGACGGTGCAGGTGATAGCCTTCCTAGCGCACCTCAAGCAGACCAACCAGGCTAGAGGCACGCATCTCATAGTGGTACCTGCTAGTACATTAGGTAGGTGGGACATTCTAGAAAATTAAGACTAAATTAATTTCCTTAAGCAAATAGGGTAAATCCATTAATAGGTGAGTTTGCGGTTGCTTTGCTTATTGGTTTTTAATATATCTTCTTCTTTATCTTAAGAGCTAGGGTCTTGTCGGTAGAGTAATTGCCATTCTTTTCTACTCCTCGTCAACTTCATGGTATGACACGACGTAATATATCTTCTCTCCCTCTACACATTTCTTAAGTGTAGTCAGTGGCCGTAGAGGAAGGCTGGATTGTGTGAGGTATACCTTGTTTGCACAAGTAGTGACACTGGAAAAGAGTCAGTTCCATAAGGAATACCTACCTGTATCTGTCTGGCTCTTTTGCATTGTCACTTATCCGGGAGTTAACTGCATCAAGACAAAAATATAAGGTATTATTATTCGCAAAATAGTTGTTTTTATTACATGTTTTTTTTATTAATAAACATTTCCTAATTAGTATGCGAACTAATGTATTGAATAATGACGTCATCGTTCAAATTTCAAACATTTTAAGAACGAGATATCTTTTTGGAGTTTTGATTAAAAAATAAACTGGCAGTCAACTATCGGATTGAGCGAACAAGTTATACATAGATGATATGTATCCGTAGACAACTGGAGCTCGGAGCTGGCGAAGTGGTGTCCCTCGCTGCGCGTGAGCAAGTACTACGGGCACCCGGACGAGCGCCGCCAGCTGCGCATACAGTACGCGCGCCATCTCAGCCAGTACGACATAGTGCTCACCACGTACGTTGCACCGTTTGTTGTTGACTTGACTATAGTATATAAGGTGCTACTTTATTAGTGCCCGATATTTTAGTCAGTGTTTCTACTCCTGATTCTGATTAACTTTCCCCAAGGAACCCATAGTCAAATCCCAAAAAAAAATTTTGGACTCTTCATACTAATTTGGCCGCTCGGCTGATTGTTTTGTATGAAAGGTCCAAAAAATTTTTTACGATTTGACTATGGGTTCTTTGGAGAAAGTTGATCAGAATCAGGAGTAGAAGCACTGACTAAAATATCAGGCACTAATAAAGTAGCACCTTATATAGGTTCTTAATACGAAAGGCTATGCATATGCTCATGATAACAAACAACTTTCCCTAACCTAAGGAACCCATAGTCAAATCGCAAAAAAATTTTTTGGACTCTCCATACAAATCGATTAACTGACCGGCCAAATGAGTAATTTAAATTCACCTTATAGATTGCTCGAGGAAGGTTGTTAGCGCTTGCGCTTATTGAAATTGAAACTTTTTATTTCAAATTACGGTTCCAATCCAACAAAGTGTTATGACTTACGATACAGTATGGTATATACTATACAGTAGGTGAGTAAAATACGCTGACATTTGCTTAGTAGCTGCCACGCAACCTTTTTATTCGTGTGTAAACGTCATATGATGTATCTATACTGTTCCATTTCTTTGAATACCCATAGGTACTTTTTATGTACAATCGGTAAACTCTTGGCATCACCTTACCTGGCGGTAGGTGATGTTGATACCGAAGATGGAAGAGGGCATACCAAGATTCCCCAACGCAATGAGGAACTTAGCTTTGTTACGCTTGTTACCCGCTTACCCTATCCTCAACTGGGAGGCTCAGCTGATTAAATCTTTTTTCATTTTTTTTTTTCAAACCATAGATACCTTGGAACTATATCGCTTACCATCAGGTGATCCGTCTGCTCGTTTGCCACCTATCACATAAAAAAAAAACGAGGCTCAGCTGATTGACCCGTTCAGACTTTTTCCAAAACCTCTATTGATTTGATCCCTTGGCTGCTCCCAGGTACACGATGGTAAACAGCTGCCCCGAAGAGCGTAAGATGTTTCGAATCACGCCGATGCATTACGTAGTCTACGATGAGGCGCACATGCTCAAAAACATGTCCACGCAGCGGTACGAGAATCTGCTCAAGATCAAGGTGGGTTGGTCTTTGGTTGTTTGTTAGGTCTTTATTGCAATCAAAATTACATTAAAAAAGAATGTATATTTCTGTGTTCTTTTATTTCTTTTTGGTTTTATGCGGGGTCTAAAAAATTGGCGTAGCACCCTCTACTCATAATACTAAACTAAACAATATTTGTTCTATGAAAAAACAATGGATTTCTTATCATAGTTGACAAATCTAAGCTGAAAAGAATATGACAAAACACAATATTTTAAGGGAAATATGTAATCGCCCTTCAAAATGAATCGCACCACTAAAAATCTATGTCGCAATCTATAGGTTAGTTTAGCAATTCCTAACTTATAGATTGCGACATAATTCGATGTAAAGCTGGTATTTTTCTTATGCGCGATTAAATTCTATCCGTATTTATTCATAGTTTATTTTGCCATTGAAATTGAATTACTAGTCACAAAATACTGTATCTGTTCTACGTGAAATCTTATCTGATCATATTATCAGCCGTTCTGAGATTATACTTAATCATTGTGTTCTCCCCCTTCTAAGGTCGTACTTAACCATTGTTTTCTCCTTCTAAGATCGTACTTAACCACGTTTTCTCCTTCTAAGATCGTACTTCACCATGTTTTCTCCCCCCTCTAAGATCGTACTTCACCATGTTTTCTACCCCCTCTAAGATCGTACTTCACCATGTTTTCTACCCCCTCTAAGATCGTACTTCACCATGTTTTCTCCCCCTTCTAAGATCGTACTTCATCATGTTTTCTCCCCCCTCTAAGATCGTACCTCACTATGTTTTCTCCCCCCTCTAAGATCGTACTTCACCATGTTTTCTCCCCCTTCTAAGATCGTACTTCATCATATTTTCTCTCCCCTCTAAGATCGTACTTCACCATGTTTTCTCCCCCCTCTAAGATCGTACTTCACTATGTTTTCTCCCCCTTCTAAGATCGTACTTCATCATGTTTTCTCTCCCCTCTAAGATCGTACTTCACCATGTTTTCTCCCCCTTCTAAGATCGTACTTCATCATATTTTCTCTCCCCTCTAAGATCGTACTTCACCATGTTTTCTCCCCCCTCTAAGATCGTACTCGACCATGTTTTCTCCCCCCTCTAAGATCGTACTTAACCATTGCTTCTCCTCCTTGTAAGATCGTACTTCACCATGTTTTCTTCCCCATTCTAAGATCGTACTTCATCATGTTTTCTCCCCCCTCTAAGATCGTACTTCACCATGTTTTCTCCCCCCTCTAAGATCGTACTTCACCATGTTTTCTCCCCCTTCTAAGATCGTACTTCACCATGTTTTCTCTCCCCTCTAAGATCGTACTCCACCATGTTTTCTCCCCCCTCTAAGATCGTACTTAACCATTGCTTCTCCTCCTTGTAAGATCGTACTTCACCATGTTTTCTCCCCCCTCTAAGATCGTACTTCACCATGTTTTCTCCCCCCTCTAAGATCGTACTTCACCATGTTTTCTCCCCCCTCTAAGATCGTACTTCACCATGTTTTCTCCCCCTTCTAAGATCGTACTTCACCATGTTTTCTCTCCCCTCTAAGATCGTACTTCACCATGTTTTCTCCCCCCTCTAAAATCGTACTTCACCATTTTTTTTCCCCCGGCTAAGATCGTACTTCACCATGTTTTCTCCCTCCTCTAAGATCGTACTTAACAATGTTTTCTCCCCCTCTAAGATCGTACTTCACCATGTTTTCTCCCTCCTCTAAGATCGTACTTCACCATGTTTTCTCCCCCCTCTAAGATCGTACTTCACCATGTTTTCTCCCCCCTCTAAGATCGTACTTCACCATGTTTTCTCCCTCCTCTAAGATCGTACTTCACCATGTTTTCTCCCCCCTCTAAGATCGTACTGTAGGGATCGATGTAAACAATTTGATATTTTTATATATTTTATTCGAATCTTCACATGCACTCGGGGCGAGGTACCAACTTAAAGTCTGTCAATACATTTGTTTTCTATTCTATCATTTCAAATATTTGTATTTACTTTTTCTACAAGCCTAAGCAGGCCTAATACCTAACTCCTAACCTACACTCGGCTTCAAAAAAATCGCACCTTTTAAGAAATCGATTTTAAACATCTTTCAATCGTATTTGTATTATGAAATATTGGTAATGTTCGGTATCATTTGAAAGGTAAGGAAACAGAGAATGCAGAAACAATAATTCATTCAATGTTTTTTATTGGAACTGAGAAAAATTTACAAAACAATAAAAATCCTTAAAAAACCCAAATGAAATCTGATTAATTTTTCAAAACAAAGTTGCTTAAAACTAACCTAAAACCTAGTGTTACCCCCCCTAGCCCTAATGACGTCTTCCATGCGCTCCCTCATGGATCGCACCAACTTTAGGACCTCTTCTTGAGGGATTCTGTCCCATTCCTCAATAACGGCGTCTTGGAGCTCCTGAAGAGTCGCGGGAGCGGGATCACGGGATCTAACCTTGCGTTTCAGCTGGTCCCAGAGGTGCTCTATCGGGTTCAGATCTGGACCTCTCGCTGGCCACTGCATGACAGGGATCCCAACCTCTTGAAGGTAGCCCTGCACAATTCCAGCAGTGTGCGCGCGAGCGTTATCGTGCATTAATGTGAACCCGTCGCCAATAAATCCAGCATAGGGGACCACATGTTCTTCCAGGATCTCTGTGATGTACCGGTGAGCAGTCATCGACCCTTGCCCGCGAGCACCGCCGGTCCGAGAGACGCAAGAAAGTTCAGTTTTGCCGTCGGCAGATATGCCGCCCCAGAACATGCAGGAACCGCCCCCGTATTCTACCGTCTCTTGGATGCAGGCTTGGGCAAAACATTCCCATTGTCTTCTGTATACTCTTTTGCGTCTATCGTTGCAGAAAAGGCACACTCTCGTTTCGTCTGAGAAGAGAACAGCTCTCCATTGGTCCAGGGTCCAATTGACGTGGGCGCGAGCAAATTGCAGGCGTGCTCGCCGATGCGCTGCGGTTAATTTTGGACCCGTGGCAGGTCTTCTAGCCACAATATTTCTCTCCTTTAGTCTTCTTCTAACTGTAGAGACACTCACGGCCCTTCTACGAACTGCTTGAAGCTGCTGTTGCAACTCAACAGCATTAGAGAACCGATTTCTCAAAGACTTCGATACGACAAATCGGTCATCTCTCGCAGAAGTGCAGCGATTTCTACCAGACCCACGCCTTCGGACAAAGCCACCGGTCTGCAGGAACCGCTGGTACACTCTTCGAACAGAAAAGCGACTCAAGTGCAATTGCCGAGCAACATCACACTGACGTAGTCCTGATTGCAGTAGTGCGATAACTTGGGCGGCTTCAGCAGCAGTAGTGTCCATCTTCAAGGACGTTTTTCTGATGAAAGATATTCTTCTGTGTCTTCTTCGACTGTTGGTAGCAAATTTATCCCCCGATAAGCTGTATCGACCCTTTTATACCCAAAAAACAAAACAATACAAACAAAATTTGAAGAGGAGAATCAGTTCCATTGTCATTCACAGTGACTTAAAGTGTCAAGCTTTTTCTTTAATCAAATGAAATGGATATTTTTTTAAAGAGTTTTTATAGGGCTCTCAAATGATACCAATATTGCTACGAATAACTGTTTGTCTTAAGGATTAACAGTGCTTGAAGCCTATTTTTACGGACGTGCGATTTTTTTGAAGCCGAGTGTATATAGTAGTCTCTACATCCCCCCCGGTTCAGAGAAAAATTTTGATTGCGTAAGTTAATTTTTGGAGTTAATGTTCGTTAGCAAACAATCAAAATTTTCCTGCACAAGACAAAAGCTAGCCTACCTTTGTGGCGAACATTAATTACAACAGATGACTAACGACACCGGCTGTTAAAATTAACCAGCTAGTCCATGACAAGCTACGCGTTAGTGCAAGTTAAAGGCGGTTTCCATGATCTCGCCAATGACAAAAGTGCAATCGCTTGATAGTGACTTTGGCATCTCAAAACGCCACCAAAAGAAACGCCACGTTGTCGTTATCATCTCAAACCTACTTCTCTTATCTGTGACCTGACTAAAAAGAATGGGCACAATTGTCTAAATCTTTTCTCAACTCTTTGAAACATATCTACTCTTTTGCACAATAAAATCTATTCTATTTAGTGAATTATACCTGTCTCTGGCAAGAGGAGCTTTAATAAAAAGCCTGCATTCAAGAAGCTTGTTGGGAATAAACTTTTTTTGAACCAACCAAGCTATCAAACCTACATGCCCAAATCTCGTTTCCTACTTGAAATTGAAATTAAAAATCAAGGCTGACTTTTGAAAAAAATAGATTCAAAAAAGTAAAACCTGTCACATCTCAAAGCAATTATAGCCTGGATGGACCTTTGGTTTACCTCCCTGAATGGATCCCTACTAGAAATTTAGATTTTTAATTTACCAGTTTTTCCTCGGCTGTGCGCTCTTCCGTCAGTTCCTTCTCTTCGCAACTCGTACTGTCAGGAAGATTTTCCTGCAAGTCCCTGACTGCATTATTTTGTTCCACCTCCTGGGAAACTTCAGTGATTTCGGAATACGTTGCCATTTCATTCTCCTTCTCCACGGTCCGCTGCACTTCCTGAGCCCTCATGCAATTATCTGCTGTACCAACCTTTTCCTCGACCTGCTTAATAAACCTTACCCAACCTCTGCTTAAGGTTAAAATTTGTTTCCCGTAGTCCACCGTGGCCTTTTCCCGTGACAAGAAGTTTTGACCAAGTACAACCTCATGCTCTAGGTTGCTGATTATGATGAATCGTTGCGTAAAAGCCATCGAGTCAATTAATAAAAAACATTTGGTTGATCCGACTACGTCTATTGACTTGCCGTTAATTGCAGTTACTGCTCCACTATAATGTTCATACGATAAATGCAGCTTGTTAACTAGCCCTTCGGATATAAATGATGTGGTCGACCCTGTGTCAATGAAAGCTTCAATGGGAGTGTTTCTAATGATAATTGAAATAATTGGGACGAACAGACCCTGAAATCGCGAATCCTCTTCGGGTCCCCGGACTGCTGTAATTGACGCTGCCATCGCTGCTGTTTTCATGTTCTCATTTTGTAACGCTGTGTCATCATTCCTTGAACAAATTAAAGTGTTATTCCAATGCATTTGTGGATCACAAGTTTCCTTCGATTGTACACGTTGAGGAGACGGCATTTGCACATCCGATGAGGAAGAGAATGGCGCAAATTCCTCAATTGGATATTTCCTCATAATTATCATATTTATTAAATATTATTTTATAAAATGAGAGGGCTGCTCCCGTTAAGAATGCAGCTAGAACTTGCTTCTTTGTTACATCACCCCATCCTTTAAGGTTTGCAAGTGATTCAAAGAGTCTAAAAAAATTATCAGCGTTCCCTGATAAACCATCGTACTTGTTAGCGTACAATTGTTGCACTATAATCTCATCCATATTTATTATTTATTCATATCTTTATATTTATCGCATCTTAAATGCCAAAACCCAACGCAAAGTAATATCATAAAATACTTAGCTTCGTATTTCACCACACTATGTAAGACTTCACTTTCACCATGTAGCGCCTAAATTTAGCACTATACCCGGCGCCTCCACCATGTAGGGATCGATGTAAACAATTTGATGTTTTTTATATATTTTATTTGATATTCACATGTGCTCGGGGCGAGGTACCAACCTAAAGTCTGTCAATACATTTGTTTTCTATTCCACATTTCAAATATTCAAATCAACGTCGTATTTACTTTTTATACAAACCTATGCAGGCCTAACTCCTAACCTATATAGTCTCTACAGTACTTAACCATTGCTTCTCCTCCTTGTAAGATCGTACTTCACCATGTTTTCTCCCCCCTCTAAGATCGTACTCCACCATGTTTTTTCCCCCGGCTAAGATCGTACTTCACCATGTTTTCTCCCCCTTCTAAGATCGTACTTCACCATGTTTTCTCCCACTTCTAAGATCGTACTTCACCATGATTTCTGCCCCCACTAAGATCGTACCTCACCATTGTTTTCTCCTTCTAAGACCATACTTAACTATGTCCCCCCCCAGTCGAAGCACCGGCTCCTGCTGACGGGCACGCCGCTGCAGAACAACCTGCTGGAGCTCATGTCGCTGCTCTGCTTCGTGATGCCGCACATGTTCTCCGGCAAGACGGAAGACCTGAAGAGCCTCTTCCAGAAGAATGCGGTGAGTGCACCTGGTATTTTTTTACTTGCTTATTTATTTATTTTTTATTTATTTATTGTCTATAAAAGAAATATACATTTTCTAAAAACTTGTGCTACGGAAACCCTATTGGGTTGCTGCGGGTTATACCCGTTTCAGCTGATAGGGTAGTTGGATGGTAGTCATTTGAGTTTCTTTTTAGCAAATCGTCACCTGAGTGCTTATTTGTTCAATCTCCTTAACCAACACTTTATACAACAAAGTTTTTACTGATTATTTCAAGTAAATTAAATAGTACTGGAGCCAGCAAGGTATATGGGCCTGAACATATAAGAACGCTGGAAGCAGTCTATCTCGAAAGAACTTTTTATTTTCAATCGTTTGGCTCGAGTCTTACAGTCCAGATCGGTCACTGAAATTTTTTATGACGTTCAGAAAAACTTAAAAAAGTCGTATGTGGGCCTAAACATATAAGACTCAAAATGAAAGAGTGTAGCGGAATAAGCATGGGCCAGATGCCCCTCGGGAAAGTTAGGTTGATATTTTTACCATGACATCAGCTTCTCAAGAGAAACATTTCCCTGAGCTATCAAACCTCAGCACGCGCTAGTTTTTGAAATAAAAATTTTTAATTGATTTTTGAAAAAAATATTTTTTTCCCTTACAACATAATTTTTTTTTGTGATCTTTTTGCAAACGCTAGATACAACAAAGAAATATTAAACAAAGTACTTTTTAGTGTTCGCAGAGATTTATATATCGAAATACACGAATTTAAAAATTTTCAAAAATTAAAATGTCACGAATTCTGTGCGACACCCTCACGATATTTTTTTTTATAAATTACTCTTACTGTGCTCTATAACATATATTTTTTTCAAAATTTTAGTAAGGGTAGAACAGTGTTAGAAAAAATATTATTTCTATCCATATATGAATTTTAGAGCAGCGAAGTGAGTAATACTGCTCTGATTTTTAAATGTAATTTTAATAATAATATAGATATAATACACCCAGACACAGAGCGAACAAATCTACTCATCACAGCAATGTTTGCCCTGGGTGCGGACGAACCCCCAACCCTCAGATCAGATCCGTATGTCACAGCCACTTTTTTCCGAAACTATAAGAACTATACTGTTGAAACTTGGTAAGTAGATGTATTCTGTGAACCGCATTAAGATTTTCACACAAAAATAAAAATAAAAACAATAAATTTTGGGGGTTCCCCATACTTAGAACTGAAACTCAAAAATTTTTTTCATCAAACCCATACGTGTGGGGTATCTATGGATAGGTCTTCAAAAATGATATTGAGTTTTCTCATATGTTTCTTTTTTCTAAACTGAATAGTTTGCGCAAGAGACACTTCCAAAGTGGTAAAATGTGTGTCCCCCCGCCCCCTTAACTTCTTAAATAAGAGAATGATAAAACTAAAAAAAATATATATGATGTAAACTACCATGCAAACTTCCACCGAAAATTGGTTTGAACGAGATCTAGTAAGTCGTTTTTTTAAATTGGTTAGAAATCGTAAACCGGAACGGAACGGAACCCTTCATGGGCAAGTCCGACTCGCACTTGGCCGCTTTTTTATGTGATATGTGGCAAACTAGCAGACGGATCACCTAATGGTAAGCGATTACCGCCGCCCATAGACACCCGCAATACCAGAAGAGTGACAAGTGCGTTGCCGACCTTTGAAATGGGAGGGGGGATGGGAGGAATTGGGGGGGAGGGGAGGTTGGGCCTCCGATGCCCTCACTCACTTTTAGGCCGTGGTATCACTCCGGTCGAGCAGGCCCATTCGTGCCGAAGCATGGCTCTCCCACGGTTATCGTCTCCACTTCCGGATTTCGACTTTAATCTTCATAATTCTTCAGTAGTTGCTGAAATCGCCTTTTTGTTTTGTTTGTAGTATGGATGTAGGTCTTCTTTAGCCAGTAATAAAAATAAATCATCGCAGAAATATTTGCCCTGGATTGGGATCGAGCCCACCACTCTCGGATCAATAGTCTAGAGTGTAAATCACTGAGTCAGTGATAAGGGTTATTAGTAAGAATAACTGTGAAAATGTCGAAGTATCGACATCGCGCACACTACACCGCCCGCCGCAAACCGAGCGATCTCGCCGCTGCTGGCGTCAAGAAAGTTCCACATCTATCGCTCGCGCCGCCCCGCCCCGCCGCCGTACGTTCTGGCCGTGTCGCGTATTGGAGCCACAGAGTATTGGAGCGCACGATTAGGTACTCACAGGAAACAAATGTAATCAAACAATTTTTTTTAACTGGTTCGGTGACTTAATGGTGAGCGCTCCTGACTACTGATCTTGAGGGTCGGGGGTTCGTCCGCACCCAGGGCAAACATTGCTGTGATGAGCAGATTTGTTCGCTCTGGTACTCACAGGAAACAAATGTAATCAAACCATTTTTTTTAACTGGTTCGGTGACTTAATGGTGAGCGCTCCTGACTACTGATCTTGAGGGTCGGGGGTTCGTCCGCACCCAGGGCAAACATTGCTGTGATGAGCAGATTTGTTCGCTCTGTGTCTGAGTGTATTATATATATATTATTATTAAAATTACATTTAAAAATCAGAGCAGTATTACTCACTTCGCTGCTCTAATATTCATATATGGAGAGAAATAATATTTTTTCTAACACTGTTCTACTCTTACTAAAATTTTGAAAAAAATATATGTTATAGAGCACAGTAAGAGTAATTTATAAAAAAAATATCGTGAGGGTGTCGCACAGAATTCGTGACATTTTAATTTTTGAAAATTTTTAAATTCGTGTATTTCGATATATAAATCACTGCAAACACTGAAAAGTACTTTGTTTAATACTTCTTTGTTGTATCTAGCGTTTGCAAAAAAATCACAAAAAAAAATTATGTTGTAAGGGAAAAAAATATTTTTTTCAAAAATCAATTAAAAATTTTTATTTCAAAAACTAGCGCGTGCTGAGTTTTGATAGCTTAGGGAAATGTTTCTCTTGAGAAGCTGATGTCATGGTAAAAATATCAACCTAACTTTCCCGAGGGGCATCTGGCCCATGCTTATGACGCTACACTCTTTGGATATGAAAGTAAGTACATTGGACAACCCCATAACATTTTTTTTTTCGCTGAAATCGGTCACCGACCCAAATCAGACAGGGGTCAGAAATCGTAAAAAATCGGTTTTGGAACTAAACATATAAGATGTTTACAACCAATGTAAATCGATAAAACACACTTCACCTTATACAAAAAATTCAGTCTTACAACGCGAATCGGTCACAGTTCCAAAATCTGACTAATTTTATAGCTTAGGTTTTTTCGCTGACGAAGGGCGATAACTCGATAACCATTAAGGTTAGAGGTATAGTTACTTCGGCAAAAATTAAGTGCATAAAATTTCCAACAAAAAATGTTATATTCATTTTTATTGTGGGATTAATAGATAATGAGCAAATTGTAAAACTGTTTCTCATGAACATTGTTTTCGTCTATTTCTCTATAACCTTTAAAATTACAGGTATAGTTACTACAGTAAAAATAAAGTACATAAAATTTGCAACATAAAAGGTCATATTCATTTTCACTGTTTAATTAATAGAAAAAGAGTAAATTGAAAACACTTTTTTATTTTACAAATTTTCATCTATTTGTTGATAAATTAAAAATTTGAGGTATTGTGACATAAGAAAAAATTTAATACATAAAATATGTAACAAAACTGTTGCATTTTTTCTGTAGGATTAATAGATAAAAGTTAATTGTAAAACTAAGTTGTAATCAAACTGTTTTTATAGAATAATCTTAAGGTACAACAAAAAAGTGAGTAACATTGTTATTTTCATCGAAAAGACAAGGAAAGGACGCTTAAATTTAGTTTAGTCCTGTCAAATAATATCTAGGTTCCGCCCGCGACTTCGTCTGCGTAAACTTCAGAATTGGGTCCAGGGAGATAAAATGTTAAGGCAGCGCCATGTATAACAGTTTTTAGCCACTTCTCCATGAGCCTTCGAGGATTCTGGGATAAAAAGTATCCTACGTGTTAGCCGAGTGCTTTATCTATCTACCTACCAAATTTCATCCAAATCCATTCCTTATTTTCAGCGTGAAAGTGGAACAAACAAACAAACATCCATACTTTCACATTCATAATATTAAACACTTACTTATAATAAAAAAAACATATTGACATCACCATTTCATATTATTATTAGGCTCCAGGAATGTGAATAACTTACTTTTTTGTACCTTGAATTTTTAAGTATAGAAAATTATGTACTTACATATGTGTAAGTCTTGAAGTTAAAATTGTTAGTGTTTGCATGGTTTTTCGCTGTTTTCGAGAGTCATAACAAATCGTCTCGCACGCAGGTTTAATGACTTCCTGCCTCCCGAACAAGCCGGTTTCCGAAAAGGCTTCAGTGCCATAGATCACATACATACGCTCCGGCAGATTATACAGAAGATCGAAGAGTATAATCGGCCACTGTGCTTGGCATTTGTGGACTATGAGAAAGCCTTTGATTCGGTTGAGACCTGGGCTGTGCTACAGTCTCTCCAACGGTGCCAAATTGACTATCGATATATCGAAGTGCTGAAGTGTTTGTATAACAACGCCACCATGTCGGTCCACCTCCAGGATCAGAATTCGAAACCTATCCGGTTGCAGCGTGGGGTGAGACAGGGAGACGTCATATCTCCGAAACTGTTCACCGCTGCCCTGGAAGACGTTTTCAAGCATCTGGGACAAACAGTCCAGCTAGGTAGGTCCAACTTCGAGAAAGATATCAATCATCGAATCCAACTTAGCTGAGCAGCGTTCGGGAAGCTCCGCAATATCTTCGCGTCCAAAATACCGCAGTGTCTCAAGACTAAGGTCTTTGACCAGTGTGTGTTGCCAGTGATAACATAATTTATGGAACCGAAACATGGTCGCTTACTATGGCCTCATAAGAAGGCTCAAGGTCACCCAAAAGGCGATGGAACGTGCCATGCTTGGAGTTTCCCTACGTGATCAAATCAGAAATGAGGAGATACGTAGGAGAACCAAAGTCACCGACATAGCTCACAGAATCGCTAAACAGAAGTGGCAGTGGACGGGGCACATAGATCGTAGAACAGATAGCCGTTGGGGCAGTAAAATTCTCGAGTGGCGACCGCGCACCGGAAAACGCAGTGCAGGCAGGCCTCCCACTCGGTGGACCGATGACCTGGTAAAGGTTGCGGGAAGCCGCTGGATGCGGGCAGCGCAGGACTGGTCGATGTGGAAATCCTTGGGGGAGGCC
The DNA here is from genome assembly GCA_958295455.1 of Coleophora deauratella. Taxonomy (NCBI): domain Eukaryota; kingdom Metazoa; phylum Arthropoda; class Insecta; order Lepidoptera; family Coleophoridae; genus Coleophora; species Coleophora deauratella. The sequence continues at coordinate 2,937,522 of OY282400.1, read as the reverse complement.
TTTGTCCAGCAGTGGAGGTCCTTCAGCTAATGATGATGATGACATGGTTTATAGTAAAATTTTATTGAAATGTTGATTTTGTTTGTTTTTGATTTTATCTTATAAACATTGTTCATAGTATTGTCATAATTTTTAAGTGCTATTTTAGAAAAGTAAGTTATTCACATTCCTTGGGCCTAATGATAAATGATTTTTCATAATTACTTACATAGTGTCGATTTTAATATAATTATTTGAAAAAGAGCTGTAACTTAAAAAAAAATTTAAACAAAAAAAAACTGTTGAAGTAGAAAAGTATGACTAATTGTTAAACTACAGGTGCCAACTGAATTAGTTTACTTTTAAATTTAATATGACGGGTTTTATTAAATAATCTCATCTAAATGACCGTCATCTCGATTTCGACATTCTTCTAAACGAGCAACAAAAATTTTCGAAGACTCTTCGAAAAAGAGACCGTGATATTGCACGGACATCTCTTCTGTAATGTTTGCTTTGACCTTTTTGTGTTGAAAATTGTATGCACTTTATTTTTACCATATTCATGCTATGCCTCTAATCTAAAAAGTTATGGAGAAATGGGCAAAAACTTTATTTATGAGAAACAATTTTACAATTTACTCTTTATCTATTAATCCCATAATAAAAATGAATAGAATCTTTTTTTGTTGAAAATATTATAAACTTTGTTTCTTTTAAAGCCGCGATACCTCTAATCTTTAATTTATCAACAAATAGATGAAAATTTCAAATATAAAAATTATTTTTTCAATTTTCTCTTTTTCTATTAATTATACAGTGAAAATGAATATGACCTTTTATGTTGCAAATTTTATGTACTTTATTTTTACCGTAGTAACTATACCTGTAATCTTAAAGGTTATGGAGAAATAGACGAAAACAAAGTTCATGAGAAACAGTTTTACAATTTGCTCATTATCTATTAATCCCACAATAAAAATGAATATAACCTTTTTTGTTGGAAATTTTATGCACTACATTTTTGCCGAAGTAACTATACCTCTAACCTTAATGGTTATCGAGTTATCGCCCATCGTCAGCGAAAAAACCTAAGCTATAAAAGTAGTCAGATTTTGGAACTGTGACCGATTCGCGTTGTAAGACTGAACTTTTTATACAAGGTGAAGTGTGTTTTATCGATTCACATTGATTGCAGACATCTTATATGTTTAGTTCCAAAACCGATTTTTTACGAGTTCTGACCCCTGTCTGATTTGGGACGGTGACCGATTTCAGCGAAAAAAAAAATGTTATGGGGTTGTCCAATGTACTTACTTTCATATCCAAATTTCATTTTGAGTCTTATATGTTTAGGCCCAAATACGACTTTTTTAAGTTTTTCTGAACGTCATAAAAAAATTCAGTGACCGATCTGGATAGACTGCTTCCAGCGTTCTTATATGTTCAGGCCCATACAGCTTGCTGGCTCCCGATCTAAAATGATTTCTTACAGATTGCGTTTTCAACAGGTAATTACATTTTTAATGTTCTAAAGGTCTAAATTATAAGAATCATACACCAATCGACGGGAAATTGGATAATATGATAACTGCATTTAAAAGTAATTTTCGTTAAAATGTCGATTGGACAAATAAGCACTCAGGTGACGAAATGTCAAAAGATATTTTGTTTTAAAAAAGTTTAAAATACCAAGACGTGACGTCATAGTTTTTTAGCGTCATTAATGGAATAATTTTGCGATTTTTTTAAATTAAAAATTAAAGATGATATGGAAAACAAAACAAATATTTTTTTATACTTTCAGTAAGATAGTAATGTAGTGAATTTACACCAAGAAACGGTCTGATAAAACTATTTAATTTCCCACAGAAATATAAAGGCACAAAGAAAAGTAAGGACGAGGATGATGTTCCACCATTCGAGCAGTCCCAGATCAACCAGGCGCGGCGTATCATGAAGCCCTTCGTACTGCGCCGTCTTAAGAAGGATGTACTCCAAGATCTGCCCAAGAAGACTAACTTCACCGAGCTGGTACAAATGTCCGAGAGGCAGGGGAAGTTTTATAAGGAGTTGTGCGCCAGTTTAGCGGCTAAGGATGGAACGGTGAGTTAACGCAATTGTTATAGCGACATCTAGCGCCGTATTCACGAAGCTTCTTATAGTTCCTAAGATTAGCCCTAGAAGTCCAACTTCACCGAGCTGGTACAAATGTCCGAGAGGCAGGGGAAGTTTTATAAGGAGCTGTGCGCTAGTTTAGCGGCTAAAGACTGCACGGTGAGTTAATGCAATTGTTATAGCGACATCTAGCGCTGTATTCATGAATCTTGATAGTGAGTAAGACCAGACCTAGAAGCCCTACTAAGATTAGCCCTAGATGACGCTGATGAGCTGTGCGCTAGTTAGCGGCCAATGACGACAACGTAAGTATGTTACTAGCCACATTTAGCGCCGTGTCCACGAATCTTTTGATAGTGAGTAAGACCAGACCTATAGTATCATTTTTAATTCGATATATTAGTTTGATATAAGGTTAATATGTCAAACGCAAAAATGATACCATATAAAATAGTGTTGTTTACTCTATCGACATCTTTATTTGGTGGCAGTTTGCATCAATGAGATTGTATACCTCACTTAAAAGCAAAGGAAGGAGGTTATGACTCAGCTATGTTCGTGTTACTTTTATGTAAGCGAATACAAACTGTTTTGTATTAATAATACATAATATGTCTTCGATTTTTTTGTGAATTTACGTATTTTTGAAATCCCATCCGTTTATGACTAGGAGCCGCAGTTCACAGGTTCTACACTTGTTTTGTTACTAAAAATAACGAAGTGACAGAAAAAAACAAGTTTATGTTGTTAAGTGATGATTTAGCTATTTTATTTTATCACAACATTTTATCGACTTTTTGTCGATATTAGAAGTAGACTAATATCGACAGATAGCGGCGCGTTTAGCTCGCGAGCCCACACATAAACAGAAGAACGAGCAGTACGTCTTTGAGGATTTACTGGTGATGTCGGACATGCAGATACATCAGCTTACGTTGCACCCCATAACTATTTTTTCTTTTCTGAAATTGGCAACCAACCAAATGTCAAACTAGTTTCTCGAATTAAAAATCAAACTGTAGAAGGCCCATTTCACCGAGTTGGAACCAATGTTCGAGAGGCAGGGGAACCTTTATAAGGAGCTGTGCGCTAGTTTAGCGACTAAGAATTGAACGGTCAGTTTGTATTTGGATATCTAATACGTGAGTCGTTGTTTATTAAGTTATTTTCGTTTCGACGTTAAATTGCGAATGATACAAACTACAAACTAAATATGTTTATTCGAAGTAGGTAGCAGTGTCGAAGCGGTCGTGGCTCAGTGCGGCTTGCGTGGTCGCATCGATCACGCAGGTTAACTGACTACAGACACGGTCATAACCTGGATGGGTTTAACTGTTAGTGGCATTTATCTCGACCGTTTCCGTGCTTCGCAAGGCACGTTAAGCCGTTGGTGCCGGCTGCTATCGCTAGCAGTCGTTAAGCCACGTCAGAGGCCTTATAGGCGGCTTGAAAACTTCTGACACTGGGGTTGGCTACTAACCCCACAACCTCCACCAATCCGGACTTGGCCCCCGTGTGTGGAGTATGGCCTAAACCTTCCCGAGTTATGGGAAGAGACCCGTGCCCCTGCAGTGGGGACGTAATGGGTTGTTAACAACAGGTAGCAGTGTACACTTATCGAAGGAAGGTCATTCTTTTGTCTACCTAACCTAACCAGGGTTCCTACCACATGGAATTGGAAGTGTTTGTGGAGTAAAAAGAAACAAAGGGTCTAAAGAAACTCTCACCAACACACGTTTTCAAATAAAAGTCTTATATTATTATATTACATAATTCGAGTACGATACGTAAGATAACCCCAATGATTTATAAGTGGTACGATAAAAATTTTGAATGGCTCAGAAATTAAGATATTTTAATCCACAATAAGGTGGTAAGTGACAATGATGCCGAAGATAGAAGCGGGCTTACCAAGATTTCCCAACGCAATGAGGAACTGGCTATTTTATCTCCATACTGGAACACAATGCTATTTCCTACTATCCCACTAAATAAAGGCCACCATCCTCCAGTAATAGTTACTATTATTTTCCCTCCCACAGATCCACGCAACAACAGAACAGAGCGGCATCTCCATGATGATGGATATGCGCAAGTTAGCCAACCATCCTCTCCTCCTCCGGTTCCACTACGATGAGCCTCGCTTGCGGCAGATAGCGGCGCGTTTAGCTCGCGAGCCCACACATAAACAGAAGAACGAGCAGTACGTCTTTGAGGATTTACTGGTGATGTCGGACATGCAGATACATCAGCTTACGTTGCAGCACAATGTGAGTAGATTTTAATTTTTTATTTTGGTTTTCATTTTTGTGTATAGTCGCAACATGCTGATAGGTGGGCTATGTAAGGCTGTATGGCCATAGAAGCTTTTGTCTTTTTCTGGTTGCGAAAAGCGGAAAAGAAATAAGCATAAATGTCTATGGTATCTGTAACACCATGAGCAGACACGCAGATACATTAGCTCACATTGCAGCATGATGTGAGTGGTCGGTGACTTTGTTTTTATTAATCCGGTAGTTGACTGCTAGTCATTTGAGTTACTTTTTATCAAATGTCAAAAACGGCATTTTGTTCTAAAAATTTTTGAAATTTTCATTGTACAAAGTAGTAGTTTGCATACTAATTAGGAAATTCTTATAATAAAAAAAATTGAAAATGTTATGAAAATTAAAGTGATTTAGTTTTTCAACAACTTCAATTAAAGAGCTATTTAGTCAATAATATTTCGTAATTTATTTTTCATGCAGTCAACTCCCGGATTGTGATATTCCAACATGACTATCTTAATGGAAAGTGGCTATGACTAGACTATACGTACATCAGACAAGGCTTGGCTATAGAAGCCTTTGTTTTGTTGTTATTTATAAATCATGCGTAGTCTAAAAATTTAACTATGATAAGTTGATGAGAATTTTTGGCGATTAAAAAGTCACCCTCTATATTTTCTACATGGTTCGATAAAATTACCATATATTATGTGTCATCGACAGAGCCTATCAAGCTTCTCCCTGCCCGACCACCTGATCCTGGACTCGGGCAAGTTCCTCAAGCTAGACGAGATGCTGCCGCGACTGAAGGCCGAGGGCCACCGCGTTCTCATCTTCAGCCAGTTCACCATGATGCTGGATATCCTGGAGCCGTACCTGCGACTGAGGGATTACCGCTACCTGCGGCTGGACGGCGGCACGGCGGTATTAGACAGGTGAGACATGATGGCAGATTTGCTGACATCATCAGCCTAAAACGTCCACTGCTGGACAAAACCCTCCCCAAAGATGAGACAAAATGGCAGATTTGCTCCATCATCGTCATCCATAAGACGTCCACTGCTAGACAAAGATCTCCCCCAAGGATTTCCACACCGACTGGTCCTGCGCTGCCCGCATCCAGCGGCTTCCCGCAACCTTCTGGCTCTATGAATAAATAGTTTTAAGTCTTACCCGCAGTCTGTATGAGATGAGCAGAAATTCTTATTACTTATTTACTTTGCTGGCTCCGCGAATCAAAGAGAATCTTGGCTCCGACGCCAAGTTCCGCCACTTTTTCCTGTCCTATCTTCGCCTCCGACACCAAATGTCGCCACTTTTACCTGTCCGGAAGAAATTCTAATATTATTATTTATTACGCTCCATTCTAATTGCAGACAAGACCTAATAGACCAATACAACACGGAGGACATATTCGTGTTTCTGTTGTCGACGCGCGCGGGCGGGCTCGGCATCAACCTCACCGCCGCCGACACCGTCATCATCCACGACATCGACTTCAACCCGTACAACGACAAGCAGGCCGAGGACAGGTGAGGGGACTAACCGAGGAGTTTGTAAATAGTATAGGTGACTGAGGAGATAGATATAGGCCGAAAACAGGTGAGAGAAACTAACCAAGGAGTTTACTGGCCCCACAGTCGCCATCAATGCGATCAATCTCGTCTGTGAAAAAAGACCCGTGCCCTAGCAGTGAGGACGCAATGGGTTGTTAACATTTAACATTCAGCAAAACTAATTACAGTACTGATGTTTGCTATACTGTAGCCCAAATATCTCTATCCATCACTGTCAGAAACAAAACGTGACCAGCCACTAAGCCACTAAATACAACCGTTGTCGTAACATCCAATTCTTCTGCTATCGTCGCAGATGCCACCGCCTGGGCCAGACGCGGCCGGTGACGATATACCGCCTGCTCAGCACCGGCACCATCGAGGAGGGCATCTTCCAAGTGGCGCAGGAGAAACTCAAGTTGGAGAAGAATCTTACATCCGCTGATGGTAAGTTGTAGCGTTTTGTGGAGATGAGATTGTTTATGATGGCGGAAAGTTTTGCCCGGATAGGCGGGTAGCCAGAAGGTTTATATAAATTACAGATTAGGTCATAGATTGGCATCCATTGAAACTGAAGGTGTCACCGATTAAGACAGAAACTGTCACTCATCTTACATCTTATCAAGTAGCCTGCAAAAAATATTAATTGGTATTATAAATAAATATTTAGGGACATCACACAATGCGGTTATCTCACTATAACCATAGAATAAAGAATAATACTACGTATAGAAGTTTCACTCTGCAGAGATGTTAAATTAATAAGAAACTCTCAATACACAGCAATAAAGTCCAATCTTGCTTGCCCTTACGCTACACGCTTTTCATTATGTATGTATATTATAAATGTTCATCACGCTTAAGTACAGGAATAATGTGCCTTTTTACAACACGCGAGAGTTGTTTTTACGCTAAACGCCCAATGTTTCCTGTCCTTGTGACCTTAGTGATTCCACTCACTGCGTCCCCTCGAGGGACAGCGGTGATGTACTTGCGCGCGTATAGCTTCGTCGAAGTGAGACAGGCCTGCTATAACTTTTAACATTTATATTGATTGACAACTATTTGTCTCTTTCTCTCCACAGACAAAGACGACAAAGACCCGAAGAACGTTGTGCGGTTGCTGTCCACGGCTCTAGGGCTGACGAACAAATGATCTTTGGCGTGCCCGCGCGATGGCGATGGCGCCTCACAGTGACAGTAGTGTAAGTGACGCGATAGTGTTGAAATAAGTCTGGTTCAACTGATCTGTGGATCCCTTGTTGAAAAACTTAACTAAGAGAAGTGCAGTATATAATCTAACCAGTCTCCCAAAATTGAAGAAAATGTTTAATTATAAATTGTATAAATATAAAAACTAAAATGGCGCTAGGAAAGCTCTGTCTCAATGTGATTTTTTATTTGAATTCCCATACAAAGATTATTGACAAGTTATTGTAGTATTGGGAGTTTTTTTTTGCTTCAGTAATATGTAAAACAATAATTAAACTATACTATATACAGGATGTAAGGGACAGGTTTCCGAAAACTTTAAGGGCTTGCTCAGTAGACGAAACTGAACAACTTTCCACAAAAAATTTTTTCAGGAAACGAAAATAAAAATCGGCTTCTCCATACAAAATTATAAACTTGATTGGACAGTTTGTATGGAGAAGTCGATTTTTATTTTTGTTTCCTGAAAAAAGTTCTTGTGGAAAGTTGTTCAGTTTCGTCTACTGAGCAAGCCCTTAAAGTTTTCGGAAACCTGTCCCTTACACCCTGTATAGTTTCCTTTGGAAAAGTTATCGTGAGTAGCATCTATCATTTGGTATATTTTCATCAAATACCTAAAGATTCACACTACAGAATTTATTTGACAAAAATTGAAATTTATGAATATTAGATTTGGGATGAATCAATCAGATTTTACTAGCGCCATTTTCACTATAGCCAACCCACGTTGCCTTGCTTACTTTTGCAAGGCGGATATGTAAAAGGAGTGGTTGATACATTTATAAAAAACACGCCGTTTCAGCTTCTTGATTGTGAATCATTTATTCTTTACGCTGCGTGGTCGAGACATCATTTTGGGAGAATACCCGTAGAGATTCATTGATTTGCATAATATACTCTATAAAATAGAGTCTATTTCATCAATTTTTTCAGTCAAATCAGGCCTCAATTCCGTGTTGATTAAATATTAAAAAGCATTGTAAAAAAAATATTGTTTAACAAACATGTCCTTAAGACTAAAACTTATTGTAAAAATTTCGTATTTGTAACCATTTTTTCTGTAAAATATTTTCTACTTCATGGCTCAGAAATGGGGTCTCACTACAGAACAGGGAATATTGTATGATGATTATAAGATAATGGTTGATTGGTGAGTGAATGGTCCAACTGTCATTGAAAGTTATCGCCTTTCCTTTCCTTAGCTATACAAGCAGTATGCATGGGTTACTGGTTTGACAAAGTTTTTGTTGAATTCTGAACTTAGTAAATTGTCAAGGAAGTTTTATATTGTCGCTCAGTGGCGGAGCGGGGTGAAATTTTGTGTGAATTTTATACAAGCTAAAACAAAATAAGCATAGTGCCCGTCTACTTAATGAGTGGTACTCATCATCAAAGTGAACAACTAATGCTGTACGATTGAATTTCGTCTTTGACATCTGATAAAAGTAACTCAACTATAATGGATTGTTCATTTTGATGCATGAAAGACCCGGTTAACGGATCCGGATCCTATTTTGTTAAGTCTGTATATTTACAATAGCTAATTCACCGTGCAATTGACTTACTTAATCTAGTAAAAACATTGTATTTATAGTTAGATAGGTTTTTACAATACAGTATCAAGACTTGGGTAAATATCACTTAAACAGGAGATTGTGATGCGGTTATAGTGTTAAATATCGGGACTGTCAAACCAAACAGTCTTATCCATACGAATATGTTAAGTGTTAAAATGGTAAAAACAAGCTTAAAATAAGGTATTTTTGGCATGAGACATGTAAATGCTTGAATAAAATAAAACTCGTGTCAAAAATAAAAGCATTAACTAAATGTATAAAATAATTTCATGTCTTTTTTTGCCGTCATTACTTTTTTGTTACACTGATAACTTATACCACCAAAGTGACAAAACTTAGCACTAAAATACATAATATTAGTTTTTTTATTTATTATTTTTCGTTACTTTTTAGACGAATTTTCGTTTTAAGTAGATAATTTAGGCTCAAAGTCACCCAAAGGGCGATGGAGCGTGCTATGCTTGGTGTTTCCCTACGTGATCGAATCAGAAATGAGGAGATACGTAGGAGAACTAAAGTTACCGACATAGCTCTCAGAATCGCTAGACTTAAGTGGCAGTGGGCAGGGCACATAGCTCGTAGAACAGATGGCCGTTGGGGCAGTAAAGTTCTCGAATGGCGACCGCGCACCGGAAGGCGCAGTGTGGGCAGGCCCACGACTCGGTGGACCGACGACCTGGTAAAGGTTGCAGGAAGCCGCTGGATGCGAGCCGCACAGGACCGGTCGGTGTGGAAATCCTTGGGGGAGGCCTTTGTCCAGCAGTGGACGTCTTTCGGCTGATAGATAGATAATTTAGTTTAGTTACATTCCCAGTTTAGATTTTAGAGGAAACTTCATTCCATAAGCACTTGCCAACAGCCAACAACTTTACAGAGAGTGTTGTGAAATTAAATTTGTTTTCATTTGCAAATTTTAATTATATTTTTGTATGAGCAAATAAATTCGATAAAACTCAAGTTTGATAGTTGATGGGATGAAGTTGATTTCCTCGAAAAATCTCCCATTATTATTATTGACCTGATTCTGTATTTAGTATTAGGTACGTTGTAAAGATTACGTTCGCTCGCAAAATACATTTTTATTTACTGTATGTTTTTCTTTATCTTCCATCCCACTATACCTATGTATCTTCAATCGTGTTTCCCGTATTGACGTGGCCTTTAACAGAGTAAAGATACTCCGGTAATACAAACTGACAGCAACCGTCTTGTACTATCTCTTTCACACTCATACACTCATGGGATTTACATTAGGCTATCCTGTTGTCAAAGTGAACAGTGCCTTTCAGAGCATACCCTCGGAAAGCACGCCTGTGTGCTGGAACCACATGATAAGTTGCGAGGGTGGGGCGGGTGTGAACTGCAGGATGTAACTGCAGCGTTTTACAAAGAAAATGTTATTATGTGACAGGGCCGCAACTTACGGACTTGTGATCCTCGGGAGGAGTTGGGGACCACAAGACGTGGCTCAACCGACCGTAAGCCGTTGTTCGTCACTCTAACATCATCAGCCGAAGGACGTCCACTGCTGGACGTCCCCCAAGGATTTCCACACATCGACCGGTCCTGCGCTGCCCGCGTCCAGCGGCTTCCCGCAACCTTTACCAGGTCATCGGTCCACCGAGTGGGAGTATGACCATTCCCTGCATCTAAAGGCTACAGTATAAATATTATACAGTATGGACACTCACTGCCGCTCTCTGAAGTGACCAGTTATCAAGAGATTAGCAAAGACAATTTTATTTTCATATAAGGAGAGAGGTAATAGCTTCTAGGTTATACAGCCTTGTCTCGTGTATACAGTAGTGTTCACTTTATTAAATGTATATTGTAAAAGTCTGCTGTTTATATTCATATTACTCACTAAGATGCGGTTCGAATTGCTTAGCTCAAATATCTTTTTTTTTTTTTTTTTTTTTTTTTTTATGTGATAAGGAAGGCAAACGAGCAAGTGGGTCACCTGATGGTAAGTGATCACCACTGCCCATAGACACCTGCAACCCCGGAGGGGATTGCAGATGCGTTGCCAACCTAGAGGGCTAAGATGAAATGCCTCTTGTGCCTGTAATTTCTGTAATTTTTCTTTTTTTAATCTTCTCCGGCACAAAGCCACACAAATAGTTCTATGTCAGTTTTCTATAATATAATTACAAATAACATAATTATGTACAAATATATTTTATACCTACGAGTACATTCATACAACAACATTGTAATGTAACATTTAAGAAATGTACAAATTATCGTTAAACAGAAGACATCGAAATTGATCTTTATTCATTATATCGTATTAATTGGACGCGTAATTCGAAAGGTGACTTTCACTTCGTGCGAGTCGTCAATTATTTTGATTAGTTATTGTACACAAAGCAGTCTTGATAGTAAGTATATCGGGCAAGTATCAAAATTCATGAATCTCAACACTGAAAGTGCTATTATTGCATACGTATTTCGTAATACTGGAGTGATACAATATTTGAATTAAATTATTAAACAAAATGGATAAAAAACATTACATACTTATTATCATTGTATCCTTATACCATTTCTTTTTTTTGTAAAAAAAGTATGTTATTTATATTTATACTCAGTGATAAATATCTAACCAAAATATGAGAAATAGTGCTCTCGATTTTATATGAAATTCTGAACATTTTCCGATAGAAAAGATATTATTCCATTTGCTTTAGCTATTACTGTAGGCGTTTTAAACGCTACTTATCGTACTTGCCTTAATTGCCTTTATACAGGGTGTTAAATAATAATATATAATAATAATAATAATTCATTTATTTCAGACTACATAATATGGTCCATATACAGTTCTGTTAGTAAAAACTTAAGACACTAAGTTAGTAATGAATTAAATTGAAATAAAATTAGAATAAAATACAATACAATACAGGCATGTCACAATTGTCCAAATAAAATGTCAAAATTTTACAAACACAAGTCAAAAACAAAATCCGGCACATTTTATAGGTCTGGCTACAAGTATGGCGTTCCAGTGCCTGATAATTGGGCACTCGTACTTGTCACCGATCATCCTCCCTCAGGTTAAAAAAGTGCGTTTGAAATTTTAGGGCGTTATTCAGTATCAAGTAAGTATAGAATGCTGGAAAAATATTGAAAAAATCCGCTGTTCATTTTTTTTCCCATTCCCTTACTAAATCTGAATGGTGGATCAAGAATTGTTATGGAAGACTGAAAAACAATTTGTAGATCGGAATTTTTCAATATTTTTCCTGTATTCTATACTTGATTCTGAGAACCCCTTAAAAACGCACTTTTTTTTAACACCCTGTATAATAGGTACCTATACTTCATAATCTAAACATCTCAATAAACAATCTATGACTCAAAAAGTGCAGCAGCTCACAACCTCGTTTTGAAGTCTCCACACTCCACAGCTACAGACCTACTCCCGCGCACCGAAACGCGATGGGTCTGCGTGCGCGCAGCCAGTCGGCCTACCGCCCGGGCGGTCGCCACACCACACGACCGGAATCTGCGCGAGTGACCAGCGGGAAACTTCACTGTGTTCAATTTGAAAATAATAATAACATTTCTACACGACCGCTAAGGAACACGCTAGCGACAGATTCTGGTAAGCGTTTCTCTATTTTTTTTAAAGATTAAAGCAGTGGTTAGATGTGAAATCTATTTTCTATGAAGTTCTAATTTTAGTGCGCCAGTATTTTCGGACGCTGCAACCAGCGTATAGCGTTGCGCTTTTTCTACTTTTTCCGCGCGATCAGCTTTTCCAACTATCGTAATAATTCTTTAAAAAATATACAGACTTATTTCTGCCAAAGTCAATCAAAATAATTGTCCTCGAGAACGTTCGTGCTGTCTACGTAATCCACAAAAAATCTAGGCGCGCCGTATCTTCCATGGAACATCACACTTAGGTATTACTAAATGAGTAAACAGAGTCTGCATTTTGCACTTTGGTTTGCGTAGTCGAGCTGCTCAATCTCCGAACGTGTAAAGCTAATAGCTTGTCGCGATAAAAAATAGATTTTCATCTCTTCTCTCTCAATAGGTCGGTGTGTGGCCTAAATTCCGGCCATTTTAACAATGTATCGTATCGCTGGACGAGCCGGGCACTAATTGAGGATCTTCTTTCTGTTCATTGTCATCCACGTGGTAACCTGAAAACGTTTTCAGATACCAACGACGCTTAGCATGACAGCGTTCCTAAGGATACCTTCAGACTTTAGTTTTACCATATAGTCCCCACTGCAGGGGCACGGGTCTCTTCCCATAACTCGGGAAGGTTAGGCCATACTCCACACACGGGGGCCAAGTCCGGATTGGTGGAGGTTGTGGGGCTAGTGCCCAACCCCAGTGTCAGAAGTTTCAAGCCGTCTATAAGGCCTTCAACATGGCTTAAAGTCTGCCATCTAGTGCTATTATATTATCTTTTGAATTATTATTTTTAATATATTTTTTTTACCGCTTATGTATAGTCTGCTCGCTTCATATGAGGAGCAGGTTTGATTCCCGGCGAGGTCCAACTTTGTAGGGCTGGGGTTGGTTGATGGTAGGGCATTTTCTGGATCCCCCTGACTATATCGCTACCACCATGATATCTAGCTTTAATCTCATCAATGTTCATGGTATTAAGTTTTCCGGTGTGGAGATAAGATAGTCAGTTCATTTCTTATTGCACTGGAGAGTCTTTGTAAGCCTGCTCCGACCCATCATAAATGGATATGAATGAAAGGCCTGAACTGATACGAATTAATTATTTTAATTTAATTTAATTTGATTTGAAAACGTTTTATCAAAGTTGTGGAGTCCGAGGGTCGCCTGTCTAAAGAGGGCTAAGTGGAACACCAGAAAAATCACTTCACAATTTTAACCTTTATTGGGCCTTGACAGGCAACAGACTAACTCAAAAAACAATAACCATCAAAACGAATAAAAAAATATAAAAACTTTAATGGTGTGATGTGGATAGGCTGCCAGCGAAAAAGTAATTTAGGTTATGGGCCCACTTATTAAAAAAAAAACTATTAATCTAAGTATTTCATATAATATAATGTCTAATCTAGTGCCAAATATAAAACAGTTTTTGTCGTAATACACAATGTGACACACTCTATGAATCAGAGAAGAATCATAGGTGTTACCTTCTCTTTAGATATGTATTTGTTTTGTTCTGTATTGAATCACGAAACGGTTAAAAATAGGTCGTATTTTAAAAGTATAACTATACATCAAGTAACTAATTAATTTATCTTCCATTTACCATCAGCAGATTTATTTACAAATTGTCTCAGGAATTATCCAATTATTATCAAAATTAATTTAAAAAATACGATTGTTTCATTCTGCCTTTTCTCATTAAAATTGGGAATCTAAAAGACGAAGTAATGTCAATTACATACGTATCTATATAGTTTAATCTACATATAGGTAACAAAAGTTAGGTAACCATTATGTTATGGCTATAGCCGTTACCGCCGTCGTCGTCGCAGCCCATTGAGTCTGGTCATTCACCCCTGAAACAACGATGCTACCTATTGTCCGCCAGACTTTCATAACTATCACTAAATTCACTTAGGCAGACTAGACTAAGTAAATTAACTCTATCTAGGTTTCGTTACAAAACACATCTGTGAGGAGCGAGTAATGTAATGAGTAATGAAACACTCAAACTAAAAAAAAGTTTTTATTGGTGTCGAATCGGTTCTCACGATTAAAGACAGGGTTAAACTTAATTTAGGTGATCTGTCTTTTTCTTTCTATATCGAAAAGACAAGGACAGGATGCTTAAATTAAGTTTAGTACTGTCAAATAAGTTTAATCGTAAACACCGAATCGACACCATTGCCTTAACAAAAGGATAGCTTTGAAAGGGGCAGACTCTTGTAAAGTAAATATTGAGTGGTTTTATAAGGGTTCTTGTATATAATTATATGACCTAACATTCTTCTAATAAATGAAGTCTTCCAGGCCTTAGGAAGTCATAGAGAAAGGGTGCCTCTATGCGTTATTTAGGATAACGATAATTTACGGCTAAGGATATACCACACACTGGTGGCCAGTTTCGGCCTGAAACATTCTTCTACTTCGACAAGCTAGGGGTATATGCTTTCCTATTTTTTCTCAATGATCGCCACATTTTAGAATGTATCACGCGGGAGGAACTGTATGTGTTAGTAGTTACCTCTACACAGCTTTCCTTGCTTTAAGTGGCATTCTTAGAAACCCCACTTATAGTATAAACACTTGTGTGATCTGGTAAAATTTCAAGGTTTCCGTTTCATATATTTAATCAGATGTATATCATATTAAGATAACTGATAAGAAAAATGTTCTTGAGTTAAATCTTTACTTAACTTTGTATTTATAAGTAAAGAGGTTCTCATTGGAAGACTGAAATTGACTGAATCTGTTACATAATTTAATAAATACTTATTTAAACCATCCTACCAAATTAAGAAGAAGGTTGATGTGATGTCTTACATAGAAGTTAAAGAGAAGGCCCTGAAGAGGAGTGAATGGTGAGCTACACCGACAAAAGGCTCTTGTCGGTGTAGCTCACACCATTCTGTGACACACACCATCCTGTGACAAAAGAAGGCGAAAAGTCCTTTTCAAAATTGAAATGAATAAAATACTATTTCCGATCAACCATGACGTAAGAGAGACTGAAAAATGTTGCCATAATAAGTAGATATCGAATGGAATAAAGATTTCAAAATATCTAGAAGATATCATTAAATACTTTGCCAACTTAAAAGCCAGAAAAAATTAATTTGATATTTGAAAATGTACACTGGCTCACAGAGATATCTGAACTCACCCCTACTAAATATTCTTTTTTTTTTTTTTTTTTTTTTATGGCATAGGTGGCAAACGAGCAGACGGATCACCTGATGGTAAGCGATTACCGCCGCCCATAGACACCCGCAACACCAGAGGAGTCACAAGTGCGTTGCCGGCCTTTGATATGGGAGTACGCTCTTTTCTTGAAGGTTTGAATGTCGTATCGGTCCGGAAATACCGCAGGCGACAATTCATTCCATAGTTTGGTTGTGCGAGGCAGAAAGTTTCTAGTGAAACGCACAGTTGTGGACTGCCAACCATCTATGTGATGGGGATGAATATATTGTCGCGTAGAACGATGGCGAAAAGAGGCGGCAGGGATCAATCCGAACAATTCCTCGGAGCACTCCCCATTGTACATGCGATAGAGAATGCAGAGCGAGGCTACATCTCTACGCAGCGCCAAGGAATCAAGCCGATCTGAGATATCCTGGCAGCCGACGATTCGAGTTGCTCTCCGTTGAATACGGTCCAGAGGGAGAAGCTGGTACTGGGGTGCCCCTGCCCAGAGATGAGAACAGTATTCCATGTGAGGCCGAACCTGCGCCTTATAAAGTTGCAGGCGATGGGCCGCAGTGAAATACCGTCTCGATCTATTGAGCACACCAAGCTTCTTCGAGGCTAATTTAGCCTTACCCTCTAGATGACCACGGAACTGGACTGGACTTCGTGATACATGGTGTATTACGGAGAGGTTCAGATATCTATGTGGCTGTCTGTACCTAATTTTATTGTATTAAGTATTAAATATAAAATAGAACACAAAAATTTTGATTTTTTTTGCACCCCGGTTGGCGCAGTCTGATTTTTGCACCCCGGCACCAAATATGGTTTATATGACGAAAGCCCAGCTCTTAAATTAGAGAAGAAGAATTATGGCTCTCATGTGTAGGTAATTTATTACACTGATTGTCTCAAGAACCTTTCTTCAGTTACCTATTAATATATTTGCAATACATATTTAATTTATATGTCATCAACTCATCAAACATCACACACTGGCCTTCGGTTCCTTTGTCACTTGTCACATAATGCGATGCAGTCATTTGCATTTTTGACTCAGACGACTGTTAGCACATTCTTCGTTCTTATCTGCTACTGTTTATATGGTAATACATATTATAATAAAGAATTTATTCCAGATCAGGAATCCCAAGAGTGGACAGTGAAAGATTACACACTTACGTACTATGTTAGAAAACAAAAAGCAACTTTTTTTTACCAAAAACTTTGGAGATGTTCGTTATTCTTAGCTGTAGAGTTCAATAAAAAAAACGATGACGAACATTTTTACCTGAATAAAACAGTAATACATTATATAAGTACTGACTCATTTTTTCCATTTCTAAACCTTTTTAGAATTCTTCATAACAAAAATTACTACTGAAAATATTTCAAGGCTTCTTGGTCTGGATCACTAAGTAACACTTACAATATAGTGCTTTTCCCCTTTTTGTAGTTGAAAAAAACCCCGGAAAAAGCTATTAATATACTTTTTAGTTTTTAAACAAAATCCAATAAGTATACTATGCTGTGTGTGACATGATTATGAATGTTGGTCGGCTTGCGCCGCTCCTCGGAGCCTAGATCAAATCGAAAGGAGATTTGACAGTGTGCTTGGAGCCATCCGCGCTCCATGGCTCTAGGGTAAATTCACCAATGAAGCGTTGAACTAGACTATAAAATAATAAATACATATAATATTTAAACGTATTTGCGATAAACGTTTGTGTTGCGTATTAGTGCAAGGTTCGAACAACAAACTCTACCAGTGGGCGTAATGTGGGTAGAAAAAAAGGCGCGGAACTAGCGGGCGGCCATGACAGTTGCATGCACTGCCGACAGAAATCAATTTTAAATTTTTAACGACTGGCAAACTATCTGTTTCTTTCGTATTTACTAAGAGATGTTGTAATCTATCATATCGTGTGTATTTATTTATACACATTTTATATGATTTTTTTGTCTTCATAACTTATCCTTATATGGCTTGGGGGTAAAGGGTTTGTTTATGCTACTTACATGGGTGCATAATGCAAATAAACTGTTCTGTTATTTCCATAAATTATCTATGTATAAACTGTAGGTAAAAGTGGCAAAGGTGTTTGGCATTACCGGCTGATATCTAATCAAATGAAACACTTGAAGTATTTTGGGAAGTCTTATATTACTTATTTCGGGAAATTTCCTCAAATGTTCAGTGTAATTCCAAACGATTGGATTAGGCAGGATGTACATTCCAACACAAAGGCCTTAGGGTCTGAAACAAAAAATAAATTGGTCAGAAATCATTATAAATCTCACTCAAGTACAATCCCGTTACTTAAACCGACTGTGTGTTACGTAACGCATGTAATGGAATGCCTCACTAATAGAAGGACGTGGAGTTACGAGTTCCGCGGATTGATAGATATGATCTAGATACATTATTGTGTTATAGAGGTATAAAAAAGTTTTAGATTCTGGAAACTAAAAAGATTTCTGTTATACTTATAAAACTTATCTATAGCGATCTTTGATCATTTACTTGGATAGCTAATTAAATAGGAAACAAACCTATGGTAATGAATTCGTTTATATTTTTAAAAGTTGATTAGTTTTATGTTACATTTTCTGTGCAGGTTTAATGCCCCCCCCCCCCCCCAATCTCCCGTATTGTTGAAGGTTTTTGTTCAAACTTGTTGTATGTGAATCTTGTCAGTTGTGTATGGCGTGATTCATTCCATCGCACAGTCATTTTAAGAGTAGTATGTGAATAGTTAATAGCTTAGCTTCTTGAGACGACGAACTATACGAAGCTGTCACATTCTTAGTTAGCTATTAGGTATGTATGTCTATTGAATGTTAATTTATTTATGCAACGCATGTTGCAAGTGATGACTGTCTCTTTGGCACAGAAGTCCTAGGGGATTTCACACTCATAGACAGTTTATATTTTTTATAGTTAAAATACGTATTTTTAAAAATAAAGATAGTACACTAATCAACCAATCAACAACATTAAAATAAAACAGTAGAGTCGATATAGAAATACTTTATAAAGGCCTTCAAATTTTTCGTACTATAAATGTAGTAGTGTGTGTTTGTGTGTACAGACACAAACAAAAGTAAAATAGGGTGATGTCATAGCACCGCCTACAATGAATGATGCATAACTTGTGGTTTTTTGGCATTTGATCGAAATTAACAATCGATGATGTTGTCAAGCTTTATTGTTGTATCTAATGAAATGTTTATTTTTGTGTTTGAAAAATTCAGTAATCACGATGTTATAATAAATATTAATATTGAGTCACGTTACAGACAGTGACTGACACGCTAAGTACATATGTACAATGCACATGTATAGAATACAATAGACAAACTCAAGAAGATTTTTATTGTTTTGTTTATCTGTCGAAAATCTCCATATGATCAATATTCTCTCTACCATGAACGTCAAAAATGAAAGAAATATGCATTTAAATGTCTAATTAGAATACCTTTATGCTAGTACTTAAAAATAAAAAATACGATCTCCTTTTCTTATCGTGTCGCACAAATTACTGTGCTATCTATCACATAAAGGATAGATGTCGTATAAACCAACAATGATGCGCAAAATTAAGATGTGGCACAATCCACAATAGATATATATTTAAACTCGATGTGCTATCATTAAATATTAACATTAAATGTTTGTTCCAGTGAAATTTAGACGAGCAAAGTGAACGAGCCCCGACGCCGATAGCGAAGCACACCGGCGCACACGGGAGAGCGGTGAGTCATAGTCATCAATTGATGACTGGCGTGGCGACAGGCGAGCTGGCTTGAAGCACGTGCGGGTCGCGGGTTCAATTCTCGCTGGTAAACGTATCAGAGCAACATGCGAAAGATTCACCGTAGCTACGACTAGTACTGTAGAGTCGTTAACATGTTTTTGTTGATCGTTTGTAACCTCTGTAACTATTCTTTGAAGATATACAGTTAACATGCCAACCCTATTCTATGAAGAGATATAGTTGAGTTAGTACTTACCTATAGCAACACCATCTAGTCTAGTGTACAACTCTCAGACTTAAGAATCTTTATTTCATAAGTATACAACTTTAATAAAATGTTAGGTTGGATAAGTTTCCTACAGACGAAGAAAATAAACACTAACTAATAACTTGTAATTGTACAACGTGTTGCGTTTACAGGTCTATGTTTACCAATACATCGTTATTCTCTACACGTTGTTTTATATTGAAATGTTTTATGTGTCTTTAGAAGTAGGCTTTAACTCGCAAAAACTATGCTGGACTTCTCGTAAAAAGTTTGCCCAAAAAGTCTAGTTCTTCAGTTTCAGCAATGCATGCATTTCAGACCCCGTTGGCTAAGGTTCGCCTGTTAACTCTGCTGTGTCTCTACATGAAATAGTTACAAATTATCACAAAAAAATGGTTTCAGACCATATCAACTCTAGAACAGTTATGTTAATGTTAATTAGTTAGTCGTAGCTACGATGAAACTTTACCATGTTGCTACATCATACATTTATCAACGAGAATTGAACCCCCGACCAAGCGACCAGCGATATTAAAAAAAACATCTGGTACCATTACCTCAGCACTACTTACGCTTAATTAGGTACAAACCTACAGCAAGCGTAAACTATCGTGCTGAAAATTTTCACACACCTCGCTAAATTGACGTACCTAACATGTCCGTAATTGGTTATTTCCTCCATTCTGTCCTCGTTACCGCAGCTGGATTCGAAAACGCTATCGTGTTTTGTAAACTGACACTGTTGAAATAATTTGGTGTTGCTAAGAGGCTGAAACAGTGTGGAAATGTGAAAAATTCTAAAACAGACTTCCGCTCGTGTGAAAACTCGTTTCGCTCTAGTAATTTTGTCGAAAAGCGTTTAGAAACTATAATATATTGTGTGTACAGGGAGATCTAAAGTATTTTCATTAAAAATTATTTCTTATAACGCTTTTTATAATTAGATTGTTTTTTACAGATTAGGGCCACATGAGCCCCATCGACGAAACGATTCGAGCTCGGAGCCAAAGAAATTGAAACACTTGGCCCCTCGAAAATTGTAAATAGATAATATCGCTCTGGGATTGTCGGGCACATGCAAACTTGCTCTGTTCTCGCAATCGAAAAACTAATAAAAACGAAAAAATCTCTCGAAAAACAACACCCTCTATCTGTGGCCACGGTAGAGGGCGCTAATACATATTGTAAATTTTATATATGCATATATAAATCGGAGAAAGTGATCTCTAATGTGACGTCACAATAATATAAATTGTGATCTTATTTAAACTGTTATTATTAATTTAAAGCTTTGTTGTTTATATTATTAAAACTCGCATTTCGTGTATTGCCCGTTGTTACGTAGCTTAGGAAGTTTTTATTATTGAGAAATTGTAAATATTTGAAAAATTATAAATAACCAAAATAAGTGTGACATTACGTAAAAGTAACTGTAATACTAGTCATTTACCTAGTGTATTAATTTACAAAAAAATATTCTTCTCTACGAAGTAATTAACACTAAAATTAATAGCGCTTCTTGTAAGAAGCCGAAAAAATCTAAAATTGATTCTAAAGCAACTAAAAACCAGAGCGCACTAATTACCAAAGAAATAAATTTGAACACGACTGTACCAAGCGCGCGAAAATCGACCTGTCAACGTCAAGTAACGAGAAAGGCGGGAAGACTTACCATAGAGTTCAACAGTCAAGGTGCAGAAGGGACGTTAGGTAGAACACCGGCAAAAATGCAAGCGCAAATGGGAGTAGGAAACGAGCTGCAGCGGAGCTACAGGATGCAGGACTTTGCAGCGCCCGGCGTCATCATGAGAGAGCGGAGCTTCATACGCCCGCAATCACATCTCAACATGCATCATAACCAGGTAAGGAAATCTTGATACTTAAATATTTAGCAACACTGTGATTTAAACATAGAATACAACCCTGCTGAGGCACAGGTCTCTTCGGATATCTCGATAAGTATAGGCCATACTCCACAAGTCCACACACCGAATCCAAATTCGGAATGCTATTCTTATCCACTTTTTCAAAAGTCTATTATGTAGATATAGTAGTAATTAAAGTTTTTTTATAAGAAATCGCTCGGTAATATAACAGACCATTTTGATATTTTATTGTCATAAAATGAATGTTAAATCATGTTATTTACACTTTCATATATGGGGAATATTTTTTTCAAAATTTTTGAATAGACACTTCAATCTATATGTGAAGGAACACATGCAGTTAATAGTTATTTCTAAATGCAATATGTATACTCTTATACAGTTGAATGGTGAAATAGAAAGTTTATAATTTACATTGTTTCTTCGATGCTAATTATTGCATCGATTGCAGGCAGCTTAAATGTCATTACTGTTAAAGAGTGGGTAGCTGCACAATCTACGTCTTCCCACACATTAGCAACTTAGCAGCCTTCGCATTTCAAAACCATAACTCGACTTTGCAGCTTTATAATACACGTAATTGTTAATTAATAAACAAAACATTAACTTCAAATATTTTTTATATATTTAAACGCTTATTCTTTAAAAAAAAGTCAAATAAGATCAAAACATAAGTGTGATTTTTTGTTTATATTAAATATTCTGCTTGTAACTCGAAAACAAAGAACAGATATACAGATATGCCTCTTCTAGATAAAAGTTTTGATACCGTCTGACATATCGTTTGTCGTGGGATTAAAGGATTATAAGAATAGCCAACATTATGCCAACATTACTTGTTGTAGCGTTGAAACATTTGAAAGTTACCTATCGTCGGCCGCCTGAGAGTGAAAACCTCGTATATAGGTACCGAAAGGGTAGTTTTTCAGGAGGAAGGAAATACCTCGTCGTTATAATTTTGTTACCACTACAATTTGTTCCCTTAAGTGTGTATTCATTAGCGAATTTGATAAGGTGTCAGATGCTTCTACAATTCATTTCGAATTGCTGTATAAATTCGTTAAAAGCTACAAATATAGTTACAAGAGATAAATTAGGAATTTCGCGTTCCCGAGGTTTTCACTCTCAGGCCACGCTATGTACGATCGATATAAGGATGAGACATTTGACTGACTCGGTGGCTAAGCGGTTAGCGATCCTGACCTCTGATCCGAGAGTCGTGGGTTCGATCCCCACACAGGGCAAACTTTTCTGTGATGAGCAGAATTGTTTGCTCTGAGTCTGGGTGTATTATATCTATACAGGGTGTAACAAAATTGGTGTAGGAGCCGAAAGGGGCTTATGAGGCAACATAAATGCATTCCAGGAAAAATACCAAAAAAAATCTATCTCATACCGTTACCGAGTAATTGATCGTAAAAGTTCAAGCAAAAAATATCATACTGTATGAAATCATATGTTAAGGGTCAATGATCTAAAGCAATAACATTTCATCTCTTTATCTAATGTTTGCCTAGTACCGATCAGGGCAACAGGACAACTAAAGGCGCTTGTAATGGCGGCGGAGGCGGCGGCGCGGGCGGCGGCGGCCACACGGCTGACGGCGGAAGGGAGCGAACGATTTTGCACCAATTTGTGTACTACATTAGTATGAAATGCACATAGTTTATAAACGTTAAAATGCTAGATAGTTAAGTAATAAATAACATAAGGTTATGTGTCTAGGTAGAACCTTTGTACTTGGACTACACAAATTCGGCTAGTCCGCGAAACAATCAGCAACGCTGCCAACTCCCAGCAGACAGACCACAAAAATCAATAAACACAGGTACACAGTTCGGTTATTTTGTTTTTGTAACACCGCTATTTGAAAATTCCACTGTATTCGTAGTGATCTGGGGATACTCTGTGTCTGGGGTCTGGGTGAAGACGGCCGGCGCGGCGGATTGACGCTTAAAACTAGAAAAAACCATAAGAAAACCAAAACTAACCCTGGGTTCGGCATTTTCGAGAAAGAGTAGCTTTTCAGGTAAAATCTTGGTAAATACCACACCGTGTAGAAGCTACAGATAGGTGGGTACCTAATTTATTAGCTCTGCTTAGAGCTTTTATGTAATCACTAATCACAAATACAATCAGACGATGCACAAATATCTTAACAATAAACATATCCTAAAACACCGAAAACAGTTAATAACACCACAACCCAACACAACCCATAACAACTAATTTCGTCGTTTTGATTTTTAAATGTAAACACAACACTCATATCATTCACGCGTGTCGCGCCTAGAACTGGACTGCCCTCTCGTCGTCTGTCAGAATAGGCTCCTGTTTACTGTGCTCCTGGTCATTCCGAGTTTTCGCGTGAAAGGGACGGACAGAGGGACAGACAGATGAGAGGGCTAGCTGTAGTTGCAGCGCCAATTAGATTTTTGCAGCTCTGTTCTGTCCTTGTCTTTTTGCGTTTTATTTCATGTTTTAGTCGGTTACAGTTGTGCCGCCAAACGTTTCCGCCATTATTTCGAATATCATCAAAAGACGCCGCCGGCGCCGCGCTGCGACAAAGACGCCGCCTGTGACGCCGCAGCTCGGTTCGCATGAGTATTGGGAAAGCATTAGACACTTTCATAATTACTCCATTTGCCAATTTCGAATTACACCGAGCCGCGCCGCGCTACGGACTCAAATTGCTAGGTTACTAACTGTCATCTTTTTTGACTGTTATGGTCTAGCACCCTGGCATATTTGATGGTATACTTCATTCCAATCAAAAAAAAGCAAAAGGTAAACAAACATAGTATGCAGATGACATTGACATGTGTCAGATCCATAGTAAGTTTGTTTACGTTTTGCTTTTTTTTGATTGGAATGAACCATAATTCTTATTATTATCAAGAAAATCAAATTAAAAAAATTATGAAAATTTAAAACCGGCTAAGTGCGAGTCGGACTCGCGCATGATGGGTTCCGTACCACCGTACAAAATTTAAAATTCCGACAAAAAACCGGCCAACTGCGAGTTGGACTCGCGCATCAAGGATTCCGTATCACTGTAAAAGATTTCAAATTCCACCAAAAAAAAAACTTCTTTTTTTAGTAGGGGAGTCCACTTCAGTTTTTAATTTTATTTTATTATTTGTTGTTATAACGGCAACAGATACACACTGTGAAAATCTCAACTGTGTACCTATTACGGTTCATGAGATACAGTCCGCTGACAGACAGACGTACGGACGGCAGGACGGACAGCAGCTGAATCTTAGTAACAGGTTTTCGTTGATACCTTGTGAATAGAACTGTTAAATGTGCCACACGCTAAAAATAACCTTTGGATAGAGAACCCTAAAAAATGAAAAACAGTTATTTGAAATAACTGATTTATTAATGGATTATCATATCAATGTGCCTTCCCCGCAGAATATTCTCAAAATGGCGTCCGCCGACGTCAATGCAGGTTCTACATCTTCGAACGAAATTTTGTTTGACGTCTTCGAAGACAGTGCTTTCGCGAATTTCATCGAAAGCGTTAATAATCCGCAAGCGCATTTCTTCTTCATTTTCACACGTGTGTTTGAACACAGATTCCTTCACATGACCCCACAGATAAAAATCTAGTGGGGTCAAATCTGGTGACCGAGCTGGCCACGCTACTGGCCCCCCTCGACCAATCCACCGCTCACCAAATTCTGCCGTCAAGTGGCTCCTAACAGAGAGTAAAAAATGCGGTGGGGCACCGTCGTGTTGGAACCACAGACGACTTCGCGACGCCAGGTCTAGCTCGTCTAATTCGTTTTCCAATTCTTCTTGTAGAAACGCCAAATAGTTCGGCCCATTCATTATTGGACGCAGAAAATAGGGCCCCACAATCCTGTCCCTGCCCACACGTTTATTTTCCAACTATGTTGGAAGTGGCTTTCTTTTATAGCGTAAGGATTAACAACGGACCACACGTGTTCGTTGTGGCAATTAAAAACGCCAGTCCGCGTGAACGAACATTCATCAGTGAACATGACGTGCTGCAGGAAATCCAAATCCTCTTCTATTTTATTAAGTGCCCACCTACAAAAGTCAACTCTTGCACCGTAATCAGCAGGCATGAGTGACTGCACACGCTGATAATGGAAGGGATGCTGGCCATTTTCATGTAAAATTCTCCAAATTCTCATGTGGTCGGTGCCAATCTGTCGGGCCGCGTTGCGCGTGCTAAGCGTTGGATCCTCTTCAAACATTTCAAGAACCATGTCTTCGAGGTCATCGACGTCAGAAGGCCTTCCGACGTCCGCAGATGGCACTCTATGAAAGCTTCCCGAATTGTACATGCGTCTATGAAGACGCGCAAAGCAATTCTCCGACGGCAACTCTAACCCCAAAGGCAAGACAAATCTTCTTTCATAGTCTCTCCTAGCACGAGCGTAATGAAAATCATTTTGCGCCAGACACGTGAACATATTAAAATATTCTTGCGTCGAAAAAGAAGTCATGATACTCAGGTAAAGTCAGGAATACGTAAACATAAGTTTAAAAGCGGCTAGATCGCGGAACGCAACAACCATACACATAAGCTTCTTACAAGAAACTGAGCGACCGGAGGATGTAAAGGTATTAGGAAAGCAGCAGATACTATCTTATTTGACAAAAGCCACCAAACGCTTCCGTCATTACCTATTTTTGACAATTATTATTGTCATAACACGCCGCGCCGCTTGGTTCGCATTAGTATTAGGAAAGCAGAAGACGCTCGGATAATAATGCTTCAATTTGCCGCCGATCATGCCTCAATCGGAATACACTGCGCCCGCATCGCTGCGCCGCGCCGCCGCCGCGCCGCGCCGGTTCGAATTGCCAGGTGCTGTCATTTTTTCAGGGTTCCGTAATCAAAGGCCAACGGGACCCTATTACTAAGCCTCCGCTGTCTGTCCATCCGTCCGTCCAGAAAACACCGCACCCGCACCGCCGCCACCGCCCGCCGCCGGCTCTAATTGCTAGGTACTATCGTCTTTTTAGGGTTCGGTATCCAAAGACCAACGGACCCTATTACTAAGCCTCCGCTGTCCTTCTATCCATCTGTCTGTCAGCGGGCTGTATCTCATGAGCCGTAGACAGTTGAAATTTTACGATGGTAGGTACGGAACCCTTCATGCGCGAGTCCGACTCGCACTTGGCCGGATTGATTGTTTTCGTCTGGCACCCTGGCAATTTTAATGGTTATTCTTCTTATTATCAAGAAAAAATTACGAATAAAAACACAAAAACGCATTTAAATCGAGAAGGAACCGTTTAGGAGCTACGTTGCCAGAAGTACAGACAGACACACAGATACACAAGATGGAAAAGTCGCAAAGTATTAACATTATGCGCTACTTCCACATAGGTAGGTACCATAAGTGGGATATCGGCAATCGGCATGGAGATGGAGAATCACTATTCAGTGAAAAACGAAAAAAAAAAATTAAATGCGTATTATTCGCATTGTTTTTTCTATCCACCTAGTATAAAGTTGGAACCTACTTATTACTTGCTTTCATTCAGAACGTGTAAGCGGAACGAGATTAAGGTGTAAAGAAACTCCGAAGTACTAGCAGCTCATAACATGCATGAAGTATCGCGCATCTGCGCGGGCGAGTCGCAATAGTCTCGCAGCTCGCTCCTTCTATTTCTCTCTCTCTCTCTCTTTGTATGTGTATGTGCGTTTACGTATGGATTCTGTGTGTGAGAGAGTGTGTTCAAAGGTTCAGACGCCGCTTTTCCGCCATTATGCTATCAATGTGAAGTTGCAGCGCGTAAAACTATTGCTTCAAGACCACTTCCTTAGTTAGGGCAACCGCACACTACTAGAAATTTCTGATTGAAAAAATACCAAAGCTTGTAGGATGCCCTCTGTGTGCTATTCCTCAAATAATTAACCCTTTGACCGCCTACAGATTTTTCGTTTTGGATGTGTGATTTTCATACATTTTCGTCGCACGATTTCTCATAGCGTGGCGTGGTGGAAATGGAATTTCAAGTACCTAACTTCCTATTGTTAACAACCCATTCAGTCCCCACTACAGGGGCACGGGTCTCTTGTCATACCTCGGGGAAGGTTAGGCTATACTTCATCCACGGGGGCAATGTCCGGATTGCTAAATACCACTAACAGTCAAACCCATCCAGGTTTTGATCGTGTCTGTAGTCAGTTAAACTGCGTGATCAAAAAAAATATCAAAATGTCTTTATTATTTATTTACACATTACGGTTCGTTATTTATTTATTTGTTTTCATTTAAATTGACATAATCTATTAATTTAATTTATAATTTATTTCACTAACCTAGGCTAAGTTTACTAACCAATTATGGATCTGTGTAATCTGAGAAATTAAATAAATAATAATAATAATTTATTGCTAGTTGTAGGTAGTGATCAACGCGACCACCCAAGCAGTGAGCCACGACCGCTTCCTAACTAACTGAAGCGCAATACACACAGTGGCGGTCGCGGGGCGGTGCGAAATCGTTCCGGGAGCGGTATTTTTTGTAATGTTCGGATTACTATGAAACCCTTCACACCAAAACCGGGCGGGCGCTGCACCTCTGTGTGTGTTGCTCTTTAGTCCTTATCTACAGTTCTCACTGACTTGACTTCATGATGGTAGTGATCCCTAATCCCTGGGTAACGATATGAAAGAAGAAAAGAAGCGTGGCGGTTAATGGGTTAATAGTGTTCAAAAAAGAGACTTAGCTTACGATTAAAATTAACTTTAATTTTAACCGCGTCGGTGGTCCAGTGGCTAGTCTCCTTGTGATCGGAAGGTTGCTTCCGAGTGGGGCCGATTTTGAACCTGAGTCGGTTCGTTTGAAGATAAAGGTACAATTCCGAGACGGGCTGCAGACTACAAGAAGCTGGCTGAAGAGCTCGGGCGAGCTCCAAACACACCGGCCCTATGGCAACGGCAACCCCCCAAGACGGTGCCGAGTGCCGCGTAGTACAGCGGTACCTCACCAAACTAGAGGAGACCGGCGTAAACTAATTCTCCTACTCGCTGCCGACCGAGAGGCATACGTGACTTCCCTTCTTCAACGGACCCCGCAGACATCATCACCGCCTTGGCCGAGCGCGGTTTTGAGGTGACATACGTGAAGAACGTCCGGGTGCGAGCAGGACGCCCCGGGTGTATGTTCTTCGCGCAGTTATGACGGTCCCCACAACTGATTTCTGATATTTACGACATCATGGAGCTCCTCCACATGCCGGACATCATCATTAAAGCCTGGCGGGGGAAAAAAGGCCCCGCGCAGTGTCATCGATGCCAGTCCTTCCGGCACTCCTCCGCCTGCGTCCGATGCGGTGGCCTCCATGCCGCCCTGGACTGCCCATGGCCGCGGGAGGAACCGCCGACGTGTGTCAACTGCGCCGGCCCTCATCCCGCCAACCACACCTTGTGCCCGGTGTTTCGTAAGGAGCTTCGAAACAGAAAAGCCGGGACCGTCGCTCGCACCACCACCGCCACCCCCGCTTCTTGCTCGGCTACCAGCCGTGCAGGAGTCGGCTCCATCAAGTCTGATGGCCCCCGCTAATTTGCCCGCCAGCAGGAGCGGGGCCCCATCAACCATCAAGAAGAAGAGAAAGCCACACAAGAAGAGGAAAGGGGTGTCCGACGCTCCAGCCCCCGTCGCCCCTGCTGTCACCGCTACGCTGAAACCGAGCCAGACCGCAGCCGCCACCCCGTCCCAGGAAGTGCTCCTGCAAGCTCTGGAAGTACTGCAGTAGTTGCTCAGCTCGGCCGCGACCGCTGCGGGCCAGGTGCCCGACCAAAAATCCCGCCCATCGTAATGCGTGGCGGAAGACTCAACGAAAGATGGCCTAAGTCTCGAAACGTTTCCCCGTGTCCCTTTGAAGGCTACGAGATGAATACCAACAACCAACGCCTGCCGCCTGCGGTCTACAGCCGATCTCGAACTTGTGACCTTAAGGCATTTTCCGAGCCCGCCTGGCTAGTTACCACCATCTTAGATGAACATAACTCTTGCCGCCAAACATCAATGTTATAGCATTGATATGTGCCGCCATGGAGATAAGATAGCTAAGATACCTGCTAGTTCCCGCAGAATTGCTGAATACCGCTGACTTAGAGATGCTCAGCAGGCGAGTTAAGCGCCCCGAGACAACGCTAGCAGTGGAACAGGGGCCCAGGCCACTCCACGATCGGGCTCGTAGTTGCCAGCCGTGGAAGAACTCACCGGGACTGTTCAAATAAATTTTCTGAAGCGCTGGGAGGAACCGTGAGAAAATCACAATCTTCACCTGACATTGCAGTTGGAAAAAAAATTGACATTGGCATGCACGTGCGTTCCTTTGTGCATCGGAAGTTGATGACCGAACGACTCTGCAAATTTGTGTAGGCTATTCGGTCTAGCACAAATTGTATTCATGCATGGAACGGAATTGACTGCCTCTAGCTCTGTGGTCTAGTGAGTAGTCCGGTCACTTTACATCAGGTCGTAGATTCAACTCCGAGTGGGGTCCAATTTTGTACAACTCGCAATGGCTGGTTAGCGGTCAATTGGCAGTAGGGAATTAACAGAGTCCGCCTAGCTAGCTATCACTATTTTACCTAAGTCTTGCCGCGAAAACTTCCTTAAAACATGAATTTGATCTTTGGTTCATTAATTTTCAATCATGGGTAACTTGAATTTCGTTATTCTACTTTAATATTTTTTTTATAATTTATTGTGTACAAAATTTATTTAATTTTTAGGTGGTTACCTTACTCCGGTGTCGATTCAGTATTTACATTACAGTTTAACTTATTTGACCGGAATAAACTACCTCGAAATGACCACGGGACACTATTAAGCGTCCCTTGGTCATTTCCACACAGAAAGAAAAATGCAGAATACTTTTTTGTAAACTCAAATCGTGATTACCGAATACCGAATCGATTCCATTAAAGATCATTAGTGAAGACCGTGTAAGCTGCTGGATGAATGCCCATTGCGGATTTAAAAAACCGGCCAAGTGCGAGTCGGACTCGCGCACAAAGTGTTCCGTACCATAGTACAAGTATTGATATTCCGCCAAAAAAACCCGCAGTCTCATTTAATTTTTAATTTATTTTTATTATGTGTTGTTATAGCGGCAACAGAAATACACACTCTGTGAAAATTTCAAGTCCTTCTATTACAGTTCATGCGATACAGCCTTCTGATAGACGGACAGATGGACGGAAGGACAGGAGGAGGCTTGGTAATAATAGGGTTCCGTTGACCTTTGGGTACCGAACCCTAAAATACCATGCCTTCCGACAAGCTCCAATGAAGAATTTTTGAATTTAAAAAAATCTATCAGTCTTGCAAATAATATCGTGTGCGACAGGCCTAATTCTGGCTAGCTATTCCTCCCGCGCAGAACCACCGTGCGGTCTGCCTCTCAGACTGCGCGCGCGAGTCGCGCCCGACAGTTGCCGAATGCTTGTCTTTACAGATGGGTGTGCGCGCGCGTGCTGTTGGATTGGCGGATTCCTTTTCTGGTATCGGAAAGTTGCTTGTTTCTTCGTTAGCTTTGCATGTTTACGAATTTTATGACTAACTTGAAACTTTGTGATTTACGTGTGTTCGCCTGATAACTATTATTTAATTAAAGACTAACTGAAAAAAAAACCTTCAACTGGGTGTGGATGTGAACTGTGTTTTGTGGTTTTTATTTGGGTACCATTGCAAGATTTCGATTTTAAGACTCTCGATCCTAAGCCAAGAAACTTAGTGACTTTTGTATTTGCGCCTGGTAACTTTGCTAAGGACTGACTGAAACGAGCACGGAACGGGGTGTGACTGTGAACAGTGAAGTTTGATCAGTGATCCAGTCTTGAGAAAAGCAAACTCTGAAATTCAAAATGCAGTAGGTACGTAAAATGCACCGTAGTATCAGTAGTTCGTTCCGAGGGTATGCTTTGACAGCAATCATCCACTCTGACAATAGGATAGCCTATTGTAAATCCCGTAAAGTGCGCAAAGGAAGGTATGAAACGGTTGCTGTCAGAGTTTTGTACCTTGGAACGCGGCCCCGTGCTAGTATTCTAGGACTAGGACACCATAACTTCAGGAGGTTGTAATTTGACAAATCACAGATGAATGAAACGGGTTATACGATTTTTACATGAGTAAAAGGGATGAAATGATACAGAGAGTTCAGTGAACCCAAAAGGTTACCAGCTGTTCTGTTGGCTTATTCACAGTACGTTCACTATTTCTTTCACCTGTTTTTTAGCTATTTGAAGCATTATAACTACGATAATTTTATTAAAAATCATATCAATGGAATCTTCTTGATTTACCCGATCTCTCAAGCTAAGTTTCATGTAAAAATAAGGGAAAAAAAATTACAACTTTGGTGGTCATTTTCTCGAAAACTGTAGTGAATTGATTTTTTTTATTATTTTTCCTGGAACATATTTATGTTGCCCCATAACCCCCTTTCGGCTCCTACACCAATTTTGTTACACCCTGTATATGTATGTATTTAAAAGTATATGTGTATGTATATCAGTCTCTGGTTCCCAAGACACAGGGAATCCTAGTTTGGGGCGAGATGACCGTGTGTGATTTGTCCCAGATATTATTATTATTATTATTATTATTATTTAAATTACATCATCCACGGATATAACTATATTTTAATGTCAAAAGCGAGTAGAATAAAAAAAGGATGACAGAACAGCAGCATCATGTCAACTGGATGAGTCTCACCTTCTGAAAATAAATCTTGACAGATCGTGAAACGGGTTATGTGCTGCAGCTTAGCAATCAAAGATCTTGGAAACGGCTGAGTAAACATGAGCATTAATAAAAAATTAGACAGCGTCGAGTTGGATATTTGCGATGTTTTCAGTGTTTTTATAAAGAGCCTGCGTATAACGTACATACTTATTCATTTACGTTGGTATAGGTACATCATAATTGTGTGCTTTACGATTATAAACACCATCATTCATAATGAAATGCGAAAGTTAGTTTATTTGTCTCTCTTTCACACTGCAACGGTCCAAAGTATCAGATGATTATTTGCACAAAGATTGTCGGGGTGAGAAGTTAAATAAGCTACATTCACCCGTAAAAATATCAAATTCCCTCGTGATCACACCAGAAACCCAAAAATAATACAACTTGACAAAACATTCGTATTTTTTGCTATAACTACTCAACCAAAATAGATGGCGGGGAACAAGTATAGTTTTATACTGAATAACTCATTTTCATGCTTGAGAGCCGCTTGCGTCTCGCGTACTACCACCCGCCCTCAACGACAGTCATAAAATAAAAACTGTATCCACGCGGGTAGAGCCGCGGACAAATGCTACATACATGTAATACATAAATTTAATGCAGTATACCTCGGTAAATATTTCACAGAAAAGACATCAACGTGTGCATCATACTACGAAGACATCTTAGTAAATATTTCATATGAAAGACATCAACGCGAACACCATCAACATTGATTTTATTAGCAGAAGACGTCTAACGCTGAACATTTTAAATAATAATCTTTCATCCCCTATTTAACCCTCGTTTAGGCTGTGCGTGTCTCTTATTCAGAGGTAGAATATTATTTAGTAGATAATCAAGGCAACAATAAATTTCATTTCTGATCTTAAAATACTAAAATTGTTTCAGTTTTCGAACAACGGGAAACGCCGGAGTATGATCCTGACAAACGCCAAGGGGAAGCCGACGCTGGAGATATACCGACCTCCAGGTCTGTACAATACATTTTGTATTTAACACCATAACAAATATTTTTGAGCTATTTGCCACTCGCTATATTACTCTTAAATCGCTAATGGATAAATAACGGGGTGATTATATACTCTTTGGTCTACCTACAAAACGTTTAAAACTATTTTTTATTATTGAAAAGTTTCAAAAAATAAAACCTTAGCATCTTCAAGGAGGTTTTGTAATGTAGATACAGATGTAAAAAGTTCTTCTCCTAGCTCTAACCAGGCTGGCTGGCGCAACGTATATTTACAATAAGGAAAACTTTAAATGATTGATTTGTAGCTCTCGTGGCTCTCTAGCATAGAGTAGCTTCCGACTCTACCAAATGGATAAACAATCGGAGATTGTAATCGCGTCTCATTTCGCATTGACTTGGCTGGCTAACGTCCCTACGTAAAATTGGCGCCAAAATTAAAAATAAACAAACTTCATATTTGGAACGCGGAGGAACGACAGTCGAATGTTTGTTGCCGTGATTGTCAAGCGTGTTTTCCTCGCATGTTTATTTGTGATCAGATAATATTATTTAAAATATCGTGGTTTTAGCTAGTTTTGTGCATTTTTATTATTATGTCGCGGTGTATCGTGAAGCAGTCGCTAGCGCAGCCGATCTCCGTAGCGCCGCCGCCACCACCGCCGGTAGCGGTATCAGTGGTGTGCCCGGTGCCGGTATCGGTTTCGGTTACTGCGGTCCCAGTTACGGTTCCGGTTTCCGTGGCGACGGTACTGGCGATTACACAGGCTCAGGCGGTTACGCCTACTCCGCCGCCGTCGACAACGGTCGCTGAAACTACAGGTTACTATGCCAAAGCATGCGTTGAAATTGTAAGGCTACTCTATGACCATGACATAATTTTGGGTCAGAGTGCAGTCACCCCCTTACATACGGAGAATGAAAGAAGTAGCCCTCCCCCGCCCTACTGCTAAGTTTTCATTCTCCGTATGTCATACTGGTTCAGTTCTGTTTATCTTCAGGTCTTGAGAGAGAACTACCACTCTGAAAATCCAAATCAGACAGTAGCCCTAGCATCAATATAAGAGAACAACTCTCTCTTGTTCTCTTATATCGATGAGCCCTAGGTTTTAAATATCCTTCACCAACATCTCGAGTCCTCACTCCTAAGACTACTCTGACACAAGATTTTCGTACATTGATATACAAAGTAAGTCCCATCCCTCTCATTTCATATAGCGACAAGGTAAGTAGGTAGATGAAATGAGTCTCTACCATGGAGGTAGGGACCAGGCACCAGTATCTCTGACTCACAATTCAGCTTTGTGAAGTGGTCCGTAATTATTGGTCTATCTATTGTATACTTTCTTACCAGGAGTATTACTAGTGTGCCTATACCAAGCGTGATCCTGACTTGCGCCAAAGTCTATTTGTCGAATGAATTCTTTATCTGCGCCAGATTTTCTCCATCCTATGTGCGTTCTTCAAACCTTTGTAGTTGTTGCTGTTTGGGAGCTGCTACGCTCTTGTATATGGAGATATTCCGCTACGCTCTTATACAGGGTGTAACAGAAGTGTGTGACAATACTTCAAGGTTGGCTTTTACCCATCAAACTGAACAACTTTTGTTCTACAACTTTGTTGAAATCGCAAAATTTTTTTTGGACTTTTCTTACAAATCGATCAGCTGGCGAACCAAGTTTGTATGAAAAGTCCAAAAGATTTTTTGCGATTTCAACAAAGTTGTAGAACAAAAGTTGTTCAGTTTGATGGGTAAAAGCCAACCTTGAAGTATTGTCACACACTTCTGTTACATTCTGTATATGGAGATATTCCCCTACGCTCTTGTATTCGTTTCTTCAGCCAGCATCGACAGCAACGATAGCAGCCTGATGAGTTCAGTGATCGGAATAGGTAGACTGTATTTACCTAAACTTCGTCAGAGAACAGAGACGTCTTTTGGAGAATTTCTTATAAAAAAAATCCGGGACAATTGACCCGAGTTTCGTGAGATCACTTAAAAAAATTAAGAATTAATGTTTTTTGGAATAGGTATACTGTATCTATAACTATAACTTCGCGACGAGTTTTTTTTATAAATAATATTTTTATTTTATGAAAATCCAATATAATAGAATTCCACGCAGACGAAGTCGCAGGCGGAAAGCTAGTTTCACTGTTTCAAATAACATTAATTCATAATATACTTATGTAATGTTCTGAAACCCCGGGACAATTGACAATTGTCACAAGGAAGTCTCCACTTTGTTCCTCGAAGTTTAGGTGAATACAGTCTACCTATTCCGATCATTGACACTCGATAAGCCATGTGGGATGCTTAAAGAGCATTAATCATGAAACATACTTATGATCTGTAACAACTATATTTAACTAAGTTTTTTATAATAAATGATCTTATCATCATTAGTCTGTATTAGTCCACTGTTGGACATAGACCTACCACAAGGCACACCATAAATGGTATCTGTGTTCGACCATGCAAGCTGGACTCCACAGCTACCGGTCACCTAACCGGGGGCGTCTCACGCTACGATTTCCTTGACGCGGTATCCACTCTAGAACTTGCTGTGTGCAGTGAGACGATAATAATTTTTACAATCATACAAATTAATGATCCCTAATATGGATTTGGATAAGGAAGTAGTAGTTTTTCTAATAAGCTGTTAATATAGAATCAGTAATCTAAATTAAATACTAAACAAAATAAATCTTGTATGAAAGTTAGGTTCAGTGAAGCGCCGCGCACGCATCGAGTCACGCGCAGTGATCTAGGTTACCTTGTTATTGTGACTCGTGATAACTATACAATATTGTGAATGAAGGAGTATTATTATGCATAGGTGTAGGTGAAAGATGCAACCGTCGTAGCAATGGATTGCCCCCCCCCCCCTCCCTTTAACTTTTTCATATTTCCGATACTATGCTATACTATGGATTAATATCTGATACAGCCGATGCC
Organism: Coleophora deauratella; assembly: GCA_958295455.1. Taxonomy (NCBI): domain Eukaryota; kingdom Metazoa; phylum Arthropoda; class Insecta; order Lepidoptera; family Coleophoridae; genus Coleophora; species Coleophora deauratella. The sequence goes on along the minus strand of OY282400.1, from coordinate 2,901,366 downwards.
GTTATTAATATTTCCGTATTCAAATATGTGAGGCCACCTGGTATTTCTGGTACCTTATTCCCCAAGCTCCTTTGCTCACGTTTACTCTACAATAATCTATACGATCGATGTCTTAAGCTATATAAGTATAACTATAGGGTCCTTCTGAAAGATTTCGTAGCGGGATGCCTACTATCGCACTTAGCCGAATTACTCAATATTTTCATAGAAACTGTAGCACAAAGATAACATTATTAAAATTTCATACTTCAGATCGCAATATGCCTGAAAAAATAAAATGGGTCCTCTACTCCTGAACCTGAACAGTTCTCCCCGAAATCTATATCCAATTGGCTGATTTGCCAATTTTTTATGGAAAGTCCAATCATTTTTTACAAATTGAGTAAAAGTTCACGAAGTTTCACGACTTGAAATCTTGGTTGATTACCTATATGTTAGAAGGCCTTCTGTTTGTTCAGCAATGGCTGCTTCTGCTACAGATGATAATGATGTCAGTAGGATCCAAAGCTATATCCTTTATACTTCCTTTACACTTCAGCTTACTTCTACCATACCATTTCTCCTGACGGTGTCTGACCACCAGGTGTCCGCACAGACGGCGTGGCGACAACCGCCAACACCCCCACCTCCGCGGCGTCCTCCACCAACAAGCTCAATGTCCACGCCAAGGAGTTCACCATGGCGAAGCCGACTACGGACCTGCATAATCGGTGAGTCTCTGCCATATTTCAGGTGAAGAATGTCTGCATTAGGATTGAGACTTCCACTTAAATGAGCCTTAGACTAAGAAACCGACTAAACATTCCAGTAATAGCACCTAACGCACCTGAAGCTTTTAAGTTACATGCAGCTAGCGGCTTCGATCCTCAGTCAACACTATGATGTCTTAAACAAACTGAACAGATAAAAGAAAAATATAAAAGCAACGTCAAAGGAGTCCGTGGCCTCCCATTTTTGGATGGTTTAGTTATGAAGTGGCCGCGACTCCCTTGCAAGTCTCAGTGGAAGTTTTCTGTCCTGATTGCTCAAAAGCCAAAATCATATAATAAGCGTAATTATAACGTAGAGAAGTTTGAATCCGCGAACTGGAGTCAAGTATTTAGACATGATGTAATCTTACAGATAATCTGTCATGCTTAGCATGTTGTGTTGTGTCCGCCATCTATAAATAGACGCCACAGTACCTTGACATTGCACACGGATTTGCAAAACAATGAACTTTACTGCAAACATGGTAGTAAGCTCTCCGCTTTAACGTCGTCGTAGATGTAACTTCAAAATCGGTCCGGACAACCAAACCGTATAATTTATTGGACTCTTTAAATTTTGAAAGTTTGAGTTGGTGTAAGCTAGTTATTTTTTCTCTTCAATCGTCATTTTAGCCGTCTTGATGTATCTTAAATTCATTATTGCGTTTTTCCATCAATAGTTCTACCAACAAAGTTTAAAACTAGCGTTTCAGTCGCTACATTCATTTCTCTCAATTGTTTTACCTTTAACAGATTGGAGGGTAGTTTAAAATCATTAAAATCCTGTCCTATCCTATCCTTGAATGATCGCGTGTGAAAGCCGGAAGTTTCAAAATAGCTGCGCGATGATTTTATGAGTGGCCTCGTGTAGTTAGTTTCCCATCAACTTCTAAAACTCGAGTAATCGATGTCGTTGGCTAGTTGCCAAATCTGCTAAGAAAATCAGAAGACAGAAATCTGTGGATAGTTCGGCATCGGCAATGTGATCTTGAAGCGTGCCTCAATTGCGATGTTTTTTGTATCATCATTGGGTTGTGTTTGTGTATGTTGTACCCATGTTGTAAGTACGATGTACGGTCTGCTGTGAGGTGACGCGACGCGCGACGCCCGCGCACGCCAAATGGAGCTCATCGTCGCCGTGACGTGTTGAGTATTCTGCGCGCCTGTGCGCCCGCGTCCCCAGTCCGCGCATGCGCCCACAGCGCGCGGAGTTCCCGACGCGACAGCGACCAAAACAAATTCGACATCAAAACGAACGCATCCGAACGAACTGCAAAACTAACTTTCATAAACTCCAAAGTAATTCGTCGATGACAATAAAGCTGAATTTCACAAATTCTGCGCTGAATGTGCGCAATTGGTGATTTCTATAAATACATCGTGAAACTAAAAGGCGAGTGAAACGTAATTGTGAGAGAAAGATTGCCAAGTTTACACTGGGATTCTGTGATAAAATTTATTGTGCTGAGCAAACACTGCGAGACGCTATTTATCTAAATACGCCAAGAATTTAGTGAGATTACAACTGTGATAGTCGTGGCATTGTAAAATTAGTGTTGTGGTTGTGGGTTGTGGTTTTTGTAACGATTGAGTGGACTGTAAACTGTTAACATGGTGCGCGGAAGGTACTCTACTTCAGACGTGTAAGTGTTTGTAAACTTTGTCCCGGAAATAGAGCAGGGATGCGTCTGCGCGGCTTTTGCTTACAGGTTCTAGGTGTTTAGTTTGTCTACAATTTCAATTCATTTGGTTTGTCACCGCAGTTTGAAATGTCGTATTGTAACTTAAACTAAGTATTAGAAACAGAGAATTCAAGGTAGAGTTTAAAGGGTAGTCCACAAGATGTCAGGGGAATTTAAAACCCGGTTTTTGTCACACTTAAATCTTGCTGCAAACTAAGCTTCAAGTCATATGGAAGTTACTATTAGACCCAAGTTCTACATATAAGACATCACAGCTATAGCAGGTAGGCAACTACACCTTACCCAAACAAATCACATGTAGATAGGTAATTAAAATTCGCATAAATGTACAAAGCAAGTAGTCGATCGACGCGGCGGCGCGTGCGTCACTCATCTCAGTTTAGCAGTTCAATGGAGTAGAGAATTGTCACTGTCATTAAGCGATTTCAAGGTCGAATCGCTAAAGAACAGATTAGTCTACCTATTCTGTCTACGTGTAGTTATGTATTCACACGCAAGCGAATGTTTTGTAGCGGGACAATGACTTGATTATCGGAAATTTTCACTAATTGTTTGGTCTGTTAAGACTCATCTACGTTGCAACTGTTGCAAGTGCTACCTGCTTTCGCATGACTTAATATTACCGATTAATATTATAAATAGGTATCTTATTTTAAAAAAAAATATTTCTTGCATTAATAAAGGATAACTTATTCTCAAAAAGCAATCGCTGCTTTATTTATTGTTTGTTAACATCATGCGTTAACATAGAGCTCGTCGTCTACAGACTTGAGTTAAATAATCAAGAATCACTCGCACTCGACATCGTGCATTAGTATGCGATTGAACGATTGAGTGATGATCAGTAATGTGGAATGAAAACGAACTGCATTAAAATACATCCCAATTAAATCTGGGAATCAAGATAAATCTAACAATACCACGCTCTTCAAACCAAATTCATAAACTAATGTATTTTCGGTGCAGACTGCAGACAATAAGAATGAAAGACAGTAGCTCAAGTGTATGTCAAGATGCATACGGTGCAAAAAAAACCTGAGTAAACAAGTATTATACTGAAGTACTTAGATGTGTCTATAGTATATATAGCTTGAGGGTAATTTCCACTGCATGTGAAACAATATGATGGTATGTAATGTATGAATATGAATCATGCAAGGATGTTACCGCTTTTAGCAGCTTTATAGGTACTGACTACTAAGAACTGACCAGCCAAGATTTTGTTCAGCTTTTTGTCCTGTCCTAATGAATTCCAATTTACAAAAGTTTGTCTGATTCTGCAAAGCTTTTGGATTTACTGGTTACAAAATTTGTTAGGCAGGAAAAAGAACGTGTTCGTTAGAAAGTAAATGCACTTATAACAAACGCAGCTATGACTGGCTTGGATAAGTACCTTAGTAGTGCTTACTAACTTTCTACAATTTTAATGTTATTCATCCAAGTACGAATTACACTTAATGCACTTCCATTCAATAATCTTTCAATGCTAGTATAGTTACATTTTTATATGTATGTATCAGTGGCGTAGCGTGGGGGGGGCCGGGGGGGCCATGGCCCCGGGCGGCACGTGGATAGGGGCGGCGGACGGCACATGGATAGGGGCGGCAAGCGCCGCATTTTTTTTACCTAGTGTTATTAGGCGTCGATGAACTGCACTTAGATCGCGCTCCTCAAGATATTAATAGAGAAGACTACAAACTTGAGCGTGTACCTACGTCTTCGTACTTATATAGCTGCAACAGATCCAGACTTTAAAAAAGAGCTACATTATTATGTCTGGTTCACGGGGCTTACTAAAATATAAGGTGCTACTTTATTAGTGCCCGATATTTTTAACCGACTTCAAAAAAAGGAGGAGGTTCTCAACTCGTCGGTTTTTTTTAAATGTATATTCACCGATTACTAGAAGACGCCTGAACTGATTTAGAAAATTCTTTTTTTGTTTAAAAGGGTATACCTCACAGGTGGACCCATATAAATTTTATCGAAGTCAATTAAGCGGTTTTTGAGAAAATCAACAAAAACATAGCAAAATTGGAGTTGTTGCGATTGAAGTCGGTTGTTTTTAACGTATTCAGCGTGGTCAATTATAGTCAGTCCGATTCTGATCAACTTTCCTCAAGGAACCCATAATCAAATCGCAAAAAAAATTTGGACTCTTCATACAAATCGATCAAACCGAGCGGCCAAATTAGTATGAAGAGTCCAAAAAAATTTTGTGATTTGACTATAGATTCCTCGAGGAAAGTTGATCAGAATCAGGAGTAGAAGCACTGACTAAAATATCGGGCACTAAGAAAGTAGCACCTTATATATTATAAACTTGAAGAGGGTTTACCAAATATTATCATAATGTTAAGAACATTTTTAACAGCTGCCTTTAGCAATGCCGGTTTTGAAAGAAGCTTCTCTATACTGAAGTTAATTAAAAATTACCTAAGGTCGAGGCAAGTCCAGGGGGACGGCTTAAGCGATCGAAATATATGATAAAAAAATATTCAAAGTTACACAGGTGTCCCAGAATGGGTGGATCAAATTGCTATGGTAGATACCTTGTCTAACGTCCAACCGGATAGTCTAAAGTTAATTTAAAAAAAAAACGACTTGGTTTTTCCGAAAATAGGGAAAAAGTCCGACATTTTTTAAATTTTCGCCTCTAAGTGTCACGTTTAGAGTGAATTTGTATTTTTCAATAGTATTAACAATATGTGATTGCTTTACCTAACTGTAAACATTTAACCTAGCTAAAACGTCATGAAAACAAATGTTATCGTATGAAGAATGAAACCCGTACATACAGCAAGTCAGCAACAGCGCAAAGTTACTATTTTGCACAGAGAGAGCTGGAATTTGGGTCGTGCCACCCGTGCACAGACACAGGGCATCGAGCTTATGGGGGCGCCAAGCACCCTGGTAGGTGGGGTACCTACCCTAACTGAAATGGTGCTGAGCGCTCCAAGTAAAAGGGTTTTTGTTGGTTTAACATAAATATTCTTAGATATCAAAAAAAAATTCGCGCTCGCTTTGCTCGCGCTTATCTTTCATAAATTGTGTATGTTCGTGAGCGAGCGGTCACGGAAGTATATAATGCGCTCGCTTCACATCAGGAGGTTGCAGGTTCGATTTCCGGCGGGGTTTAGTTAGTATTACGGATTTCCAATTCAGGTATATTAGCAAGCGAACATGACTAATGATGAAAATAGTAAGGGGCGGCAAATTTTCGATGGGCCCCGGGCGGCGAAAACCCACGCTACGCCACTGGTATGTATTATGTGCATGCTAACATTGGAGAGTGGACACTATATATTGTATATACTTAAATATTTAAATGTACACATGTTTTGTTCAAATAATAGTCCTTAAATCTCATTACCTTTTATGTATTATCTTACTAATATTTCGGTACACAAAAAATTGGAAGCTTAAACCTTAAACTCGTATTGATCTGATACGGGTTAGTTTCATTTTCGCAATGCCTGCGTTTTGCAAATAGGTAGGTACTCATTTACCCTATGTTAGTGTTGAACTCCTATTGAGCTTCCTATTGAGTATTCTTATTTGTTAATTAAGCTTTTAGGTTTGAGATTAGATATTAGTTTGTTTTTCTGTTTAAGATTGTTACAATATTTTGATGATATCGATGACCTTTCCCCATGAAAACTGTTCCGATATTTATAGACAAACCCATCTGTTTCCACTCTGGGCTCTACAATCACGAACCCGAATCAATTTGGCAGCTGACCGAGGATTATAAATTTTATAGAGTTCCGCAAAGCTCATACCGATACCAAGAAGTAATCACTATTTGAAAACCAGTGTTGAAAACACAATCTCTTTTACTCGTACTGTTTGCAATATACCTAATATGGCTATTTTAAGATAACGAACTACATAGCCAACTTTATGAAGGGGCTCTTGCTTCGCCACACTCAAGAATACAGCACAGCGCAGCTGAAGTCTCGGTAAGGCTGAATAAAAAGCTTGAACTCCGACATACAGTCTGTTCAACATCAAATGATCCTTCAAGGCTGTTCTAAACAAATAGTAAATAGTTAACTGATTTGCGTAAATAATCACACTTAGTGGCTCAGCTCAGCACTATGTTTACATCACTCAGCACTATGTACAGACGGAGCAATGAAGAGGACAGACAGACAGGACACGCCACTTGTCCTCAATTTTGTAAATAAAGCCAGCGCGTGTCGGCACGGCAGCCTCGATGCACGCATAAGAGTATGGTCACAGGAATGTGCACGTCACGCCATTTTGGCTGAGTATGGTCATTTTTGGTTAATTTTTGTGGAAACAATGAAAGTGTTGCGAGTCAAATGAATAAACTTTTTGGTATTACAAATGTATAGAACTGTGACATTAGAAACTTTACTAAATATAAATACATGTTACTTAGGTCAATCCTGTATTTTGAGTACTGTTGTGTAGTATTTTGGAGTATGGCCTATACTATAACTTTCTGAGCTATAAGAAGAAACCCATGCCCCGGCGGAAGGGACGCTACGGACAGTTAATCGAATATGTCTTGTTTTCGGCCGTTCCATACTTAGCGATTTTTGGATGGTTTGGGATATTTTCAGATGGAAAGCATGTATGTAGCCAGATAATTTCGTTTAAGGCTCTCGAAGTTTAGTTAGGTGTTAATTATGTAATCTGGGCAATAGTTTTCAATAGTTTCGGTAGATATTGATTTCTAAGTATAGCTCGTTGATGTCTTTTGTATGGCTGAGACTTATGCTTATAAGCCTTTTGGACACCAAGTTCACTACTTTTATGCAGTTCTTCTTTATTAACTAAATTGTTTTCTGCATTTGGATTGCACCGTTAATATATCCAGTAAGAAAACATAACTATTAAACATGCTTATTATATTTATTCAGGTGTTTTCACGCATTACGTCATCGTTAAAAGAAAAATTAAATTTGCAATGGCCACCAATATTAGTGTCACCGTCATACCACATTGCCGGCCAGTTCCGCTCCTCGTGATTTTAATAATTGATATCTCATGAATAGTAATGATTTTGTAGCATATAACAATGCTTCATGCTTCGATCATTGTGTAGACCGTTATGGGATCGGCTTCTGTGGCTGTTGCTGCTACTGTCCGATTATAGATTGAGAGCGTATGATGGTAGATAACTATGATTTGTTGATCGACAGTATTTTGTTACTCCTACATTTGCGATGGCATAAAGAAATAAAAGATGAAAATTGACTAACACCACTAAGCTCGTAATTCGGTTCAAAGTTGGATGGATGTTTCAATAAAAACAGAATAGACCCTATAATAATTAGGTCAAGGCTGAGTTTCAAGGCTCTTAGTTAATCTAAGTCTAAGCGTGGCCATCATCTCATCTTATAAGGGGCCTACGCCCCACTCTAGAGCACTCTACAGTGCTCTTCACGAGGTTTTGTCGCTTGTTTTTATAAGGACTTCCTAAAAACACTTGACATGAACTGCGAAGCGTGTTCTAGAGCTGATTGCCGATATTTTTGTCCCTATAGGCCAGCAATGGGCTACGCAAGCGTGGGTCTACAGCACTCGCGTTCCGCAGTGCTCCACGCGCAGGTCCCGCCGCACTACCGGCCCGTGATGCCGGCCAACAGCATGCTCATCAACAGCGCTTCCAGCGGCAACGTGCCGCACCCTGGCGTGAGTAGCTATAGGCAGTCCGCTCAAGAGGGAAGAAATCAAATCAATTAATTTCATTTCATTCTCAACCAGAGACTGATACTTATACATACACAGCAGACACAGAGCAAACAAATCTGCTCATCACAGAAATGTTTGCCTTGGGTGGGAATCCAACCCAGGTACCTTGGATCAATAGTCAGGAGCGCTAATCTCAAGAAAATAGTTCAGATCCTAATCTATTTTGTGATGATTTCCGAAGATTACTGCTAACTGAAAGTTGATTATTCGTCTATTCCAGTCTGGACCCCGCGTGCACTTCAAGCTACAGCCGCAGCAAGCGATCATTCCTGAGAAAAAGAGATCTCCTCCGTCTTCCCTCACCAATGGGAACGGGAAGAGTATCCGGCCGCAGTCGTTCACGCCCGGCCTGAAGCGATCCAAGTCGTTGACGTCAGCTGACGCGCTGGCCAGCGGCATGGCGGCGTTGGGGCTGGCTGCGGATGCAGGGGATCTGGGGACGTTCCCGCCGGATATACAGGAGTGCATTGACAAGGCGTTGGAAGGTATGTTGGCAAGAATGGGTTTGGCATAGGTTGTTGTCTCTGAAGAGATTACGAGTTAGGGATTCTAGTAAAACTCTTTTCGATCTTCGGCAAGAAAAGTCAGTTTCCACAGTAAACATCAGAAATGTATTTGTAGTTGCTATTGTCTGCAAAAATTATGAATCATAATCGCTTATATGTAACCATAATTTATAATCAAATAGGTAAATAGGATTCCCTTACTATGGATTCCAGCAGATACCACATACTGATAGATATGATATTGCATATTTGCATCAGTGGGTATTTGGGTATCGAACATTGAACCAGTGAACTCACAACTCCCGCAAAAAAAATCAAGGTCCTCGTAGAAAAAAGAACCCCAGCTACGCTAGTGCGTCATAGAACATTTCATTTGGTCTCGTCAGATCCAAACGCCGTGAGCGCCCGCACGCTAATGGACGCGGTGGGGCACCTGGTGTCGCGCGCGGTGGAGTCCCCGCGCTACGCGCTGCCGGCCGCGCGCCGCTGCATCGCCGTGGTGGAGCGCGAGCAGACCGAGACCTTCCTCGAGTCGCTGCTCAACACGTGCCAGCAGTACCACCAGGACCGGGAGAAGGTGAGATGCGAGGGGAACTCAGGTAACAGCAGTACCACCAGGATAGGGAGAAGGTGAGGTACAAGGGAAACTCATAGGTGGCAGCAGTACCATCAGGATCGGGAGAAGGTGAGATGCGAGAGAAATTCATAGGTAGCAGTGAGTACCATCAGGACCGTGACAAGGTGAGGTACAAGAGGAACTCATTAGGTGGCAGTAAATGATCTAATCGCTGCTCAACACGTGCCAGCAGTACCACCAGGACCGGGAGAAGGTGAGATGCGAGGGAAACTCAGGTGGCAGCAGTACCATCAGGGTCGGGAGAAGGTGAGATGCACGCGAAACTCATAGGTGGCAGTAAATGATCTAGTCGCTGCTCAACACGTGCCAGCAGTACCACCAGGTGAGGTACACGGGGAAATAGAGCGGCAGTGAATTGTAACCGAAGATTTACCCCAAACTTACCAGCAATATTATCTGGATGGCAAGTAAGGAATAAGTGACGAGAAATTAAGGAGAAACTCACGTGATCGGACACCTAGTACCCTCCGGAGCCTTGATGGAATACTCGATTGTAACTGCTTCTCCATATTGGAATGCGAGAAAACAGACAGTGATCTTCCTTGAAGTCGGCACCTTCCTGCATCTCCCATTAAAACCACGAGTACTGAAAATCTTTTCCCTTTTTTCCAGCTCCTAGGTGCAGTGGTGGGCGGCGGGCGGCCGCGCCTGATGGCGTTCCTGTCGTTCCTGCTGGAGATGTACTGCCAGCTGCGGCGGCGCGCCATCCAGCGGCGCGGCGCCAGCGCGCAGCCCGGCCAGGTGCTGCTCACGCTCATCTGCAAGTGCTGCGAGGACTGCGTGCGCCAGGCGCAGCCGCAGCCCAGCGACGTGAGTGTGCCTGCGACTGTGACTGTGACTGTGACTGCCCACTGCCAGTAGCTAGCTCCAGGGTTCGGAAACCGGTTTTTTGAAAAAACCGGTTTCGGTAATTGACCCCGATATCGAAATAATTGTGGTTAAGGTTTCGTTCAGGTTTTGGTTACCGGTATATATAACCGGTTTAACGAGAACCGATATTTTTTCGTTCGAACGGAATTAACCGGTTAATTTGAAGAATATGCGACGTTGTAGGTATGTTTGCCGCGTGCGATCAGTTGAAAGCGTGCGAGAAAGTGAGCAGAAAACTCAGGCAGTGGCACCCGCGCAACGCGCCTGAACTTGACTTAAGTTTGGTTTTAATTTTAACCGGTTAATTTCGTTCTTATTTCGGTTACAAAACCGCTCCCTGATTAACCGATATTTTATTCAAATTTACCGGTTAAGCTGGAAACCGGGTTTAACCCGAACGGAATCGTTAACCGAAATTCGAACGAAATTAACCGGTATTTGTTAACCGGTTCCGAACCTTGGCTAGCTCCTGCTCTCGAGGGGGTTTACCTGGTTACTTGGTGCTTGGTGCTCCTGAATCCAATATAGAAATCCATATGTGGCCTCACTTGAGACGTATTGGGTATATAGGTGCAGGTGCAGGTTTTGCCTGGACATGTGTACCACTTCGCTCTATTATGCACTCAGTTTTTTTTGCCACAAGGTAAACTTTATCTTCGAGATGACCCCGAAAGTGGACGTCGCTAGAAATATCCGACATCTAAGGCCCCGATACTCTTAACAACAGCCTTGGAACTGAGGCGCTATAGTAAATGGGACTTACTTTGTCGTCGATCTGACTGTAAGCCTTTCCGAAACCATTATTGATTAGTTTTTTCTCATTCCAGACGGAGAACCTGTTCTTCGTCCTCACATACATCGGTCGCGACCTGGAAGCCCAGCTTCCCGGTGACCTGGAGCGGCTTCTCACAGCTGTCCGCGACGCTTTCCTCAACACCGCCGCCGCTCCCTCCATCCGACGCACCCTATTACAGCTGATCGAGCTGCACGCCTCTCGTTGGCAGTTGCCCGGCTGTGCGGTATTATACTACTACCCCTCATCTAAGTAAAGTTCTCGAGTACGCTAAGACTTAATAAATTAACCATGGATTTTGGTTTAAAGTTTGTGGACGTATAATATTCTACCCGACGTTCTTGATATAATTGATTGAGTTGTTGATATGACTGATTTAGTTGTTAATACAACTGATTGAGTTGTTGATATAACTGATTGAGTTATTGATACAACTGATTGGGTTGTTGCGTCCCGCTGTTTGCTGGCAGCTATATTACTTAGTAGCGGGACAGAGGTTCTGATATACGTATAAGTACTATCCTCCCTCTAGTATTTTTAAAACGCTCCATTTACACGATTTTTTAAATTAAAGTTTTAGTTGGAAATGCATCCATCGAAGCACTCTGTTAGAAATATAGAGATGAATGTACGATTGTGTCGTCAATTGATGAATTAGCTAACAAGAGGGAGGATAGTCAGTATCTTGAAGTTAGGAACTATTTTATTATAAATAGCTACAAGCATTTCTGTTTGAGAGTTTGACTATAAATCTTCGTAGTCTGCGTTAGACTATCATTGTCCTTTTACATATTAGGCATAAAGCTGCCATAAGCTCATTTATTGTCCCTTTGTCATTATTAATATTTGAATATTCTTAACACTGAGATAAATGAAATGGTGCGAACAGTGTAAGAATGTTTATTAAAATAGGGTGTTAGATTTAGCTTAAGGTGGATTTAGGTCATTGCCTACAAAGTATTAAAAAGAGTACTTGTAAATTATGTAGTTGGACAAAATAACGATGTACTTTACTCTACGGTAGTCGCATAGTACATAGTGCATTGTATTCTTTGTCAGGTTTTATCTAACTCTTATTATTTGCCATCTATAAGTAGGCCTTAACGTTTCTAAGTAAGTTGTCTTATTTTATTATGAAGAACAACATTGCTTCGCTTTTAAGTACATAGTTGTTCACACGTAAATATCGATACTTCTGGGCTCAAAGGGCGTATACGCCTAAGGTCTATTTAGTGTTAACGCCCTTTGAGCCCAGAAGTATCAATATGTTATTTTAGAAATAATTAATGCACTCTGGAATTTAGTGATTGATTAACTACATTGAAACTCAATCATTATGTTTGAAGGGTTTTTAAAAACCCTTTATTATATCTATTATATTATTATACCAAATTATAGTATTGTTTGACTGAGGTTCTTTGCAAAAATATTTATATGCTTGTGATATTATTGTAAATTTAAGTTAAAAGTTTATAATTGTCTGAATCTTCTCTGTCCTAACCAAAGACTGTACTGAGACGTTCGAGGGGTAATCTTTTTATTTATTTAACAAATAAATGTTAATGATATAATCGCGTGGTATTGATATTTAGTTGATGCTGGACCAAATTATACCTATTATTTTTGTCGGATCAGGGTTTGCCTGGTTTGACCTTTCATCCGTAACTGTTAAGTTCTTTAGGTATTTTATTACGTGTAGCAAAGAAAACTAAGTGAAATAATAATTGTTATAGTCGTGTTGCGTGATCAAATTATTTTATCAAACGCATATAAAAGTTAAAGTTGAGAAAGACGAATTTTTCGTTATTATTTCTATGCATTAGTAGCAATCTAAGCTAATGGTATGTTTATAAAAAATAAGAAAATAATAAAAAAAACGGTGCTAACAAAATATTGGTGTATGTATAGTGTAATTCTTATCGGCTACGGGCAATAACTACGTTATATATGGTTATATCCTCGTTACCGCTCTAATTTTGTACCTACAATAAACCAATAATAAAATTATATAAATGTACAATGATCTTTTATTTATTGTGTGTAGAATTGATCGCCTCTTATTTATTTATTTATTTTATTTTACAATTTATTGTGTACACATAATAGATATAATACACAGGCTTAACATAAATATACACAAAGGGTGCAGCTTATTTCTAGTAGAAATTTCTTCCAGCAGACCCGGGTTAAGGAGAAATTGTAGCTGAGATGGCAGTACAGCATGTACACAAATATTATTATATAGTTCATTGATATATATATCAATATATAACACATATAAATATATAATATACATACATAATAATATACATATATAAAATATATACTAAACAGCCTCTTCGTTCACATCTCGTATACAAATTACACATTCCTACAATTTATTTTATCGTATGACGAATTTAGAACGTTAGGGGAGAGTTCGCAATTACCGCGCGCTTGACAATTCCGCGCCCTCCTATATCTCAGTAACTAAATATAATACGAACTGATGGTGCCCGCTACCTTATAGCCCGACACGGATCCCCCCCGCACCCGCACTGCCAGTTCGGTCCGAGCGGCCATGTGATAAAGAAGTGCTCTCTTAATTTCGCGCCAAAATTACTATAATTTTGTAAGTGTTTTCAATAAGAGGTAAGCTATGCCATATTTGATTTCTAATTTATTATTTAAATTGAGTTGAATAGTAAAAATACTGTAAATTAAGCTAGCGAAAAGATTTGAAAGATATTGCGTATGATTTTATGTAATTTGAGGTTATTCACCGACGTGATCCGAGTTTGATAATTCCGCGCCTACAGCGCGATATTATCAACCGTACGCGCGGAATTGTCAATTGCATAAATGTTATGGCATTTATTTCAGATGGCTGCACCTCCGTTAAAAAAGAAAAAGAAGTCATGGGATCCAGAAGATATGAAGTCTGCACTAGAGGCTATAAGTAGAGACAGCAAAATAAAAACAGCTGCTAGAAATTACAACGTCCCCGAAACTACAATTAGAGACCGATTAAAAATGCCACAAAATTATGATCCGCCTATGGGTAGGAAAGCTACATTTTCAAAAGAGCAGGAGCAAGAATTTGTTGCGTTTCTCACTTTAATGGCAAAAAAATTTTACGGGATTACACAACAACGATTACGAAAATTGGCATATGAATTTGCTCAACTCAACAACATAAAAAATATATTTTCTGAAGAAAAGGGTATGGCTGGAAAATGTTGGGTATATGCTTTTTTAAAAAGGAATCCTGGATTATCCTTGAGACTCCCAGAGCCCACAAGCTTAAATAGAATTTTGGGGTTTAACAAAACCGAAATATCTATTTTTTTTGCTAATCTCGAAAACCTGATTGTCAAGTATAACTACACGGCAAATAGAATATTTAACGTGGATGAAACCGGCATTACCACTGTCCAAAAACCGGGCAAAATTTATGCCCCTACAGGACTGAAACAAGTTGGAAAGGCAACAAGTGGAGAACGGGGCCAGAACGTAACAGTTGTCTGCGCCTTTAGTGCCACCGGAATATATGTTCCTCCTATGTTTATATATCCGCGGCTAAGAATTAAGGCTACTCTAAGTGCCGGTGGCCCATCAGGTTCAGTATACGACTGCTCTAAGTCGGGCTGGATAAATGAAGAACTTTTTGTGAAATGGCTGCAACACTTTGCAAAACAAATTGGTGCTCATGTGCATAATAGAACATTGCTTGTGCTGGATAATCATAGCAGCCACCAATCATTAAGAGCGTATGAGATTTGTCGAGAACATGGCATAGATTTACTGTCACTGCCACCTCACACATCCCACAGAATGCAACCACTTGATGTGACATTTTATGGGCCATTGAAGACAGCATACTCACGTGAATGTGACTTATACATGAAAATGCATCCGTTTGAAAAGATAACGCATGACAATTTAGCTTCGATTTTCAATAAAGCCTACACACGAGTGGCCACAATGGAAAAAGCTGTGAAAGGATTTGAAGTGACTGGTATATACCCTATGAACCCACACATATTCGACGATGATGAAGTTCTTATATCAGATCCTATAGTCGAAGATCTGACGTCATCTACCCAAGCTAATCGACACGAGGAAAACGAACCAGTAGCTTCTTCCTCAACACAGATGCAGGTACAAGTCGACCAAGAAGACTCCACGCGTAGCAATACACCTTCGCCGTCTATATTTTGTTTAGATCAGCATTTTCGCAGTGAAAACACACCAGTCCGCACTCCAACGCGGGAAATCAATGAAACTCAGAATCAGAGCAATGAAATAAAGGATATAGAATCAACCACTAAAAATTCAACAACAAAAAATAATCAATCTGCATCGGCTGTTGATGTTTTTAAGCCAAGTACATCAAAGAGTATTTTGGAAGAGCTGAGTCCAGTCCCACAGAAAGTTATAAAAATTAAAAGACGTGGAAAAAAACAACATTCAGTCATTTTAACAGCAACACCGATGAAAGAACAGTTTGAAGAAAAAGAAAAAAGGAAAAATTCTAAAGAGATCAAGAAACTTGAAAAAGTAAGCAAAGGCAAAAATGTGAAAGGGAAGAATCTTGCTAAAGGAAAATCATGTAAAAGAAGAGTTTTAAGTGACAGCGAAAACAGCGAAGGAGCTAGGAAGAGCAAAAACAATGATACTGATAATTTGGAGAAGGATACTAAGAAACTTGGCACAGGAAAGAAAGGCAAACTTCGAACAGAAAACAAAGCCAAAAATAGCAAAAGGCAAAAGAAAGCTAAACTAAAGTCGATAGAAGTTTGCAGCAGTAGTTCAGATGATGTGCCCCTTTCAGAAATATGCAATGATGATGAAGATATAGAGAATGATGACTTGTGTGCTGTGTGTGGGGAGTTTGGGCAAGATAGAGAAATGTGGTTTCGGTGTTGCAGCTGCTCCAACTGGGTACACAAAGAGTGTAGCAGTAAAGACGTAGCGGAAAACTTTTTATGTGATTTTTGTGAAGATTACGAATAACAGTATTTCACAAACGCAGAAAGAGAAAATATATCTCACAAGTCATTGTGTAACGTTGAGGCTGATTAATATTTAGAATTTGTTTTTACTTAGTAGTATTAAAAATTCAAGACTGTACTTTTTATGTGATTTTTATGAAGATTACGAATAAAAGTATTTCACAAACGCAGAAAGAGAAAATATATCTCACAAGTCATTGTGTAATGTGTAACGTTGAGGTTGATTATTATTTAGAATTTATTTGTTTTTACTTAGAAGTATTAAAAAATCAAGACTGTACTAAGGCTGTTTCCTAGGGCTAAATGTTAAAAGAAAGATTAGAATTATTATATATATATATTATTATTAGAAAGATTAGCTTAGGATAAGAGATACCATGTATATTACTTTAGTTACCAAATTAAGGTAAAGAAAAAGGTTATGTCTGTTGTTGTTGTTTTAAAAATGTTTTTTTGCCACTTTAAAAGTTGATTGATCTAGTGGTCAAATGTTACTTCTTTAATGTAAACGAGCTTGTGGTGAATCAAGCCGTAAAACTAGTGCGTTTTTATTGTATGTTACCAGCACAGTTCAAAGTAATGTGTCTGAACACGGTTTTATCACACTGGGCACGATATTTTCAAACCGGGGCACGATTTTGACAGACCAGTTTGATAATTCCGCGTTTTCCCGTATTTTTATAATTCGCTAATCTATTTTATGTGTCTTAGATTTCTTATATTTTACTGTCGTAAATGTTTAGTCTAATAAATTGGCTACCTAGAAATATAAATTGTGTTTCTTTAAACATAACCAATACTACGTAAGAGGTTAAAGTCTTTAGGGGCTCGGTAATTGCGAACTCTCCCCTACTAGTGAGACTTGAGTATAATAATAACAATATCCGGGACAAATCACACACGGTCATCTGGCCACAAACTAAGATTCCCTGTACTATTGGAACCAGAGACGGATATACATACACATATACATTTAATATAGATATAATACACCCAGACACAGAGCAAACAAATCTGCTTATCACAGAAATGTTTGCCCTGGGTGGGGGGGGGATCGAACCCACGACTCTCGGATCGGTAGTCAGGATCGCTAACCACTGAGCCACCGAGTCAGTTTGAACTGTTAAGGATTAAGTGGAAATAATAGTGCAAAAAGATCCATCAATGGATCTTTACAATGGATCTTAGTGGACCGAGGGTTGATCCACTACAAATCCAAAAACCAGAATATCCTGAATCAAGGATTAAAGTGGACATAATAGTGCAAAAATATCCATCAATGGATCTTTACAATGGATCTTAGTGGACTGAGGGAATTGAACTACTGAGAACAGAGGGTTTTGAATATCATAGGAAATAATTGCGTCAGGGCGCTCAATTGGAAAATAGAGGGGCCATAGCGAGCAGCACCAGTCATCGTCTATACCGCAGAATCCTTCCCGATAAGTGACGAAAGTAGTTGCACTTACCAGTAAAAAAAAAGAAAAAAAGTCATGTCTTTTCATACAAATTGATCATCATTGACAGAACAGCAGCTTTTTTTCTCGCTCCCGAATTTGTCCCGTAGAATCATAGGGAAACTCTTTCTATGTAAAATATGTAAGTAGTTGTAAAAAAAACCGCCGTCCCGCACCGCACACCGCAACGGATTTCGAGCAGTGTGTGTTATCGGCCTTAGTCCATCTTTTGCCATTTTCCTAACTTGATTTGGGCAGATTCGTTTAACAAATAAAAGTTGATAAGTTAAATCCCTAGTTAACGGGTCCTACACCAATTTCGTTACACCCTGTATCTACATATGTAGATAGAATACATCATCAGCCGAAAGCCGTCCACTGTCGGACATAGGCCTCCCCCGAGGATTTCCACACCGACCGGTCCAGTGCATACATCCAGATACAAAACAATTTGCTCATTGTTGAAATGTTTGCCCTGGGTTGACTTTGACCCAACCCACGACCCTCGGATCACTATTCCCGAGCGCTAACCACTAAGCTACTAAGTCAGTCTGAATGTTTCTAAGATTATCTCGTAGCGTTTTTGTTGAGGGCTCAGTTGCTTCTAGACTTTGAAATATACCTAAGGTTAATAAGTTCTTGAGGTGTAATGTGCACTAAGTGTGAACTTAATCGATCTAGCAGATTCGGAGCAAATTGGCTGCAAACATTTTTTTTTCTTTGTGATGTGCAAATAGGGTTTTCTGACTTTTCCCTTTACTTGTGCTATAAGACATTGCTTCTTGTCAAACTTCATGATTCTAGGTCAACGGGAAGTACCCTATAGGTTTTGATTCCCTTGCGAGTGTCCAAATATGCAGCATAAACGGCCGTATCTTTTAATTGCGTTGAGTTAGAAGTTTGAATTTTTCACATTTCCAAGAGATTGCAAACCTGAGTATTTATATTAATTTCAACTTGATAGCTCCACGCGTTCTTGAGATAAAGGGCTGTGGAAAGGGTCTTGACAGAGAGACAGACGGACGGACAGCGAAGTGATTCCTACAAGGGTTCCTTTTTCCTTTTGAGGTACGGAACTCTAAAAACGGCAAGAGATATTTGAAAAATTTAGCCCAATCTTCATGCAAATCCGTTCAGTGGTCTTAGATATTATAGCGCCGTATACACACAAATACACACAATATTTATTTTATTGGTAATGGTTTCTTTTAGAGCAAGGCAATCGACGCCCATCTTAATGTCACGTCCATTTTTTTGTTCAATCGCCCGTTTCTCCCATTCCTTAATCGCTGAAAATTATATTGTAATAAAAAAAGTTGTTATCAGTAAGTTAGTTTGAAAGTGGTATTTACACTTTAATACAAAAGTTTGCGTTGCTGTTATATTTTGAAACGCTCTCAAATAGTCTTCCCTCATTGGTTGAGCAACTGTCAAACTTCTGCCAACCGTTTGCTAACTTCACTCCACATACCCACTGCATGCAACTGTCATGTATTGTTGCTCACTTCACTCGATTGCTTTGTATTGTTTGGTGAGCGTGCCGATGAGCTCGTTTTCTTGTGCTTCGCCGCGATTATTATAAATGTGACCTGTTGAATGATTAATAATAGTTTGTTCTGTGCTGTTTTACTGTGATAAAAATGACCTGATGATGCAGCAATGTGTTTAGTGGTGCGTCTTGAGTGTTCTGTGTAAAATGGGTTTGATCACATCAAGGGAGCAAAACATGTTAGATGGGCCAGTGGCGCCGACCAAGAGCAATCATGTTCGGCAGCCATCCACGAGGAACAACCGGACCAAGCCGCCCATGCCTGACCGGGACGAGCTGGAGAGCCGGTTCATCAAAGTATTGGTGAGCATTACCACTTTTTATTAGACATTTTGGTCATTTCGCCGGCGTTTGTTTACAAACAAGAGGTTTACGTTCACAGCGGACGAGTTTACTTTTGTCGTAAGAATGTCTCGTAATGTTTGCAACAATATTTTGATTGTTGTAGTAACTGGTACTATTTCACGAATTTCCGATTGTATTATAAATTATGAACTGTGAAAATAAGCTGGTCTCCAGAAAAGATGATCTACCTACCTACTCGTGATTAAAGTAATTTTAATTATGAAAACCCAACTACAGGTATCTTTATATCTTTTGAATTCTCCTAGGGATAGACAAAGGGCATTGGTTAGATATTTCATACACATTTACTTCTTCCCACATTTTCCCAAGATAAACATGAATGAATATTCTGCTCATCATCTCCTACTATCACTATTTACAACATAGTGTAAATGAATTGTGAAACATCTGCATATCCTTTTCCTATTTCATTGTGTTCCTGTCCACTATCAGAACTGTATGTTCATCCTTTATTCTCGGAACTATTACCCATGTTTATAGATAACATTTACTCACTTCCTGTTTTATCTCTTTTCTAACTCACCACTTTTAATTGTAATAAACAATTTATTTTTGTTATGTGATCTCATTTTGTTAGTTAAACCATAGTTTATCTTAATTGAACTTCTCTAAAATACTGGTCCAATTAAATTTGATGATTATTCAATTTCAATTCTTGTATTAACATTAATTATTAGCTTCCAATTTACATCAACACTTTGGGTTACCTTATCGTTAAGTATTCTTCAAAATTATTCAACATGTGCTTGTTGTGCAGTAACAAAAGGCCTCAAACTAAACTGAAAAGTAAACTAAACTAGCTTCATCATAAGTTTCGTTAAACCAAAATAGCCTGCATCTGACTGCAGATGCTGTTAAGTTCAACATCAGGTTACCACCGTCTTTCCCTTGTGAATACCATGATTCATTGTGCCACACAATACAATAAGTATGTGCAAATGTAGAAATCACAAGAATTTTCATCTGAGTTCTGAGTTCATAGGTGAAAAGGGGATAGGACTAAAGGTGGGCCCTATTGGATCACTCGGACCTGGCTAGATCTATTGTGACCTTATCAGAGTGGATATCAAACCAATAACTTACCTCTACCTACAGTATCATTCAATACAATCATGGATGTCCTAAAAAAAGTCAACATAAAAACATTGATGGTTTCCGCTACAAAGGTCGTAACTCCAAAATGCATAGTTTTGGCAATAGCCAGAAAATTAAAAAATACATACTAAAAAATCTTTTAAAGGTCTAAATAATAAAAGAGCCATTAGAACTAAATTTTTATAACTTTAAAAACAAAAAAAATGTTAAAAATATTTTATATTTTGGGTTTTTTGGCTGTTGCCAAAACTGCATTTTGGAGGTACGACCTTTGAAGTGGAAGCCATCAATATGGTTTTATATCCTTTAAATGTAAGGATGGATTGTCTATTGATTGTCTATCGCTTCATAACTGTCATCAAACTAGAATTTTAATCCCCTTATTTCATTCTTTATTTCTAATACAATAAACATACTACACAAGTATAATACTTCCTTTCATAAAATAATATATCCTTTCCCTTGTGAGAATGTTATCTTATACTTACACAAAGTTCCAACATCATCCGCTATCAATGCATGTGAAAAATGGAGTTCTCATTCCAGTACTGAATAGAATCTTATAAGAGAACCCAGACTGTTATTCAATCATTCTTTTCTATCAGCCAAATGTTTTTCAATTAAAGTCCTAGACTAAATTATAAACACTAACACATGTACTTAATGTTATGGAATTCCTAACACTGTTTTAATAAACAAAGCATTTGTTGATAACATTATCTACAGTGTTGAAGTGCTTCATTAAATTATTAATAAAATAATGGAATCAGTGCTGGAACTTGAATAATGATTTGTGTGAATTTAGCAAACATTAGAGAATAAAATTTGATTCTTTCATGTGAGATCTAGAAAAAAACATAGAGAAAGATATGTATTACAGTGGCGAAGGGTGGATTTTTAGACAAGGGAAGCCCGAGCAAAAACTACCACCCCTAAAATGAGCAGTTATACTTTAATAAAACTTATACTTCAATTCATACAGTGATTAAATCCTGCTTAAAAATACCACATTATATACACATTGACAACATAAACAAACAAAAACCTCATTAACCTAAAATTAATGCAGGACACACTACTACCAACACAGATCACGGTCACGGGTCACTGACATTGATCTAACAAATCAAATCAAGCGAACTAAATATAATCCTGCAAAAAGATAAAACAAACACCCGTATTGACTTTCATCCTATGCGCTGACCTATTTAAAAAATGACATTATAATGAGCAATGAGCCATGCGAACATCTTCTATTTCATTCGCATTAACATGCTGAACGTTTTTTATCTCTGTCATAACCCGAGAAATTCCGGCTTTCAAGCCTCATATATCCATCAAATGTATGTCCTTTACAGACAGAGAGAGCGCTATTAGCGTGCAGTACAATTTAATAAGGAGAAGAGATGCAAATTTAAGCCGCCCGAGAAAATCTGCCTCTTGCTTCATTTTTTTCCGCAGGCGTTTTTAATTTTACAAGTACGGATATATACTGAGACAATTTTATACAATATAGTTTTTTGAAAGTTTGCTGATTTTATTGATACATATTGTTTTGTACCTGCATTGTAGGAAGCTCTATGAGTGAATATGATAATTTCATAGTATTCAATTATTTCCGAATTTTAAAAGGGAAGCCGATAGGAATCGTGTTATATGGACGTTTCGCCACTGATGTATTACCTACATTTACATTGTATTTTTTATGAGTTCTTGAATAAAATAGAATGAAAACTCATCTTTATCACAATATGTTCATTTTGTTCATTAATTAAGCCACAGCCTTTAAATAAATTATTTGACTTGTAAGCACCAGAGCTGATCTAATATAAACCTTCACATTATAAAATTTTCTTTGGCCCAAAACAAACAAATAATAAAATCCAATCTCCATCTCATTAATAAAAATATATAAACTCAAATAAAATTATAAACATGTTATAAAAATTAAATTGTGCATTATGCAAACAGGGCTGCACTGGCGTCGGCGTCGTCGCCTCGTTATGTGATCAAACAGAGCCCTCTTATAACGCTATTTATAGTTATTTATACGTCAGTCTGTGGAGTGTGGCTGTGGGTTACTCATCTCAGTGTGTTGTTATGATAAAATAACATGTTTTAATGGATGTGTGAAGGTTAAAGATAATTATAAACAGGAAAGGAAAGGCTTGCCTTTTTAAATTGTGCCAAATAATGTACACTAACAAAGCTGACTCAGTTATTCCTAAAATAATATAATATATGATAATATAATATCCGCCAAAAAATATTTAGTGATAACTTACATCCTTGGTATTGAAATATGTACATTATTGTGCATTTAAGCGCTCGCGTTTAATCTCTGTGTGAATTGACCCTTAGATAAGTCTGAATATACATATGTTAAAAACGCCAAAGTATTTAATAATAAGAAATGTATTTGTACACTGTTTGACGTTTTCTGTCGCTTATAACTTTGATTGCAATTAATAATTTTTCGAGGCATTTTGTAACACTCTTTAAATATATATATTTTTTCTAAATAGGTATAATGTACTTTTCATTTAACATCTACGCTCCTAGTCAAAGAAGCGCAACCAGAGGCTGTGAGTGCAACAGTTTGTAGTCTGTCAACAAAACAATTTCAAAATAAATATGACAAGTTGATTGCTCCTATTACTGTCAAGGTCCACATGGCCCCATTCAGACTCATCTCAATTCTGGGCATAGAAAAAGACATCGCTATCCAGAATATATTTTGTCTCTTTCTCTCACGTGGGTCGTAGGTCGTAAAGCCAGGTCAGGATCGTGAGTCACATATGGACTATTATGAGCAATTTGCTTGTTAAAACTTGCAAATAATATGTCGTGATGAGCAGTGATGACATCGTCCCCTCTTTGTCTAAAAAAAACTACAAAATCCTGTGCTGTCCAAATATCTATATTTGCATGTAACCTCCTAACTGCTCGAGAAGTAAGACCATATTGCAGACACGGGGGCAGTGTCCAGATTGGTAAAGTCAAGTCCGGTGCCAAAATCACATAGTAAAAGGTACCTTAGACTTCCTATACGTTCTTCAAAACCTATTGCAACATCAGGATTCATCCAAGCTTCATTACGCTTCCAGTTCTCATCTATTCCAAGCCCGGCGATGCAAGCGAGGCGCCTTTGGAACGAGGCGTGGAATGCCGTCGTCGTCGCGAGCTCTACCGGTCTAGTGATTAATAGGAAACCTGTAGCCACGCGCGCCGTGGTCGAGGGGATGCACTTAGGACTAAGAAATGCACCCTACTGCGATAGTCTGTCTAAAAAATAACGCTGTTTACTTAATCACATGTGAAACGGTAATTATAAGAGGCCTATAGGGTAGCTTCAACATTGGACATCACCTAACATCGATAGTGTGTTCTCAGACCGACGTTAGACAACTTATTTATGGCTAAGATGATAAACGTCACATATTTCTCAGTACGATATCTTTTTAAGTAAATTCGCGGAGCTCTATCAAGATCTTTATGCATAACAATCTGCCATAAACTTTCCCGGTGATGACGTTGATAGACGTCTACTAAGTTAACGTTAGTTGCAGCTCCTAATTTGACTGTACAGATATACATATGTATTAGTGGAGAGGGATAAGATAAAGTAAAAGCTATGAAGAAGCCCTGGTTGTAACTGAATAGAAATAAATTAAAGTTACACACTACACAGATTTCGGATTTGTGGATCTCGTATGTAATACTTTCATTAATAGTTAATGAACTACGGATTTACCTATAATTTCATTTATTATTTTCCTTTGAGTCTACCGATTTCGGTTGTTTTCTTTTTGACAGCATCAAAAAGCTTACTTACACGGCAAATGCGTACAACTATTTCAATGCAAAATAAGTACATCGAATTCAAAATAAAGTATATATTGTTTACATATTTTCGTGATAATGTTAAAATGTAAAACATTGGAGTGTAAATTTTCCTTTCCTCTATTGTTATTTTCAGTGTCAATTTCATATATCATTCATGAAGTAATTAAAAGTGACTTCATTAGAATTAAACAATACCTCCGTAACCTTTTACCACATGAATGGAATTTTAATTTTATTACTAAACAGGCAACAAAAAAAGGATTTCATTACGTATGTACTTATTATAACCGTTTTGTTTAAATAACACAGAATGCTGCTTAAAGATTCCACATGTGATTTTAGAACTACTTAAAACTTTTTTGTGACTTTATTTTTTTTATAATGCGACGGCTTTTATTTCTATTGGTTAAGCAACTATAGTGAACTTAAAATGTTATGTTGATTTAAAACTAACAATAACATGATACATTCCATCGAACCTTTGAGTTTTATTTGTTTTATATGAAATCGTGTCGCGTTAGTAATTTCCACACAGTACTTTAGAACGATCCTGGCTTGAGCATTATTGACCAGTCCGTAAGGCTATAAGCGCATGCGAAATTAAAATATTAATATCAAGAAATCCAAGGTATTACGTAGAAAAGGAAGTGATAATGATATTAAGAAACCATGGAAGCTTTTATATTGATCTGGCCCTCAGATGTGTGGCCGTGAGCTAGTTGAGACGAGCAAAACAAATGAGGGTTTTGAGATAATTATGTTTCCTGCGAACCCTGCGAAATTACTCGAAGACTTTCAAGGGTTCGAAATACTCCCCCACGTGAAATAAAATCGTCTTCGCCTGACATAACATTTTTCTTGTCCTGCCAGTGAGGTTTTTCCAACATTTGTTTCGTTATATGCTTCTTTAATTCAAATATTTCTGTCACAACAAATTTCTTCTTGCAATAACTCTGCGATCACTGATCAGATAACTTATCGGTGACAATTACATATAAAAAAATTAGCCACACAACCCTATCATGTATCATGTATGTTATAAACCAATGACTGTCAGTTATCGTCACACTATGTCAAGTGTATCGACATCGATTCGATGTTATATGTATGACGCATCGCTACAAGAGATTGGTCACAGTTTTCGAAATGAATGTATGTTTTCGTTGCAGCGTGCTTTCGTGTTGCAAGATAAATTTATAGTTTGTTGCCTTTTAGGGCCCATAAAAACGTGTTATCCAATTAAATTTGAGACGTGTGTTAATGGATCGTTTATAAGATTCTTGTTAGTTATATTGTATCGTTAGTTTTGTAATATGAATAGAATTTTATTATTATTTTATTCATTTCAATTTCGTTTTTATTTCTCTATGGTTTAGGAGTCTGATAATGTTATGACCGCACTGGCGTTGCATTAGTGGCTATAACGTGCTATTATCATCGATTTTATTAAAGATCGACTTTGACTTAAACCAGTGTTAATAATAAATATAATTAGATGATCAAACGAACTTACCTCAAGTGAAGTTCGATCTTAATTATCCTTCCTTGTCGGAGAGATTTAATTGGTTAACATGTAGTAGTCCTCGTCTACGTTTGACCCACTCGCACGTAGTTTAGCGCCATAAGAGAAAAAGAGACAGCTAGGTACTCTCCCACCTCGGCGCCATTGCATGGTCCAAGCCTCATTCATTTTAGAGAATAAAAAAGGCAACCTACATACTACAACATTGGTATTAGGGGTTTTAATACTAGCATCCTAGTATTGTCTACTCTAGGGCAGGGAGGGACCTTAAATCTCTCCGACAAGGAAGGATAATTAAGATCGAACTTCACTTGAGGTAAGTTCGTTTGATCATCTAATTATCCTTCCTTGTCTTCTAGATTTAATTGGTTAACATGTAGATGTTTAGAGAGACTAACAATGTTGTAGGTAATAGGTATGAGAATTATTGCAATAAAATATAATCTGAGAGATTTTATAACTGTAATTCAATTAACAGAAATTTATTTCTGGAAGAAATTTCTTTTAGAAACAAGTTGCACCCCTTGCGTATATTTGATGGTAAGCTTTTATACATATTATGCCCATTTTGTGTACACAATAAATTATTAAAAAATAACACTTCCTAGAAGGTTATCAAATAAACAATATGAAAATAAAATTAAATCTTGTTCAATTTTATAAATGTGATTGTTAGTTGAACTTGACGTTAGGTTCTGAGTGATGAGGTTAAACTTAGCATAAGTGCAGCGATAGACGATAGTGTTTTATGAAAGGTATATGCAGCGTCGTTGGGAACCGACGTCGATGCATAGGGAACCTGTTTGACATTTCCATCCTTTTAGCTATTTGGAACATCTGTTCTAAGTCCAAAGAACTGCTAAGATGGTAATCTAATACGATATTCTGGAACCTTAATTACACTATGTACCTATCGTATTTTAACAAATATGGTTTTAACCTGTACATCTTTCATGTACTGCTTGAATAATTCACGTTGAACATCTGAAATTCATTTTTAGGTAATTTGACAAAAAATGTATCACAAAATAAACCCGAATAACTATAGGTATACCCGCAATGGGGATGAGCCGTGAACAAACCAACGAATCTATACTCCTGATCGATAATATTCCCCCACTGTTTAAAGCTAGACGTGAACCGAAACTTGGTATTATCGACCAGTGATAGGAATTTTATATCCAGCACTGACGATATGCATTTGTTCGTTCCTTATACGAATGAATAAGTAAATATTTGAGACAATATTTGAAAATATAAGTTTCATGTTCACTTATAAGAAATAAAATATAGATAAATTCTGATTTCATAACTGACCCTACGTCAGGTATGAAAACGGTAGTAGCTTGAGCAGCATTTTTTTTAAGACTTATTACATAATAAGTCATAATTTCGAAATAATAATATGAAGTTCATAATAATTAGAAAAAGTGGGAACCGTTGAAGATAGTTACACAAATAAACGGAAAACATTACAAAGATGTAAAAATGTACTTATTACATTTTGTATTTATTCTTTAAGTTAAAATTATTATTTTAGGCTGGATAAGCTTATTTAATAAGTTTTGGAATGAAGTAGAAAACATGTTTAGTATATTTATCTAAACTGTATCGATAACGGTAATTTCAGCAAGTTTTATATGTATTCTATTGTCAATACCAGCAATAGTATTCTATTGTCACAACTTTTTAACATTTTAATTTCTCGTTCGTTTGTTGTGTGTTTACTTAAAAAAAACTACCTGTTTGGTTTATAGAGAAAAAAATTGCTGTATTTTTATATAGCCACGAAAGTATATCGCGGTTAATAAACTTTCAATTGTAAATAATTTAGTTCAAAATATACCAGAAGTTTCACGTAAGCTATGACTTATAATAATTTTGTTTTTGCAAAATTCGCTGATGTTCACATTTTTCATTTTTAATTCATTCAACATATATAAATCTTTTTAATGTATATTTTGATTATAGGCGATCTTAAACAATGCCAATAAATAATTTTCACCATCCTCACAAGGACATCTCCAGTGTACTGTGGAGGCATCAACAAAAATTTTGATTATGCAAAGTCAAAATTTTGATTATCCACCATCTAAGAATTCACAGATTTCACCCATCAAACATTGTTGTTTATTCTTATCTGGTGATTGCGGCAGCTTTATTAAGACTTAACCTGCATTAAACTTAAAAACACACCTATGAATCATTGTCATCTAGACTGAAGACATGGCTTCATAAGAAAAAATAACGTAGGTATATGTATTTATTATAATTAATACTTCCCGAAACGCTGTCATTGCAAGTTTCGTGTAAGTAGCAGAAGCTAGGTACAAAAAAGACAATTTTAAGTATAAGGTACAGAAAACCTTATTTTATAAAATACTTTTATTTTTCTTATTATAATTATTAACGATTACTTGTCAGTTTTGGTAACTGTAAATCGAAA
This sequence comes from Coleophora deauratella, assembly GCA_958295455.1. NCBI lineage: Eukaryota > Metazoa > Arthropoda > Insecta > Lepidoptera > Coleophoridae > Coleophora > Coleophora deauratella. The sequence goes on along the minus strand of OY282400.1, from coordinate 2,873,106 downwards.
GGGTTTTAAATCGTATACCGAACTGGTTTCTATCAATTAATTATTTAAAGAATTAATGTGTACAATTGTACATACAATTTAATTCGTTGATTTAAAATATATTTGGTGTTAAGTTTAACACCTCTCAATAAGATAATAATATAATGGTGATAACATCCTCAGATGGTTCCAAGTTTTGTGTTGGCGTGGAGTTTAAGTGTGGCGTAGTTCCCCAAACAATGGAGTATTTGACGTCGTGCCCTGCATGCCCAGATAACTGCAGGCAGGCAGATCTAATGAGTGCCACGGACAGTGCAATTCGCGTGGCTGAATTTTGGGCCGAGACTATTTAGGTTTGTTATCGACCGAAAAGAAGAATAACATAGAACAAAATAGTAAAAACAGATTGAAAAAACTCCTGAATCTGTTCATAAAGTTAATGAACACTATAGTGTTCATAGGACTATAGTCCTATAAAAGTTGAGCACAGGCTGAAAGGTAAAACACAAGTACTTATATAGAAAAAAGTGTTTTAAGTAAGATAAAATCGTGCATGAGCACGAGGATATCGGCCTATTTTATTTATTGCTTTTACCATGTAACTGCCCTGGGCAACTATGTAGGTACGATAAAATAGATTTCAAATTATCAATATTCAAAATTTGATTAACATTTTAAATCCAGTATAAATTAAACTTGTCTTCACTTTTATGGATTATAAAAATAATACTCGAAGCAAAGAGTTTTTCATAGGGTTGCTGCGTTAACTTTTACAATTTTTATCAAAAATATACCATATTTTGGCCACGACTTGTCCAGGGCCAAAAAATTCATCTGGGGTAATGAGAGTCTTTATCTCAATATTTTGTGTAAATGGTCTAGTTATACCAAACAATACCTTTTTAATGCATCCATAAAATATTTCCATCTACCCGCTACCTTAAAATGCGGCTGAGCTGCGGAGGGCGCGCTTCGCAGCGATCGGTCAGCGCGCCAGCGCGGGGGCGGCAGCGCGTCGTCGGCGCGGCGGCGACGCGACGGGTTGCGTTTGGGCTGGCTGAGCGGCAGTGGCACATACATACATACGTATCTCCCTGCTCGCTATCCGATGCAACTCAATTCTTTTAACTTTTTGTATATGCCCTTTGACATCTTCACAAAACCACCGAACACAACACCGAATAAATGTCTCCCTTTCGATTCCAGTGTATAAGTATCACAGAACACTATTACTCGCAGATAAGTATTTTATAATATGATGAAGAAATAAATAAAAGGCTGGTATATTACTTAATTAAACTGCACTGTGCACGGGGGTTTGCCGCGAAGATTGGCTATATTAGCTATTTTCGGGCGCCCCACAGTCAACAAGTCTACTAGGAGTCGAAGTGGTCGCCATGACTCATGACCGAAATCGGTCGGGTGTTTCATCATTCATTCAATCAGTTATATAAACTGAAATGACAGGATGTCTGTTTCAATAAATCAGGTTAGCGGTAGGTATTGGACATAACCGTAAGGTTATGGTTAAGAAAAATAGCTATAATATCCCTATTTTTGGCTCCATCTTAGATTAATAGTTCAGCATCGCCTCAATTTCTGGAGTTATTGTCGGATGACAAACTCGAGAATTTATTTTTTATTTTTTAAATAGACCGTCCTTCTCGAGGTTGGTTTTGAAATAATAACACACGCGTTTGGAAACACTAGAAGGAATCTCAACTGCGGATAGTAGGCATCAGTATAAACGCACGATGGCGGTGGATATGTGCCGGAAGATTAAATAGACGTGATGGTGCTTATGGTACATATCACCTGTAGGCGGCGGCAGTTTTGGTGGCGGCGCCGGCAGCGGTTTTGGCGGACGGCGGTTACAGCAGCGCCGTTGGGGAGGTTTCGGGAGGCAATCCGTCCATCGTCGTTGTCGATTTTTCAGCATCGTTGTCAGCTGCATAAGCGGCGGTGGCTGTGGTGGCAGTGCAGTGATATGAGCCACGATGCTGCCAACGCTTCACCTGTGGCGGCGAGCGAGGGTTGATGGAGCAGCCGCATAAGCATTAGAAAGCTGGTGATTCCAGTTCATACGAAACAGGAATATTATAGTGTGGTTAATGTCTCGCATTAACTCTAATAAAAGTAGCTATTGGTCAATGTCTCGCATTGACTCGAAGCAAAACTGGCTATTGGTCAATGTCTCGCATTGACTCGAAGCAAAACTGGCTATTGGTCAATGTCCCGCATTGACTCGAAGCAAAAATAGCTATTGGTCAACGTCTCGCGTTGACTCGAAGCAAAATAAAATTATTTGATATTCTCCCATCATGTTTAAATAAAAATAACTTTCACTGCACTTGTTTTTTAAAAAAAAAATGATTTTCGTATTTCCTTTCCACATAATCTCCTTATCTAAAAGTAACGTAAGGATTTATTTTCTTCTAAGCACATTTTTGCACACTTGTTAAATTCAAATAATTAACGAACTTTTTAAGAAATATTTTTTACTACGTGCGGTAGCCGTGCGCGCACGAAAACGAATGAGGCTTGGACCATGCAATGGCGCCGAGGTGGGAGAGTACCTAGCTGTCTCTTTTTCTCTTATGGCGCTAAACTACGTGCGAGTGGGTCAAACGTAGACGAGGACTACTACATGTTAACCAATTAAATCTAGAAGACAAGGAAGGATAATTATTTATTAAATTTTACTTTAAATCTCTATGGATTAGTGGGAGGAGGAAGACCAAAGAAGAGATGTCTGAATTGCGTGAAGGAGTGAGCACTGGCATGACAGAAGACAGAAGAGATGAACTGGAAACGTGGCCGGTAGATGATGACTTCGAATATGTCGAACACTGGTTGTATGTAATTTCTACGTGGCTCCTAACGTACTGTACGTACTAGTATTAACAAGAATGATGCAGCATAACAAACAGCTCGATTTTTATCAATATATGAATACTGTCGCTAAACGCCCACCGCAGTCCGACTTTTAGGGTATTTCTTATTGGTATAACGTATAAGAGTCCTAAAGTGACTAGGCAGGAATGTTTGCTGATTGTAAGTAGTAGATTATATTATCATTAACAGTAGTTCCAGTTTAATGCTTTACGTACAACAGTCAACATAACACACTCAATATCATTTGGACACGCGTGCCACTGCATCGCACGCGCTGATGTCGCGTCGAATTACGGAATGTCAACATTGCATCCACACGATACCTGACGATACGCCCGCCGCCGTGTTGTCTTTTTGTTGGCACTTACGATGCAGCTAGTGTCATTGTATCAGTAAGATCAGCGATTGGCATCGGTCATTTTGTTTCTTTGATTCAGATGATAAATTGGCGGTGCGAATATACGAGTCCTAAAGGATAAAACTATCCTATAAGTATGATTACTCGCCTCTGCCTAAGCTCTTTACAAAATTTCAATGAAATCGGTTGAGTAGTTGTAGCAATAAACAGCGTTGCTTAGTCGAGTTGCATTATTTTTGTGGGGGTCCTAGTATCATTCCCAATGAAACTCGATATTATTACAGGATAAAATGTAGCCTATGTCACCTCGTTAACTATCTGTATAATTACTTGTTATAAGAAGGCTCAAAGTCACCCAAAGGGCGATGGAGCATGCTATGCTTGGTGTTTCCCTACGTGATCGAATCAGAAATGAGGAGATACGTAGGAGAACTAAAGTTACCGACATAGCTCTCAGAATCGCTAGACTTAAGTGGCAGTGGGCAGGGCACATAGCTCGTAGAACAGATGGCCGTTGGGGCAGTAAAGTTCTCGAGTGGCGACCGCGCACCGGAAGACGCAGTGTGGGCAGGCCTCCGACTCGGTGGACCGACGACCTGGTAAAGGTTGCAGGAAGCCGCTGGATGCGAGCCGCACAGGACCGGTCGGTGTTCAAATCCTTGGGGGAGGCCTTTTTCCAGCAGTGGACGTATTTCGGCTGATAGATAGATAGATAATTACTTGTTGTTCCAACCAACTATCTTCCCCATAACCACGAAGATCGTAACTCTAACAAGTTTGATACACTGCACCACGGAGGGAAGCCAAAGGGATCACTATTAACATGTAACAAGTTTATGAGCTAATAAAACGCGATAGATCGTTAACATTTTCATGAAATCTTCCTTTCGACAAACGACAACATTCCCTTTCGGCAATTCTTACAATTAAAATTGTCTTTCTGTTCTTGTAATAAGGAATATCTGCGGCGTTGGTAGAGAAGTGATACCTTCGAGTTTCTCTAGTGTACTTAAAGACAAACAATAGTTGCAGTTTGCCAAGTATGTCTCGCAATGACACGGATCTAGTGTCCTTTAAAGTAATAAATACCTACCTAGCCAGTGGCGCCTAACAAATCATCAAAAGCCAGAAGACATCCACTGCTGAACAAACGCCTCCCCCAAGGATTTCCACGGCGTAAAAAAGCAGCCAAGTGCGAGTCGGACTCGCCCATGAAGGGTTCCGTAGCAGCAAGTAACATAATATAAAAGTTCTTGTAGTTCGTTGTATGTAAATTGCGGTTTACGATTTATGACGTATTAAAAAAAAACTACTCACTAGATCTTTCAAACCAATTTTCGGTGGAAGTTTGCATGGTAATGTACATCATATATTTTTTTTTAGTTTTATCATTCTCTTATTTTAGAAGTTACAGGGGGGGGGGGCACACATTTTACCACTTTGGAAGTGTCTCTCGCGCGAACTATTCGGTTTAGAAAAAAATGATATTAGAAACCTCAATATCATTTTTGAAGACCTATCCATAGATACCCCACACGTATAGGTTTGATGAAAAAAAAATTTTTGAGTTTCAGTTCTAAGTATGGGGAACCCCCAAAATTTATTGTTTTTTTTTCTATTTTTGTGTGAAAATCATAATGCGGTTCACAGAATACATCTACTTACCAAGTTTCAACAGTATAGTTCTTATAGTTTCGGAAAAAGTGGCTGTGACATACGGACGGACAGACGGACAGACAGACAGACAGACAGACATGACGAATCCATAAGGGTTCCGTTTTTTGCCATTTGGCTACGTAACCCTAAAAAGGACATACAAAATTAGAGACGTCCCAACACTTTTCTTTCATCGATATACAAGTATTTGTCATTTTAGTCATAGAGTCATAAGCATTAAAATCATTATTGAGTAGTTGTAATATCATTGCCATTTACCTGCTACAAGTAAACGGCGGATAGTAATCGCAAGTTGGTGATTCAACGGCGAGATGTGTTTGCGCAACAATTATCTACCTCATTAACAGTTGTAATCAGAATGCATGACGAGTGCTAGAGAAAGCTCGTATGCTGATTGCTGGTACTTCTTATATCTTCTTGTCTCTTGCCATTACCGTAAACACCCAAGATTAAGTAAGCGCTCATATTACTGAGAGAGTTTAACTTGAATTTTAGGGCAAAACGAAATAATTTATTTTGTGCTTAATGTCTACTCAATAGAAATCCGAAACGTTTTACCAGATAAAATTAGTAGCTGATGTTGCTTAGATTTTCAGCAGACTGATGTGGCAATGGACTGACACACATATATGTCGCAAAACGGACAACTGATGGTCTAGCGTCTAAGCGTATTTGGAAATGGTAACAGCGTAGCGTTAAGACTCCTTTCGCATAATCGTAAATGAAGCTACGATTTGCGCAAGGTTCTTGTCGACAGCTGGATCCGTTGACAGAAGATAGAAAATGACGTTACTCGAGAGAGGACTTTCTTCCCCATCGTGTATCTGCTTATCAGTTTTGCGAGCTACGTGGCCTGTCCATTGCCACTTCATCTTGCTAATTCTATGAGATAATAATATGTCAGCTACTTTAGTTCTACGGATTTCCTAGTCTCGGATTCGATCACACATAAGTTTTGCGCGAGTTTCTACTGTACAATGAATAAGCCAATAAGATTTCTTTATTTTAGATTCAATTTCGCTTATCACCAGCGACTGACTATAAAAGTAATACGATTATGTACACTGACTTACATACTATTGTAGTTTCTTTATCAGACTCGTGACGGATTTACCCTTAAATACCTGTTTTATTATCCCTAATCACCTCTCATTAGTCTCTAAAACATTATTATTAAAAACGTTTACAATGTAGTGTTTTACTTAATGCTTCGCTGATGCAACATATTGCTCCCATTCCACCGAAGCTGAGGCAGAACCTGTCAATTAACCGACTACGCAATAAAGTGGAGTTCACAAGGTCGTATGTAATTGACACTGAGTCAGCTATGTAATGGTAATATAAGACGCGCGATCATGTATGAGTGTGGTGTGGAATAATATGACTGACAGACAGACTAAGAGGAAATATGTTCATTTTAGGCTGACGGCTTAGGTCGTGAGCCAGTATTCCGGTTAGCTAGAAAAAGGATTATAGTGCAAAGCGAAGGTACAAGTACATTGGTTGCTATCACGGAACTACTAGACCACACTACATACCAAAGCTAGCAATGTACTTTTTTGTGACCAAAATTGTGCACTGGCTTCTAACATACCTACTTATATTACTTAACATTATTTTGGTATTTTCGTATTTTACTCAACCTGATGATTTGAGATTACATTTCAGTCTTTGTTGTAATTCGTCGAATCTTTTGGTTTTCGCGTACATTGTTTCCAATTTCCAATATAAACATCTATCTGAATGCATTCACGCTTCAGCACAATGTCTCTGAATGGATTATGTATTCCATAACGCCATTGTTATGAACACTTTCATTTATAAAAATATCCTGTACGATCTTTCATTCATCTTCTCAATTCATGGTTATGCATATTGTGGAGATTCTCACACACCCGTTGGCTGCGCTTGTTCGAACCCTAACCTAACCCTAGAGATTATGTGTTCTAAGATAACCTTATATACAATTTATCGGTTTTAATTTTTATACTTTTTAATGGGGCTTGTTTTAACTGTCAGTTTGGCGAAAGATATTGCGTTGACAATGGTATATAAACTTAAATCGTTTATTAGTTCTTTTACTGACATGCACTTTAATTCTAATTGCATAGTATGTATTATAATTAAAAGTCTTTGCTCAACAGCAATAGTGCGTCAGAAATTGGCTATGGGTTTCTTGGCGTGAGTTTGTTCAGTTTCATGAGTAGTTGTAATAATTTGAAATGTAATAAAATGAAATTTATTTTGATAAAACAGTTAATACAATTAACCTATGTACCTAACTTATTCTATAGCAAAATAGATAATGTACTTTTTAGATAACTACCTACATAAAGGATTGCATTGGTAACCAAACTAGGATAACTTGTGCTATGGTACCAATGTTCTTACTTTAAAAACGTCTTATAAATAAAGAGCCGACGACGTAAAAACGCAACCATCCATAGCAGAGTTAATTCTAAGAATCTAAAGTATCCCAATAAAACAAAAGAATTATAACGTGACACAACACCATCCATTCATTTCGGATTACATTGCATTTTCACTGGAGTTGTATTTTGTATGTTACGTTTTTCGGATATTGTTGTAGTTTTCCTTATACATACACCTATAATTAATTTTGTTTTGATTTATAAAAAAAAAGAAAATTGTAATTATATTTTTAAACATATTTTTGATGTTTCGGGAATTACTTATAAAAATGTTTGGCCTCCTGTAGCCAAAATGGCTTAATGGGTTTTAAGTGGCCTTACCTTAGATTCGTCTATCCCTTAATTGACATAGGATTCACAGTATGTAGTCGAGTTTCTACTTTTTTTTTTGGTTGTTTACTGAACTATGAATAACATAACACCAAAAGTACAAAAATCACTCTGCCTCAGATAACATTCGAAATTTTTATTTTGATATTAATTCCTATTTATATTTATTCAATGGATTCGTATACGGATACCTTCAAACAAGGCTTCATACAATCTCTATATGGAGCCATTCAGCTTGATAGCATTTCTCCATAGATAACACATGTTCGTTAGAGGTCATCGCACTCAAAATGTGATTCATACCATACCACAATGTTATCTTGAGCACGACTCGACTTCTTTCTCAATAAACTTTCTTTAAAGTAAGTATTTATTTACATTGGGTGGTCTCGCGGACGATTAAAAGATTGAAGAGTTTATTAACGACAAGCGACAAGGGATTGACTGACTCGGTGGCTAAGTGGTTAGCGATCCTGACCTCTGATCCGAGAGTCGTGGGTTCGATCCCCACACAGGGCAAACTTTTCTGTGATGAGCAGAATTGTTTGCTCTGAGTATGGGTGTATAATATCTATATATGTATGTATTTAAATGTATATGTGTATGTATATCAGTCTCTGGTTCCCAATATACAGGGAATCCTAGTTTGGGGCCAGATGACCGTGTGTGATTTGTCCTGGATATTATTATTATTATTAGATGATCAAACGAACTTACCTCAAGTGAAGTTCGATCTTAATTATCCTTCCTTGTCGGAGAGATTTAATTGGTTAACATGTAGTAGTCCTCGTCTACGTTTGACCCACTCGCACGTAGTTTAGCGCCATAAGAGAAAAAGAGACAGCTAGGTACTCTCCCACCTCGGCGCCATTGCATGGTCCAAGCCTCATTCATTTTAGAGAATAAAAAAGGCAAACTACATACTACAACATTGGTATTAGGGGTTTTAATACTAGCATCCTAGTATTGTCTACTCTAGGGCAGGGAGGGACCTTAAATCTCTCCGACAAGGAAGGATAATTAAGATCGAACTTCACTTGAGGTAAGTTCGTTTGATCATCTAATTATCCTTCCTTGTCTTCTAGATTTAATTGGTTAACATGTAGATGTTTAGAGAGACTAACAATGTTGTAGGTAATAGGTATGAGAATTATTGCAATAAAATATAATCTGAGAGATTTTATAACTGTAATTCAATTAACAGAAATTTATTTCTGGAAGAAATTTCTTTTAGAAACAAGTTGCACCCCTTGCGTATATTTGATGGTAAGCTTTTATATTATGCCCATTTTGTGTACACAATAAATTATTAAAAAATAACACTTCCTAGAAGGTTATCAAATAAACAATATGAAAATAAAATTAAATCTTGTTCAATTTTATGAATGTGATTGTTAGTTGAACTTGACGTTAGGTTCTGAGTGATGAGGTTACACTTAGCATAAGTGCAGCGATAGACGATAGTGTTTTATGAAAGCTATGTGCAGCGTCGTTGGGAACCGACGTCGATGCATAGGGAACCTGTTTGACATTTCCATCCTTTTAGCTATTTGGAACATCTGTTCTAAGTCCAAAGAACTGCTAAGATGGTAATCTAATACGATATTCTGGAACCTTAATTACACTATGTACCTATCGTATTTTAACAAATATGGTTTTAACCTGTACATCTTTCATGTACTGCTTGAATAATTCACGTTGAACATCTGAAATTCATTTTTAGGTAATTTGACAAAAAATGTATCACAAAATAAACCCGAATAACTATAGGTATACCCGCAATGGGGATGAGCCGTGAACAAACCAACGAATCTATACTCCTGATCGATAATATTCCCCCACTGTTTAAAGCTAGACGTGAACCGAAACTTGGTATTATCGACCAGTGATAGGAATTTTATATCCAGCACTGACGATATCCATTTGTTCGTTCCTTATACGAATGAATAAGTAAATATTTGAGACAATATTTGAAAATATAAGTTTCAGGTTCACTTATAAGAAATAAAATATAGATAAATTCTGATTTCATAACTGACCCTACGTCAGGTATGAAAACGGTAGTAGCTTGAGCAGCATTTTTTTTAAGACTTATTACATAATAAGTCATAATTTCGAAATAATAATATGAAGTTCATAAAAATTGGAAAAAGTGGGAACCGTTGAAGATAGTTACACAAATAAACGGAAAACATTACAAAGATGTAAAAATGTACTTATTACATTTTGTATTTATTCTTTAAGTTAAAATTATTATTTTAGGCTGGATAAGTTTATTTAATAAGTTTTGGAATGAAGTAGAAAACATGTTTAGTATATTTATCTAAACTGTATCGATAACGGTAATTTCAGCAAGTTTTATATGTATTCTATTGTCAATACCAGCAATAGTATTCTATTGTCACAACTTTTTAACATTTTAATTTCTCGTTCTTTTGTTGTGTGTTTACTTAAAAAAAACTACCTGTTTGGTTTATAGAGAAAAAAATTGCTGTAATTTTATATAGCCACGAAAGTATATCGCGGTTAATAAACTTTCAATTGTAAATAATTTAGTTCAAAATATACCAGAAGTTCCACGTAAGCTATGACTTATAATAATTTTGTTTTTGCAAAATTCGCTGATGTTCACATTTTTCATTTTTAGTTCATTCAACATATATAAATCTTTTTAATGTATATTTTGATTATAGGCGATCTTAAACAATGCCAATAAATAATTTTCACCATCCTCACAAGGACATCTCCAGTGTGCTGTGGAGGCATCAACAAAAATTTTGATTATGCAAAGTCAAAATTTTGATTATCCACCATCTAAGAATTCACAGATTTCACCCATCAAACATTATTGTTTATTCTTATCTGGTGATTGCGGGAGCTTTATTAAGACTTAACCTGCATTAAACTTAAAAACAGGCACACCTATGAATCATTGTCATCTAGACTGAAGACATGGCTTCATAAGAAAAAAGAACGTAGGTATATGTATTTATTATAATTAATACTTCCCGAAACGCTGTCATTGCAAGTTTCGTGTAAGTAGCAGAAGCTAGGTACAAAAAAGACAATTTTAAGTATAAGGTACAGAAAACCTTATTTTATAAAATACTTTTATTTTTCTTATTATAATTATTAACGATTACTTGTCAGTTATGGTAACTGTAAATCGAAAGGGTTTTGAATCGTATACCGAACTGGTTTCTATCAATTAATTATTTAAAGAATTAATGTATACAATATTGTACATACAATTTAATTCGTTGATTTAAAATATATTTGGTGTTAAGTTTAACACCTCTCAATAAGATAATAATATAATGGTCATAACATCCTCAGATGGTTCCAAGTTTTGTGTTGGCGTGGAGTTTAAGTGTGGCGTAGTTCCCCAAACAATGGAGTATTTGACGTCGTGCCCTGCATGCCCAGATAACTGCAGGCAGGCAGATCTAATGAGTGCCACGGACAGTGCAATTCGCGTGGCTGAATTTTGGGCCGAGACTATTTAGGTTTGTTATCGACCGAAAAGAAGAATAACATAGAATAATATAGTAAAAATAGATTGAAAAAACTCCTGAATCTGTTCATAAAGTTAATGAACACTATAGTGTTCATAGGACTATAGTCCTATAAAAGTTGAGCACAGGCTGAAAGGTAAAACACAAGTACTTATATAGAAAAAAGTGTTTTAAGTAGGATAAAATCGTGCATGAGCACGAGGATATCGGCCTATTTTATTTATTGCTTTTACCATGTAACTGCCCTGGGCAACTATGTAGGTACGATAAAATAGATTTCAAATTATCAATATTCAAAATTTGATTAACATTTTAAATCCAGTATAAATTAAACTTGTCTTCACTTTTATGGATTATAAAAATAATACTCGAAGCAAAGAGTTTTTCATAGGGTTGCTGCGTTAAATTTTACAATTTTGATCAAAAATATACCATAGTCCAGGGCCAATAAATTCATCTGGGGTAATGAGAGTCTTTATCTCAATATTTTGTGTAAAATGGTCTAGTTATACCAAACAATACCTTTTTAATGCATCCATAAAATATTTCCATCTACCCGCTACCTTAAAATGCGGCTGAGCTGCGGAGGGCGCGCTTCGCAGCAATCGGTCAGCGCGCCAGCGCGGGGGCGGCAGCGCGTCGTCGGCGCGGCGGCGACGCGACGGGTTGCGTTTGGGCTGGCTGAGCGGCAGTGGCACATACATACATGCGTATCTCCCTGCTCGCTATCCGATGCAACTCAATTCTTTTAACTTTTTGTATATGCCCTTTGACATCTTCACAAAACCACCGAACACAACACCGAATAAATGTCTCCCTTTCGATTCCAGTGTATAAGTATCACAGAACACTATTACTCGCAGATAAGTATTTTATAATATGATGAAGAAATAAATAAAAGGCTGGTATATTACTTAATTAAACTGCACTGTGCACGGGGGTTTGCCGCGAAGATTGGCTATATTAGCTATTTTCGGGCGCCCCACAGTCAACAAGTCTACTAGGAGTCGAAGTGGTCGCCATGACTCATGACCGAAATCGGTCGGGTGTTTCATCATTCATTCAATCAGTTATATAAACTGAAATGACAGGATGTCTATTGTTTCAATAAATCAGGTTAGCGGTAGGTATTGGACATAACCGTAAGGTTATGGTTAAGAAAAATAGCTATAATATCCCTATTTTTGGCTCCATCTTAGATTAATAGTTCAGCATCGCCTCAATTTCTGGAGTTATTATCGGATGACAAACTCGAGAATTTATTTTTTATTTTTTAAATAGACCGTCCTTCTCGAGGTTGGTTTTGAAATAATAACACACGCGTTTGGAAACACTAGAAGGAATCTCAACTGCGGATAGTAGGCATCAGTATAAACGCACGATGGCGGTGGATATGTGCCGGAAGATTAAATAGACGTGATGGTGCTTATGGTACATATCACCTGTAGGCGGCGGCAGTTTTGGTGGCGGCGCCGGCAGCGGTTTTGGCGGACGGCGGTTACAGCAGCGCCGTTGGGGAGGTTTCGGGAGGCAATCCGTCCATCGTCGTTGTCGATTTTTCAGCATCGTTGTCAGCTGCATAAGCGGCGGTGGCTGTGGTGGCAGTGCAGTGATATGAGCCACGATGCTGCCAACGCTTTACCTGTGGCGGCGAGCGAGGGTTGATGGAGCAGCCGCATAAGCATTAGAAAGCTGGTGATTCCAGTTCATACGAAACAGGAATATTATAGTGTGGTTAATGTCTCGCATTAACTCTAAGGTAGCTATTGGTCAATGTCTCGCATTGACTCGAAGCAAAACTGGCTATTGGTCAATGTCTCGCATTGACTCGAAGCAAAACTGGCTATTGGTCAATGTCCCGCATTGACTCGAAGCAAAAATAGCTATTGGTCAACGTCTCGCGTTGACTCGAAGCAAAATAAAATTATTTGATATTCTCCCATCATGTTTAAATAAAAATAACTTCCACTGCACTTGTTTTTTAAAAAAAAAAATGATTTTCGTATTTCCTTTCCACATAATCTCCTTATCTAAAAGTAACGTAAGGATTTATTTTCTTCTAAGCACATTTTTGCACACTTGTTAAATTCAAATAATTAACGAACTTTTTAAGAAATATTTTTTACTACGTGCGGTAGCCGTGCGCGCACGAAAACGAATGAGGCTTGGACCATGCAATGGCGCCGAGGTGGGAGAGTACCTAGCTGTCTCTTTTTCTCTTATGGCGCTAAACTACGTGCGAGTGGGTCAAACGTAGACGAGGACTACTACATGTTAACCAATTAAATCTAGAAGACAAGGAAGGATAATTATAATAGCTTTCGAGTTGCGTATAACTACAGTATATTAAATAGTACTGACAGTCTGTATACAGTATGGATATTCCTTGCCGCTCTCTGAAGGAGCCCTCACCCCGCGGGTAAGATACGGTAACACATCGCACTCTTAATAAAACAACGACCGAATTCAAAATTTTGACAAAATTAATTTTGATAAAAAAACCGACCTAAAAGAGCAAGCGACGCAGTCTTGGTAAAAAAAATACCTCTATTTCTCTTAAGCAATAAGGAAAAAAATATTTGCGTCTTTATTCGTCCCCCGCACACGCGAGTGTCTCTCATTTAGGTCAGTTTTTTATGAAAACTTATTTTGCGACTTCCCTTTCTAAGACGTAAGAGCGAGCGGAGATCCCTGAGTGACAGCTATTTCGTCCCTCGCACGACTAACTCTCCTATCTCAGATTTTTGATGATTTGAGTTTGGACTTTTTCTAGTTGAAATACGGTTGTTTTTAGGAACTTGAGAAAAATGAGATAGGAGTGTTAGTCGTGCGAGGGACGATATAGCTGTCACTCAGGGATCTCCGCTCGCTCTTACGTCTTAGAAAGGGAAGTCGTGGTAGGTAAATAACACAGACAATTTGTATGGAGTGTCCAGGGTGTGGTATGTAAACACCATCGATCAGCTGAATGCTCAATTTAGTATGGGAACTTTAGTATTTGACATTTCTTAGGAGTACATACCTACTTTAATTTTAGAAGCGTCAGGTCCTTAGTGTCAGTATATTTTGTTATGAATTTATAATTTCTCATCTATAACTAGTCCACAGTATCCTATTACATCATCCACATACATAAAACATCCACATTATAACCCGACATGCATAAAACATGTCTTCTGAATGCTCTTACTCACAAACTTATTGCTGTGTCAGCATCGTTATTGCTTTCTGATATTTTCTTCCTGTGGCGCAGGGATGTATTTAGTTTCAGTTTAGGCCACTGTAAAATGCGACCAAGATACATAGATAAGTCATTTAGTTCAAAGTTCTTCATGAACGTAAACAAGAACTATTTATTATATTTTACATTATACATATGATGAGTGGAATGATGACTACGTTTCAATCATGCATGACATCTTATTTCAAAGAAATGTCACACTAGGATGAAGAAGTATTCAAAATACTTGAAGTTCTTTGATAAGTTTTTCGTCATGCGAATAATTTTCTTAGTTATTTGTGAATGTGATGCCAACAATATTGAATATATCAGTCATCTACTTTGACATTTGGGAACAAATTCAGCCCTGTCTTGTCTTTTTCAAAGTTTGACAAATAACCTATTACATGGCGATAACAAAACAGTTTTATGGTAGAAAAACTGAACGTTACCGCGACTTTTTATGGTTTGAAGCACATCTGTGTCATTTTCATAATGTCATACGGTTCGTTAGTTTGAAGGTTGTGCTGTTTTATATTCTTTGGTAAGGGGCTTAATTGCCTTCGAGAATGATGAACTTTTGGTGGTGAATGTTATATTACTCGTAGAATTATTGAAAAAGTCAGATTCTAATATACATACTCGGCATGCAAATACCTTTTTCCTGGTTTCTACATTAATTTATAACTATTCCACAGTCAACAAATTCTAACCGTTTGGCTTCTGATCTGATAAAATTATTATGTTAAGCGCTAAGCACCCCATAATAATTTCGAGTTTCCGTGATAAACACGACAGCATACGATTATGGGTCTAAAAATAAATAAAATTGACGCATTACGTTTCTCTAATCAAATAAGTATTTGAATTACAACGAAAATTGTGCTATAATTTATATTATACAGGCTGTTAAAAAAGTGCATTTGAGATTTTAAGGGGTGATTCAGAATCAAGTATAGAATACAGGAAAAATATTTTAAAATTCGATCAACAATTTTTTTTTTCAGTTTCCCATCCTAGTGAATCAAGAATTTGTATGGGACACAGAAAAAAAAGTTGTAGCTCGGATTTATTTTTTATTTTTCCCGTATTTAATAACCTGTATATATAACTATATCCTGTAACCCCTTAAAATCTCAAACGCACTTTTTTAACATGTATATCATTATAATATTTGCTATCGTGTTCAGTTTACAAGAGTCGCAGAATTTGCTATTCGATCATTTTAAATGTATTTCTCGAACATTTTCTGATGAGCTTATAAATTTCTAGCCCTATATTATACTTTATCGCTAGACTCGGTAGTCTAGTACTTACCTATCAGTATAGGTAAGTAGCAATTTTAATTACAGTATTAAAGATTAGCTATCGTTTTTTTGTTAACTATTACTTTCGGATTCTTCGTCTTCCGAAACACGAAACCCAGTTACATACAATGTTAGTGTCGACCCTAAGTGTATCAGTTACAGTGTCAATAAGATGGTTCCCTACACTACACTGCACTCGCTCCCAGCTGACAGTGACGTCACCACATGTGGCCGCCATTCAGCCGGGCCGGGAACCCTTCCGTCCGCCTCCTACGATCCTTTGTTGGCCTGGCCTGCACTTTTGTACTTTTTCTTGTACCACGAGTAACTGCATTATAAATAACCGTTTTGTTGTGTAAAGAGATGGGATAATTCCCATAATAATCTTCCAGTAATCTTGGAGGTTGTTACTATTAAGCATGGAAACTTTTTTAACTTTTTTAAGTATGTCAATTTAATATGAACTATAATAATAGCATGGTTAATTGTGTCACACGATAAGAAAGAGGGAGATTTTAAATTTAACCAACCTAAATGTGGACTCTCAAGTCTCAAGTCAGAAATTACATTTTAATTTTTTAATTTATTTTATCCAGAATTTTATTTACAAAAACTCACATGCGAACTGTTAATGTGATGGAAATAAAGCGATGCTTAAAGTCAGAGAAAACTAATTTTAATTTTAAATCACGTCTTATCAAACCAGTTAAAGTAAAGAAACTGGAATTAATTAAATTACGGAACTTAGTACGTACTAAGTTATAAAGTGTGAACAATAGCTTTTTTACAGCTGCATCTAAGTGCATCCTGGAATGGTGACATACAACCATCAACGGCATAATACCAATAAAATAATAGAGAGGAAAATCCAACTACCTATGATTCTACTAGGATATAATGACTCATACATAGTAAATGAAAAATAAAATAAAATGTAGCCTATAAAAAAAGAAAAATTATAGATATCAATCTAGATATTAAAGACTTTAACGACACCTCAACTTTAAATCCATTAAGTCGTTTTGGCTACAAGAGAGAACATTGTTACAGACAAACATACATGCGAAAATCATTACCTTTCGCTTAGGCAGTCAGTCGGGTAAACAAGAGAATACTTACACAATGCTGGCGACAGATAATACAGGATATAAGCAACTGCAAAATCGTACTTCCGTTCAGAAAACTCAGTAGTTCTCGTACAAAGGTATTAAATAATTCTCAAAGTACAAGGAAACTAATATCATTCATTACATATTATGTTTTCTACTGGTAAAGTCATCCAGTCATACTCGTAAGCGTTTCTGAATTATTATTTTTTACTGTCGAACTGTAACGCTAATTACCTTAAAGTGTTGTAAACTTAATACGATAATATATTGCATTGCTATTCCCTTAAACTCTAACCCTGATGATCCTCATTCTGTTCCGTACTTACATACAGCCTCTAGTAAATGTACGTAAGGCTTATAATTAGTGATCGGAAATTCGGATGCAATTTCGTTTTTAGAAAGAATAGTATGGATATGCCTTTCCCAATAAACGTATAGATTTTCATAAAAAAAATACTCGGGATACCGGGATCGTAAAAAGCGTTGGGATTCTTAATTGTAATGATCTGATTGTAGTGAATGTTGGTATTATTGAAAATTTTATGTATGCTATTATGTGTTTATATCCACAACTTATTTTATATACACAGGGTTACCGGTAATCTTTTTAGGAGGTGATAGGGGAGCTAAAATGTGAAACAATTAACACTACATATGTATGGCCAATAGTTTCCAATTCTATTCAAAACGGCATGTCCATATTATGCTAGCTCCCCAATTTTAGGTATAATTGCATCCGAATTTCCGATCACTACTTATAATACTTATTGTAGTTACAGCTTGTGCTGACGTAGACAGGCAACTAAATGTAAGTCCGTAATACAATATATCAATTTCGCAGTTGCACTTGATGTATCCCATCCGTCGCGTACTCGAGCAAATTGCAGCGCTATTCACTCTCGCCTGCGAGTTCCGCCTGTCTGCTGTTGACAACTGCGCAGGCCAGACAAATGATGCAGTTATATTTTTTCTATTTTAGGACATAAAATGTGTCAGTCATCTCTATTTAGAGAGGCTTTAGAGGCGATTACTTTGCGTTCGTGTTTACTACAGACACTTCTGTTTTGTACCCGTTGAACTCTTACTATTCAGGTTTATGATGGTGATTGTGACTTTAAGCTCTTCTCAAACTCTTTTATCAGCTTCATCTGTAAATAACTACGTATATAAATAAATGTTAGATTAAATTACAGATAATGGCGATACGATAACAGTGTAGTAGTTAATGAAAGTCACTTTATTTTGCAATATCAGTTTTGAACACATTGACAAATCATCTAATTCCGTCGGATGCTTACACGAAAAAAAAAACAGTATTTGCAGTCCTATTCACGCTCGTCTGCCAGTTCAGTTCTGTCTGTGGTTGACAGACACAAGTGCACAGGCTGGTCAGTGTGATGCAGCTGCACTTTTTCCAATTTTTTTTTTATATTTGTTACGAGTTATGCGGTTTTCTGTCTTGGATGTCAGTCAGGTCTGTTTGGTATTCTTGACGTGGCTACTGCTGGATTTGATATTGACCATTTTACAGTTACAAGTTTTTGTCTTAATTATCAAATTTTTCATGTATTTACATTGCTAGTATACGGGTATGTTCCCCATATACCATACTCCACCCACACACTTGGCCCAAGTCCGGATTGATGTCAACAAAATGACAATTTTCCTCCACCCAAAGGTTGTCTGTAAGAGATTGCTTATTAGAGAAAACCATCATACCTGTATAACTTAATTTTCTTGCATGCATTTTTTCCTTAATTCAGGTCATTATTCCGTCTAGCATGTTACCTTAAGTTCGTAAGATTTAACTATAATAGACATGTTTAGTTGTTTACATATCGAGGGTTCACGGGCGACTTGTATTAAGCGACATTTTTGGAAACACAGGTAACCTCTACTTTAAAAATTTTTTTCTTACAAAATACCTCACAAAAAATAACTTCTGAATAATATTTAAAATATTAAGAATATCGAGAATCTATATAATACTAAGAAGTTAAGTTTTAATGATTATTTTTCTAAGAAATATTTTTTTAAATCAGTCTCCTGAACATTTCTAAAAATGTCGCTTAATACAAGTCGCCCGTGAACCCTCGATATGATACATCGGTATCCTATACGGAAAACGTATACCATATTGAGAGTAAATGTTGACAGTAAGCGTCAGCTCGTACTAGTCTTATGAACTTACCAGTCGTTAGCAGATTTAGTGGTCATTACAAGTAGGTGGTGGCTACAGATACTAAATTATAGTATGTCGGCTACTTACTTAATCCACTCACCGCTAGTGCGAAATCTCATACCGCACCGACCGCAAACCGCTGGCTACTTCTGATGGCGAATGGCAAGCTGGAAAGCACTGTTTTAACCTTTGACTAATTTGTTTTGTAGCTTTTCAAACAGCCAAGTACAGCTAATTTCCTTATTTCTCTGTGAACTGGGAACTTTCAAAATGAAGATGGTATAGCGTGATCTGATATCTGTTTCTGTAGTTTGTTCTGATACATCAAACTACTAGATGGTGCCAAATTTAAAATGACATTAAAGGAGTAGCTAATTGAGAAAGTATTTTATACCATGGATGAATACTTTTTCAATCAATTGTCTATAAATTATTAAATGTTGTTATACTATTAATGTGGAAAATTTTACTATTGTATGCCCGAAAAGGGTAAACTGATGACACTAAACAAATGTAACAACTATTTTACTCAGTTTTGACAATAAATATTATCTTATCTTATCTTATCTTATCTTATCTTATCTTATCTTATCTTATCTTATCTTATCTTATCTTATCTTATCTTATCTTATCTGAAATAAATGTCAACGCACGTTACTTCAATCGTAACAATTACAATTACTAAGTTTTTTGGTTAATTGCCAAAAGTACTGGACCGATTTAATTCAGTTTGTATGGAACCACCCTGGAATTATGACATATAGAATAAATATTGTTTATAATCTCTGAATATGTCACGTAACATACACTCCAAAAAATCGAAGTTAAAACTTCATTCTTTTTTGGAAGTCCATTAAAAATCAAAGCAAATCAAGATATCTGGTTTTATTATTTGTTTGTAAAGTTTGTATGATCAGCCTCTGGTTGGCGTTATGTTATTAAAGGTGATTATAAAAATGTTATTTCAGTTTATTGTTATTGGTACTCATTCGCTTCGAACCTAACATACTAACTCGTCGCCACCTACAGAAACACTAAAGTTGCGTAAATAAATACCTATTATGGCAATTATAATAGGCATAATGACTATAATTATGGTGTCATAGAGATGAACACAGCGATGGTGAATGTCTGCTGTTATGAATGACGGACAGGCAACCACTCTATTTTGCAACCGACTGTACAGTAAAGGTGCGTTTCGATTGGGACTCTGTGAACGCAGCGGATTTAAAATAAATGAGTTCCAGATCTGAAGGTTTCAACTGAAGTCTCGCTTTACTTTCATAAGTTTAAAGGAACAAATGAATCGTAAAATCTTTATCAAAAGCAAATTGTATATAAGAAATAAGATAGTACAAATTACACCTGTTTATTTGCAAAGGCGAACTTATTCTTTGCGGAATCACTCTGAGACAACCTTTGAATAATAATAATAATATCCGGGACAAATAACACACGGTCATCTGGCCCCAAACTAGGATTCCCTGTACTAAGGGAACCAGAGACTGATATACACACACATATACATTTAAATACATACATATATAGATATAATACACCCAGACTCAGAGCAAACAATTCTGCTCATCACAGAAAAGTTAGCCCTGTGTGGGGATCGAACTCACGACCGACTCTCGGATCAGAGGTTAGGATCACTAGCCACTTAGCCACCGAGTCAGTCTCTGAATCTTCCCTAGAACCTATTCATTGAAAACGCTGCCTTTAGATAGTCTGTAGCTCTACACTCTGCAGTAATATGGCTCTGTCACGGTAGTTTTATTGTTCGCAGTTATTATTATTCATGACAGTGCATTTCGCAATAGCTCTTTAAATGTACAATAACGTTTCTGTGACATACTAGATCGTTTTACCATTATTATATTATCTCCATAATAAAGTGCTCTAGAAAACACAACATGATGCTTGGCGATTACATTTTAACATTAGGTTTTAATTACTAGTTTTGAGTAAAAATCTGAAAAAAAAATCGGAGAAAATGTAATTGCTTTTTATTAAGAACTCTGTTTGAACTTCGTCTGGGCGCAACACGTAGATATGCCTATGCGATGGACTGATGCGGTCAAAGAAGAGGCCAGGACGACTCTACAGGCCTTCACTTGGGTTTCAAGGCTATATTCATAAAAATCAGGAAAGCAGTGATACTATGATGGTTACATCCCGTATATATGAGGACATAACAGATGTTTACACTTCTTAAACAATGTCCAAAAGCGAACTTAACAATTCAATAAGAAAATGAGAGATAAATGTATTCAGTATCAATCTGGAGACTACCTCCCTTGCATTCGTTTTCGCAACTGCAATACATTCACCCGCAAAACATTACGCTCCGCGTGGGCGGTCGGGTAAATGCGAGTCAAGTTCTGACTTATTTTCTTCACTTTTAACAACTTATTGATTTTATGCAAATTCCAAACGACACAATAATATTACTGACCTAAAAATGTACCTATACTTACCAATGGAATTTTTGTAATACGTTAATCTCAATACTTTATTTATCTAAGACATAAAAAATGCATAATTTGAGTACTTTGACCCATATAGAACAATATAAGTAATGGCAATAGAAATGCACATCATAAGAAATAAAATCACCGCCGTATCGTGTTCACATTTTGCGTTTTTAAAATGGTAAACAATTTTTTTAATCTTGTTGTTATGTTCAGTTTTTACTTTGAGTTCAGTTTGGGCTTTCACAATATGATGTTGCAGCGACAAAAAAACATAAGAAATAGATTGGCCGGAACCATGGAGAAGCTGATACACATTGATACAGCTCCCCGTAGACCATTTCAACGAACACGACTGCCGCTCATGGAAAATGAGGTACTTTCAAAACTTACGGCATTTCAAGATTTCTAAATATGGTCCGATTATACTTGAAATAGGCGGAGAAGAACCGGCGACCGGTGAATTTTCACACTTCACCACAGAGCTGGCGGCCGATACTAACGGCGCTCTCTTCACCATCGAACATAGATACTATGGTGATTCGCACACACAGTTCAACCAATCAATGCGCTTTTTGAGCTCGAGACAAGCCCTGGCTGATATAGCATCGCTGCTGATAATGCTGAAGAAGAAACTACAGTTTTGGAATTCCAAAGTGGTAGTTGTAGGCGGTTCGTACGCGGGCAACCTGGCGGCGTGGATGCGCCTCCTGTACCCTGACCTAGTGACTGCCGCACACGCCAGCAGCGCGCCACTTCTCGCCAAAGCCGACTTCCACGAATACGCGGGTCATATCGAGAAAATTCTTAAGACATTCTGCGATGCAGAAGATTACATAAATATGAAAACAAAATTTCAGTATTACAAAATGATGATAAACGGAACGTCGTCGGACACTTTTCAATCATTTGTAGAGCATTGTATAAGCGTTGACGGTTTTCTAGACCCAAATGACATTTATGCAACTTTATGTGGATCGTTCTTTAGAATTTTTTTGATTATAGGACATTAGAGTACTTAGTAACTGTCGAAGGATACTGTAACTATATTATGAGGTCGATCGATGATATATTTTACACATCAGTCGAATCCACTATCAGAGAAAGAGAAAGTTGCATTAGTATATTTGACTACCTGATCAAATATTATAGCTAGGCCAGATTTTCCAATGTTTTGGTTTTATCAAACATGCACAGAGTTTGGTTACTTTCAAACGATCTCACCGAAGGCGCAGCTATTTCCACCTTATCTGCCAGTCGAGTTTTATTATTCGGTGTGTAGTGCAATGTTTGGACCTGAATTTGGAGAGGAGTCGGTGAGGAGAGGTGTGGAAGAGACGAATCGGCTTTACGGTGGGCTGAACCGCAATCTCTCGCGAGTGGTGCTCAATTGCTCATCAACGGTGATATGGATCCGTGGAGCAAGCTGGGCGCCCTGCGGGACCTCTCGCCTGAGGCGCCGGCGCGCGTCATACACGGCGCCGTCCACTGCGCAGACATGAACCACGCCTATGGAAATCCAGAGGTGGAACAGGCGCAAGAATTCTCTAAGAAGATGATCAAGAAATGGCTATGGGAAGGATAATAAAATATATCAAACATTTGTGTTTCTGTTCTATGTTGACCGAACAGAAACTCCGACATTAGCCGATTGGAAACAAAAGCATGTGATATTGTTTTGCCAATTTGCTGATATGAACATATTAAAAGGATGACAGCAGGAAGCAACTTTGGAAGGCCCTGACTTACTTAGTTTTAATTCTGTTAATGTGCTTAGTAATATTAAAAATTACAAGGTATTTGTTTCACAATTATAATGTTGTGCGTTTTTTAGTGGTAGTTTTGTACAAATAAAGATTATTTTTGGTACTTTATTTGATTTGGATTATACATCGGTCTCCATCAAGGATGATTCAGTTATTAACTGGTAACCATCTTCGACGGAGACCTCGAGAAGTTGGTCACGAGTTCACGACACAAGGTAAGTTTGTTCGATTCATAATTTAAAAAAATGACTTTTTTTCGCAACACCCTCTTCTCTTACCACTCTTTGATCTTTTTTTTACTATGTGTTCAAAAGTGAACCGTTAGTATACCTTTTTTAATATTATGTGTTTGTGTCAGTGGTTAGGATCCATTGTTGGTTACTAAACCAGCGAGATAGTGCTAGTTATTTTCAGATTCCTGTTATTGAAGATATTCGAAGTGGTCACTTAATACAAAATTTTAAATTACAGTAAAAATTACGTAGGTACCATAGAATAGTATTTGGTTTTTACGTTGAACGCGTAAGGTGACTCATACTTTTTATAAACATTGTAGTCTTATGTATTCTGTGGGATTACGTCACAATAGTCTGGTTTCTGAATGCGAATAGCTAACAATGTTGTGAAATAATCCGCCAATTCACGACCGACTGATTGTTTCAAGGTTGTTTTTTTTATTTAACCTTTTAATGGACTACGTTAGGGTTTAGGCGCCATAACCGAATTCGTTCGCCGACCGAGATATGAAATCCGCGACCCATATTAATTCATAATACATATATGGCATTTATATGGAAATCCGAAAATATCTATTGTAATTGAAGTGTCAAGATCCTTAGCACTGAGGAACCGACTAAGGAGGAGGAAATCCCATGTCACTCTGGACATCAAACAAAACGAATGTCACAACGCCTCGTACGACCGTATACTTCTTAGTCAAGTCTAGCATGCCGTTTTGACTGCAAAATCACTCAAATAAATAATCTCTTTGTTGCGCTGACGCTGTAGAATAAAAATTGACACATTTCTTGTTGTATCATATTATTTTTGTTCTATCTGTATCGTATCCGTTATAAATTCTGACCTATTCTTAGAACATTAACAATTAAACAAGCTATTATGTCTGTGAGTCAATCGCGGTTTTACGCAACTATATTTCTTGTGCTATTTGATTTATGAGTATACCTAATAAAATCTATTGTCATCGGTACGGGGATCAGACAGGATATATTTTTAATGATTGGTTACTTCGTATTGTTATTTAATGCAAACTTTTATCGATAAAAGTACGATATACTACGATATTTTCCTTATTTACTATTAAGCATTGATGGTTTTCTATTCTAGCATCAATATCATATTAAAAAAAAACATCGATATATTCCCCAAACGACAAATAGTTTCTAAAATGTTGCGCCCACGCATCGGGTAGTAGGTTCGATTCCCAGAAGGCGCCAGAACGGAAGCTTGGCTGGGCAGCGCAGTGAATGCAAATGCGGCTGCGTTTCTGAATACACAGTTAGTGTGCTGTGCATGTATGGGTTATTGGTTTTATTGGCTTTTCTTCTGCTCTTTTCACTGTGGAGATTTTGTGCGTATTTTAATATTTTCTTTCTGGGAAGTGTGTTCCTTACATAAGCTTTGTGTAGATGATATTTAATTGACTATAAATTCACTTGATACTACCAATGGAATTTAAAACAACTTTAATCCTTTTTCTTTCTTCTTTCTTTATTATTTTTTCTTTAACTCTTTTTTTTTCATCATTTCATTTCCGACTAAAAATACAAAGGATGACTCTTCGGTTACCATGGAAACGCCCGCGAAACGCTTACACATCGTCGTATCTACTCGTAAGCTCATCGCCGCGTCACCCTTTAAGGATTGTTCTAAAGTTAACGCACTTGCGTTAGTTGGAAATCTATTTCTGGTCCATCGGAAACGGTTGCGGCCACTATTTAGTTGTACACCGGATGAATCATTGGAACAAAATATAGAATGGATTTCTGCTCTCATTAGAAAGAAGGCCGCAAAGAGTACGGAATCTCCATATTATACTTATATTTAAATGTATATGTGTATGTATATCAGTATCTGGTTCCCAAGATACAGGGAATCCTAGTTTGGGGCCAGATGACCGTGTGTGATTTGTCCCGTGACCCCTGTCCGGGCCAGATGACCGTGTGTGATTGGATATTATTATTATACTTTGCCATCTCCATATTATCTTTCTTATGAGGGCAGCTTTGCTTTTATTGAGTTGGTAGCTAAGTCGAGGGTGTTGGGATACCGCGGGTTCGATTCTAGCGGCTTAAGTGGATTTCCACCCTGCCTTTTATCAAAAAATATACATATCATGATACAGAACGTTTTGCGTATTTTTTTATAACGAATAATAACGAAAGCGAAAATTTCAGTTAACCTAATGAGTTTGACAGAGATAAATATCGCTAGTCGTTTGAAGTGTTCCAATAATTCATATTTATTTAACTGATCGTTGTCCATAAAACCAATCAAACCAAGGTAAAGAAGATGTTAGTTTTACAAAGAAAGAAATACAAATAAAACATCCAAAAGCCCTTTCATCCACTTTTTATGACGTAGTAAGTAATTTACCTCTTCTTGCTTGTACCTTCAAGTTTTTAAGGCGCTACGCTTGATTGCCGTGGATACGCTCTTGAGCACGGCTCGGCTCTTGTGTCGGGCGCAGTACAGCATGTAAACCTAATTTAACGACCTCAACCTCATTTAATTTTAGATGAGACTAAGCTTTCTTCAAAGCCCATACAACAGTCCTATTTAGAATGATGTTATCTTTGGTGTAATAATAGCCTCCTAAGTCCCAAAGGCCTACTTAAAGGCCTAAATGTCAGTAGTCATTTTAACCCAACGTCGATTTTTTTATGGCATCTACGGCCCAGAGATCTGTTCTAGCAGGCCATAATCCGCTTCAACTAAAAGTGATATTGGTAGGATCTTGGGCGGTAATGACTAGACAGCCAAAAAATCTTGGGCCTTATGAAGATAAATTAAGTTAATTTAGCCGAAGTGATAGTATATAAGCAATCTATGATTTTTCAAAGGCGACATCAATCAATGGTCTCTTTGTTTATTACAGAAGATTCACTATGCCATTTCCCGTGAGTGCAGCAGCAAATAAGAGATGGTCCATCCTACTATTACTGTGGCTATTCGGGAGACTTGTGCACCTGACGACGTTGTATAATTTATACTGATCCAAACAGGAAATGAGGATCGACTAATTTTGGGAGATGACTGTACATTGTAGTGGTTAATTTACCGCAAATCTAAGGTTATAGGTAAGCCTTGTGGAGGTAACGGTCAAAGATGTAGTAAAAAAGTATGTATATGACCAGGTTTGTGCCAGCAGGGGATATGCATCGGATATGAGTTTCTTACCTGTTTAACTTCTTACAGGTCGCGTCAATCTTTAAGATCGCTGAAGAGTACTGACTGGGGGAAGTGTGCGTTCACTTGAAATCCTCATGCTCGAATTTTGATATTCTGATTATGCCAATATTTGTCTAATAGTGCCCAAAGGAAAAAAATGTGCTATCGTAGTTTCAGAGAAAATCGAGTTTTTCACTGAGGATGCTAGCGGAATGTTTCGCTGGCAGCCTCATCTCTGGAACCAAGGAACTACTTCGAAATTCGAGCATGAGGATTCTAAGTGAACGCACACTTCCCCCACTCAGTACCCTTCAGCGATCTTAAAGTTTGACGGGACCTGTATGTCCCTAGGATGGGAGCCGTTGATTAACATTGGTACTCTTCAACTTTCTTAAAATTAAATTACAATTAATTCTCCATATTTTTTTTTTAAAGCATGATTTATCTATATGTCAGAATTTCTTACATTTAGAGCGACATATATTCACTCTTGACTTCAACTGTAGCAGACTACGTCACTACTCCTTTCGGCTGATAAGTTTCAAATATCACTTTCCAAAGTTCCCTTTTAGTGATTTTCAATAGCATATAGGATAGTCGCCTGGATAGCATCGTTTCCGAACTGTACGGTATTCAAAAAACACCAAAAAAAATACAATTTAATTTAAAAATAAACAATTAGGTGGAACTCAATATGCAAACATTCAACGTACAAGTTTATTTGCAAAAGATGCCTCATTTGGAAATACGAGTGTGAGTTACAACAGTAGCTCCGTGCAGAGTGCTGACACAACACTGCGTCATGTTGTTCCGATAAACCTGCTGTGCCCTTTTGGGGTTGACCCAGTTTAACCAAAACGCGTTTTTATCATCCTCCTTTATTACTTTGTTTACTAACGAAATGTCTTACTTCAGCTTTATCATAATGCGCCAAGCTATGTTAGGAGCAAGTTTTGGGTTGGGGAAGAATTATGTGCTTGCTAGCGCAAACTTTTTGTAGTGTCTGCTTTTACTGTCTATGAAGCGATGAAATATTGTTGTTTCAATTTACGTAGAACTCACGTTTTGAACTATGATTAAAGTTACAGGTATAGATAGCACTCATATGTAAACCTATAAGACAGTATCGTGATTGACTGACTGACTGACAGACGACGCCACTGCAAATAGTTTATATTTAATATTGAAACTTGAAAAAAAAAGAAGTACTTTAATAGAGGGCGAAGAGGAGCAGCACTAAGCAAGGATTTTAGAAGTATTATAATAAAAAGAAATTTAAAAAATAATGCAAGTGTTTAATTGAAATTTCAACACGGATAGTTTACATCCGAACGAAGTCGCGAATACTCCACTAGTCCTTAATATAAAAGCCTTCTCGTACCGATTATCCTTATTTCTAAAGTACGATATCATTTGTGCTTCAATAGCCTTATTTTTCCCCCATTGTATTGTTTGTTTCCGTCCCATATGGTTTAGTCACTGGTTATCTGGGTAGTTTAAGTATGCGCATTTTGAGGGTAGTTTGTTTAGGCCACACCTTCTCCGAAGGGACCCCGTTTGCTTTGTTTGTCCCTTTGCTACTTATACGCTACCGCTACCACTACCTTTGCATAGGTATTACTATTTAATTCATAAACAGTTATGGACATAAGACGGATTAGTTCTTTCTGACTGAAATATTGAATGATCTTGAGTAGGCATTAAAATGTGATGCTATATTGGCACCTATACGGCTGAAGTGCCTGCGATCTCGTCTCCGTAGACTTCGGATCTTAACAGCCTGAATCCGTTGGAAATTAATATTCCCTACTAACTTCTCAGCTGTGCGTTGTTTGTATTGTTTTGTTGATGTAGAAAGTCTGAGAGGATGAAATATTGAACTGATTTAAAAATCGAGATGTCACTGAATTCGTATTAAGTTTTATGTTTAGAATAAAATTAATTGAAAATACAATTATAAATACACAGAAACATCATCAAATAATGGCACGGGTACATGTCGAATGTCGTTGGGTTTAAGTTTTAATGAAAGATTGACGACTTGACTCCATCTTGAACTATCAGTTTTACTTTACATGTTAGCCTCAAAGCTTATAAAATTTAAGCTAACTGAAAATTGTACAAAGCCCATCCCTCGTCTAGCCGACTTGGGTAAGCCCGTTACGCTGAAAACTTGTGTATTCGCCGTGCCCACTCCACGGTGCGTCGACCCCATGGGGTTGCCCCGACTCGGCCATTGGTACAAGTCCAGAGAGTTCGTTATCAAAACTGCCTGGCTGCTGGTGCAATGTTAATACAGGTTGTTATATAATATTGTATTTAATATAAAGCGCAACACACACAGAGGCGGCCGCGGGGCAGAAGCGTTCCGAAGGCGAACCTGCGGGAAGCGAACTTAGAGCGGATGCCTTTATCCCGCCAGGTTTTGGTGTGAAGGGTTTTATAGTAACCCGAACATTTTAAAAAATACCGCTCGCGGAACGCTTCCGCACAGCTTTTGTCTATTTTGCGCTTTAGTCCGGTTTGTGTTCTACACTCTGAGATTTAGTTTCTTCCCCATCACCCACGTCTAAGAATATCATTTGCAAGTTTCCCCGTTGAATCTTATGAATTAGACCAGTCTCCGTGAAAAACACCAGGCCGCGTCGCCCGTCGCGTCAGTCTTGACGAATCAATTGTTTCAGAACTGACCCGGCCGCGGACTGCAAAGTGTGTTCATTGTAGTCGGCGGGTGGTCCCTTTCTTTTGCGTTTTTAAAACCGCCAATGCAGTTATTTATGACCCGCTCAGAGACGATGATTTTCAGTTTCTCAAAGTATTCGTATCCTACTAGCCGCCCAAGCAGATATATGTTAGTAAATCTGGTCCATTTCACGAAAACAAAAACATGGTCGATCCACATTCAGTCATCTGATCGCAAATTTGTATTTTCTGTATTTTGTATTGTGGGAATCACAGACTTAAATAAGATAAGTCTGCATTCGGTATCATCGTTACTGACTAGCAGGGTGGAAGGAGAAGATTCCTTAAATTGCAAAATATTGAAATTGTTGTGATAGATAGAAGTTTACATTTATAACTTTTTACGCTACTGTCCCATCGGAGAGTATAGTTTTTGTGTGTATGTGTCCCTTTCACTATTGCCGTTCTGAAGTCAAAATGACTTGATAGATTTTTAGGACGAGCATTCGTTAAGTTCCTCTTCTTCCTCAGACTTACATAGAATATTAAGATTTTTAATTTTGACAGGGAGCTTCCCTGTCAAAATTAAAAATCTTAATATTCGTCTTCCTATTTAGGACGGACGGAACAGTAAAAGCGACAACCACACCCAACAACTCTCAATACAAGGTTTCCTGAAAAAGATTTTTTTTTTTTGTTTTGTTTAGTAAGCCACATAATTATCTGTTTATTGTTCATACGTGTGGAAATGAACTTGACTGATGGCGGTTCTCTACCTGGGTAAATTTTCCGACTGCCTGGGAAAATTGCGACGACGTAACACTATTGTCAGAGATTCTTATGGGATTACAGCATGTAAACCAATCTCATTCCCATAGTCTTGAACTCTTAAATAACACACTTGAACATAACTAGTTACATATATCTCTCGTTCTGTCATGAAACATGTAATACAGCAAAGGAACAGTCAGAATAATGTCTCTGTCAGTCTGGTTCTTTCTTAACCAGGGCGAAGCCATGCGTGATCTACATTTGGTTGTAGATAACCTAACTGCGGTCTGCGATGATACGTTTTTTAACAAGTAGGCTAACTAAAACAACTAGTCAAGTACAAGTTGGAATCGAGTATCAAAGGTGCCGTGTACACTTAATTCTTCTTCTTATCGCGTGGCACTGCTAACCGTCTATCCAGGTCTATCCCCAAGGTATAGACGGCAGTTGCCTGTCTGAACTTAGCAGCACCCGCGGTCACGTCTGTTGCATTAAGATTTATACTTATGGACGTGCGCAACGCAACCTCCATATCGATGAGGAAGTGCTAACAACTCCTAACTTAATTTTTTTTCGAAAACGACTTATAAATGCAGTTCGATAGAGAATGAATTTGCGCGTCTACTGGTGTATGCATTAAGTTGAAATTAGCAAAATTGATGTAGCTAGGCACCGAGGAAATATCTCCTATATTAAGGTCCATCACAACCTGATTAACTTTGGCTGGAAATATATTTTAACTAAGTTTTTTAAACTTTGTAAGTTAGGAGTTGTTACCACTTCCCCGTCGATATACAGTATACCGTAACGTGTTGTTTATATTTATCATTTTTACTTTAATGTGTTTTCTTTCATTTCTTACGATCCCTATATTGACAAAACTATAGGATACATTTTACGCAATCAAGTTTTAAATATTTACCTATATTGGTTAGATTATTCTTACGCAAAACTATTAAATTAATGTTTACTTTTAAAGAAGAAGCTTTTAAAATTCCTGGGATATTTCCGACCGGTTGTGTAAAACTATTGTCCTTTACGTAGGTATCATATTCCGTGACTAATCGCGGTGGAATAAAAACAAAATTATTAATTATGAACGTGATCTGCCATTGTTTACGTTTAGTAGGTCAACAAAATAACTTTACCTATTTATAGACATTGCGTTGATAAATACCATATGTTCTAGCAATTACTCTTTCATTGTTGGATACTTTTTTCAAAAATATAAGCTATTTTTTGCCTTAGAACTACAGCTCGCGTCACGTAAAAAGAGCGCTGGCGGGTGTTCCGAGGGCACAACAGTTCACTCTGACAACAGGACAGCATAATATAAATCGCGTAAGTGTGAAAGAGAGGGTACTAAACAGTTGCTATCAGAGTGCATCCTCGGAACACCAGCCAGCGCTCTTTTTACGTGACGCGAACTATAAATGAAAGTTCCCAATCTTGGATTATTTAGGACCTCGTATATGGTACCCACGCCACAATGCCCGGTCAGCCCAGAGAATTTTGAATCCAATGAATTTACTGAAACACCAGTCATGATGTAAAGAGCAATAGTTCCTGCCCCTTATGAATAATATTGCCATCAGTACTCCTGTTTTATTACGTCGGTCTCTGGGTTAATATACCATGACGGGATTAATTGTTGGCCGACCTATTTCGTTAATGATAGCTCAGCCTGGATCGATTTCAAACGTTACATATACCTACATCATTGTTGCTGGACATAAAATTAGTTTTAAATATTTCACCTTCTATAATTGACCACGCTGAATACGTTAAAAACAACCGACTTCAATCGCAACAACTCCAATTTTGATTTGTTTTTGTTGATTTTCTCAAAAACCGCTGAATCGATTTCGATAAAATTTATATGGTAGGGGACCACCTGTGAAGTATACCCTTTTAAACAAAAAAAGAATTTTCCAAATCGGTTCAGGCGTCTTCGAGTAACTGGTAAACATACATAAAAAAAAAATATTCCGACGAATTTAGAACCTCCTCCTTTTTTTTGAAGTCGGTCAAAAAGGAAACGTGTTACCGACCCACTAAGATTGGTTGACTGTTTTTATGATCCAGTTTGTTGACCACAACCTTTAGAATTGAATTGTTGTATTTTTTCTGGATATCGGTATATGATTGAATGAATTAAAGTCGCCCTTATTTGAAATATTCTCCTATAACTCCCAAATACATACGAATTACAAAATTTTAATTTCTTTTCTATTTTTTGTTACAGGTAAGACGAAAATCTTCAGCAGAAACAGTGCACTATCTCAGTATACGGCGTATAATCAAAGGATGAATCTCCAGAATCCGTTAGATGATCTTCTTTAGCGACCACCAAAACAGATCCCCAACATAGCTCTGCCTTATGCTAGACAATGTCAACATAACCCAGGGTAGTGGGCGGAGACACCATTATGTCCATACCGGGCGGGGCATCGAACCTGCTCCCACATGGTCGCGATTACTGCCGATCGGGTCGGTGATAACGGAACATACCTCTACTTGTAGATCGCATCCGTTTTTGAACGATACCTAAAATAGTAGGTTGTATCTAGTCGGAGTTTGGTTAGGTGGCCAGGTTTGGTACGGAATACGTGCAGGAGATGCAGTCTCAAGAACTTGGGAATGTACACAGGTATTGAATGCCACAATGGTAAAAAAACGGATTTTATCCCAAATCGACACTACTTTAGCACCATTCGGAATCTGTTTTTTAGGTTACTGTTTGTTGGGTTTGGTATAAAATTCTCATTTCGTAAATTTCAAATCCTACAGTTCTAGTTGTGTCGATCTGTACAGTTCTCAGTTTCTTATAAATAAATAATAATAAAATCTTTATTGCGGGAAACAGGATCTGTATCGTTGGAGTCTGCTCTGTTTTCTAAAATATATATTTATTATTCTCAATTTGTTATTTTAGTATTATTGTCTATTGCAACTGCAAAATCATTAGCAACTTCTCATTTACCAGGTTTGAATAGAACTTGAAAATGAAAATATTTTATTCGAAGTAGGTAGCAGTGTACACTTTTCGAACGTCATTCTTTCATCTACCTAATACGAGGTTCCTTCGAATATATAAGGTGCTACTTTATTAGTGCCCGTTATTTTAGTCAGTGCTTCTACTCCTGATTCTGATCAACTTTCCCCAAGGAACCCATAGTCAAATCGCAAAAAAATTTTTGGACTCTTCATACACATTGATCAGCCGAGCGGCCAAATTAGTATGAAGAGTCCAAAAATTTTTTTGCGATTTGACTATGGGTTCCTTGGGGAAAGTTGATCAGAATCAGAAGTAGAAGCACTGACTAAAATATATAAGGTGCTACTTTATTAGTGCCCGATATTTTAGTCAGTGCTTCTACTCCTGATTCTGATCAACTTTCCCCAAGAAACCCATAGTCAAATCAAAAAAAAATTTTTGGACTCTTCATACAAATCGATCAGCCGAGCGGCCAAATTAGTATGAAGAGCCCAAAATTTTTTTGCGATTTGACTATGGGTTTCTTGGGGAAAGTTGATCAGAATCAGGAGTAGAAGCACTGACTAAAATATCGGGCACTAATAAAGTAGCACCTTATATATAGGGTGACTTTAAATTAGTTCTTGATACGAAAGGGTATGCATGTGCCCATGATAACAAACAACTTTCCCTAAGAAACCCATAGTCAAATCGTAAAAAAATTTTTGGACTCTTCATACTAATTTGGCCAGTTAGTTGCTCGATTAGTATGGAGACTCCAATATTTTTTTTGCGATTTGACTATGGGTTCCTTAGGGAAAGTTGTTTGTTATCATGAGCACATGCATACCCTTTCGTATCAAGAACTAATTTAAAGTCACCCTCTTACAGATCGCGTCGGGGTTCAGTTCAAAGAATAATGCAGTCTTAAAAAGAGTCGGCCTCTATACGAAGGATGTCTTGTCATATGATCAGAACCATTAATTGGTCATCAACTCGTCAGTTGACACTACTGTTAGCCGCCATAGACAATCGGGCCATTATGTCTTAAAGTTTTTTTGCTCTATGGTGTGATAGAGCAACCTGTAGACTTGATGCTTTTTTATTTTAGAGAACTTGGTCACCAATTAAAGCATGCGACAGAGTTTTTATTTTTGTAATTTTGATAAGTTTATAGATAATCTGGATATGATTTTAGATTACAAACTATACTATATAAGTAGGCAGATGTTTAGTCATCTTTAGTCATTAGTTTACTAGTATTATATTATTCAATATTATCTATGCTTTAGTGCCAAACTTAGGATTTATCTTGCTAAGAAGACTAAGTCCTTAACTTTGCTTTTAGGAGAAAGCCATAATAGATAAGAACTCTCAAATTTTTATCCAAGACCACCAAAGATTTATTTAACAAATTTTGAAAACCCTAGTTTAAGAGCATGTCTACAGGGCACTAATTAGTGGCCAAAGTGGCCATATAACAGTGAACTGTTAGTTTAGTATGCAAATTAGTTAAGATAACCTCGCATTCCGATTTCGCTCTGGTTGCCTCGCATCGGCTTAACATGGTTCAAACTGAACGGTCCCTAACTGAGTTATCTGCTTATTTAAACACCAGGATCTTAGTCTACACATTTTTCTTTTTTAACGACTTCAAAAGGAGCTTCTGTTTTCAGCAGTTTGTTTGTAGTCTGCGCGTATTTTTGTACTAGAATATAATTTGTAACCAGAGCACATCTTAGATTAAGTTTGGACTGTGATGACAAAGTAAAGACAGACAGAAAAAACGAAATTCTTAAAACAGAAACTCAATAAAGTACATCAAGCAATAACTTGTTGTTGGGAATAGTAATGGGAAAGTGCAGGGGTCGCGAGTTCAAACAGTTATTGAATTAAGTAACTTTTTTATTCGACTGACCTAACTGAGGGCAATGTTTTTTTAAATACAGTGAAATTGAAATCGTGGAACAAAAACCTGTAGTTTCTGTTCATGAAACTGAACATCTTTCTCTTAAAAACCAATTCAATCGGAGCAAAAAAAATACTTTGAAGTTTAATAATAATAATATCTGGGACTGGGACAAATCACAAACGGTCATCTGGCCCCAAACTAGGATTCCCTGTATTTTGGGAACCAGAGACTGATATACATACACATATACTTTTAAATACATACATATATAAATATAATACACCCAGACTCAGAGCAAACAATTCTGCTCATCACAGAAAAGTTTGCCCGGTGTGGGGAGCGAACCCACGACTCTCGGATCAGAGGTCAGGATCGCTAACCACTTAGCCACCGAGTCAGTCACTTTCCATACAAAGTTGGCTAGCAAGGTTGATTTATAACACCTACAAATTTCACCTTCTGTCTACAATTTTTTGAAAGCTCCCATTAAATCTTCACGTATACGGAACCTGCTTTTTCCAGTGTGGTCCCTCGGAGGGAACGCACATATCGATTTGTATGAAGAGTCCAAATTTTTTTTTGCTCCCATTGAATTGGTTTCTTAGAGAAAGTTTTTGAGTTTCATGAACAGAAACTACAGTTATTTGTTCTACAATTTCAATTTCATCCTGTATGTATGTACCTAAGTATGTTTCTGTAGTAGTTATGTATATTCGTTTCATGGTAATCGATAGTTACCGCCTGTACCTAAAACGGCTTTGATATATTTTTTGTGTGAGTAGTCATTGGACTCGTCTGGATTCCCACGTTGACTTCGGAATGTCGGATACATTTAAAGCAATCAAGTTTTTAATTTTAAAGTTACATTAAGTAATTAGGTCATAAAATTATTAATATCACGTTCCTTTTTACGTTGATATGGTCGAAAAAGTATACAGCCTCTATTAAACTGGAGCGCATACCATCCTAAATAAACCACCACCCATTGGCAGTTTTGCCAAAACGAATACACCATGTCCGGATGTCGGTGATCATCAAACCAAGTGAATTCGCGATGGTCACTCTTACAATCCATTGAAATCTGCGCATACGATATGCGATAGCGATAACTATAACCATAAAATCGGTGCTAATACGATTACCACTCCTATGATTGCTATTGGGTTCGACGTAAAGATATTAATATCTTTCAGTACCATTCAGTGGATTGTGTGCTTAGGATTGGGTTTAGCATGTGAAATAGTTTCTTATAGGCGGCTTGAAAACTTCTGACACTGGGGTTGGCCACTAGCCCCACAACATCCACCAATCCGGACTTGGCCCCCGTTTGTGGAGTATGGCCTTACCTACCCGAAGTATGGGAATTGACCCCTGCCCCTGCAGTGGGGACAATATGGGTTGTTAACACATAATCTTGGGAGAGACTCATCATCTCGCATTATTCATATGCTAAAGAGTTACAGTTTCTCGGAATGAAGAATACCACCAATTTTTGTTTTTTATCTTAAAATATACTCTATTAAAAATAAAAAAATATGGTGAAAAAATTTTTTTGATACGTTTGATAGTTTCCGAGATACTGAATTATTTAGGTAGGCAAGTGACGCGGGGTCGCCGCACGCTGCTGTGACGTCATTCTGCAACGGTCGCTCAGTGCGCGCACCGCTCCCTACCTCTATGTATGAAGTTTGCGTTGAAAATTTTAAAAATGACGAATTCAAAAACTAGAAAATCGTGCTCGTGTCAAAGTGCTTAAATACAACTACCAATATACCCGAAAAGTTATTTTTTACTGTTATATTTTTGAACCTTAAAGTCAAAAGAAATACATGAAAAGTATGATCCACCCAGACCCAAAGCCAAAAGTTGTGTCTATCACCTTCTCCTTATCTGATAACTTTTGCATAAACAGTAACGTCGTCGCCGTAGCTATTTCTAGCCAATCTAAAATAAAATAAATATGAGTTAACCGATACACATAAAAAATAAAAACCGGACAAGTGCGAGTCTGACTCTCGCGCAGAGGGCTTTGTCCACACCTACAAACAAACAATATTTTAAATTTTATCAACTTATTTTAAGATTTATAGATAACTTCTTAGAGATTTTCAAGTAATTTATAAGCGAAGATCTATTTTCTGTATATATATTTGTTTAAGTTTTATGCCCAGTTTTCGGAAATAAGGAGTGAGGAGCATGGTAAAGGTGATGGTGTCAAAATCACTTATGTCATCAACTGTAATATAATGACACAATAACGGCACTTAAGCGGTCATGGCACAGCGCTGCTTATGTGGTCGCATCGATCACGCAAGTTAACTGACTACAGACACGGTCACAACTTGGATGGGCTTAAATATCAGTAACTATCACTAGATGGCAGTCGCCAAGCTATGTCGGAGGCGTTATAGGCAGCTTGGATGGACTGCTAGTCAAGTCCATCCAAGCTGTGACCGTGTTTGTAGTCAGTTAACCTGCGTGATCGACGCGACCACGTAAGCAGCGCTGAGCCATGACCGCTTCAGTGTCGTTATTGTGTCATTATATTACAGTTGATGACATAAGTGATTTTGACACCATCACTTTTACCTTGCCCCTTTCCGAAATATCAAGTTCATAAATATCATTATTACCAAAATTTTTCAATACTAGTAATGAAAAATTGGTATGTAGGTATATATGTATAGGTATCTTATAAGGATCAACAGATTTGTGATAAGAAAGAAAAAAAATAAGTTGTAAGTACTTTTGCATTTTTAATCATTGTCTCGGCGGCCGCGGTAAAGAAATCGGAGTTATTTGAGAAATAGTAGCTTAACTCGTCTATTTAAGGAATCATTCGATTTTTCAATCAATTTTTAAAACTGTCATCGATTATACTTGTAACACTACTGTAACACCGATTCACATAAAAAAACTACAGTTAGAAATGTTATTGTGGGCGAACGTAGGGACCATCCGATAGCAATGTATGAAGAACACAGTACGGTGAGAGCGGCGAGTTGCAGTATGACGTCACGCGCGCTTGGCGCGCCCGAGCGAAGTATTTGAAAAAGGCGGAAACTAAAACTATCGTAACTTCAAAACTACTCGCTTGATTTAAATGAAACAAAAACAAGTGTATTTCTAGACATTTAGGCTACAAGGTCATAAAGTTTCAAGTGATTTAACGGACCCATTAACATTCTTCATTTTATATTTCAATTTAAGTTCACAGCCCTGTAATACAGTGCGCCCCAATGACCGCAGCGTGACGTCACTGCTTAATACCATTGTTGTCTGTTCGCTGCCTCGTGCCACGATTAATGACCTTCAGCTTGAGCGAGCGCCCTTTTACTATACCATGTTAAAGTTTTGTCCATCAAAAGTACAATACTTTTAGCGCTTCAACCGTCCACCAAAGAAAACGATACCAGTATTGATCCTGCTGAGAACTTTAGCCCCTATAAAGACCACTGTGACCTGATCTTACCGCTGTACCCTAGACAGACATGGTAATTCATATCATAATCGCATCATGCCTCTACGTCCATTGTCTTTGAATGGTTACTTTCTCTAGTTAGCATTTGCGTTCGTGCCCGAGGTCCTCTTGGTTGTGATGGGATGTACGCTAACATCGTCACGAAGGGCTGTCCAGTATCCAATAAAATGTAGCAGAGCCTTACTCTGTGCAATTTGAAGACTAATTTTGTCCTTAATTTACAATTTGAAAAAGCGTTTGGATGCTTTGTAATCTGATGCTGCTCCAAAAAAAAACCGTCTCTCTCTCGCCCCATTTTTTGTTCATAATTGGTAGACTTGACTTCATCTCACCTTATGGTAAGTGATGAAGATGCCGAACACGGCAGCGGAAATTTGATGTCTTGTGGCCATACTCGAAAATCCATTTGGTTTTAATAACATTGACATTTTCAGACTTTCTAGGCTAGCTAGGCGAACTTAAACAATGCCCTACCACTAACCAAACTTAGGCTGACGACGTTAGACCCCGACGAATCCGCGAAATCCAGATAAGATGGACGTGCCACTACCAACGGATATTTTCCAGTCCCTTGCTAACCTCGGCCACAGTTCCATTTCGTAAAGTAATAAAACACGCCTCAGCAGAGTCAGCCTCATTAATATTCATTTTAATAACACAAAAAAGAGTATAAAACCTTGACTCTGTGCATAATTAAAGTTCATTATGGTGAAGCACTTTTTTAGGACTCACAAAATTTCCGTTTTTCAGAAAAA
This sequence comes from Coleophora deauratella, assembly GCA_958295455.1. Classification (NCBI taxonomy): domain Eukaryota; kingdom Metazoa; phylum Arthropoda; class Insecta; order Lepidoptera; family Coleophoridae; genus Coleophora; species Coleophora deauratella. The sequence continues at coordinate 2,833,873 of OY282400.1, read as the reverse complement.
CCTTGTTTTAATTTAAAACTGCACTTCGGATAATGGACGTGAAGACAATTAAAATCGGCATGTCATCTAATGAATCTCTGCTATCTATAAATCCCCAGGAGTTTACCCTCAAGCTGAATAAAATTATGATGGTGCCGAAATAGCCTGAAGGCAATCCAGGTAAAGGGTGGTTATTAAGATCAAAGCGCGCTAGTACATGAACTGATAAAGAGTCTTCGAATTTCTATTTCTAAATCTGCAGCCCTACGGACTTCAGTCATGGCATAGCAATATCTACGTCTGTCACGACACCACTGACCTGGCCACCCGCGGTGTCATGCGAAACTTGGTGCCATCTTACAATGCACGGTTATATGTTGATGGTATGGTATAAGTATGCTGATGGTGAAAATAGATGCTTGAAGTTATGTGCAGCGGGTTGAGACGATCCATCACAGGTGAAAATATTTTATTTCAAAGCTGTCTTCGCTTATCAGTTAGGGCCAGTCTTTCGTTTAGATGATAAGTCTATCGACTTCTCAACGTTGGTATCATGTATGCATGGTTTTAGCAAACTATCATCTATGAGACTCACATCATACTAGCTGTCACAAAATATACAACCAACCAACCAAAATATACAAGTATTTAAAAGTATATGTGTATGTTTATCAGTCTCTGGTTCCCAAGATACAGGGAATCCTAGTTTGGGGCCAGATGACCGTGTGTGATTTGTCCCAGATATTATCAGATATTATAACCACCAAAATTGTCAATAGTGGATTCGCTATTCGGATTACCACGCCAAGCAAATATCCAGAGATAGTTTTGATACAATCATATTTTAAAACGTCAAAGTATTTATGTAATGCTAGAACATCAATCAGATCTGTAAAGACAGTAGTCAACAAATATACATCTATCTACGGGACTACTAGAAAATGTCTCACGCGACGGAGCCTTTTCAGGCCTTTCTACAATGCCACAGATACTCACTCGTATTCAGTTAGAATTTACTGATCGATGCTTGGCCGACGACACGACTACGTAATATTCTTCAGCTTATTGATGTTTTGAGCTTCTATTTTTTTGCTTCCTATTGTTACCCGACTGCCTAAGCGGAGAGTAATCTTTTACGAATGTATGTATTTGAGTATGTGTGTCCGTTTCATGTCCGATTTTGAAGTGTATGTTAGATTCGTTTCGATTGGGGATATGAAACGTTTTATGAAGTGGTTTTTTTTTGTCTCCTTTTCGATTTTTTTCAAATATTAGATTAGCTGAGCTGATCTTTGCGTGTCACGACTTTTTTATGTAATTTGTCTGATATCGAAACGTTGATTTATAATCGGATGGTATGAATAGTCTCGCCGTCGATGATATCTCAACGAATCGTGTACAAATGCTCAGAATACCTGCTAAGCACGCAACCGCGATTAACGCAATTACGCAGTGAGCGGTGATTTGCAATGAAATAACATTAAAAATACGCTTTGACACATTTACACAGTTAACGTATTTATTTATTGAATAACCTTCTGTTATTTTGTTACGGAAATAGTGCTCGTTTTTCAACTCTTAGAGCCAGGTTACTCGCTCAGTCCGGTGTCAGCTTGGCGTCAGCCTGGTCCATCAGTCTTGACCGACGCCAGGATGATGGCAACCTTGCTCTTAGCGTTTTTCATCGAATTGAGAACATTACTTTTTACACACAATTTGTACGAGTTTTTTTTTAATTGTAGAATAGTCGGTGAAACAGCTTTTCACATGTTTTTCCTCGTGATATTGATTTTTTTGCTCCACTAGGACACAGAATACTTCATAGTACTGATTAGAGTTAACATATTACCTAAATATGCCAACTTACAAATAATTTATGAAGTTTTAACTGCTGCGGCAGTGTTAAAGCTCAAAAAGAGATAAATACTAGTTATCGAGAAAGTTGTATTAATTTGTGCAGTTTAAAAGTATTATATAATACGTCTGTTTGTTCAATCTGTTTTAAATACAATTAAAAAAAAATTGTTGATGATGTCAGCTGTAGACTGACGTTCCAACTTGGAATGGCTGGAAAAATCTTACTATGGTAAAGATTAACTACTTGACACGGCGGCGGCGCGGCAGACAAAACGGGTCGTAGGTATGTACACGTTCATAAATTGCACTCAAAGTGTCCACTTGCATTTGCAGCAATAGCAACTGTCAAATATAACATGACACGACCATTGTATCGTAGTAATGCATAGCCACAGAGCCAGTTGTAACCGTGGTTATAGCCAACGCCTACTACTATGCTATCTATACAGTATGTTATTTTGGTTATTTAAATACAACTCTGTTAACATGAAACTAACGTAATTTTTATTTAATCTGAAAATAGATTATTTTAGAATTTTCATTAAAAAATGTCAGCCTGATCTATCAAATAGGTATGAAAAATATTTTATTTTTATACAGGATATTTTTTAATATATTTTTTGGTATCAGTAGCATGTTTACTGTCACCCCTGAAAAGGGGTTGCTGACTAAAAACACTCTGTATATAGCTATAGAGTTGTTCGTCTCCGAGTGATTTATCCCCACCGGTGGGCGCTAATCGCATGGAAATAGGCTGTTTGTTACGAGCCCTTTAGTTGGGTCTTTACAGCAATAAATTGAATGACATAGCAATTTAAATAACGCCTTTTGAGGTCTCGGATTCACCTGGATTGAATGAATATGTATAATATTCACTATTTATTGTATTTAATGGCCTTTAAAGAAGATGCTGTGTACGCATTATTACAATTTTTTGGTCTACATGTTTTTTAATTTTTTTGGTAGCTTATTTTTAAACGATTTTTTTTTACCTGAATACTAAGATCGATTGTTCACAATACAAGTTTTATTTTCGAAAGAATACTATTCTGTTTTTATTTATTTTTATTTCCCCATTCGGATGGTTTCGTTTATTTCTTGACCGATTTGAAGGCGAAGGTCATGAGTGGTCTAAATTCGGCTACACACACACACACACACACACACTTGTTCTTTTTTAGCCGTCTCTGCCTGCTGAATGAATCAGACTCGAATGTAGTGATGTCATTTTGCTTATCGATATATCGTGTATCGATATTAACTTGATACTTGAACTATCGTCGTTCACTTCAGTTTTAAGGCTAATATAGCTTTTCTTTAATTTATAATTTACTTAATATGTTATGTAAATTCCTTCGTGCAATAAAGCATTAATACATACATACATAAATCCGGATTAGGTAATTACTTAAATCTTAATGCTTTTTGTCAACAAACTAAGCTGACTCATAAAGAGAAGTCATTACAACATACAGTCACCGTAATATTTTGTCTGCAAACAGTTTTAATGGCTTCCGTAAAAATCTAGGCAATTATGTTTATTTTTCCCATGCTAATGCCCAATAACTGTACGTTTTGGTCAGTTTAAAGAGACGAGTCAGTGTGACACGCTCACAAAATTTTAAGGGGTTCTTGCGAGTCGCGTCTTAAAAAGAAGTTAATAATATAATAAACAATAATTAACTGTCAACGATGATCGCAGTTCTCTGCATATTCACAAGCTCTGCATATTCACAAGATTAGCACTTGACTCTAGATCTACAGAGTGTTACAACATAGGACGATGTAGGACCCGATAATGGGGATTTCTACGAGTACTTATCATACTGAACAGCTTTTGGTCTACGACTGCTTTTTTCACTTTTCATACATATCGATTAACAAATAATATTTGTTAAGGCATATTATGCCTTAAACCTTAAACATTAATTACACGCACGGTACCCTAAACGCGTTGAGCAGTTGACAAGCCTCTAAAACGGCGCATGGGCAAGTCACGAAGTCTATTCGAGTTGGGAAAGGCAGCTCCATTGATCGTTGTAAAGTATAAAGAATGACTTGAGGCTATTTTAATATTAAATTAAGTGCTATGTCCCGTTATAAGATTTCAGTCATTCGATTTTATGCCGTTTTGTAGATTTTCACCAGATTGCCCAGGCGGATAGTAACGTTTTTCGGGTGTATGCATGTCCGTTTCATTGTGATAATAACTTGTAACCAAAATGGATGGGTAGATTTGGAGTCCGAGGTTTCATTTTTTGATATAAATTATATGTAAAGGTTGTATACTCACCATAAATTGAGATTTGAGAATCTGTAAGCGGACCAGACACTATCAGTAATAATGACAGTATTTTTACATTAGTATATTGACATTCCATCGTTTAGTATGCGTCAGACCATCATTCCAACCACTATACTGTCAGTATAATTATTACTGATAGTGTCTGGGCCGCTATATAGTTTTGTTGCAAAACAATATTTGGAAGGTCGATCGCCTTGCGATCTTTACCGACTTACCCTGTTGATTAACATGTGTAGGAAAGTGAATTCTAGGGAATAAAATGTATTTATCGATTACTTATACTTACTACGCGAAATTATCTGGAGACAGTTTCAAAGGGTAGATAGTTTTGGAACAGGCCCAAACGAATCTGTCTATAGTAAAACTTTTGGTCTGTGACAAACATAAACTGAAATGAAATATGTACCAACGAACTATAAATACACAAAAACATTGCTTTTAAATATGAGGGAATAGTTATCCCACTACAGAAGCACAACACCTGTTAGCGACTATTGATGCTGATTGCTATCACAACCCAAGATCCCTGCACCAGCCATAAGGACGCTTTGAGTCGTTATACCAGGCATTTTGTATACCACTATTATCATTTTATAGAATGCAAACGATTTTATTGTGCAGCAGCACGTTTTGGTGTTGTCCTTCGTTATTCGTCAAGGTGGTGTGATTCGTCAGTGAAAATAACAATGTCCATTGAAACTGCAGGAAACGTGATGGATTCAATGCAACTGGTGAACGGTCATCCGTGCCCCTGACACCTACGGTACATGCATGTAAACGGTACAGTCAGATGTATATTATATCGGTAACAGTAAACAGTAAAGAAAAGAGAGAAAATAAACTTTGTTACAGACAAGAAAGAGATTGAAAAATATTACGTTACACAAATGATAATATTTATTTTTAGTTTTTACTTATATCTTATATAGACAAATATTAAAATATGTGTACACCTAGTTTGTTAGGTTGCTTTGCCCAGATTGAAAAAGTTAAGTATTCGTTTTAGGAAATCGATGCACCAAAACATATTTTGTTATTTTCCACTCCACTTAATGGTACTTGTAAGGAATTATAAATCGTCGGGTTGCATCTGTATATTTTAACGTGTCCATTAATTTTGTTTCACTGCTTTTACTGCATTTCCTTGCCTAAGTAAAAGCAGATCTTTTTGGAGGGCTTCTGTTTCATTTCTCTTCGGGACCATCTTCTAGGTCTTTGCCTGTAGAGAGAGAGAGATTCCGAAAATTGGCTGTAAAGATGCTTCCGTCCGGTTCCTCTTTTTTGGCATTCAAACCCATATGTTTAATTATTTGTCTACTTCATCCACTGTCAACCTTATTAGGTCAGTGGCATAACAGAATATATGAGTAAATATAAGAACTTGTATAGATTGTAAATAAGTGCTTTCATTCACCATTACCACAGCGCCGTACTTAAACAACGTACATTCAAACAAAACTCATTGAATTAACAAAAGTAGGTTACTACAAAGTAATCAAACAAAGCATTATTTCCTCACTTTTTCCTCACGCATTCATTACAAACTTGTGCACCCGATTGTACATCCCATGCGCCCAAGGCTAAGGTACAATGTCATTGGAGCATCGCAATTGTTTCATTAGCTACTTTATTATTCTAATCGCACCTTGTTTCCTCATTGTCTTGCGATTTGCAACTGACTGGGTCCGATCGACCTCACGCCAAAGGTAATTTACAGTCTGTCAAATAATCTTAAAACGGAATTTCGATAAAACTCTACATATTTCTTAGAACACCCCTAAAACCTCCTCATTCGTTGAATAATATGCTGAAATGTTGCCATTTCAAACATCCAGCTCATTATTTTCAAGGCTTTGAAAGACAAAAGAAAACGTTTGAATTTAGAAAAAAGAAATGAGTCCTCTCTGTAGAATATTTTTTATAATTTATTGTATCTCACCAGTTTTTTTTATATTTCAGAAATAAAAAAATATCAAGTTAATCTGTGTAAAGGCAAACACGTGGTAGAACTAATTTAAAATATTTAAATTGCTTTATTTCAGCTATTTCAAAATGTTTTGCTATTTTGTCCATTGCCGTGCGGTTGACTGTACTTGTGTTTACAAGTAGCTATCACGGTAGCTATTCTGTTAGCTTTGGAGTGAATCACTGACTCCGAGTCTTGTTTGACTAGGTGTTGCGTAAATCAATAATTGTTTACTGTACTATTGCCATTTTAATGTTCTGCGATATGATAAAATAATAATAAATGTTATTGATCGACCAACTTTGGATCACAGTAGCGTTATTAACTTAAATTCAGAACTTAAGACTTGTGTTAGATTATAAAATGTCACCATCATATTTTATTATTATAATTATTATGTAGTCTACTTACTTTATCTCGGGCAATTAAGCCCCGAACTTTTGGAAGGCGTGCGTGGGGCCGAAGCCAACACGTAGAGGCCCGTTAGACATTTAATTTAAAAGTAATGTGACACGATCCGGCAATTATCCCTGTATACACTAATAGTAATGCACCCAAGGAAAGTGTAGGACTATTGTAAAAAATTAAAAAACAATTTAAAAATAAACCAGTCTATTGCGATGAGATGCTAGTGTACTATGTAACCGGGACTATGGGTGGGACTATGGCGCTTGACCGACCTTATTATTATTTGTATACGGTCGAGTTCGTTAATATGTATTTTGATGAATCTTTTTAAACCCTATCTTCCTCTTCTTACGTTTAAGAGTGACGCCTTTACGCCAGTACGTGTGTTAAAGAGATGTAGCAATACGTTAAGATGGGCTTCCCTCAGGCTCGTGAAATTAAACAGCTTCCTCCATTTGACTGACTCGGTGGCTAAGTGGTTAGCGATCCTGACCTCTGATCCGAGAGTCGAGGGTTCGATCCCCACACAGGGCAAACTTTTCTGTGATGAGCAGAATTGTTTGCTCTGAGTCTGGGTGTATATAGTGTATGTATAATATCTATATATGTATGTATTTAAATGTATATGTGTATGTATATCAGTCTCTGGTTCCCAAGATACAGCGAATCCTAGTTTGGAACCAGATGGCCGTGTGTGATTTATCCCGGATATTATATTATAATTGTCCTGAGCCCTGTGGTCAGTTTGAAGATTTTTTGGATTTTCCATACAAAGGTCAATCAACTGAGCGATTTCTATGATAGTATTCCTGATCTGAGGATGAGCCAAATTGTTTTTGTTTTTCTGAATTCCTTAAAGACTTAGAACATAAGGTATTAAACATAAATTTCGGTCAAGCATTACTTTAAGTACATAATATCCAACAGTTAGTAATATCCAACATATTATTGTTATGTTGTATTATTGAATATTTAACAATTTTACATACGTGATATTATCGATAAGTTTGCTAGTCTGGTTCTGTTAATTCATGAAGCGCAACAAACTTGTTGTATATTTGACTAAACGCGTATTAACATACAAACGTATTTTTCAATTTTCAAGTATCTATCATGAGTGTTTTAGGCTATGCTTTGTCTATCAATCGGAATGGCAATTCACGAAGTGTAGGTTAAATTAATCAATTGATTACGGGAAATGGTCAGTCAGTTATAGTACTTCAGTTTACTCTCACACTTTGCATACGAATAGCCGAATTATTTTCAAATAAAACTTATCTTAAAATCCGATCGCATTCAGTTTTATCGATAAACATCGACGAACCGCCCAAGCGCATCACATCACTAGCGGGTTAAATATAGCTTTTTATAGTTTTCTGAGAATTCATTCATATTGAACTCGAACTTTTATAAAAAAATTGACCTTGTCACTTACAAATAGGGAACATTTCGCATTGGTTTTTGCTTGATAAGTCATACTCACTGACTTAATTTATTCATTGTTTTTTATTTACTTTTTTAAGTCAGTAAAAAAGAAAAAACAATAGATAAGCTATAATTTATATCAAAACGTAGAAAAATGTATACGTTCGAATATTTTATTATAATGGAAGAAATATTTCTTCCAAAATATAAATGTTACAATAGAAACATTTTGTGCAAATGTTTTTTTAAATTTTAATGTATGTAAATAAAAGAATCTCCTTCGTAGGAAATTGTAGGTTAATTACTTTGCTGAGGTGCGCGCAATGGCTCCGTTTAGTCTCCATTACATGCTATTGCCAATTTCAGTTTATGGTTCATAAAGTAAAACGGAACGCCATAGGTGCCACTCACTCACTCGTTAAAGTGCAACATGTTTTGGTTTTGTTATTGACCAGGCAGGGTGACTGCAAGACTTCCATATGCATGGTGTTAAAAAAGTGCGTTTGAGATTTTAAGGGGTTACTCAGAATCAAGTATAAAGTACAGATAAAATATTTAAAAAAAAAACGTTTTTTTTTTCAGTTTTCCATACAAGTTTTTGATTTTTAACACCCTGTACAGATGACATAAAATAAAGATTACCCATACTTATATAAAGTATATTTAAAAATAAAAGTAGAGTACATTACAATAATAATAGTCTTTACTCATAATTTCGTAGTTTAACTCATTAATAATGTTTAACTTACTCGGTCACGATCGATGGTAATCTATCGTTAAGAAGTTAGGCGAGCAAACGGTCGATAAATATCTAATTAGAGAAAGTGTAGAGAGAAATTATACTCTATTCCTGCGCCAGCGCATAAAGGGCAAGACACATGCATAGATTGATGACGCTTTTTAGGGTTCCGTAGCCAAATGAACCCTTATGGATTCGTCATGTCTGTCTGTCTGTCTGTCTGTCCGTCCGTATGTCACAGCAACTTTTTTCCGAAACTATAAGAACTATACTGTTGAAACTTGGTAAGTAGATGTATTCTGTGAACGGCATTAAGATTTTCACACAAAAATAGAAAAAAAACAATAAATTTTGGGGGTTCCCCATACTAAGAACTGAAACTCAATTTTTTTTTTATCAAACCCATACGTGTGGGATATCTATGGATAGGTCTTCAAAAATGATATTGATTATTCTAATATTTATTTTTTTCTAAACTGAATAGTTTGCGCGAGAGACACTTCCAAAGTGGTAAAATGTGTGTCCCCCCTCCCCCCCCCCGTAGCTTCTAAAATAAGAGAATGATAAAACTAAAAAATATATATGTTGTACATTACCATGCAAACTTCCACCGAAAATTGGTTTGAACGAGATCTAGTAAGTAGTTTTTTTTTAATACGTCATAAATCGTAAACCGCAATTTACCTACAACGAACTACAAGAACTTTTATATTATGTTACTTGCTGCTACGGAACCCTTCATGGGCGAGTCCGACTCGCACTTGGCCGCTTTTTCTTATAAGTTTTTAACTGCTTCAGGGCTCAATTTCTGTTCGTACACTTCACAACGTGTGAGGTCGTTTACATTCCCGACAGGGAACAATATAGTGGAACATTGTATGTTGTTAATTCACTATCAAAGCCTGCCTTTCTATCTACCACCACCTTATCTAAGTGTTGCTGTACCAAATTACAGTGCTACGATTTATGTGTTACTGCATTGGTCAATGATATAAGTAATCAATTGAACAAAAAAAAAACAAGTGCCTAAAATGTGGCTATATCAATTTAGACATCAAGACTAGTCTCACGACACCTCGTAGTCCCAAATGCATCATACATTTTTACAAGGACACTAGACACACATTAGTTAGTACATACCCCCGAAAAACATTCCTACCTTCCGCTTGGCCAGGGCTTAAAAAGAAAAACAGACCTAAACAGACCTAACAGGGCTAAAGAAGAAAAGAGCGTACTCCCAAATCAAAGGCCGGCAACGCACTTGTGACTCCTCTGGTGTTGCGGGTGTCTATGGGCGGCGGTAATCGCTTACCATCAGGTGATCCGTCTGCTCGTTTGTCACCTCTGCCATAAAAAAAAAAGACCTTTCAAAACGCCAGAGGGCCGATCTGCCCTCATAAGAAAGAAGGCCGCAAAGTATCTATACATTTATTTTTGTGTGAAAATTTTAATGCGGTTCACAGAATACATCTACTTACCAAGTTTCAACAGTATAACCCGCGTCTCATATCCCAGTTCATAGATCTTGATCAATTTATAATTATAATAATTAAAACCAGACTGATTAAAACATTGTCCTATGACGTGCAGGACACGTTCATTCCAATCAAAAATAGTAAAAGGTAAACAAAACTGCTATGAAATTGACACATGTCAATGTCAGTTACATAGTAAGTTTGTTTACCTTTTGCTTTTTTTGATTGGAATGAAGTGTACTCTATTAAGCCTTTTCAGGCTTCAGACACAGCCAAATGAATAGACATACCATACATACATTAAAAATCATTATCCTTCTTCTGTCGGGTAAAACGATCAGTTGAACAATTGATCAGTGTGTCTTGACACTAACGGCACCTTTGAATTGCACTCGGCTCAGTTATCTAGCGTTTGGGCCTAACAGAGCGAATAATTGTTGGTTTTATTTTCCTCATGGCCGTATAGTTAAAGATTAATTGTAGCCAACACAAGTCCTTTTTGAAACTTCATGTAGTTTTTGAAAGATGCTTTTCGATCATCTGAATTTCCTTCCACAAATTATTAATGACAAAAGACCTATTGATAAGACTGTCTTAAGATATCTCTTTGAATAATTCTGGTGGTAACAACTAACACTCCCATTCTATCTACTCGGGTAACTTCTTATCTTTTCTATTTGTTCTGTCACATATATGAAAAGTTATTCTAGTGGCATGTGAAAACATAGGCTATACATACTTACAAATTATTCGAGCTGGCTGGCCAGGGACGCAGATACAAGATAAAAGGTCACGACATCTTCATGAAATGAATTGGAGACTGGCCATCAATGAAATTTAGAGCATGACATGTCAAAAACTAAAAACTATTTTATATTGTCATGCACCCAAGAGGTCGTTGAAACTACAAAAAATACGCACCACGAGTAGGCCGACAGCAGTGGGAAAATTCGAATACTCGTAAAAGTTCTCACTGGCCGCCCGCCCACGCAAGAACAGTGAATGATCAATGATCGTACCGCGGGCTACTCCTATTCAATTAGCGATCACAAATCCAACACATTTGCATGCTGCATACTGTGTTAGGTCATCGACCCTGATGAAGAGCGGTTTTTACCATTTTACCATAGTGTTTGTGGTCTAAGGAAAAAGCGGTCGTGGGAGTTTGAACTTAAATGTAGGCCGTTTATTTTATGGATAGTGTTCAGTCTTAAAGAAAATTCTGTAATACATAAACATCAGCATCTTGTTTAGTCTTGTTTTCTGGCAGGTTTACTCGTTTACATTTATAGTATATTTTAATTTTAACAATGACGCTTCGTATCATTATCATCAATTCCTTGAATATCCTTGTAATTTCACTGTTCAAGATACAAACCTCCTATCTTACAACCTTGCGTTTCTCACTACTCCTCAAGCTGGAAATCTAGAAGACGTCCCAAGTTTTTTTACTTACGTATTTCCTAGTGCGCCCATTCCAATTTTTATTTTTAATTAATTGCCGCCACCTTCTGTGACTTAGTTCAAATCCGAATTAGGCATGCGTGGGTACCCCGCGCCGCCTCATAATTGGGCTCACGTTGATCTATGGGTCCATGGTAATGCTGCGTTTGCTTTTGCGCATCATCGATGCGTTAGCACGGAACCTGTTCTTCGCAAACTTCTAACTACGTGCCACTGCACATATTAGTAGTGCTCTGTTGCCATTAAATTCTCTAGGTATTCAGATTTTATGTATTTACTTAGAATTATGTAAGAAATAGTTTTTGTCCGCGGCTCCGCCTGCGTTGTGTTGTTTTAATGACTATCGGAAATAAGTTTTCGAGATACACTTCTATGTGTTTCTCTGCCCTCTGTCTAAGTTCTTAGCCAATTTTTTATGAAATCGGTTGAGTAGTTATAGTATATATAAATAAAGTTGCGTTTTCATGTTGCATTATTGTATTAACTAGTGTAATTCCCGAGAAAATAAGATATTTTTGCAGGATAAAATGTAGCCTATGTCACTTCCCGACCCGTCAATTATCTCTGTGCCAAAAATCATGTCGAACCGTTGCAAGTTGCAACGTAAAAGTAGGACCAACAAACTCAGTTTCGCATCTTTAATACAGGGTGTTAAAAAGTGCGTTTAAGATTTTAAGAAGTTACTCAGAATCAAGCATAGAATGACCCCTTAAATCTCAAACGCACTTTTTTAACATCCTGTATAATAAGTAAGGGCTGGACGATTCGATTTTTAGGGTAACTTTACTCGTGTATAATCGGAAGAAAGATTTCAAATATAATAAACAAATGTGCTGTTTTCTCCATTTAATTATAGGCCGTGTCCAATGTCCATTGTCTACCCACATTGTGTGGTATAGAAAGTGCTATCAATCCACGTCTTGGAAAAGCTCAGGTCGATCGATAGCAGTTAGTTAGCATAGTAGAGCACAGTTAGTGACGGAATTGGCAAAGTACTGCGTTAACTGAAACGTTAGTTTTTTGACCGCCTCGCTTTTTCGTGTTGCAACCTACTGATTTTGCAAAGATAGTTCCAAAACATAATTAGGTTAGGTTTTTAAATGGTTTATCAAACAAAAGAATACTCTATGGAAACGAATTTCTTCCTAAACTGTATTTTAACATAATTAAATTATGATCATATTTGTAACAATTGATAACTTTCATTACGTTTTCAATGGTGGATATTAACATATCCAGGCTATTAAATCAGTCAAAGTAAAGACTTTTTTTTTTGTTCTGCCACTATTTAAATAAACGTAAAAAAAATAACTCTATCGGTTATTTTTTATTTGGAGGATCCAAAAAAATTTCCAGCGCCTGGACATAGGTCTCTTCCATGGCACTTGTACCAACTATCAGCCCTAATTATTATTGGCATCGTCATCATTCTTATCCAAGTCTTATATTTCCAGGCGTCAATGGACCTGCCGCCGGACAAAGCGAAACTCCTTCGCAATTATGACCTGGAGAAGAAGTGGGAGATCATCTGCGACCAGGACATGGTGCAGGCGAAGGACTCTCCGGCGCACTACCTCAACAAGCTTAGGACCTACCTCGACCCTAAAGCCTCCAGAAGTCATAGGGTAAGCGCAACTGTTATGTTGAAGTAGTAGAGTGATCGCGACTGCGGTAAAGTCGCCATCACTTTACATTGTCTTCCGATTTAAATAGCCTGCCCAACCCATTAGAAATACCATTTTCAACCGACTTCAAAAAAAGGAGGAGGTTCTCAATTCGTCGGAATCTTTTTTTTTAATGTATGTTCACCGATTACTCGAAGACGCCTGAACCGATCTTGAAAATTCTTTTTTTGTTTAAAAGGGTATACTTTACAGGTGGTCCCATATAAATTTTATTGAAATCGATTCAGCGGTTTTTGAGAAAATCAACAAAAACATAGCAAAATTTGAGTTGTTGCGGTTGAAGTCGGTTGTTTTTAACGTATTCAGCGTGGTCAATTATCCGTACAACATTTTACACATTACCACTTTCAGTTTTTTTATTTTCACCCTCAGTAATTTAGGCTGTACTTTGTTGAATAGGTAGTACTGTTAATACTAAAATGCAAATTTCCGACTGAAGGTTCTGGACTTAGTCTCCAGGTGTCATAGAGTATTTAAGAGAATAGACCAGGTATCATAGAGTATTCAAGAGAACAGAGCCTTCCATACTAATAACGTTCTGAATGGCCATTCAAGCATACGTTAAAGAGTCCTCTACTATTACCACAATTCAGGGCAAGTAAACTCGTAGTATAAGCTCCATTTAAGTGTAATAGTAACTTTCTTGTCCTTGCGCCGATCGACTGACGGTACTAATTATATTTATTACTCGTATTTATTGTACTGCTTAAGAATTGGCTGTTGCTAGTAAAGTCAATATAGTAAGGAATTTGGCACAACACGGATGGAAGCGCTTCCACACGTCAGACAAAGGGTTTGAAAAAAGTTCAAAGTTTCAAACAGTGAACAGTAAAAAAAAGTACAGCATAACAGTCTAATTTGACAACACTTTTGTTTCTTGCACTTCTACAAGATTGAAAAGTTGTAAGCGCTTCGTACCTTCTTTATTGCCTTCAAAGATTCTTTCGCCCACCCAGTGCCTTCGAGCAAACACTTACAAATTTAAAAGCCTATGTCTTTTGGGTCTTTGACCTACGCCATCGCGGCGCACTTCAAAAGACTAAGACTTTGACTGATTTAAATATTCATATCATTTTAGGCTTAATAAGTTTTAAGACAGTGTACGACACGACAGACCCCAAGGGCAAAACTTCGCGAAAGCTGAGCGGCAACTTGACTTTCATTGTGCAAAACCCCATTTACTTCTATAACACTAGACTAAAAGCAGTATCTGTACGTTACTGAACCTGCAAACAGCTTTACACGAATGGTTTCTAAAAGTATCAATAAGGATAGTAAATCGCGGTTAAATTTCGGCATCATTAACTAACAGAAGTGGAAAAGGTCCAAGAAATAGAACAAGAACGTAGAAATGTAGGACTCTCAGTGAGATCCTTAGTCACTTTTATCTAGAATAGCAACATCGGCGGTTCCCTGCAATGAAACATTTAAAGAAGAATTATTATGTTGATCACTCACCCGATAAGAAATAACAGAACTTGCTCGATACTGATCACTGAAGCCCAACCTTTATCTGTGGCAAATCATAGCAGTCTCTTAACTCATGTTTTGCATTTACACCACCGTAAACCAGTGAGGGCCCTGTATGTAGTGTCGAATCTTACTACATCGAACTTACTATATCGATACCAGATCGCATTGAAGATTTTCCGTTCTTCAAACTTTGCTCCTCACACATCGGATTCAGGTATAGAATTACTCTTTAGTGCCATCCTTTTTGGTCCATCATTTAAACAACGTTTTAAGGTTTTCCATCAATTTGCCTGTTATTCGACAGTACAGACCGTCGACTTGTTCTTGGCCACCACTCCGTTACAGCCAGCGTCCACATCACTATCTCCGGATTCCAGTAAAGTTTCCAGCCCAGCACCTCCAGTAAAGATACGTGCCCAGGCGGCTCCTAATACTTGTAATATTCTACGAGAATCTATTGGTTTTTGGCTTTAAATTAGCAAACATACTGTTAGACACAACCGTTCAAAAGATGCAAAACCTTTTCGATCGGATCTTTCGGTGTACCGTTTTCGATGTGATAAGAATTTGTTTACTACGGGACCCAACCAGTGCAGTCATAAACTGAGCACCGTTAGACATAATAAGCAAATTCTGGGATACCATAGAGATCGGGAGACAATCGCCTATAAAGTCAAAAGCGACCGGTAGCCCACAGGCACTGTGTATAATCTAACTATCGATCTTAGGTTTAGTCTTAAAGAGTACCAGTATTTTATAAAATTTGCGACCTTATTAATGAAAGAGTTCAGTTTAAAGACACTATTAGGAGAGATTTGTTTTTACTATTGAACCTGTCTACGAAGAAAAAAACCTTTTTGGTGTATGTGAAGAAACACTTCATGATATAAAAAAAAAAATAACATGACGGCTATAGTTTAAAGTCAGACCGCCAACACCAAAGGTGATTGATCTAATGATTATAAAACATTTCCTATTACGGCACGCAAAAAGTCTTATCAAGATGGTAATCCTCAATGCTTCATTAAGTACCTAACAAACATAAGAGATCAGTCGAATAAAACCGGTACTAATCATACTCTTAATACTAAGATGAGTCACAAACGTACAGGTCAAAGATTCTCACATAGTCCGTCTGATAGCGAACACAGTATAAGGTTGTATTGTGTAGTGAAGCAGATTTTGTTCATCGACAATTTCGTTTTATCGATCAATGGATGTTTGATAATGTCTTTTACAGTTTTTATTTTTGGACACTGAAGTATTTACATTGCACTTAAGACGATCTCAGAGGTGGAACTATTCAGTAAAGTCAGTTTTTGTTGTACACTTGTGCTTTAGACATAATAAAGGTAAAATGATTAAATCACAACTAAATTGGTGGCCACTTGGCCAGGTATAGTAGACCGTTTTCATTCGAAAACTGTCGTATAAAATTAACAGCGTCTGATAAATTTTGCAAATTAACGTTATCATTGTAAAATTTAATTAAAATTATTAAATACAGATCAGTACATAAAACGTATTTTATTCAAAATATTTAGACATGCCGACCACTGGTACCTTTTACTAAACTTTTCTCTGATAAAATTTGCTACTTAGAAACATCATATAAAGTCAGTTACTACATGAACTTGTATATAATTGAGCACTAATTAATAATCATTTCAAATCGCGATATGCTATTTTTTCACCCAACTTTACAAAACTGCGAATATCTCGGAAACTAAATGCCGACCACTGGACCCTTTTTGCTTGGACGCCCATATTTATTAATCTTATATCGATAGTCAAAGAAAACACCACTACATGTTTGCAAACGAAACGCACGTCTCAAGCCTCAAACAAGACGACGCTGGAAATGCATTATTACGTCATTCCATTGTATTGATTGACTGTGGCACAAAACACATAGATACAGAAGGTCCGCTCAATACGCTCACAAAAATCCTAAGCATATACATGCTTATTTACGTATACGATCGTTGTAGGCAAGATCACGTACTGTGCGATCGTGACCTTGCCTCGAACGACCTTATATTTCTATAAGCATGTATATTACGATTTTAGTGGTTTGTATTCAGCGGACCTTCTGTGTCTATTTTGTGACTGTAGTCTGTACGATAACCCGCGATCTGGTATGCGTATGCGAGACAAAATCGATTGATGACACATTATGCCGGCACACGTGGTTTGACACTATGTATTTTATTGTTATTGTTAAGTATGTCATTGCTAGCCATCAAAAGAGACAAGTTAGAAAGTTTAAAAGTTGGGCATACCAGTAAACTTCGCTGACAGGCTAGGATCTTTTTTGATTTTGCCTTTCGACACCAGAAGATCCTCATTTCTTCAAGAGATGGCGAAGAAATGGTCTGGTCTTCGCTATCTCTTAAAGCGTTTAACGAAAATAGCCAATTACTAAGTGAAGTTCAGTTATAAAAATGTCGTATTTCTTTAAAACAACACAAAACCAACTCGTGGATGAGCGAGCATAATGAGGTTTATATTAGTTTTGTGTCGACGCTATTAAGTAACACTTTGTTATGGAGCCCAGACATAATATAATATTATCTGGGACAAATCACACACTGTCATCTGGCCCCAAACTAGGTTCCCTGTATCTTGGGAACCAGAGACTGATATACATAAACATATACTTTTAAATACATACATATATAGATATAATACACCCAGACTCAGAGCAAACAATTCTGCTCATCACAGAAAAGTTTGCCCTGTGTGGGGATCGAACCCACGACTCTCGGATCAGAGGTCAGGATCGCTAGCCACTTAGCCACCGAGTCAGTCAAACATTAAAGTTGACTTTCACATATCCCTAACTACTAAGTCTCTTGAAAACAGGTTCTACAAATTCGAAGAGTCCTGCAAATTTTCCACGAAGGAAAACTACTCACGGGATTTTCTGTTCTTGAGATTCACCAGATTTAAGTTGTATGAAAACTTGACAGACAATATTTGTGAGTGGTTACGCCAAAAAGGGACCTCAAGGGAAAATATTTGATTTCGAGTAAATCGCGTTTAAAGTTTTGAGTCGAAATGAGTTTCAAGATAAAGATAACAATTTTATTGCTTCGTTGTACTAGAGATAACCTTAAAATTAAATTAAAATAATAATACTGGTTGTAGAAACTTACCTGACATCACAGAAGCTAGTGTGCGCTGGTGTAAGGTGTAATTTTTCCAAAACTTCCTCGGCTCACTAAAAAAATCCATAAAAAAAACTACGGCACCTAAAATTATGGACCTATGTTGTCTTTTAATAAATAAAAAATAATAATAAAATAATAAAAAATATTCTGATTAGACCAAAACAAATCTGAAAGACCATAGAAACAAGTTTCCAATCCCTTCAGGTCCCTTTTTGCGTAACCACTCACATTTATTGAAGCAACATACCTTCACGTCAATAAAATCTCGTATTCACAGTATTACAGGTCGCGTCAATCTTTAAGATCGCTGAAGGGTACTGAGTGGGGGAAATGTGCGTTCACTTGGAATCCTCATGCTCGAATTTTGATATTCTGATTATGCCAATATTTATTGTCTAATAGTGTCCAAAGGAAAAAAATGTGCTATCGTAGTTTCAGAGAAAATCGAGTTTTTCACTGAGGCTGCTAGCGGAATGTTTCGCTGGCAGCCTCATCTCTGGAACCAACTTGGTCCTTGAAGGAACTACTTCGAAATTCGAGCATGAGGATTCTAAGTGAACGCACACTTCCCCCACTCAGTACCCTTTAGCGATCTTAAAGTTTGACGGGACCTGTATTTCGATTTATTCTTTTCATACAGCCTTTTATCGAAGAACTGACATACCTGTGTACTTTCTTAAGCATATGTAATGAAGTGTCTACTGACATTAACAAACAGCAAAATAGTATTCAAATTAGTCACATTCGCTAGCAAGTCGTGAATACCAAAGGTCGGGTCACACCAAATGGAACAATGTGTCCTGCCTTGTATTTAAAAGTAAGCACTGTCGTGTTCTGTTCCCGCCCCGGTCTAAGGCTGTTATAATCATCATCTCAGCCGGAAAATATCCACTGTCGCCTTTGTAAAGGCCTCCCTATAGATTTACAATCAGCACGTTTCTGACCTTCTTCCAATTGCAAGCCTCACCAGGTTATGGGTCTTACTGGCGGAGGGTGGTTCAAAACAACGTCTTCCGGCCAGCGGTGGTTGCTACCCGAAACCGAAAATCTTTCTTCTCCATCAGTTCTCAATAAATAGTTCGTGCTATATGAAATTCCTGTTGCCACTTCAACTTTTTTTTACTCTGTGACCTATGTAGCTTTCGTTCTTTTCCTTTTGATTTTGATTGCGTAATGAAATATCGCCAAGTTAATTTATACGCAACTGTGTACAGTTTTTATTCTGTTCTCCTAATATACTATGCGTCTCTGATACAATCTGATCAAACCTGGGATTACTTAAGTTCGACGTTTCAGTATGCCATATACGTACGTACAATACACGCAATGATAAAACAGCTGTGTAGAAAGTCAAGAGCTATCTTGATGACCTCGGGGTCACACAAGTGGATTGAGTTGAATTTGTTTAGGGATTATAAAAGGCGAAGCCTCGGGCCCTTAACTTGAGGAAGAAATTGGTTCTTTCGCAATAACTAATGAGTACTGTGCTAGTTTTCAATCAATTTTATTTATAAGAAGACATCGTTGTGAATCTTAAGACCACCCAAATTGTAGGTATCGCTAAGTACCTAGGTACGCTCGCTGGCTTATAGTTACTGTACTAAATTATTTAATGTGTATCCAATGCAAAAGATAGAATAAATGAACAAAATTTCCGAACTGAAAATAATGTGTATTATTAGGGTTATCAAATTGTAAAATCTGAATTGGAATATTTGGACAAAACTTAAAATGTCAGGGTTTTGAATTAATTGTCTTATCTGAAGAAAAAAGTTAACATGAGTAGGAGGGAACATTTGTTTGGCGATTTCGATTTTGTATTTTTGCAAGAGAAACATTGCCGACAAATGCATGTAAACCATCGAATATTCCTCGCAAAAACACGCTAGTAAAATGGTCTAATCCATTAACGGTACATTGTTTGTCTTTTCAGAAAAGGAAAATGGTGGGCGACTCGACATCGACACAAGTCCTGAGGGATTTGGAGATTTCGTTACGAACCAATCATATAGAGTGAGTATTATTATAAAATCTCCATGTGAAAATTTTGAATTCCTAGGCAGCAGGAGACAGACTTCTACTACTGTAAAAACCGGTGGTTATCATTATTTTCCCATTGACAAAATAGAGAGGAGTAAGATTATTCAAAAAGTTATGTCATAATTAAGTTTCTGGTAATAAATGAAAGGGGAATACGTTAGCCATAAGAGGGACAAAAATTAGAGGGACGAGGGGTTGAAGGGGGAAAGAGACCGGCGTTAAGTATCGCCAAATCGCAATATTCAATTCAAATTCTTGAAATAATTGTTAAAGCTATCATCATGGAAAAAATATTTAACATACTTGAAACAATAAAAAACAAATAGCCTTGAACAGAATTATAAAAATCACAAAAACTTTGATGAAAAAAAATATCCTGTAAACCCTGTATTTTGCATTAATTGCAAATTCTCTCGGAAACACAATATTTGTTTATGTTGAAACCAACACACAAAAATCGGCCATTTTAATACCTTCAATTTACCTTGAACGGTTTTTTTTAACTTATTTGAAAGCCAAAAAAAGTAATAAAAACATCGAAATCTCGAGAATTTTGCGTTCGGCCTTGACGTAACCGCCGCGATGGTACCCACACTGATCTGAACTTCAAATGAGTGGCGTTACGGTCGATATTATATTATCATACATCAACCTGCTCAGATTGAGTGTACGTCGCGCCTTAATGACAGTCATGTGTCTGTGGTGCCGTCGTAGTACTGAAAATGTTAATATTCAATTCAATTCAATTCAATTTATTTATTGCATACCATGTGTTAACAAAAATACAGAGGTGTTAAAATATAATGGTATCAACATGGACCCTGAGTAGGGCACAGCAAAATTAGGAGAAAGGAAGTCAATTCTTGTCTAAAATAAAATAATAATTATAGAATTTTATGTTAATTTAAGATATAATAAAGAAATAACAAAAAATAATAATAATAAAGCATGCAGTTTGTCGAAATTTTTCTATATATTAGGTCAATTTTTTTTTTTTTGTGTAAATGTAATGTAATGTCAATATTATAAAATTACTTTAAATTCGAATTTATATAAAAAAAAATGTCAACATAATAGTCAGATAGGGACAAGAGTTCACAAGTCATTGTCAATATGTCTGTTACTTCGTAGGGAAATACGGTAAACAGTTTATAAACAGGATGAAATTATATTCATTCCCTTCACGTTAACTGTGGCCTCCAATTATGAAACTGAACAAGTTTCCCCGAAGTACAAAATAATGTGAACTCTTAGAAAACTTTTGAGAAAGTTGTTCAGTTTCATGAGTAGAACTCACGGTTAATGGGAGCGAAACTAATTAAAATTTCACCCTGTATAGTTTAGATCTTAAAAATAACTTTAAACATTATCTATCTTTGTTAAGAAGAAGAAGTAACCAACAAACTTAAATATCATATTTGGAATTTGGATCATAATTCGTATTTTATAAGGACATTTTGCCACAAGAAAAACAATAGGAATAGATACATAATAAAATAAAGACGACATACATTTTCATACAGTTCTCGGTTATTTCCTACCATATAGGCACAAGTTTATCATTGTTATTAAACGTCATACAACAAACTGCAAATTATTGCAAATCACAGCATGCATAATACAGTTGCGTAGGTATAACTACCTACAATACTTAAAGACGGAATTAGCCTTCAAATAAACGTATGCAGTAATCTTAAAGTCGTCCCGTTTAAGTCCATTGCAGCCACATATCTTCTCAGAATCATAACCACAGCTGGGCAAGGAAAATATATTAAATTACTACAATATGGTACTGTAGAGCTGCGCCTGACCCCTTACATCAAGTAGTCGTATTTCCGCTCAGTGGGGCGTCGCGTTTCCTGTTCGTCCGTAAAAGATGCTTGCAAATTGCATCCGTATGCAATACAGCCACCTCATGCGCAAGCAGGTCTTTTGCCCTATTATAGGAGAGTTGGCTAATATTTATTGTATTTTACTATTTGTTACTACTTTTTTATTTAAGTTGGCGTGTACCATCCTCTACTCCATCATCACTTTCCATCAAGTGAGATGTAGTCAAATGCACTGACATTTTTTATGAAAAACAAAACACTTATTGCAAATTTTTAAACATTGTCCTCAAGGAAAACAGATCTTGGTTTGCAAAAGGTTACGAAACAAGTCTGTGAAACAAGTTTATGAATGTAGGTAGACGATACGTAAATTATTACCAGCAAATTCTCTAATCAGCTATTATTTAGACTGGCATGTCTTACTTGCCATTTTATTTAATTATTGTGCAATGCACTTTGTAAAGTTATATAAATATAGTAAATACAATAGAAACAGGCACTAAAACATGACAGTTAAAACACATTTATAAATATAGAAGTCCCGATCTTCTTGTAACTGCCTAACTAATAAAACTACTTATTGCTTCTCTTTGGACCGCACAAATTGATTCGAAAGCTAACACCGACTAAGCCTTGACTGATGTTACAGGGCTTAACGAATCAATATCCTGCAGAAGATCCTGTATTAAAAGGCAAATAAAGAAGTTTGCATTTTGATCTAACAATGAATGTTATTGTTTTACAGATGGGTGCGAGAGTTCCTCAACGACCAGAACCAAGGGCTGGACGTGCTGATCGACTACCTGAGCTTTAGGCTCAGCATGATGCGACACGAGCAGCGGATAGCGCTGATGAGGAGTCAGTCCAGTGACGCGATCAATCAAGGTACGATGACTATTGATTATCATCACATTATATCGTTGAAGATTCGTGAACAACCCACATCGTCCCTACTGTAGGGGCATGGGTCTCTTCCCAAAGCTCGGGTAGCTTAGGTCATACTCCAGATACGGGTGCCAATTCCAGATTGGTGTAAGTTGTTTGTGGGGTTACTGGCCAACCCCAGTAACAGAAGTATTCAAGTCGCCTAGAAGCCCTGCCATGGCTTTACGACTGTCATCTAGTGTATGTACCATCGTAAAAGATCAGGAAGAATCTACCAAAAGGTGAAAGGCTAGCCTCATTTAACGCCTTGGATACGATCTAATCAGTCGTGCTACGATCTTGAACTCTGAGTTCGCAACTGGGAAGACGCAGATCGGGCGAGTGGTGGAAAATCCCGAAATGGATCGCGTACAGATATACGCGAGATTGCGAATTAACAGGTTTGCTCAGTCTTAGGTGGGAGCCCTTCGCATGCTTCCAGATGTCTACTTAAAAGCATCCGTCTCCTGATAAAGAGAGACGATTATTCCTTCATTACTTGTTATCTCTAGGTGCAAACACAACAACATCAGACTGCAGCGCGCCCACAGACAACACATCGACCCTGAACGCGACGTGGAGGCGGCGGGCGCGCAGCACTGACGCCGAGTCTGAAACCACGGGTAGTCCTGGGGTGGCGCGGCGGAGGTCACGGCACGCGGCCAGGCTGAATATGGGTGCTTCGACAGATGATATTCACGTGTGCATCATGTGTATGCGGGCTATCATGAATAACAAGGTAAGTGTTAATACCAGTCGTAATCACGAGCACTAAAGAAGTCCCTGACTGTAAAACCGACCATAAAGCGATCCTTTCTTGGAATTTCCTAAATCGTGTTTATCAGAAAAAAAGCTCAAATTCAGACATACAAAAACCTCTTAGGGTAAATCCATTTACTTACTTCTCCGTTCCGTCAGGGGTAAAAAAATATTCAATAAACAGTTGCTGTTAAGTACTTTGCAATACACATCCGACACATCCCGAAGTCTTCTATCTATCTATCTATCTATCAGCCGAAAGACGTCCACTGCTGGACAAAGGCCTCCCCCAAGGATTTCCACACCAACCGGTCCTGTGCGGCTCGCATCCAGCGGCTTCCTGCAACCTTTACCAGGTCGTCGGTCCACCGAGTCGGGGGCCTGCCCACACTGCGCCTTCCGGTGCGCGGTCGCCATTCGAGAACTTTACTGCCCCAACGGCCATCTGTTCTACGAGCTATGTGCCCTGCCCACTGCCACTTAAGGCTAGCGATTCTGAGAGCTATGTCGGTAACTTTAGTTCTCCTACGTATCTCCTCATTTCTGATTCGATCACGTAGGGAAACACCAAGCATAGCACGCTCCATCGCCTCATCGGCTCAAAGTCACGCGGGTGACTTTGAGCCTTCTTATAAGGCCCATAGTAAGCGACCATGTCTCGGACCCATATGTCATCACTGGCAACACACACTGGTCAAAGACTTTAGTCTTGAGGGACTGCGGTATTTTGGACGTAAAGATATTACGAAGCTTCCCGAACGCTGCCCAGCCGAGTTGGATTCGACGATTGATCTCTTTCTCGAAGTTGGACCTACCTAACTGGACTGTTTGTCCCAGGTACATACATATTCGTCAACAACTTCGAGTGTAGAGTCTCCAACCTTCAGCGGAGTGGGTGTAACACGGACGTTTGACATGATTTTCGTCTTATCCATGTTCATTTTAAGACCCACTTGTTGGGAGACTCTACTAAGTCCTTCGAGCATTGCGCCTAGGTCTTCCAAGGTCTCAGCCATGATCACGATATCGTCAGCAAATCGAAGGTGAGTGATGTACTCGCCATTGATATTAATGCCGAGTCCTCTCCAGTCCAGAAGCTTGAAAACGTCTTCCAGTGCAGCGGTGAACAGTTTCGGAGATATAACGTCTCCCTGTGTCACCCCACGCTGCAGCCGGATAGGTTTCGAATTCTGGTCCTGGAGGTGGACCGACATGGGGGCGTTTTCATACAAACACTTCAACACTTCGATGTATCGATAATCAATTTGGCACCGTTGGAGAGACTGCAACACAGTCCAGGTCTCGATCGAATCAAAGGCTTTCTCATAGTCCACAAACGCCAAGCATAGTGGCCGATTATACTCTTCGGTCTTCTGTATAATCTGCCGCAGCGTATGTATGTGGTCTATGGTACTGAAGCCTTTTCGGAAACCGGCTTGTTCGGGAGGCTGGAAGTCGTCAAACCTGCGTGCGAGACGATTCGTAATGACTCTCGAAAACAGCTTGTAGACATGGCTCAGGAGTGAGATGGGTCTGTAATTCTTCAGCAGAGACTTATCACCCTTCTCACCCACCCGAAGTCGTAATGCCCATTAAATTTGCTTCACATATGCCTTACTGGCCTTGCTAGACAACTTTTCACTGGATCCGATGGTTAATTCCCTTAAATAGGGTTATACCCACATGCCATTTTCATTCAGGCCGTTATTATAAGACGAATCCATAGTTTATAGGTTAGAAAGGTAACCGCATCCGTCCTATAACGGACCCAGCGAATACATCGTGCTAACCAGCCCAAATCAGCTTTCAAATTGAAAGCTACAATGTCTAACGTTAATTTCTGTTCACAGTACGGCTTCAACATGGTAATCCAGCATCGCGAGGCGATCAACAGTATAGCTCTCTCTCTCGTACATCACTCCCTTCGCACAAAAGCGCTAGTTTTGGAGCTATTAGCGGCCATATGCCTGGTGAAAGGCGGCCATCAGATCATACTGTCTGCCTTTGACAACTTTAAGGAGGTGGTGGGAGAACCAAGGAGGTTTCATACGCTTATGGAGTACTTTATGAATTACGATTCGTTCCACATCGAGTTTATGGTGAGTTCAATTTTAAAGATTCCAATTTTTTTTAATGCTATTTGTGCTATAATTCTAAAAAATACTTTTTTCACAAACAACTTGTGCCTTTATATTGGAAAAGTCACGAAAGTTCAATAATATGTTTTCTCACCCAAACATTTTTACTCACATTGATTCACGATATCCTGTTTATTCGGTGTATACTTTACTAATCACTTAATAGAGAACCTCACATAAAAGCTGTTGCATACATCTGTAGGATTAGCAATGCAAGATTCGTGTCTTTTATGTAATCGAATATACTATCCCTTTGAGTATGAGACGGCCAATAGTGTCAAAGATACAGATTTTTTTATTTAGATCTATTTAATTACTGACGACATTTATTTAATCATTTTTTCGCCGCAGACCTATATTATAATAGGTACCCGTATTCTCCGTCTCATTTGCTTCATTTTTTAATCAGTGAAAACACTACAGAGGAATGTAAGTTAAATCCATCGTATCATTTCAGGTGGCGTGCATGCAATTCGTGAATATAATAGTGCATTCGGTGGAGGACATGAACTTTAGGGTGCATCTGCAGTATGAGTTTACTGCGCTCAAGTTAGACGACTATTTGGAGAGGTTGCGGCTTTGCGAGAGTGAAGACTTACAGGTAAGCACTAGTATTTTGATAGTTTGGAATTGGAAAATGGATTTTGTGAAATTGCAACTTGATTGAGATGACAGTCATCGGTGTGTTTTGTAATAGTCTTTGTTAACTAGTCAAGGTTTAGACCGTCTTAATTTACTGCATTTTATAGTTTAAAATATTTTAGATATTCTGCTAAATCATATTCATTTTATTATCATTTTTTTGTGAAAGCTTACCCATATTCTTCGACAGACTAATACGAGTAACTTTACTACGTGTTTTCCCGAAAGTTTGCTACTGAGTAAATAATTAACATTCGTGAAAGTGTTAACATTCCCTGTTACCTTTCAGGTGCAAATATCGGCGTATCTCGACAACGTGTTCGACGTAGCCGCTCTGATGGAAGACAGCGAGACCAAAACGGCTGCGTTGGAGAAGGTCAACGAGTTGGAGGATGAATTGGGACATGTAAGTGGCCTCTGTTTGTACCTTGGTACCTACCAAAAATATACCGTTGTACTCGTACAAGTTCCGAGTGGTACGAACTAGGTAGAAAAATAGACGATTTAAAAGAATGTGTAAAACATCAACTTCAATAAAAAAAAGATTTGATTTTTTATATTTACATATACATACATACAGGGTGTAAAAAGACCACTCCCGGAAATTTTAAGTATGGGTTCCACTTATGAAATTAAACAACTTTTCCCAAAAAATACTAATAATTTCTAAAAAAAATATATGTCTCCATACAAAATTGGCTGAATGGCTGATTAATTTGAATAAAAAGTTCAAGGTTTCCATAGGAAATGCTTAACTGTTTTATGAGAAGAACACTTTCTATTTTTGTACAAAAAAAGAAATATTCTTCTTGCCTTTCTTTGTTATCGTGTGGCACAATTTAACCTCGCTTTCACAAGGGATAGACAGGGGTTGCCTGGTATTGGTTTTGTTTTAACCAACAAAAATATGAGGCGAATACTAACATTAAACTTTTTCCAGGCTCATGAAAGACTGGCGACCCTGGAAAGGGACGCGATAGCTAAGTTAGCGACTTTAGAATCGGAACTGGCGCAAGTGCGGCAGGAGAGAGATCAGCTGGCTGAGGCGAGGCGGCAGGTCGTGGAGGAGGTAAGTTTTTAGTTTATTATTTATTTTAGTTTTAGCAAAATAAAGAAATTACTGTAGAAGAAGGAAGAGAAGTATGTCAGAATAGGAGCGAATGGCGATCCGTGGTTTCTGCCTACCCCAATGGGAATAAGGCGTAAATAAAATATGTATGTGTGTAAAGAAACAACTTATTCACTGCAATATAACAAGTGCTTAGGAACTTGATTCACCAATTTCAGTGTTGCAATGGTAATTTACAGAGGAGTTTACAAACGCGTATTCTGGAGAGTTATTCCTTTAATTTAGTCGATAGCCTCACATTTTGCGAGTGCTAAAACATTGTTATATTAAAACTAGTATGCATTACCTCAATCAGCCAGTATTAGACCACTGTAGAAAATAGTTGAGCCAATCGTAGCGTCAGTGATATTTACGTGTTGGAACTATGTGTTCCCACTCTTCGGAGGAAAAGGGAGGTACTTCCGCCAGGCGAAGTGATATGCCTGGGGACCGGCCGTGGTCTAACCGATGATGGTTGAAAGTCATATACAGTCTATACAGTACTATGAAGAATTGTAGTTTGCGGCGAGTACTGCAGATGTCACCACAAACGTAAAATGAAGACCGTAAGCTATCGCTCAGTGTATGGATGTTTTCCAGGTGTCCACGTTGAGAAGAGCGCAGCAGGACTCGCGAAATCGACAGTCCATGCTGGAGTCCAAGGTGCAGGAGTTGGAATCTCTCACTAAGTCATTACCTAGAGGTGCTTCGAGTAAGTAAAGCATTTATTTAAATAAATAAAACAGTCGTTTTTATTATTTTGACGAAGCGAGCCCTGAATACAAGACGTTTACATTTTTACGTATCGTAACTAATAATTTTCTGCCTGACTTTGAAGATAGCAAGGTAACATAGAATGTCTTTAGTTGCGAGACTCTTTAGGATTAATACAGCTTTATTCATTATCTTTATCTTTATCTGTAATAGCTGGAAGACTCCCCAAGGCACACCATTGCACTGTTCTACTAAATTCACAATTTGATATCTGAAATGTTTATTTAAGTCGAAAGGGAAAATTCATTCGCATAACTATTTGTCAAACAACGAGTATCATCCAAGAGTGTCGCCATTAAACTACTTATTTCATTTTCAGTGGGTGCTATATCCTCACACGCTCTCTGCAACGGCAACTCGAACGGACCCACAAACAATGGCCCTTCAAACGGTCATGCCCACCTCAACGGTGACGTCACGCCGTCCCCGCCCCCTCCAGCGCCGGCCCCGCCCCCCGCGCCGGCGGCCCCGCCCCCTCCGCCCCCGCCGCCGGCCCCCGCGCCCGTGGCCCCGCCCCCTCCCCCCGCCCCCGGAATGCTCTCCCCCCCAAACCATACGGACGCGATGACGATCAAAAGGAAGGTCGACACGAAATATAAGCTGCCGACGTTGAATTGGATCGCGTTGAAGCCTAACCAGGTAAGCGAAAAGTAACTGTAATAAATGTGTGAATTGCAGGAACTTTTGTAAAGTGCTAGAAGTATAGCGTCATCTTACTCAATAAAAAATAACCTTCCTCCAGGTGCGCGGCACGATATTCAACGAGCTGGACGAGGAGCGTCCGCGGCGCCGCATCAACTTCGCGGAGTTCGAGGAGCGGTTTAGGCTCGGGGGCGTCGGGGCGGGAGCCCCCGCCGACGCGGGCGCCGACCTCGCCTCCTTCCCCAGCAAGCGGTTCCGGCGCCCCGACACCGTGTCCCTGCTGGAGCACACGCGGCTCCGCAACATTGGTGAGTCAGATGAAAGCGTATAAAATTCATTCATTCAAAATGTGAATAGTTTGTGAAAGCCAGACTACGAACCACTCCAGTACGGGCTACATTGCCTTTTTTTCATGTACACTGTTTATATTTTCCTGTTTTAAGTTGTGCAGTAAAACGTTTTCATTCATTCAATTGATACTTATTTTCCTGATTTGGAATAGAAAAGATAAAATAAGAGATTATTATTCCTGCAAAACTATATTTATCATTGCTTACGTATTTATTTGACATTTGCCTTGTCCACAGCAATATCAAGAAGAAAACTCGACATTCCAGTAGAAAAAGTTATAATCGCCATCAACAATCTCGACCTAAAACAACTGCCTCTAGAAAGCGTAGAGATTCTCCAACGAATGGTCCCAACGGAAGCAGAACAGAAGGCCTACAAAGAATACTTAGCCGAGAAAAAGCCTATAAACCAGCTGACGGAAGAAGACAAGTTTCTCATGCAACTAGCCAAAGTCGAGCGGATATCGGCGAAATTATCCATCATGAGTTACATGGGCAATTTCTTCGACAATATCCATTTGATAACACCACAGATTCACGCAATAATATCCGGCTCGTCGTCTGTTAAATCGTCGCAGAAGTTGCGGAATGTTTTAGAGATTATTCTCGCCTTTGGAAACTATTTGAATAGTAGTAAGAGGGGGCCAGCGTACGGATTCAAGCTGCAGTCTTTGGATACGCTAATGGATACTAAGTCGACTGATAAGAGGATATCGCTACTACATTACATAGTGGGGACCATTAGACAGAATTTCCCGGAGCTTATGAACTTCGACACGGAGTTGTTGTATATCGACAAGGCTGCTCAAGGTTAGTTTTTATTTTGCTTCTAGCTTATTTAGACAAACGTGTATTTATTTATTTATAGACATAGCATAACAAAATAGCCGAATAATAACAATAAAACAATGCGAACTAGAAATAACGATACATAAAAATTTACTAATTTGTGACAAAATTAGCAAAGCGAGCGCAAAATGACAAGCTTTTGAGCGAGGTTCACTTGTCTTTTTGTGTTAGTATGGTAGATAAAATCGATATCAAGTACGATTGTCTTTTTCAATCTGCTCATAGTATAAATGTTGAATTTTGAAGTACGCAGCACGCCGTCTTTAGTAATAACAGCGAATTGTAGTCTGTTTTGTTACATGTGTCGATGGATTTCAAAATCAGCTAACTCCACTTGCAAATATGGCCGAATTATGCCAACTGAAATAATAGTTGGCAAACTTCGGCCTATTTGCAAATGGAGTTAGCTGATTTTGAAATCCATATGTCATATTCTCGCTCGCTCGTAGCGCTCGCTAATCTTAATACTCCTTATCCTTCTAACAGTGAATTTCATGACGTCACAGAGTCCAAAAGATATACACATTTTAATGCATTTTAATTTGAAATGGTTACGAAATTCTTACTGCCCTTCAAAAAAATTTTTTTTCGCTATAATTAATCCTGACGATCGATCGGGACAAAGCTGGAGGACGCCATTACCTTTGTTTGATTTGTACATTTTCGAAATGTCCTCTTAAGTTTTTTAATAACCCTTGCCAATACCGTTAAAAGTGCTCATCTACGCATCAAAGCTAGCACAAGGCCTTGTTTAAATCGCTCGATTCCCTCTTTAAAATGAAAAGCTACAGCTCCAACCCTATTCCACCCGCAGTATCGCTAGAGAACGTGGTGTCGGACGTGGCGGAGCTGGAGCGCGGCATGGAGGCGGTACGGCGCGAGTGCGAGTGCCGCGCGCCGCACGCGCACGTGCGCGACTTCACGCACAACGCGGCCGACAAGCTGCGCCGCCTGCGCCAGGAGGCCAAGCACGCGCAGGTACAGTGGCGACTTCACGCACAACGCGGCCGACAAGCTGCGCCGCCTGCGCCAGGAGGCCAAGCACGCGCAGGTACAGTGGCGACTTCACGCACAACGCGGCCGACAAGCTGCGCCGCCTGCGCCAGGAGGCCAAGCACGCGCAGGTACAGTGGCGACTTCACGCACAACGCGGCCGACAAGCTGCGCCGCCTGCGCCAGGAGGCCAAGCACGCGCAGGTACAGTGGCGACTTCACGCACAACTCGGCCGACATTCTTCTTATACATTACAGTTTTTTATTCAATTTCAATGTCTTTTTCCATTGTGTCGTTCCCGCATCGCATCGTGCATAATAAATTAAATAAACCTTTTATAAAGTGGAAAGTGAACCGCATCTATTTCGTCACACACAGATTTACTCACACAGAGAAATCATCCACACACTCATCACTCCACATTCCCTAGTTCCCATTAGATCATAGAACATTCCTGTTGTACTCCGGTCCATTTGGTAAGTCAATTTGCCCTTGTAATTATTTTTAACCTTTAAATCTCCCGCCTGGTTTGGCTCACAACGGCTAGCGGGCACCGGCAATAAACAAAGCCAGGCAGAGGTCGCGATGATTTCATATAAATGTTTTTATGCTTCAATCATTGAAATTGTAATGAATTCCTGAGTAAAAGTGACAGGTCGTCACTTAGATTCGCCCATCACATTGCCGCATTTTCGCTCCTTGCGTCCTGTCGTGAGCATTGGTGACTTTGAGCAGCAACAATGTGTTTAATTTTCCGTTCCTATCAGCGCAGGGAAGGACGGTGTGGAAATCCTTTGGGGAGGCCTTTGTCCAGCAGGCTGCTGGACTGTGTCTGTCTCTATTGGTAAAGTGAGCTGTGTTCCATCATTATCAGCCGAAAGACTTCCACTGCTGGACAAAGGCCTCCCCCAAGGATTTCCTTCTCGCAACCTTCACCAGGTCGTCGGAAGCCTGCCCACACTGTGTCTGTGTTCCATATTTTTATTTTTAAATAAACTTCAACTTGTGTTGCAGGACTCATTCGCGGCGTGCGTGGAATATTTCGGTGAGGCGCCGCGCGGCTGCGACGCGAACGCTTTCTTCTCGCTGCTCGTGCGCTTCACGAGAGCGTTCAAGGTACGTTTGAACTGCGAATTAAAATTTCATTTGCCTTAAATAGCAACACTGTATGGTCTTACAAACGCACATCGTCGCGTAATTACAAAAATACATAATATTTAGATTACTCAAAGTTCAGCTATTTTACCACAATCATAGCTTTTTCGTCTCTATATCACTGTATTGAAAAGTGATCATAATCAGTGATCGACAATATGTCATTCTGCCAACCAGTTGCTATGGCATAGCAGCAAAAATCATATTTTTTGCATATTAGAAAAAAATAATCTGTATTTAATTCACATTTCGGTAACAACTTTTAATTAATTAAATTTCTTTCAGCAAGCGGATGCCGAGAACGAACAACGGCGGCGGCTTGAACAAGCCGCCCAGCAAGCCGACACGATCGACCCGACCAAGGCCAAGATGTTGCAGAAGAAACAACAGGTACGTCTGTCTCTGTCTGTCGCGTGTGCTCTCTCACTCACTCCATCTCACTCACATTCACTTGGCGCAAGTGTGAAGGTTCACGGTGTTTAGGTGTAACTAGTGTGGAGGCGCTACAGACGTCTCGATTTCATCCGAGATTTAGAAGGACAAAGTTATACGATTAAGTGAACTTTGTTTTGCTGAATAAAGAATGGTGTGAAAGAGAAAGCTATGTGGTGAAGGTTCCTAATATAGCTATCGCTTTTGTACTTAGTCTTAAATAGAAAAATAGGTTTAAAATCAAGGTTTAATTATATGAAATGCTTATTAATAATGACTGCTGGCAAGTGGAAATATTATTTTTTTGCTTATAAAATGTTAAGATGTGATATTTTAAAGAACATTGTTTAAGCAAAATAAGGTATGGAACTTCTGTAATTGGTGTTGGCAAGTTTTTCACTAAGCTTTCATTTCTCAATCGATCAAACCAAATGCGAACGTCTGTATCGCCTTTACCGCTAAACCAAACCGGTCCCTAAAAGGTGCGTGGGAAGGGAAAGTTACCCTCTCTTTTTACGCGTCGCACAAGAGTTGCTTATTTTAGATATAAGGTAAAAAATATATAAGGTGGTACTTTATTAATGCTCGATATTTTAGCCAGTGCTTCTACTACTGATTCTGATCAACTTACCCAAGGAACCTATAGTCAAACCACAAGAAATTGTTTGGACTCTTCATACAAATCGATCAGCCGAGCGGTCAAATTAGTATGAAGAGTTCAACAAATTTTTTGAGTACGTGTTCCTTGGGGAAAGTTGATCAGAATCAAGAGTAGAAGCACTGACTAAAACATCGAGCACTAATAAAGTAGAACCTTATATATCAGACTGAGGCCACAAATGACGAAAAAAGAAATAATTTACCCCAGCGGCAGTTTTTACAATTCACCTTAACAGCAGTTGAGATTAGAAGGATTTTCTTCATGGAATTAGAAGTTATTAGTTTGGGATTTTAACGTCACGGGTTTTTTTTAAATCTATTAACTTTCCGAACATTTAACTTGAGCTGAAGTTATTAAAAATTAAGCCTAAAATTATGTCCGAATTTAGATTTAAAGTTTCAAAAATATATATTCTGCTCTTTTACTGATTTGTTCGACTAGATTTTAAATTTATTTAGACTGTTGTTGTATATTGTTATATATTGTTGTCTATATTGTTGCTTGGCTCTGTATAATAACGCTTTCATGGTGAATGGAGTCATGCAGTTTGTAGTTTTTGCTGCATTTATTAATGTTTTAGAGCATTTGTCTCGACAGTATGTTCTGTCTATCAAATACTTACATTTTCTACTAATATATTTTTAGTTTTTGGAAAACTTTTTTATGTAACCTTTTAAAACTGAAATTCGCGCAAAAGCGAGAATTATTTTCATTTAAAACGGACAACTTTTTTTACTACGGAGTTTAAGTATCTATTTTATTTCTCTTTTTATGTTTATTTTTGACAGTATTAATTTGTATTTTAATATCAATACGATAATTTATTTTTACACACAAATTCATTCATTAAGCATATATTTTTTGGTGATTTTTGTTTATACAATTTGGTGACGGTTTATTATGGATATGGCAAACAGATTTATTTTATTGTCCAAGTTAAATTGAATACCAAAGGCTTTAAAAAAATAAAACACGATATTAACAAGTGTGAATGTTGCCATATTCATAATTCTAGGACTTGTTTTTTTTCATATAAAAGTAGAAACGGTGATGGTAACACCATATAATGCAATTTCTCACAGAGGTTTAACTACGCCGCCGTGAGCGCCGGCCTATTGCAGCAACACTTGTCTCAGTTGCGCCACGGGCTAGACCCCATCTAGGGGTCAGGGCCCCAGGGCCCCTAGGGCTCCCAAGGCTCACTGGGGCCGGCCTTGACCCCTCGGGGCTGGAACCGAGCTTAACTCACATAGGAGTAAGTCGGAGTACATTATACGGGGGCCCTATTCACGCAGTTTGTGTTGTGGTTACTAACATTTGGGAGTGTGGTAGCGGGGTTGGTTGATGCTTAACGACAAAGTTGAGGTTGAATGCTCTCTAAGGCCAGGGCACCTGGTACAAGATAGACCTTATAGCTTAGACGATCTAATTAGCATCTTCTTGTAATCTATGGTTTAATTATACTTTGGTGCTACACTAAACCGGACTGTACTGGACATACTGAATCCAAAATTTGTTGCAAACGCCCGCTCCAGCCAAACGTATGATGTTGATTAAACCTCGCTGAGAAATATTCACTGTGTTTGGCTTTGAATTCAATACTACAATTAGCTCCGAAGACTGATGCAACATTTCAAAAAATGAAACTGATGAACAGTATGCCTTAAATATTTTGAAACTTAGGAGCAACTCGTGTTATAGCCCGTCTGCTTCCGCTTCCCTTTTTTCACGTGCTGCAATTCCGTCGAAATCCTATCTCCCTGTCCTCGCCAACGTCTGTACCCCGCGGGTGGGCTACACACGATGTTGCGGGAATTAATCCATCTTTGTCAGGTTAAGCATCAATTTTTAAGACGCATTTGTGATTCAGTGACCAAATTGAAAAAAATATGCTTTTGCTGCTGTTGAGCATGAATCACGACCGATTGGGGGGTTATAATGATTGCAAACACGAAATATAATCCTTCACGGCTTATAAGCATGTCACTTGAACCTAATTGGCAAAACCCTTTCTACTTTCATGTTAGGGCAGGTCCACACTAATAAACGTTATTTCAGCTTTGCCAGATTTGACTACTGTGCAGACAAAAAACCTGTGTTTGAGCAATTTCTTATTCTTATAGTACATGTCGGTACAAAAGGTACTATGGCAAGGATATAGGTTGCCTATATCGCAACGTGTAACTAAAAGGGGCAATACCTCTACACTTGAATCTTAATATCTTTTGTTCTACGATCCTGCCGAAAACGAAAAAACTGGACAGCAGCAGAATCTCACTAAAATATTTCTACAACCTGAATAATTAGGTTAACAGTTAGCGACAGTCTACGTTACATTGGCAATGAGTTTAGACATATGGGGCAGTTTGTCACTGTTCAATTTGTCATTTCTTTATACCACAATCTGTTTATGTCAAGGAATTTATAGGTAGTTTTATATAGTACACGAAATGACAATGAAGCAGTCAAAAGAAACACATTGCAATGAAGTAAAAGTGTGGACCTTCCTTCATAAAAGTCCTAAAAATATATCCAAAGTCGAGGCATGGAGTTTTTGAGTGAATAGTTAAAGACAATAAAATGGCCGCCCTGTACTTCGATAAAGTGTTGATTTATTTAGTTAATAATAAGAGATAGAAACGTCACGGTTTGTAGAAAATAATCTATAAAATTGTTATCGTAAACATTCTATTATATATATAAGGTAGATATATTTTTAAACACAACTTCACAGACAATATTTAGAATTTTTCTTTTTTCAAGTTTTAGTTTATCTTATTATGTAATAATATAATTAACTTGAGATTATGTTGATATAAATCTCTTGTATTTAGCCTTCTTACCCCGTATTTATGTAAATACATGTAACAAATATTGAGTATGTGGTTTTCTCCCTACGCTGCACTGCATGGAACTTCCAGGGAATGTCTCTATTAATCTTTCTATCTGTGTTACGTCATTTATGTACAAATCGGTTTTAGCTTTTGCGATGTACATATTCTAACTACATTTTAAATTGCGCTTCTAAGACTTTATCTTGATTCTTCAAGTGAAATTTTACTTTTTGGCGCATGTATGCCTGAAAGGCATTTTTTATTTTTTATAATCTGTTATTTGTCTTATTATGAATTCAATGTTTTTTTTATCTCTGCTTGCCTTTAACGGTTTGTTCCTTAAACAGTCGGTCAACTGAACAATCTGTTCTGTATAATATTAATTTAAATTTTCTTTTTTTTTAGACTGCAAATATGCGTAACACTTTGTGATGTGAAATGAGCCGTGTCGAAATGATACAGGTTATTTTCAGTTTGTAATCTTAAGTACCTATGTTTTTGCTTTTTTCCGTTATGTGCGAAGTATATTTGTGTATTTTTCATTGGGGTAGAAATCTTGAGTAAATTAATAACGAAAGTGTAGATTTATTTATCATAAAACGCATGTTATCTCATTGTATTTACTTAGGTATTAGAAAAAATAGACCCGTTTCTCCTTAGAAATCCATAGTCATCCAACTACTTTTATTAAAACTAAGTAAAATTAACAACTGCCTTTTTTGTATAGGATGCTGTAATCAACGAGCTAAAAACGAAGTCTCAGGCCGTCGGCGAAAAGAAACTCCTTCACCAGGACGAGGTATACAACGGTGCTCTAGAAGACATACTGCACGGGCTCCGGAGTGAGCCCTACAGGCGCGCAGACGCCGTCCGCAGGTCCCATAGGCGACGCATCAACTCCCACAGACTATCCAAGGGACTGGAGGAGCTAGACGTATGATACGAGCCCCCCTCCAGTGACCCACTGGACCCACAACCCGACCCTGTCAAATCCCTCAGCTTCACCGAAGACCCCAAAAAGAAACGCAGGAAAGACTTAGAAATGGTCCACAAGAAGCAGTTGATATCGATATACAATATCGATGTTAGAGATGACCACGCGCAAAGTCGCAGGAGACCGTCGTCGTACAAAGTGGCGCCCTCTGAGTGCGAGGCGGAGGTGGAGGAGCGGTGTGAGCTCATCAAGTCGACTTATGACGTCATAACGAAATATACCCGAGCCATGTTCGATAAAGATAAGCATGAAACCATTGTTTAAACGATTTTGGAAAATGATATTTTGATACATTCTCTGTTAATTGGTTAATGGACCATTGTATGCATGTATGCCTATAACGTTTACAGTTTTACAGAATTTTAGCGTTAACGCGTTTAAAAAGTGATATTATGGAACATTCTCTGTAAAGTGGTTAATTGATAATCATCATCGTCTGAACGTGCCTACGATATTTGCCTAAATTTATACAAAATAGAAAGCATTTTTTTACATTTCAAAGTGCTACTTGAAACATTTTCTGTAAACTGGTCAGTATAAAACGGCCATCGTATTAACTACGATGATTTGATGACGAATTGATGTGTCTACGATATATATGCCTAAAATCTTATTCAATTTTACCGGTATTATAATTATGTAATATTAGGTGCTTACCTATGAAATTGGCGATTAGTTAAAAAAGTTCAAAGACAAAATTAATATAAAAGAATTAAGGTTTTAAAACAACTAACTATTTTCAAAGTACCATTTATAAATTAAATAATGCTTGCTAAATGCACGTTGTCTCAATATTTTGAGAGCACAGTAGTGTAGAAACTATAAAAATGTTTTTTTTCGTCACCGAAAATCGCCATTTTTTCGTTAAAAAAATACTTATTTTTTATTTTTGAAGGCTACACTTATCCCAGCGTGTTATTCTTTACCATATGTATTTTTGAACATATTACGCATAATATTTCACGATTTTCAGATAATTTAGTTTTTTTTTTGTAGGAAAAATTGACCCATTTGACCACTAAGAAAACGCCAATACAGTAATTTAATGGAACCCTACTCAGTCAGTTTTTACATGAGAGACATGACATCACTAATTCATGAAAGACCTTGAATGTAGCTAAAAAATTATATATAATTTAATGGAAATATATAATTTTTGGGGTAATATTATTCTGTTGAACTTTCAAAACTGAAACGCCAATTTCATAGGTAAGCACCTAATATTTGTGTGATTCGTGACGGAATATACAAAATTTACCATTCTGTGTTAGCTGGTCAAATGAATAAGTATTTTACACACACGCATAGCAAAAATAAGACCAGTTTACTTTCCGCGATATTTAATACGCCTTACATTTATTCTAAACGAATGTTTTCTGAAACAGTTTACATTTTACTGCATTTATATGAAGTGTCCGTCTAAAGATGTAATAGTTTTGTAAAATTAAGTCTACATGTAATATCCACCAGACAAAATTTTGCCATTGTAAGTCCACTACAGAGTTATAAATTTTTACCATTTGTTAGTTTTATGTAGCTAGATTTAGTAATGGCCTCTAAAATTTAGAACGCACAGTTTATGCTTCGGATATTTAATCAGAAATGTATCGAATACATTAAGTAACATTGAAACAGTGCCCTTAACTGTATATTTAAGCATTTGTATATGTCACCATAAGATCGCCTAAACCGTAATTCCATGAAAACCCGGAAAATCGCGTAATCGTAAAAAGTTTCAGTCTGTAAAATCTCGTGATTTCGGAAAACCTCGTCCACATTCGGATGAACTCGTTTCATACATATTATGTGGTTTCTGAAATTTTATGAAATAACGCGTTTATCAAGTTAAACAGATTGATTAATAATATTGTATGGCATTTATACATTTTTACGCATTTTTGTACCTACTGGACGGTATTGTGATAGTTCAAACGTATTTGTAATATTGATTTTGCATTTTAATATTATAATTAATAATAGTGTATGTATTGTTTTTGAATGAATATAGTTTGGTGGTTTTCAGAGCTGATTTAAAAAGTATTTTAATTTGTTTTTTTTTTCTTGCAACGTAGAGGAAATAAGACCAACCTTGCCTTACTTTTTATTTTATTATCAGTTCCGAAAATTCATGCTCAAGGTCTGGTTGAAAGTGCCAAGG
Source organism: Coleophora deauratella (assembly GCA_958295455.1). NCBI lineage: Eukaryota > Metazoa > Arthropoda > Insecta > Lepidoptera > Coleophoridae > Coleophora > Coleophora deauratella. Next base: position 2,794,638 of record OY282400.1, on the reverse strand, counting down.
TCTTATATTTGTTAACTGTGATAGTTATTGTACATCTGTAATTTTATAATTGTACACATATAAAATTACAGATGTACAATATTAATTGTACACAACCAACTAATAAAATAAAGAGTAATCTCATGAAGCATTCCACCTACAGGACACAGGTTATTGTGATGGTTTTAATAAATGAAAAGATATGAAAATAACTACTGAAGTATTCTACTGAAGTATTGATACCGAATATCTACTACATACTCGTGTTTCTAAAAAAATAACGCCTGCTGTGTAAAGTTCGCCGTTTAATTTTCATTTGTCATGCCTATTGGGTATTTTTGTTTTAAGCTTTGTTTGTTGGTTTTAAGTAAATACATGTACAATACGGACCTGTAGTAGGAGTCGTCACCCGTATCTATTGTATTTTTATTGTTCTTAAGTCATTGTAACAAACCTTTTTCAGACTTTAAACACTTTCAACCAGTTGACCAGTGATTGAATAATGTAAATACGATTATTACTGATATTTACAGCCCGTCTTGGATAGTAACTGTAACATGACATTTTTGTTTGTTTGTAGTTATTTATAGGATTCTATTCCGATTAGTTTTAGATTTTTAGGGTTTTAAGCACAAAAAAAAACTTTTTACTCAAATATTGGTATTTGATATGGGATATCACATGCACAATTTGCATATATATTTTTGTTTAATTTGTACTCTTTATGCCTACCGATTTAATTCTAATTATTCTTATTTAAATAAATATTTGATTTTTGTTGTAAATATTATTTTACATCAGTAATGTTTAATAAGATTTTTAGTAAAAGAATTTATAGGTTTTCTATATTATGTAAATATATGTAGTATTTCTTATTATTATAGTATACTTCAATTTGCTTGAGGGAATAATAAATAAAGGTATTCTGTCATAACATAAATATTAGATTTCATAATAATATATACTTACATAATTTTTAATTAATAAAATTATTAATATTTTCGATAGAAAAATTTCCATTTATTCAGTTTATCTGTCAGTATTGAAATAAGTAATATGTTTATGTATTTTTATACAATATACTAAGAGTGCTGATGCGCACATAATTTCTACTTTGCAAAGTCATGACTTATGCCTTATCAAAACTTAGTAATTAAAAATTCACTTCACAGGGTTACTTTGCACAATGATGTTATAAAAATTGATTGAAATGTTTTAAACCAAGGATATTTTTATCATTTGTGTAGTTTTAAAGCAATTGTTTTAATTAATAGTTATTTATATGTGTAGTTTATTTCTATCAACAAATATAAGGAGTACCAACTGTCATTCAATATCCTTATAAGTTTTTTACATTTTTGTAAACAATTTTGTAAAACGTACCAACATTACTTCTTAGATCTTTATTGACGTGGCCAGCTTTACTCCTCATATTATGTTATTGGAATGAACAACATTGATAAAAGTTTATAGTGATGTTTTTTCTGTATAGTTATTATAAATTAATGTATAATTTAAAATTATATCAAAATAATTGGGTTTTTAAACTATAATTATTTCTTTGGTATTGCATGTACGCTAGCATTAGATGTTCAGTATTCAGTGATGCAATAAACAACACATTTACTGCAAAACAATATTTTTATTTTATTGTTAAAGAAAAATATAAAATCACAACCGGCAGGTAGTTTTCAAAAATGTTTATCAAGATTAATTCAATTGTAAAAGTTATGAAACTTCAGGATATTTTATCATTCCTTGTGCTGTAAAAAACGTATATCCTTAGGAAGATGGCAAACACCTGTAGGTCTATTTACAATATGATTTACATTATTCATTTTTTTTTATGGCAGAGGTGGCAAACAAGCAAATGGGTCACCTGATGGTAAGCGATTACCACCGCCCACAGACACTACTTAAAGTATTAGCCTACACCTACAATACCTAATCTGGACAAGCCATACGTAATACACAAAATTCTTGACCTTATTAACTTTGCCTGAACCCTTTGACTGCCTTAATCTCAAATGCACTTTCACACATGAATAACATTTTTAACTTAATACAACTTATCAAAAACTACATAATATAGGAAAATTCCCTGCTGTACTGCAAAGAGCCCAAAAGTATCTAGTAACTCTATCACGTCAAAAAACTTAAAGTAAATAACTAACTAATTATCTGGTTGACATAACCATATCATCGAATATACCTTGGATTCTCTTCACAATGGTGTCTACCTCAGCCATGGCTCCCGTACCGGTATCCCCACACACCAGCTTCTTATGTATAGGCGGGATCTCGATATGGCCCCACTCCTTAAGTCGAGATATGTGTGTTGAGGTTATCGGGTGATCCCACATACGTGTGTTCATTGCCGGACAGAAGAGGAGGGGCTTACTCATGTCCCATGCTCGAACCGTACTGGTTAAAAGGTTGTCACATATGCCCTGGAATTTAAATGAGTTAAGTTTTACTGAAATGCTGCTAGTGTGGGAATTCTGTGACATATGATGATTTATCATTTCTACTGCACAGTGCATGATTCCTTAGCCTAGGCAATGTCTTACAAGTAAAAAAATTACTTATTAAGGTTTAATGTATTTATAACACTCTTGAGCTCACCGCTACACAGCACTGTGGAGGTGAAGATTTTTCATGATGATAAGATAAAACATAGGATGAACCTTCAAGATAAGGCTTTCATAAAGTCAAAGAATAGTAACCCCGCGTCAGACTGGCGACTTTACCAAAAAAGGTTAAACACAGGATTTTGTTTTAAAAGCAAAGGTTTAGTTATTAACGTAGAAGTCTTACCTGAGCTATTTTAGCAAGCGTGTTAGCGTCTAACGGCGCAATTACTAGCATGTCTGCCCATTTTCCGAGCTCCACGTGAAGCACCGGGTCTCCTTTCTGCTTCCAGGCCTGCCACTCGGAGCTCTCGTCATCGACCAACACACTGGGGTGCAAATCTGACATTTCAAAGAAGTGTTTCGCATGTTCTGTAACTATGAGACGCACCTGCAGAAGATTGAGCAGTTATTTCACTTTACATATCGGGTTTAGTTCATTGTTTGTTGTGATCAAAACATAACCTCAATAAAGTATTTGCTAGTCGCATCTTTCAGGTCCACTAACGCCCTGGTGAGCTGGGGTATTTTTAAAGCTGCGACGCTCCCTGTGGCGGCAATCAACAAATGAAATCGTCGCTTGTCCATATTTTTTCTTTTTCTATATTTTATATAAAAACAAAAACTTGACTAGCTTTTACTACCTACAAAAAACATTGCAAAATGCAAACAAAAAAGAAGTGCAATTTTTTAATCAGCTGTTTATGACATTTTAGACTATGTTGCCAATAAATAAAAGTGTCAGTCATGTATGATAGATAACAGATCATTGCAATTTGCAGTCATCCAGTATGCAAACTTTTAACAGGCTAACAGCTGATATTTTTCATTTTATTTCAACTATTTTTATTCAAAAGAAAGTCCTACCCAACATCAGTCACACACACGTCACACGACACACCACACCATAGAAATTATAAAAATCCTTTACAAATACAAATACTTTTCATAGAACAGAAAAGCGGAATGCCGTTCTAGCTTGCCGCGGCAGGCTGAACTGAATGTAAGTACATTTAATTTAACACGAAACGAGCGTATTTTTTCCTTATAACAACATCAAAATGTAATGTCATTGTCAAGATGAATCCGTTGTCGGCCCGTTCGAGTCGTTCCCACCGCCACCCAAAAAAAATCAGTCGATTTTTCTACGTCGTGGGGTTAGTGCGCTTGGTTCGTAGAAAAATACCTTTTATTTACGTTATTTTTCTTGTCGATTATCATGTGTATTCGTTGTAATGATAATCAAAGATAGTGTAGTGACTGTGAAATTTGTGTAAAATGTGTCAGTAATTGATAAATGTATCGTTAAATTGTGAAATTGAAACATTTTACCATGGATGGTAACGCGAAATTTTACGAAGGCTGCGGCCAAGAAGGGCCGATTAGATGCATATTTCTGTGTGAGTTCCACCCCACGGCTGGTCCCAAAATCACGTGCCAGGTGCCAGACAACTACATTTCGAAAGATATTTTCGATACCGTCAGTCATTACATCATTCCGAAAGTGCAGTTGCAGCGATGCACTTTAACAGTGTAAGTTTACTTTTATGTACCCACGCCTTATCAGCAACCTTGAACACAATTTGTTTATTTACATCTCTGTTGACAAATTAAAAACAACACCGTCAACAGTATGTAATGAAAATAAATGAAGAAACGAAGAAACTGAAATCAAACTATAAACACATCGACGTAGACAATAACTTTGCATGTTCACATACCTATGTACGATTAACGTCACTTAACAAATTTATTTTAAAAATATTTTTTATTTTAGGTGTCATTCGTTAAAATAGTTCAAGCTCTAACGTAAAGCAGTAAAACAAAAATCGGCCGATTTTCATCTAACAGACTTCAGAGTCGCCGGACTCGCTGACGAATCTACGTACTAGAAAGAAAAAAATATTGACGATTTAAAAGCATGTGTAAAACATCTACTTAAATAAATAAAAAAATCTGGAACTAAAGTTTTTTTTTTCATTGAACAAACAAGGGATAAGCCCGCCTTTGTACTTCCATTTTTTATTCCAAATCGTTATGTTCTATATAAATTTTGCCATACGATCAAGAGTTCACTTTTTCCCATCCCTCGGAAAACTTAAATTTCCATGGGACTTCAAGTATTCTAGGTATATACATATTAGAGATAGGACGGATATCCGGTTACTATCCAGTATCCGGCCTATCCGGCCAATATTTTGGTATCCGGCCGGATACCGGATAGTAGCTTAATTATCCGGCCCCGCCGGATAGTTAGAATATTGTAAATAATCATCGAAAACATACAAAATAAAACCAGTTTTAATCTAGCCCAATGGCTCTTTTTAATGAGGTAGTAATTATGGTTTTTGAGCGCCGAGGTTCCTGCCTTCTTCCTAGTGCTACCTCGAGAAACTTTCACCTCGCATAAATGAAATTACATTTAGCGAACTGTTGCTCTTCGAAGAAATACGTCGGTACACTTGTCAGGTGACTTGTCGGTACACTTACCATTTTTACTCGGTAGGTGTGATAGGTGTCAGCCCGAAGGAAGCCCGAATCAATCCAAGAGGTCCCGAACAAAAAGCGCGAGCACCACCGCCGTGTTAGTACTGCACTCAGTCACGTCATAGCATTCAAGGATGCCTTGCAGGCATTTTAGACGATCGGATAATTTGGCCGAATATTCTGCTATCCGGCCTGTGGCTTGACCGAATATTCGGTATCCGTTTATCCGGCTAAACCACTATCCGTCCCATCTCTAATACATATATGCACAGCAATGTAAATAAATAGGTTCACTGTCGCTGGCGCCAACTCCGTAGGGCCTGGGGGTGCCCCAATGACATTATCAGAGGGGCTGAGCCCCCCCAATATTTTATATTAAAATACTTGTATCAACGATAACGACAAAAACGATATCAACGTGGGCGAAGCCTTGGGCGAAAATATTAGGTAAATAAACAATAAAATATTCCGCTAGCCCCCCCCTAAAATTTTTATGAAGTCGGAGATTGCCGGACACCCTGTCGACTAATTATATGCGAAAAATCACGACGTCGACGGCGACGACGAGCTCAAAGAAGGACAAATAATATTCCTTCGCTCGCCCTTAATTATTTATATGCAAAAATAGGTAGTTTGTGGTGATATTATAATTTAATTATTATGATTTGTTTTAAATACACTATTTGTGAGCACTTGGCTCAGATAAAATGGTGGTAACTTACCAGGGTAAAGTAAAATTTCTGCCACGAACCAACCTGAGTCCTACTAATTTAGACGCTGCTGGGAATCGTACCCGTGAGCTCTTGATGTGGACTAACCACTACAGAAGCGGCTTGAAATGTGACATAATGTGCTTACTTTAGTTAGGCTTGAGTCAGGCATCGACAAGCGAGTATTAAATAATATTAACGTATACTAACTTTCTACTATTTGTCTTGTTTTACCACCACTGTTAATAATGCCAGAATAAGGTGCACATCAGGAGCTCACGGGTTCGTTTCCCGGCAGCGTCTAAATTTGTACGACTCGAGTTGGTTCGTGACAGTAATCGTATAGATAGTATCATTAATGCGTAAATAAAATAAAAGTACCAAAGTTCAAAAATAAACGAAGTATAATAAAAACTATTCACGCCGGTCTCCTTACAGCACCCTCCTGGGCTCCAAGATCCTGGGCTTCCCGGTGCGCATAGACAACAAGAAGTACGCGCGGAACGCGTTCTACTTCAACCTGTGCTTCGTGTGCGATGCGTGGGCGCGCACTGTGCACCTGGAACCGCTGGTCAAGAAGCTTACGGAATACTTGGTGAGTGGTATTTGGCTGTAGCTCGTAATGAAATGGGGAAGAAAACTTTTTGAGAGTTACAACCCCGGCGCGGAAAAATTGGTTAATTTTGTTGGAAGACGTCCATCCGGCCGTCCGTTTTTTTTCACTTTTCCTCTTTTTATGATTTTACTGGCAAGTAATCGTTGAGCATAACGTTACATGAAGTTGAATGGTAAATAAATTCGTTTTTTCGAGTAAATAATTTATTGGTTTAGTTGTTAAGGTAGCATATGTAGAGTGACCTTTTTTAATTTATGTAATCGAGTCACCTTTAGAAGAATATTTGCAGAGTCTGGTTGCGACTCGAACACAAAAGGCTTTCGGTCTAAAAGGCACTATTTCGAAACAACGAAATCATCGAGATCCATCCTATATCGATGTCGAGATCAAATAAAGGTGTATATTATTTGACGGTACACATAGTGTTTTGTGTCTGATGAAATATTGATATAAATCTAATGTGATCTAATACAATCAAAATAGTTAAATCGAATTTAAACCACATGTGTGGTAGGTTCGTTTCTAATGTCAGTGGCCGAATAGATATCTATTATTACTTTTTATTAATACTCTACTGGCTCTATGAACTGATGTGGTGTCACTGCACTTGTGTTCTTTTTTTTGTTTTCAGTCCTTACTAATATTGTAAATGTGAGTGTTCGTTTGTCCTTCTTTTACGTCGCAAAGGAGTAACTGATCGATCCGTTGGGAAATGCCAAAGTAAAAATATCGATTTCCCTTGAGAATAAGACTGGGGACCCCAAAAATTATGCAACTTAACAAAAAAGTTGTATGTCTTTGTATGTCTTGCTATAAATACTCAACCAATTTCATTGTTTGGAACAGAGCTCAGATAGACGGCGGGAAACGGGGGTATTTTTATGAAAAACTTTGCTTGTGGCTCGCGCACTGCGTAACGTCAGCAAGTCATAAAAACGCAATATCCACGCGGACAATGCCGCGGGCAAAAGCTTGCATTTTTTTTAAATAGACATATTGGCCTCTCCTATAAAAATAATGGCCATCTTCTTAGTATTAGTATTTTAGCACATTACGTCAAGCGTTAATCCTCTGGCACCTCTAACGCCTGTGATCTTTCCAGCTCTCCATGGAGCTGGAATCCGAGTGGCTGTCAAAGCAGTCCACATCCGGCGACGCGAAGGAGTTGAGTGGCCTGATGCGGCAGGTCATGCAGGACATCAACTGCAGGCGCATGTGTACTTTGACAGGTCAACATTTTTAAATTATTTGACATTAAAATTAAAAATATTTATTCGAAGTGGGCAACACTGAAGAATTTTCGAAGACCTTTTTTAGTCTACTTACTACTCCGAAGTTTCTCGCTTGGAATTCACACACCTATAGTCGATTTGAGAAGTGTTTGCGAAAAGAGATGAAATATCGGGCCCAGCAGAAACTTCCTCTAATAAAATATATTTTTTATTTTAAGTTATTGTGTACATTTTATGTTACAATAATTTTGGTAAACAAGCGTTATTAGTTATAATTGAGTCTTGTTCGGGCAGCGGTCGAGAGTGGACGCAGCCGCGCCGTTGTCGCCGCGCGGTCCATCCGGCGCGGGTGTGCTTTTGTTTAGAAACTCCTTTGTTTTAGTTTATTGCAGGACCCTTGCGCCCGAGCGCTTGCTTTACGATAACTTGACTGTGACAATGGCCCTTGCGCCCGAGCGCTTGCGCATCCTAATCGCGGTGTGACGTAAATTAAGTTCGAGGTGAAAATTAAGATTTATTGACAATAACTTGTGATAATATCGTATAAACACCGCCGCAGTGCATACGCGAAAATTCAAAGGTGTTTTGCAGAGGAGAAGAAAACAACCATATGGAATCCGGTGAGACCGTTCTGATTTTGCAATGCTTGATTTGTACTGACAACATTTGCAATCTGTAAAACTTTTTAAAACAATGATGATGGTAGAAAGCAATGACATCGGAGATGATCTATCTCTGTTTGATATGAGTTTTTAATAGATAGAAGAAGACCTAGGTAGGGATACTACACTATTACAGGTACTTGTTTACATTGTTCACTCAACACAATTTATATGTTTGTGATTATTGGTGCGTGCCAAGGGTCATGGGTGTGTTTTTTATTTATTTCACGTGCTTTACGTGTTGTGCTCCTTGGTTTTCTCGTGTCATTAAAGCAGACTAAACGCGAAGCTGATTATAAAATCCATAAGTGTCCACCTTTCAAAAAAGTTTCGTTCTAATTTCAAGAAGCTTCGACACAGCAGGACATCAGTTGCGGATTCTGAGAACCAAAAAAAATCCTCGCTACCTACTCAAGAATTTCTAACAACGAGGAAGAAACATCTGTAGGCCATAAGAATAATGGCCAATGGCACTGAACGTTGATATGCGAACAAAAAGACAAACTCAAAAGTGTGAATGTTATTATTTTATTTCGTTTATAACATGCAGTGCTATGGTTACATATAAGTTTTTTGTGGAAATAATATTTTCTGTGCATTTTAAAATATCATCTCTAGACTGAGAGTGAAGTGTATACAGATAATGCAGTGTTATGTGATACCGAATTACTGCACTAAAAATCATAAATACATAGTTAGGTTCAACTTCAGGACTGTGCTGTTATTCTTATAAATTGCTGTATTGTATTTTAGACAAGACATGAGACAGCCTTAAGTTACAGTTAGGCGACGAGATTCCCAGGAACGCAAACAGGATGTAAAAAATGAGTATTTGAATACCACTTTCTACGCCTTTTGAATTGTATAATATTGCGCCGCGTGCAGCTTACAAAAGAATGCCCACATCTGGTCTAGCATGGTTGGTAATAAAGTTAAAGTTGTAACAAAAACCAAGAAACCATTAGAGTGGATAGTGTAATTACGAGAACAAAGCTTTAGGCCCGATTCAATAACATCAAAATTACGAGACATTCGACGAAACACGGAAAATACAACTCCGAAAAAAGGAAAAACAGTAACACCGATGCAGGACAAAGAATAAAACGTCAAGTCGCAACGGATTAAAGAGCACAGCGCATCCATCCGATAACTTGATACATGATATCTCCGCAGAATACCTACTGATAAAGCATAGAACCTAAAAAGACAGTACAATGGAATCTGAAGACACCCTTCTACTGCAACTACTTCAAAACAAGCAGTCATACTTTCCTCCCTGTAAATGTTACACACCAAGTATAGTATCTATCTTCCACATGCTGACTCGTTGCTGGTATACTTGTCGGCCCTATCCATCCCCCCGCCCCCATCCCGACTGCAAAAGCCACCTACACTCCTGATCCTATCTACGTGGCCACTGGTGTCTTGGGTAGATCTCAGCTGCATAGAGGCACAAGGACGAGAGTTGATACGCCCCCAGGTGAACGGTCTCCTGTGCTGCCGGCAGGATTCAGTAAATGACCTCGGAACCTGAGGCTGTGTCACCCACGTACCCTCAGGATCCGGTTGGATGCTGGATACCGTCACGGTGCTCGAGCCACTCACTTAGGGTGTTACAACTTCGCCCATGATCCCTTATGCTCTGACCTCAACGCCCCTGCAGAAGAACTTCTGGTCAGTGAGCCACCGGAACGGAACGGAACAAGCGTTATTAGTTATAATTAGTTTTATAGTATAGTTGCATGCTACGATAAAAGAATTTGGGAATATTTTCAACTAGTCTACCTTGTATTCATTCTTTCTTACAGTTTGCGGATGAAAGATAAACGATTTATTTATTTAATTTAAAAAAAAATCAGTCTTAAAATCCATTAGTAAGTATCTCGAAAAAAAGTATTAAAAACTGGGGAAATGTGGGTGCTTTCTTGGTAACTGATAATAATAAGTGCAAAAGTTTTGTAGAATAGTCTATAGTCTATGAATGTGCTCATGATAACAAAGAACTTTCCCTAAGAAACCCATAGTCAAATCGCAAAAAAAAATTTTGAGTCTCCATACAAATCGATGAACTGACCGGCCAAATTAGTATGAAGAGTCCAAATTTTTTTTGCGATTTGACTATGGGTTCTTTAGGGAAAGTTGTTCGTTATCATGAGCACATGCATAGCCTTTCGTATCAAGAACTAATTTAGGGTCACCCTATATATATATATAAGTAAATACGTAAGAGCAGTCTTTTTAACCGACTTCAAAAAAAGGAGGAGGTTCTCAATTCGTCGGAATCTTTTTTTTATTTTTTTAATGTATGTTTACCGATTACTCGAAGACGCCTGAACCGAGTTGGAAAATTCTTCTTTTGTTTAAAAGGGTATACTTCACAGGTGGTCCCATATAAATTTTATCGAAATCGATTCAGCGGGTTTTGAGAAAATCAACAAAAACATAGCAAAATTGGAGTTGTTGCGATTGAAGTCGGTTGTTTTTAACGTATTCAGCGTGGTCAATTATGAATCCAAAGAAACACCACTAAAGAACTTTGATACAAAGACGTAGACGATTTCTTTTAATCGAATTGCCTATTTGGATTTCTGAGACATTACAAATACGAATAGTTTATTGTATTGCTCACAAAGACAATGTTTGCCCAAAGTTCGCTCACTGTACCTTAAATAATTGTATTCCATTTACCTCTGCTTCTGTTCGATGTTCCTTACAAGCGACTATAATACTAATTAACATAAGTAATTAGAAAAGTTACTAGTAACAGTTTGTCTTGAAAGGACACGTTTCATTTTGTGCCTGGACATTACGTAGTACGAAAAATATAGAAAAATATAGGCTTTCTAGGAAAAATAATGAAAAAAATATTAGAAGCAGGGTTGCGTGGTTCAAGCATAATGTTTTGTCAGCACTTTTTACAATATAAATGCTAACACTGAAGCTTGCAATAGTAGGTCACGTTCAGAAATTACGGCTTCATCCAAATATTCCTCAGATGCTTTCTCTGACTCTGATTGACTGAAGACCCTTCTCTTCTGAGTTCTGACTTCTGACATTGGTGTACGAGTTTTAAAATCTGCGGATATGCCTTGCCTCTTTTACAGGCATAACAGCTGGTTTTCGAGTTACTTGTCGGACAACTAAATTATTAATTTCAATGGTATGTACAAAATCTAGTTTCTGAACGTAAAATGCTCAAAATTGCGCTCGCTTCGCCATGTTGGGTGATTTATGTGTTGCGATTGTTAAATCTGAGAAACTAGATGAATCTCGCAACGAAGGTAAATCGAAGGAAATGTACAATTAGAAAAGACTATGTTTCTAATGACTTATTTATGATGTTTAGTACACAGACCAGGTCCAAGCTCCATAGTCCCGTGAAACGTCTCCTTTTAATTAAATCTTATGTAAAGGAAGACTGGATTGAGTGAAAAGTAACAATTTTGTTTTTGTAATTCATTAAACTGAATCATTTTTCCCATAAAACGTATAAACATAGCTAACATGGTTAAGAAACACCATGAAATCAAAATAGTTATGTCATGTTAAGTAAAAAATTCTCGACTCGTTTTAGAGCTACGACGCTACAGACTGAAATACAGACACATACAGCCTCAAAACTTATAACTTTAAAAAGTTTATTTTGTGTCGGGGTTTGAAAAGAGGCTGACAGGACAAGGCACATACAATGAAGATACTAGTAAATTACCGTTATTTGGAACAAATGTTCCGTATAGGACCGAGGAAGAATTTTCCAAAAATAGAACCGTAAGGTTTTAGAGGTCTTAATGTTTTTTTTTTTCATGAAAATACTGGTGGACTAAAAAATCGACTCAAGATTTGTTGCTCGACTTTTGAAAAAATAACTCAGTCTACAAAACTGCTAAACACTAAAAGCAAAAAACTAGAAAACCATCAAACTAAAATCATAAACAGTAAACACACAGTTTTGAACTTTTGGTTTAGTTTTATTTTGCTAGATTGAGTTAATTTTCCAAAAGTCGTGCATGAAACTTTGAGTCGATTTTTTTTCCATGAGTATAGTATCCCAACGGATTCAGTAGGCAGTTTATGTACAAAATCGGCGCGGACAAAGTCGCAGCACTCCAACTAGTTGTGTAAAGATATCTTAATTACCGACCCACTTAACTATGAGGCCATTAAGTGAGTTTGCAAGTTAAATGTTTAATCTCGTTTGGTAAATGTTCCAGAGTCTATTTTTGATTATGATGAAGTTAATAATTCTATAAAATTGAATATAGTAATAGGATCTTTACAATTTTAAAGCGGTTATAGGGCTCCAGTTGTGGTCTCTTATGGAAGTTATTTCAAAGATCCACATACTTCACTAAAAATGTATTGAAAATAATCAACTATATCTACAAAACGTCTTAAAAGAAGAATTCAATTCTGTTCAATATTTCCTATTTGAAAAAAAAAACATGTTAGAACTAAAAGAAAAGACGATACAATGGGCGGCCTTATTGCTAGGTAACAATTTCTTTCAGACAACATTTATGTAGGAAAACAACGATAGATAAGACAGTTATGTTAACAACCCATTTCATCCCCACTGCAGGGGCACGGGTCTCTTCCCATAACTCGGGAAGGTTAGGCCATACTGCACACACGGGGGCCAAGTCCGGATTGGTGGAGGTTGTGGGGCTAGTGGCCAACCCCAGTGTCAGAAGTTTTCAAGCCGTCTATAAGGCCTCCGACATGGCTTAACGACGTTATGTGTTCTGTGTTAACGACTGCCATCTAGCGATCAGGGCTTTCAAAACATTCCAACTCCGGTTTTGAAAGCCCTATAAGCGTTGCGAAGCACGGAAACGGTCGATATAAATGCCAGCCAGGTAATGACCGTGTCTGTAGTCAGTTAACCTGCGTGATCGACGCGATCACACAAGCCGCACTGAGCCACGACCGCTTTCGACGCCAAAGTTAAGACAGTGTTGAACAATAAAGAAAAACTGTTCACAAGTCATCGCTTTCATGGTCTGTTTCCAATAAAACAAATGAAACCATCTGTTTTCTGTCTAGAAAGTTTACAAAACAGTTTTGATACAAAGTATCTAATATAATAATATGCGTAACTCTGGTATAAATATTCAGATTAGAGTCAAAACCACTCAAATATTTGCATAAATACCAGTCCTTGGTTCATATTGGTTTAAGCGATATCTGTTGCCATTTGCACATACCATTTTATATTGAGCTGTTGTTTAAGACCAAACCATCTTTATTTGTGTTGTGGTGGTGCAAAGCGAGTGTCAAAGTATTGTGGTCATTATGAACAATAGCGATTAAATAGTATCAGAGCTGTAACTATGTTTAGATAGTTGGATAAATTAAATTAAATTATTTGGCTTGCGCTTACTGGAAGTTCATTTGTTATCTTGACAAGACTGATGCTTAGCCCCATTAAAGAAATCAGTAATAATAATAATATCGTAAATATTTCCATGGACAAATCACTTGAATATGAACTAGAGACTGGCATATTAGATATATTACATTCAGACACAGAGCAAACAAATCTACTAATCGCAGGAATGTTTATCCTTTGTGGAAATCGAACCCACGATCCTCGGATCAGTAGTTAGGAGCGCTAACTACTGTGCCTCACGAGGGATATTATCTACAAAATTGCAGGGTTCGCATGATATATATCAATTGATATATATCGGATATATATCATGATATATATCAATTGATATTTATGCTTGATATATATCAATATTGATATTTATATTTTCCTAGCTTCTAAGAGCTGCTTCTTACGAATGAGTGTGCCAAATGCAAAGAATAAAGATATGATTATCACAATAATAAATAAATGAGTTTAGTTTAATTAACTATCTTCAAATTTGCAAAAATATAATATACATTTTAGATTCAGTTATTTCGAAAAAACATATCAGAGCATAAAATTTGAATGTTATTTTAATAAAAATCTTCAAATTATCAAACATATACCTACATTTTAAATTAAGCTATTTCGAAAATCATGTATTAAAGTAAGAAATTGAAATTAGTATGTAATTTTGATAAATATCAAAAATATCAAAGATATCGAAAATATCGGATATATATCAAAAATATCTGATATTTTGATATTTATTATAAATATCGGATATTTTCGAACCCTGCAAAATTGGTCATTGACTTTGTATACAGTACAATATAACAGTAGATTTGATTTTATATTTACTTAGTTCAAGTAAGAAGCTCGTATAAATATTTTTTCGGCAAATTGTATTTTCTATTATTAAGTATTTACAATTGCTAAGCCCTTGTCATTATATCACCTAATTGTAAGGTAAATAAAAAAACAAGAAACAGAAGTTGTTGTAAGTATAAATTCCATTTAACGGGTTTACATATATTTTGTTACACACTCTGTCTTGTCGCTTATGTATGAGCGAATTTACTCTGTTTTCCGCTCCTTATCAATAACACATTTTTGTGTTGTGTGTGATTCACACAATAGCAGAACTCTGCTATAACTCTCAGCACTTATTTTGTTATTGATGTTTTTCTACTGATGTGGAGTCAGAAATAGCAAAACTTTTAGAGCCGATAATTAAGTTGTATTTCAAAACATGTGGTTTTAGCATCGTCATCTTAAATGTTTAGTGTAAACAGGGTTTTATTTTAATCATCGTAAAAACTCGATGGGATATCATTGCATCATTGATATCTGCATGTTAAAATTCTCAAACGAGTAGAATGTAAAGAAATTTAGAAACTACGTTTGTATGAAATATCAGAATTTTAACATGTATATTTCAATAAAAAGACATTTTAAGTTTGTTTACGTTTTGATAAGTACCTGACGAAATGGATTATAGAATTATTCTTTGGCGATTTTAAACTTATGAGACGTACTGAATACTCTTTAGCGAGAATAACGTTTACCCGAATTTCAACTTGTCGACTCTATGGACGGCTTTTTATTTGACTAATCTTGTAAACTAACGGTTTAATGGATTATTAGTTTAGTGTGAGGTGCATTGTCTATGATGTTAGTGTATTTAAATCAATCATCAGAATGTATATTCTATTAATATTGTAATAAAAACAAGAATCAATCAAAAATAATAATAACTTTAAAATCCAACGAATCTCACGACACCTCACACTCTAAAATCCATTAAACCGTTTAGGTTACAGAAGCATCCAAATAAACAGACATAGGTACTCAACAGTAACAACAGAAGTTTGCAAATCTCTTTGAATCCGTAAGAAAAGAAAGGTTTAATTTCTTTGAATTCGCGCGAAATCGTATACGAATCCAAATAAATCTGAATACTTCTCTTTTCCTTCACATTTACTTTGAAGGCGAAATATTTTTCTTTCAGTACGTTTTTCCAATAATATTTTAATAAGGATTCATTTGGCTGTAATAAAAGTCGAAATGGATCAGATTGTGATTTACAAGTTAGCAGCCAAACGCGATTTCATTTGCTTACTAATATGTATACAGTTTGTTTGTTTGTTCTTCTGTACACTTTTCGAAAGCCTTTATTTTTTGTCTACCTAACACGAAGTCTTTGTCCCATACAGGATATCACTTAAGAACTGTTAATAGCGTTACAAAATTTCATATTTTGTTAATTATTTAAACGAACCGACTCGTCCCATTGAATATTAACCACAGATTGAGGTAACAAACGCGAAAGGGTTTAAAGTCGATCGAGGCCAGATACAAGAACCGTTTCGTAGCTGCGTGGAACCGGTTCCAGTGTTTATTTCACAAAATACGTTTTGGGTCCAACGAAGTCAGTTTAACTGGTAATAAATTTTCAGTGGGAAGTTTATCTGGCTTTTTAAATGAAACGTAAAGGTCGTTGTTTTTTTTAAGAGAACAGTAAAACTAATACAAGATTTAAAAAATACTTTATTTGTAAATCTCATTTCTAACTTCCTTTTTTCAATAGTCAATATTTTTTTGGAGTATATACAAGATGTAAGATATGTCTGTGAAGTGCCTTCCATCGATTTTACTTGCTGTCATTTCTTTTTTTAATCCACGTAAAAATGCGTGATATATGAAACGTTGAAAAATAAAACTTATCGAATACAAGTAATACTCTGTTTGACATCATCTCATCTGGTGATGTCGAAGAGGGAAGCGAACTTACCAAGATTCCCCAACGTCATTGTCTTTCGTTGATCTTCATGTCGGAAAACATAATGGTGTTAAGATTGATGTTTGGCGTCAACAATGACATTGTAAAGTTCCTACAACTTGGCATTTGTAAATTGAACGCTTCGGAAAAGTACATATTAGAAATAATCGAGGAATCTGAAAATATTATATTTTTATGTTTACTTAATTAATCTTAATTAGCGAGTTTCTCAATATCGAGTGGCATCACAAGGTATACACGGTTGCCTGGTGTTGCACTTTACATCACCCGCGGTCCCTTTTACCTGGACATTTTAGAATTACATCTATGGATTTTTGCAACGCAACCGTCTAAATCAGATATGCATAAGTCTAAGGCGATTTACTTATAACTAATATGTCTTGCATTTAATAGATTTTCTTTACGTTTACTAAGTTTTACAACAAATCTTGATCGGATAACTTGTATTAGTATCAGATACTATCTTACTACATTATCGTGTAAAAAAACAATATCGATAATGAATTTCAGGAAAGTGAAATATAATATTTTCCGAAAGTATCGTTAACACAGACAACCTCATTATGCCCCTCATTTGTTGCGTCTTTCTCCGAGATATATTCGCGAGATTTCTGATACGACTGCCCAAATAAGAGGATCAAAATTATTGGAAAATGACTTACTTTCATTCGTCTTTTTATTTTTATTAGGTACTTGTGAACAATTTATGTAATACTTTTCAGAGATTTTCTTAAAGAGGATTAAAATTATAAGAAAATATTGTATTGTATATTTTTCTGTTATTTTGTTTTGCGTCAATATTTTTATGAAACATTTATTTTATTGATGTTTCCGGTAGCTATTGTATATCACTATAATCGTAATATCACGAAACGTATACTTCATTCCAATCAAAAAAACCAAAGTTAAACAAACTTACTATGGAACTGACACATGTCAACGTCAGTTGCATACTAACTTTGTTTACCTTTTGCTTTTTTTTTGATTGGATGAACTACATATAATGTCCCATATCTCGGGAAGATTGGGCCAGTATGGAATACTTTACACACGGGCGGGAGCCAAACTTGGACCGGTAGAGGTTACTATAGTAACTGTAGAATAATATTATAGGTAGTCACATATCCAGTATTAATAACGACTGAACCACTATACCCCCCTCAGGCATTTATTGCTTGAACTGTATTTTATTCATTTAACCAGGAAACTGGGGTATTGGTTAGTAACCTACTACCGATAATCTCCCGCTGACTCTATGTTAGACCCTATTGCCTGGTGATACAGGCGACAAAATGCGAGAGGACGACTAAGACTCGACTTTTTCACATAATATTCTTCGTCATATTGGATTTCCTTTTTCCTCAAGCTAATGGAAAGTCCTGGAAAAACATGGTCCATAAATGACACGAGTGGATACTGTTTGATGACACATAAGTTATGGCATTATGCTTGTGGTGCGAAAGTAAAAATTTAGGCAGAAGAATTAAAAGAAGTATATTATTTATTATCAAAATTATATACAGGGTGTTACAAAAAGGCGTTAGTAACTGGTTACTCATACAGGAGAAATATTGGAAGAATTTCATCGACGTAGAAACAAATGGACTTCGGGTCAGCGCTCAAAAGTGTCCGAACCAAAGAGTAGTAAAACGCAAAAAGAGTTGTAATTTCGCGCCAGTCTTCATTTGGTCGGCCGGCTGACTGTGCGTCCAAAATGGCGTACTGCGTCGTGAAAAGTTCTAAAAACTATTCAAGTAAAGTGAAAAAAACAGGATGGAGTATCATATTTCCGGTAAGTGAACTCTTGCTTTATCACTAGAACCCCTCCAGAGATTGTAAACATCTTGAAGTTTTGGTACGACAACCAAACAAACAATGTAAGGTGGGCAGGCTCGCACTCGGGAGTGTACAGGTTGGAGTGTGGGGTGAGACAGTGGGGCCTGATCTCACCCATGCTCTTCAACTTGTACATAAACGCACTGATTGTTGAACTCAGCAGCGCTGGTATCGGCTGCTCTATTGACGACAAAATTGTCAATAATATCAGTTATGCCGATGACATGGTGCTGCTGAGTCCTTCAATTAGTGCCCTTAGACAGCTCCTGAAAATATGCGAAGATTTTGCGGTGGCCCATGGCCTCAGATACAATACAAAAAAAAGTGAACTACTCATCTTCAAAGCCGGCAATAAACTACCCAAGGTCGTTCCACCAATATGGCTGGGAGGAAAAGCACTGAGTAGAGTCACGCAATTTAAGTATCTGGGGCACTGGGTCAATGAGGATCTCTCTGATGATCTCGATATAGAGAGGGAGCATGGGAGGAGAATGTTTTTTTATTTGTTTGTAAACTATTTCATAAAAATAAAATACTGTAAAAGGTGGACCCTTTCGGGATCATCATTTTCGTTGAATCTTAATGGAACAGCAATTTTTTTTTTATATTCAAAATGTTCTTGCAAACAAACGACACAGTACATATGAAGAGGCCAAGTTGAGGTATTTCATCGGCATGTAAATTTCACAATAACATTCAACTAAATAAATAACTAAAAGGGCAGGAGAATCATTTTTGGGAAGCGAAAAAGCGAGCGAGCGAGCAGCGGTGGTGCTAATTAAAAATTTACATTTTGAAAGGATGTTTTAATTCATTACCTATTAAAATTTTGCGGTCGACGTCGCTTTAGCAGTCATTGGGGGCTGCACATCAACCACGTATAGTTTGTGTATTGCGCGGTTTCATGTTATCTGGTTAGTTTTACCCAGGGTTCGCATGATATATATCGGATATATATCATGATATATATTAATTGATATTTTTGCTTGAAATTTATCAATATTGATATTTATATTTTCCTAGCTTCTAAGAGCTGATTCTTAAGAATGAATGTGCCAAATCCAAAGAATAAAGATATGGTTACAACAATTATAAATAAATGAGTTTAATTTAATTAACTATTTTCAAATTAGCAAAAATAAAATATACATTTTAGATTCAGTTATTACGAAAAAACTGGGATGTAATATGTAATATGCTGACTCGCAGGTTCGCACGCTGCTCTAGAGTCACAAAAAAAAAAAATAAACAAGATTCTGCAAAAATAAAAAAAATCTTATAAAACATAGCCAATAAAAAAAACATTATAAATGAAAGATACTCCATTACTTCTCTGTCTTCACTCGAAGCTGCGTAAGGTGAAGTACTTACGTTCCAGTCGAAGCTTCGTATGGTGATAAATTGATGCAAACAAAAATCAACCGTAATTCAATGACACACGATCTAAATTCAAATGTGTTGTTTCCATGCATATAACTACGTGTGTATAGGTTAACTGTAGACGCTTTTTCCGTGAATTATGTACTAGACTCGTCGTCCATTTGTTTCTACGTCGATGAAGAATTTGGAATTACCGTCACAGTGTCCTATTATCCGACCATCCGTGTGTCTCAAAACCATTTGCAGAGCAATTAGGAAAGGCACGTGTTGAATATTAAATAGAAGACATTGTTTGTCCAAAATTGTGTCCCCTCGACCTTTATCCCCACCTCAAGCGCGTTTGCTCATTACCACATTAATAGTAATCTGTATACATAAGCCTATCCACAGTATTCTATAGGTATATGTATGTCGTGGCCAGAATGTAGAATTGGCCAGATCATGAAATAATCAGTGTCTGTAATAATGTGTCTATAACAATCTGCAGTTAAAATTGTTATCGTAGATACTCCGATTGTCTGTCTACAAAATGATAAATCATGTATAATAACTACCTATCTATTGTCTATAGAAGATAACCATGTAATATCTAGAATCTAGACGAATTATTCTGCCTAGTAATTTATACGTACCTAACTCTGTTATCTTCTATCAACATCACTTATCGACACTCCACAGATTGTTAAAATACTGTTCATTAAAAGATACGAAAGCTACTTGATCGTGGTTTGCTGTGTTATCTCTATATTTTCAGTTAGCAACAAAGCCTCGTGTTTTCAGAGGCCGAACGTCCATATGAGCCGCCATTCTTTAATTTAGAAACTAAACTGCAAATTGTACGCCGAACTACCGATCAATTTTGTTGTGTGTGCTCGATATCGACGGGGAAGTGCTAACAACTTCTAACTTACAAAGTTTAAAAAACTTAGTTAGAATATATTTCCAGCCAAAATTAATCAGGTTGTGATGGACCTTAATATAGGAGATATTTCCTCGGTGCCTAGCTACATCAATTTTGCGAATTTCAACTTTATTCATATACCAGTAGACGCGCAAATTCATTCTCTATCGAACTACATTCATAAGTCGTTTTCGTAAAAAATGTAAGTTAAGAGTTGTTAGCACTTCCCCGTCGATATGGTGCAAATATTTAAGAGCATAAAAAACATAGACATACCTTGTACACTCTAGTTACTTACTATCAACTTACACTTAACAAAAGTAGCCAAAAACTATCAAAAAAGTAGCCGCCTACACTACACCGTTCAAGGAATGTGTATTTTTATGTCATAAAATCAGTTACTATAATTATGGGCAACATATGGGCAATTACAGCTGCGCTGCGTACTTTTTAACCGACTTCAAAAAAAAGGAGGTTCTCAATTCGCCGGAATCTTTTTTTTATGTATGTTCACCGATTACTCGAAGACGCCTGAACCGATTTGGAAAATTCTTTTTTTGTTTAAAAGGGTATACTTCACAGGTGATCCCATATAAATTTTATCGAAATCTATTCAGCGGTTTTTGAGAAATTAAAAAAAAACATAGCTAAATTGGAGTTGTTGCGATTGAAGTCGGGTGTTTTTAACGTATTCAGCGTGGTCATAGCGTTTAAATCAGATGAATAACTCAAAATGTGATGGTGGCGCTAGTGTACACTCGTTACGGTAAAACCGGGCGGGCGCCGCGCGGTTTTGGTGTGATGGGTTTCATAGTAATCCGAACATTACAAAAAATACCGCTCCCGGAACGCTTTCGCACCGCCCCGCGACCGCCTCTGTGTGTGTTGCGCTTAAATGTATAGTTTGTGCAGCCAACTGTTAACAAGTTGATGGATACCTGTCAACTTGTATTGTTACTTCCTCAGCGGTAGATTTATCAAACCTAAAAACCGGTCAAGTGCGAATGGACTCGCGCACAGAGGGTTCCATACCACGTGTAACTATTACACTGAGAAAAAAATACGTATTCGGGCTACGTAATTTACATAGCAAAACAGTACAGCATGACAGTTGTAGCCGGAACCGTGTCGCATACGTAGCTAGTATTAAGTAGGCGGTGCCATGAAGTTTGTCATCAACCGGCATACGTAAATTACTGCTGTGTTGTTTTGCTACATATGTAAGTAGCTGGTAGAATGGTGTTTACTACGTACATAGGAAGATCTATACAGGCGTAGGCTCCGTAAAGCATGGAATTTCCTACTCATGTACTGGTGATGGATGCGTACATTACTGGTAAGGGATCCGTAAAGCATTGTGGTGCCTAAGTATGAAAGGTTGTTGCACAGGTTCTATACTGGGCTTAGCTCTGTAGAACATTGTGTAGCCTACGTATGAAATGTTGGTTCACAGGTTCTATACTGGACTAGGCTCCTTAAAGCTTGGAGTCTCCTACTTATGTACTGATGATGGATGCGTAGAATACTGGCACGGGATCCGTAAAGCATTGTGCAGTCTACGTATGAAATGTGTTGCACAGGTTCTATACTGTACTAAGCTCCGTAAGGCATGGAGTGTCCTACTTATGCACTGGTTATGTATACGTACAGTAATGCCACGGGATCCGTAAAGCATTGTGTAGCCTACGTATGAAATGATGCTGCACTGATTCTATACTGGACTAGGCTACGTAAGGCATGGAGTCTCCTACTTATGTACTGATGATGAATGCGTACAACACTGGCACGGCATCCGTAAAGCATTGTGTAGCCTACATATGAATTGATGCTGCAGGCTCTGTAAACACATTTTACCCTGTATGATTCCGCAATGATTTTATCTATTAATTACGGATTTAACCTCATCTCGCAATGAATTAATAAGATCGTTGCAGAATCATGCAGGGTAAAATGTGTTTACAGACCCTGCAGCATCAATTCATACGTAGCTATACAATGCTTTACGGACCCCGTGCTAGTATTCTACGCATCCATCATCAGTACATAAATAGGCGACTCAAAGCCCTACGGCGCGACGCTTAGCCCAGTATAGAACCTGTGAAGCAACAATACATACGTAGTAAACTCAATGTTTTAACGGTCCCGTGCCAGTATTGTAGGAATTACATCACCTGTAAATAAACAGCAAATAATAAACATGTGTTTTTGTATTAACAGATAAGGATGAAAAATTAATAATCATACATTATAGAAAATTGAATCACGTTTATTAAAAAAAATGCATGTAACAGACTGAAATATGTAACATTATATTTAATCAAATTAATGTTATTTATTATATTACAATGTCATTAATAATAGATATCTATTATTTCCGCAAACAACAACTATGTCGATTCCGAAATATCTTCTTATAAAATTGTCAATAATTATTTTATACCATGATGCTGAGTTACAATATCTTCAGATTGGAAATTTAACCTAACGCTGAATACCTCAGACGTTGCTTTTGCGTCCCAGATGATAACGGAGTTAACTGTATATTTTTGTAAAACACATCATTTAATATAAACTGATCACGTTTAGTATTCTGTATACCTGAAACAGAAAATAACAAGTCAATTAAAAGTGGCCAAGTGCGTGCGAATTCAAATTTGGGTTCCAGAGTTTTGTCAAAAAATTAAATGTATATTTTAAAAAACAAAATTATTTTTGCAGTTATAAACATTTTGTATGAAAACCTTGAACTTTTAAAAATCCAACTACACATGCTTGACAAAGGGTTCCTTGTTGACTCTGGAACTTTAAAAACATATATATTATTATGTACTTACACTATCTTTGTTGTCGGTTCCAGCTACGGGTAAAGATGACATAGATTCTGTCTCCTTTCCTGTATAATGTCAGATCCCGCTATGAGTAATGATGGCAAAACTTCTACATTGTTCTTCTCTGTTTTTGAAGCAAGGAAATCAGGATCCAGGAGCTGCAATTTATCCAAAATACATTATATAAGGGAAACCTAAGAAATAAAGATCGGCCGCCTTAACCTCTTCGTTTAGTAAGTGCTTCAGTATGAATGAATGGGATCATATGATAGATCTTAATACACTTAAACCATGTAAGGAAGAAGCTATTATAAATAAATGAAATAAAGAAGCTAACTTACCGAATTTGTAATACTATCTTGGAGTTGTTTTTAATGTATTATTGGATTTTCACCCAGTCCCCAATTTTTGGTACTAATTCTTGTAAATCCAGTCTCCAGTAAAAGCAAGAGCTTAATGTTGTTTTCTGAAAAAGGCAATTTCCTTTGTATTTAATTAAAAACAAAGTAAGAACAGGAAGTGAATTCGCGCGTTTTGAAATGCGACGTCGCATCATGAATTTAGCTACTAATATTTATTTTACGTACCACAAACAAATAACTTCTTTCAATCCGGGTCTTACATTTTCACAGTTAGTTAAAAACTCTTCCATTCTTCCATTTTCCAGGCTTTCTTTTTGTAGTAAGGTTCTCTGTGAACGCACGCGGCGGCGGCGCGGGCGCGCGGAACAACAATGTGGGGCACTAAAACAGTGTTGCCCGGTGTGATTTTCATTTCACCCCGTGGCCTCGTCTCAATTTACCCTAGATATTACATATTTCGTAGTTCTTTGAAAATAGTGGTCTATCTTTGAATATTTGTATAAAATAAATTTAAACAAAAATTGTAAAATTTTACTCTTTTGTGATTGCATAGCGGTAAGTCATGGTAAAAAATAAATATCGCCATGTCTTGTGTTTTATGAAAACTTATAACTGGTGTTCTATTGAGTCAATAGGCGTTTTTTCAGAGTTTTCATAAAACACAACAACAAAAAACGCCTATTGACTCAATAGTCGTTTTTTTATGAGTTTTCATAAATTAATTTTTTTACCATGACTTACCGCTATGGGCAGTGGGTTTTTTGGGTTTTAACCCAGTTATAACCCATTATCGTTTATTTTAGTGGGTGAAAACGTGGGAAAGGAATGAGATGACTTAAAATGATTCGGGAAGCTCCACAATATGTTCACGTCCAAAATATCGCAAGGTCTCAAGACTAAAGTCTTTGACCAGTGTGTGTTGCCAGTGATGACATATGGAACCAATACATGATCGTTTACCTACTATGGGCCTAAAAAGAAGGCTCAAGGTTACCCAAAGGACGATGGAGCGTAATATGTTTGGTGTTTTTCTACGTGATCAAATCAGAAATGAGGAGATACGTAGGAGAACTAAAGTAACCGACATAGCTCACAGAATCGCTAAACTTAAGTGGCAGTAGGCGGGGTGCTTTTGCGGGAAGCCGTTGGATGCGAGCAGCACAGGACCAGTCGGTGTGGAAATCCTTGTGCGAGGCCTTTGTCCAGCAGTGGACGTCTTTCGGCTGATGATGATGATGACATTGAAAAGCCTTAAACACAACACCCATATTGAAATGTTTCGAGAAATGCATATCCGACATCTCGGATTTCGGAAAAAAGTATCGTTTTTGTGAGCACCCTTAAAAATATCGAACATGCCACTCATTCAATACATGTTTTAAAAATATCCACCATCTTGAGTTTAAAAACAAAGATCATTTTCGTAATCAGCACCCTGCTAAAACTCGAAAATGATGCCCATGGCGATATTTTTTGACAAATGCATGGTCGCTTTCTTAGATTCAAAAATGGATGTCATTTTCGTAATCAGCACCTCGAAAAATCTTTAAAATGACACCCATATTGATTTATAAAACGCATGTCCACCATCTTGGCTTCAAAAGTAGAAGCTATTTTTGTTCTCGTCTCCCCAAAAATTACACCTATATCAATGTTTTTCGAGAAACGCATACCTATTCATAGGTTTCGCCTTTTAAGACAATGCAAAAATCCACTGTTGCCCTCACCAAGCATTACTAATATGCAGAATATATTTATATATTTATATACCCATCTTTTTACAAATTCGGACTAAATCCAATCAATATGACGTATGGCTTTTAAATAATAAATTATAATAATATAATATATTAATCGTTAATCGTTTTACTATTTTTCTTTCTTCTTTCTTTCCTTCTTTAATCAGATTAAGATTGTAGAGAACTTAAATAAATCGATTAATTTTTAAATCTCGATTACATTTTCAATCGATTGATTAAATGATTAAAAAAATTAATATATTAATGCTATATTGCCAACACTGGTTGATAATTAGTTTACTTAAATCTTACATACAAAGTAAGAAAAAATATGAATTCACAATCATTTAGGTACTTTTTATTTATTTGTTTCAACAAAAAGATATGTCAGTAATAAGTTTGTTTTTATATCTAACTGCCCTCATTATCACTTGACGTTGTCGATGCAAGCGGAAAAAATAAAATTTGTGACTGACTGACGTCATTGCTTTTGGGCTACAGACGGTTTGAGGACATACATACACGCATACATAATAAACGTATGTATATTTTATACATAATATACATACCATATACATATACTTGAAAAATTGTACCCTCCACTAAGCAGTTTGTTTTCACCCACCCTAACGGGTTAAAACTGGGTGATAACTGGGTTGTTACTGGGTTATGACCCATCAGTGGGTTAAAACCCGGGTCATTACCCATTTCTACTATTGACTTCAATAGAACCACACCATCACATTTTTTAATAGTTTTTTTTTTTGTAGAGAGCATATTATTTACAGGGAAGATAAGATTGGCATAGGTTATTATTAATTGTGAACGGTATGAAAGTCGTTGACCTGTGAAGAAAGAAAAAATTATAAGTCCCAATACGATTAACTGTACTTAATAAAAAAAAACTGTTTCTTTTCTATGGTATACTTATTTCTTCGACCTTAAATTTTCGCTAGCGCATTAACTCTAGCATTAAAAAAATGGAGAAAATCGTTTTCACGTGAACGCTTTTGCCCCATTAAAAAGTGTGCAGTATTTTGTGTACAGTGGTAGTATACTCTTTAAATTTTTGCTTGAATTTTTATAATATCTTAAAAGGTATGGAAGTAGACGCGATTTTAGGTACAAAAGGAAACGAAACTTTGATTTCATTTTAAATATTATACGACACTGTGTATTTTTAACTTATAATAGAAGACCAATAAATAACATGTTTTAGTTTTTAACACTCCATCACTTTTGGTTTACGAATACTGCTGTTTGAAAAATGACGTTTTCAGTGAGGGACACTTCTCAAAGATATGCGGAACACGAGGCGCAGAGGACAACATGGCCAAAACTACCTTTAAACATTATTCTAAGCTAAATAAACCTTAAATAATGTGATCAAAGATATACACTAAGATGGCCTTCCACAAAAAATCCCTTAAGTAAGTCATTACGCTAAAGGTATTCTTATAAATGTATAAAATACTAAACGTAAAATTAACCGCTTATTTAATTTTTTCCCGTAAATTCAGGGTAAATCACCCTAAGTTGATAACACTCTGAGAGCGTTTGTGTGTACGTATGCGGTATAATTAAACACCGGAGCCGAATACGTACTGTAATGCCCGGACTACTTCCCAAAGATATACCACTTCTTGTTCAAATGTATGTTGCCTACAGACGTAATGGTGTGGGCTACGTATAATACGTAGCTTTAAACTTGTTGAAAGTATGATGCTTACAAACGTAATGCCATCGGTAACGTAAAATATGTAGCTTTAAACTAGTTGAAAGTATGATGTTTACAAACGTAATGCCATCGGCTCGTAAGTAGTGAGGCAGCTCAATCGATTACGAGATTAGCCTTCAATTTAATTAAACCTGGGTTCGATTCTCGGCGTCAGCGTGAAATCCTTATGATGTTGTTATTTTATTTTTGAGTTAATTTTGTTAAATAAAAATAATGAAAGTGTTATTTTCACACCAAAATATTATAGGCTGCCTACTTAAAGTAATATAGCTGTCCACCTTAAATAAGCAGCCGGCTTACTTAATAACAGCAAGATATCGGCTACTTATTGTACGTAGGTAGCCACAAGCTGTAATTATGCCGGCATGCTGACCAAGTAGGCTCACTAGGTATAACTTACTGATGTTGCCTAATTTCGTACGGATTGTCTGCTGATTCATTATTGTCATGATGAAACATAATTACTACGTATGATACATACGTTTCTGTAATACCATTATTGAAAATTGGGTTTCATACTTTCACGTCAGTATGATGTTCCATTGGTAACGAAGCGCCACAATTATTACGTGTGTTACTAACGTAGTAAGTAGTAAATTGCAAGCACATTACAAAATCGCGTTCTGTAAGGAGCTTTTTTTTCTCAGTGTGTAATCTGTGGTATTATATTATGTTTATTTATTTACTCGTTTTACTTTTTACTGAATCCTATATAAAACTTTGAAAATAACACTTTTTATTTGCAAAGCCCTTATTTTATACTTCAAAATATATTTGTCAGGATATTCGATCCCGTGAAAATTAAGTCACATGTCGGGCGCCAAATAGGAAAATTACAATAAATAAATACTTATACTTGCACTTCAGGTATACATATTCGTAAACAACTTTGAGTGTAGACTCTCCAACCTTCAGAGGAGTGGGTGTAACACGGACGTTTAACATGATTTTCGACTTGTCCATATTCATTTTAAGACCCACTTGTTGGGAGACTCTACTGAGTCCATATTGGGAGACTCTACAAAATCGCTAAACTTAAGTGGCAGTGGGCGGGGCACATAGCTCGTTGGCCGTTGGGGTAGTAAAGTTCTCGAGTGGCGACGGCGCACCGGAAGACACAGTGTAGGCAGGCCTTCGACCCGGTGAACTGACGACCTGGTGAAGGTTGCGGGAAGCCGCTGGATGCGGGCAGCGCAGGACCGGTCGGTGTGGAAATCCTTGGGGGAGGCCTTTGTCCAGCAGTGGACGTCTTTCGGCTGATGATGATGATGATGATGACTTGCAACTTCTCACTGGCCAGTCTCAAAATACGTACTGATCTTACGTCTATATTTAAATTCAGTGGGTTTATTCACAACTGTCGCTGAACAAATGATAAGTCCCCCCGATATTGCATGAACGGAAAGATGACCTACCGTACCCAACTAGAACTTGCTTCCCTATAATTCGTATTTTTTGCTATGAGTAGTTCCAACAAGCTCTTAAGAGACAAAAGCCACTTCTTGAGATATTGTCACGATATTCTATACATGTCTTCCGTTATTAATATGTTTTTACCCTCACAGTTGGCACAACGACGACACACTTGACCGTGGTGAGGGTGAACAGCGACCCGGCGCCGGTGAAGGATCACCAGGTTCCTGTCTTCCTGTACAGCAGGCATTCCTTCGTTGCGGACCAGTGGGACCTCACAACAAACCAGGTAATATTAGGTTACTGTACAATTCACTGAATGTAGTTTAAGACAGGGTTATAAAGGTCAACACTGGATCTGTCTGTACATATGCAGGTTAGGGTTGCCATCTACATTAAAATTTAAAATGTGTGCGATTTTAAAGTAATGTAAGCTGTACTAACAAAAAATGGGCTTTGCTTGAAGTAAAGGGTATTATTATTATATAAAAGTAACATAAAATGGTCACTCCTAGTTCAATGCTAATCAAAGCAAATCAATTGTGTTTAACTACATTGGCCAAAAACAATGTGATAAACATTTCTTGTTAAAGGAACTGTCTAATTTATTTTTAGCATCTTTTGATTTCTTCTCATTTTTCTTCAAACCGAGAGCTAACTTAACGGTTTTTCGATAAACATAAATATAACGGTTTCCAAGTAATTAGTTCAAATGATTTTGGCTCATACCATAGTATACTCATGGACAAAAAAATCCACTCAAGGTTTGTTGCACGACTTTTGAAAAAATAACTCAATCTAACAAAAAAACATAAACCAAAAGTCAAAAAACTGCGTGTTTTCTTTTTATGATTTTAGTTTAAGTGGTTTTCTAGTTTTTTGTTTTTTGTATTTAGTAGTATTGTAGACTGAGTTACTTTTTCAAAAGTCGGGAAACAAATTTTGAGTCGATTTTATAGTCCACCAGTGTATATTTATGCTCCGCGCATTATGAACTGAAAAAATCTAGTAGCTGCCATTGCAGTTTCTGTATTTGCCATTCGCTTTATCAAATTGCTGCGTTATTGCTGCGTTATTGCGAATTCAGTAAAATCCTGTAATCAGTTATGGCGCGGAGATACCAAAAAAAATTACTTGTTCCCCTGAAATCAGTTCGTTTCCCTGTCCGAAGATTTGATGAAACAACCGTTCGGTCTAGTTAGTGCGGTAACCGAATAGTGGAAATCGGTTACTATTTTCGGTCTTTTGATAAACAAAATTTAAAACGACCTAAATTCTAAAGGTACGGCTATCAAAGTATGCGGTTAGGAAGTTTATTTTTATCCCTGGTTATTTTAGTTTTAGCTGTGGTTTTAGTCAAGTTTGTTACATATGTCTTTGTTTGACTTAATTTGAATTTATTCATAAAGATCTACAATGAAGAAAAACGACGCAGCAACAATTTATTTTATGTCTCAGAAGTAGAGTCGATAACGGCAAATCACATTTTGCACACTGCACTTTGCAACATAAACAGAGTTGTTTATAAGTCACTTAATACCAGAGATACGTGCTTGCTAGACAAAGAACTATATGATATGCATAAAACTGTGGTGATAAGAATACAAAAGAATATCTATTATTGTTGGCAGGACTTTTAGGTCAAATAACACAAGGTCAAATTTGTTCCACACATTTCTAAATTCTAACACATTTTAAAATTATCAGCCCAGCTGATGATTCATACCAAAGTTCTCTTTACAACTAATCTCATCTCATTTGCCTGACCTCTGTCTTCCTCGGTAAGATTACTCTATCTAGCATTATCCTGATGTTCTCTTTCAACTACATACATTGCTTGATCATTGTCTCTTCTGTGAGATTCTCCCATTGATTGTGTTCTCCCATGCCTTTTATCACTTCTTCTTCATCGTGTGAAGGTGATCCGCAACCTCATAGTGCAATTTTGGCCAGTAATTATGCTGCCGCGATTGCTTTGGGAGTATCCTTTTTTTTTTAAAAAGGCCTTTTATCACTGCATCCACCCTACGTGTATTTGCGTGCAAGTAAAAGACAACAAACAAGAACTAAGTCGTGTTATCACGGCACTGTTGGTCGCGTCGCGTCTCGGCTCGCTAGACTGCGCACACGCTGCATGCATAATCAATCAGTTACTATGATCGTGTCCGGTCGTATCTATTATTTTCTAACACCTACGAAGCGAGATGTAATTTGAGATGGAATTTGTTGCTAGGCGGTATTATATTAGGTGCTTGTATGGTGCGTGTATGATCTTCTAAGGAGGTCGTTATTCTTTTTACAAAAGAGGAGCGTCACTAAATTATCTTTTGGAGTCATGTTTTGTGGTAGTATTGGTTTTAGTATAGTTTCCTCTATCCGTAATCCGTATCTAGTTTTAGATTATTGTTTATGTGCAGCTAGCTCGTACAGCCAACCCAGCTGGCTGGAAGGAGTTTATTCCAGAAGCACTGATGTCTCCTGACTTGGAACTATCGCCAGGCTTCTTGGGTTCACATCAATTCTATGTGTTAGAGTTTTTGTACTTAACTTTTTTTGTTGGTGGTTTAATGTTCATGACTATTCATGACATTCTTAGTTTGCATCATCCATTGTTATCTTCTAGGTTAAAATAGTTTACATGTTCAGGTCACTTCTTTAACATTTGACAGACTAAGTTTTTTTTTCGCTCCGTACCAAAAAAAAATAACTAAAGATCGGCGCGGGCGCTACTACCCTTTTGGAGGTTCCCGTCTCGACTCCCCAAAGTTCATAAATATAGGTATAGTCAAAGTTTTTAATGTTTACCCGACTATATGTATATCGGCTCAGTAGATTTTGGAGTGAAAAGTGTCACTATATAGATTTACTTTGGTCCCCGGATAACAAAGTAGGATATAAATTAAATCTGTAATGTTATTAGTTTTTAGTTAACTCGGTTATTTTACTAACTCCATTCAGGTTCTATATCCGATGATTGCATCAGCAAGGTCTAATTGCAACGAAGTTTGCTAATGCTGCTAATATACGCGCTTCCCGGCCGCTGTTTGCCCACTCCATTAGCACCGCAACGTTTAGCCAATAATCTCTAATGCTGGTGCCGCATTAACGTCGATATTCATTTATTATTTATAGATAATGTGGTTTTATAGATACAGTCCGACTACGATCTTTTGGCTGGTGGTGAAAAGCCGGAACTAACGTCGCCATCTTGAAAAACGACACTATTTGTATGAAATAAACGTCAGATTTGCGACAAAAGCGCCCTCCTGTCAATGTCATCCACCTGCCAAAAGATCGTAGTCAGACTGTAATGTATACAGCACAGGACCTGTCGGTGTTAAATCCTTGGGGGAGGCCTTTGTCCAGCAGTGGACGTCTTTCGGTTGGTGATGATGGTGATAGATAATGTGCTCATGATGCCAACTCAAAAGATTTACCAAACTATGTACTCTGTCTCTTATCACGTGGCTTTACATAAAACCATGGTGTCATCAAAAGGGATAAACGATAAGGTACGATGTACTGAGTTACGGTACATGCATTGATGTGACCTGTGCAGTATTTTTAAATTTATGGGATGACAGGATGATGAGGAGTTAGCGAGGAAGTAGGAGAGAATGGCGGTTGCTTCACTGATAAGAGTACAGCTCTTAAGCTTAAGAAGAATGACTTTAACACTAAAATTCACGGTATTGAAGATTGTGGTCCAAGCGTACTATTTTACGGATGTCTTTTTTTAAATTTATTTTTTTATTTTATTTGAGAAAAATGTCGAAGCGGGATATCGATGTCATCAAATCTTTTTAGTGGAACTAAGGAATTTTACCACAGATAAAGGTTTATGGATATTTTTTTCATGTCTAGTACATCACAGTGCTTAATAGGTGCATTTTCACTAGCTATATAGGGTCTTAGGTGGAATTAGATGGGATGGAAGAGAATAGAGATGGAATGATTTCCATTCTTTCCTTGCCTATCCTAACTGGTAAATATGCAGAGTTAGACTTTCCAAATTTTCAAATGGAAACTGTAAGAAATCTTAATACCTAATACAATAAAAAAACGTATTTTGTTTGATCGGTTTTATTTTAAAAAATCAATAGAGCTAAAGTTTCCTTATTCAGAAAAATGCTGCTTCTTGGTCATCTATCATTTCATGTCAGCCGCAACTTGCTTGAAGAATTTTCAAGTATTCATTGTGAAAAATTCTCTCAACACATGCATGTCATATCGTACAGCGCACCCACTTAGCTAGCTTAGTTATGCATTCTGTGGTTATGCAAACTTTTTTGTAGACAATACAAATAGATGCCATCCATTCGCTCCCACTTGGCTTGCTTAGTTATGCAAACTTTTTAGTAGACAATACAAACATGCGCCGGCGCCACGCTTGACGTCTAGAGAACAGAAAAAACTGTTGTAAAATCTAATATCTACCAAGAGGAAGAGACGAAATATATAGCTCTGCCTCGTTTTATAGCAGAACAGCGATAGAATATTTAATTTAGTTTTTTCGGCATAACAACAACGTCAGATTGCGTCATTGCTGTTTACAAGTTTTTTTTATTGAGCTTTTGAATGCCAGTTTGGCAGCTCTAAATTATTCACGTTTCCTGATTTAAATAAAAAAATAAAGTGGCTATTTTTTATTTGTTTACACTAAATAGATTTCATTTTTTAAAAGCATTGTTTATTTTGAAGTATTTTAATGGAGTATTGGTTCTTTTTGTTTTGCTATGAAATGTGTGATTTTTTATTTAACGTTAAATACTACTCTTTCGATTTTCGGAGTAAGGTCTTAACTCTTTCGTCGGATGCATAACGTATTATTTATCTTCATCTAGGTGGTTGCGTACGCGACGCGTTGATGACGCCCATGCCGCGACCGACGACGACGCCGGCGCCGCCTCAGTGTGCGATCTAATTAATATTGATGTTAATCGTTTTGACACCAATTGCCTCCACTCGCAGTGTTGCCAGGTGTTAGCAAATTTAACGGTTAGTTTAGCAGCGAATGATTAGCTAGCGTACTTTGACATCCGTAAGCTTTACTATTGTACTTTTTGTGTGAAAATGGGAGGATTTTTACACTTCATGAAATTCCTGTCTACGATATTGCTAGATGTTAGGGGCAAAGACCGAATGGGGAAAAAAACTGACAGAGCTCGCCGATAGAGGCGCTGATATCGCTTGACTCATACTAACTGTCAAAACCTATAGAAAAAATTGATTTCGTGAACTAAACATAAGATTATTAAAAAAATGCCGCGTTGTGTGGCGATTGGTTGCAATAATAATGGAAATCTTTAATTTCCTAAAGATTCTCGGATGAAGAAGACGTGGGAAACGTAACGTTTTCAATTATGTACTTTTCAACTTCGCCTTTAATTGAGGAACAGTCCAAGTCGCATACATTTTCCATTTAACAATTTTACAGAAAAAAAAAACTAATTTATAACACCTCGATAATAAAAAACGCGGAACTAATTGAAAGTTGTTATGAGTCAAGCGTCCGTAGCGCCATCTGCAAATAGCTTTGCGTTTTCTTCCCCATTAGTTCAAGAAATGACAAATACACTATGATAGTACGTATAAATATTGTAGTTACAAAACCAAACCCAAAACACAATATGTTTTTATTTACGTTGCTCTTGCTCAAGTTTTAGGAAAGTGTTACATTTTTCTCTAAAGCGTACTATTGTAACTGGTTAGCGCTTCTGCTTTCTAAGTCGGGGTCGTGGGTTCGAGCCAAGTCCATGGGAAACTTTTGAATGAATGAATGAAAACTCTTTGTTGCGCAAAAAAATAAGTAAATATAATCAGTACACAAGACAAAAAATGTTAAATAAGTACTTTTATGTAACGAACTGCTTTTTTTGCGGTGTATTTTATGTCTACAGGATAAAAAAGACCTTTCCCGATAGTTGGCCGAATAGAACAGAGGCGACTGATCTGATCTGTACACATTACACCCCCCCCCCCCCCTCCAAACTATAAACATTGACAACTTGTCAAAGATTTCTTGTCGTCGTGTGACTTGACAATGAAAACTCGACGCGAATAGCAACTCGGTGGCAGCTTTTTTTTGTTTGCAATGGCGCCCGACTCTTCAAAACACATTACTGTTGTCAAATCATCAACAAAAACATTTGTGCGGTACTTTACGGGCGATAAAGTTTTGAGAAAAATAGATTTGGGATTTAGTGGAATAAGCCGACTATTTATCTGTCGTAAGTAGATTTTAAGTGGCTACTGTATCGAAACCATGACTAGTTACTAGCAAGCACACGAAGCTCCGAAAATATTAGTTTTTTGAACCCATTACATATTGATCTTGAATTAATGTAAATTTTATTGAACCTTACTATTTCATATTCATAAGATTCAAAATTGTCTGTATTTGCTGTACAGAGCTGTGCTCAGCGGATGTTAATATTGTTAATGTGATAAGTGCCATTGTATGTTGTAGTAATTTTTTAACATATCTGTTACGAGAGGTTATATACAATTACAGTTTACCTAAAGGAAAAAAGCCAAAGGTTTTTCTTACGGTAATTAGCTTTTCTGGGGAAAAGATGGGCAGGGATTGTCGCTGTCGCCCGCCACCAATCAGAAGCAGTAGGGCGTGCAATACCGGTAATGGAATGTATGCATTACTGGTAAATTACCGGTAATGTCTACATTCCAATACCGGTATTGTACGCCCTAGGAAGCAGTGGAATGCTGTAGTTGAGGCTCTATGCTCCTGGAGGAGTTAGAGGACCTAAGAACAAATAGGTCAACATTTCTTTTACTGCTTATGTTCTTTTTGCCCATTATGCTGTAAATATAAGCTGGATGCCTGGACTTCGTCCACGACCCACGTAGAGTTCGAATGTAAAGAGTACCTCTAAAGCGATGGTAATGCAATTTTCCTTACAAACTTTAATGTTAAACTTTAATTTCAGGAATAATGAAAAATCAAATAATCAAAATCTTTTTTTATTAAGTAGATGCTGTACACATTCTTTTCAATCGCCTTTTTCTTCCTAGTACAGCTAAGTACAATAGTGCAAATGCATGATTAAACCCTATAAGGGCTTCCTCATTGTTCTAGCTAGTTTTCAAGTTTTTTCAGTGGTTTAGTTAGGCTGTGCTTTATCTATCAATGGGTTACGAAAAACTATTCATACCTACTTATGAGTTTCGAGATTGGTTTCGAAGAGTTAAGTCGTAGATCAAAAGTTGTTCGCTTTCATGATTAAAAATCCCAGTTTACACCATTTTTTTCTGGGTCTGCTGATCATAATAAACAGTTTTTGTGGAACGCTTTTATTGAAAATTGAAGTCTTAAAAAAATTGAAATGATCATTTGATTGTGCAATTTTTATGGAGTGCCTAAAATTGTTTCGTTTATAAAAAAAGTGATAGAGCAAAAGTTACATTATTAGCCTGGATGTGTTTATATCCGCCAAAATTGCATACCTATATTAAGACTTTAGTACACTACGCTCGTAACAGCTTCTATAGTAATCTATTCTACAACTATTCCGCCTTCTCAGCCGACAGTCAAGTCATGATCATATCAAATAGGCCCACTCGAAGCAAGGTACGTACGCACTACGCAATGACCTCGATAGGGCCTAGGGCCATTTATTTGGCGGCAAGGTTGTTGGTTATGTTTAGTAGCCCAAATGTTTCCTCTTTGTACCGTAACAATTTAAAGGCAATCTTTGATGTTCTCATTTGCTTTGATCACTGTAGTTTGATCGATAGTTTTTTTTTTTTACCCTCAATTGGTAAGCCCTTGGCATCATCTCACCTGATGGTAGTTGTTGTGGTTTAGGATATACGACTTGATTGACTGACTCGCTGATTCGGTGGTTAGTGGGTTCGATTCCCACCAAGGGCAAAACATTTCTGTAATGTAATGAGGAGATTGGTTTTCTCTGTGTCGGGTTGTATTATGTATATATTATATCCTGTATGTATATCTCAGTCATTCAATATATCAGTCTCTGATTCCCATAATAAAAGGAATCTTATTTTGGGTCCAGATGACTCCCTCAGGATTATCCCTTTCAAACTCAAACTGGTTTTTATTTAACTAGATGCTTTACACATTCTTTTAAATATATATTTATTATTCTACCTAGTACAAAGTCCCGGAACTTGTAACTCAATGTTTCGGGAAGTTAAAATGCTGGAAAAAATAATTAAGAATGACTATATTTTCCTTTGAACTGTTAAAAATTTAAAAATCTTTAAAAATGAAATACGTATATCATTTTAAGTTTTCTAAACTGTTTTTATTAATTAATGACGCTTCCCGCCAACTATGAAGGCTGTCATAAAAATTCGCAACTTTTAAACCACGCCTTTGATCGTCACTATTTTTTTTTTATTTACGATGGAAATCTGTAAGTTTCATAAAATATGAAATACGTAGTTATATCGTCTGTATTTTTTTTGTCAATTTTATTAGATGCCCGGCCAACTATACTGGTGTCAAAAAAGTGCGTTGGTTTTAAGGGGTTACTCAGAATCAAGTTTAGAATACATTTAAAATATTGAAAAAAATCCGGTCTACAACTGTTTTTTTCAGTTTTCCATACAAATTCTCGATTCACTATTCAAATTCAGTAAGGAAAACTGAAAAAAGTTGTAGATCGGATTTTTTCAATACTTTTCCTGTATTCCATACTTGATCCTGAGTAACCCCTTAAAATCTCAAACAGAATTTTTAACACCCTGTATATGTGCTATAATAAAAAATAATATTTTATTTTCTTCTCGTGCTGTGCTGTCCAAAAATACATACTGCTATTAGCGGATCAGTCGCAGGCGCAGGTCGACGCACTGTTTATCGTTTCGGTCTAGTTGCTCGCGATCTCTACCCGAAGATTCTTTCAGATCAACGTTTATATTGAATTCTTGCTTGTTCGTATTTGATTTGACTGGTGGCTCACTGGTTAGAGCTAGCTGCTGATCCAAGGGTCGTGGGTTCGATTTCCAACCAGGGCAAACATTTCTGTGATAGGCAAATTTGTTTGTTCTCTTCTTGGGTATATTTTTTCAGTACACCTTTATATTTAAACACAAATATGTGTATTAGTCCCCATTATACAGGTAATACAGAGAATTTTGGTCGAGAAGATCGTATGTGATTTTTGTTCATATTTATTTTAAAAATATCTTGATAATGGTTTCTTAATGACTAATTAACTTGTGTTACGATTTCTGCTCGCTGTTTAGCTGCCGCCACGCAGTGTGCTATGTTGGGTGGGTGGGGAGGCGTTATTAATTACAGGTTTCCGTCTTAGCCATTAATAAAGACACTGATATGATAACCCATATTATTGAGATCTATTGTACATATATGGATAACCCTTTTAGAGTCGCAGATCCTTATAGGCGGCAGTAGCCATTTACCATCATGTAGGTCCTTTGATTCGGTGGGTGTTCTTTCTATTAGCGTGGGGCAATTAACCGTCTAATCCCCCAAAGGATCGTCGCCTTAATCAAAGTCTGTTGCTGACACAATAATAATAATATCCGGGACAAATCACACACGGTCATCTGGCCCCAAACTAGGATTCCCTGTATCTTGGGAACCAGAGACTGATATACATACACATATACATCACATATACATACTTAAATCCCTGTACAATAGTTTTGGATATTACTCAATGCAACCTAAGAGTTTGTTTTTGTGATTTAAATCCTTTTGCTCTGTTTTATTGGTTTCATTCTGTTTTTAACTACATACATTTGAATAAATTACTGTCTAAGAGATCGACAAGATTTCTTCGTCTAGGGAAAAACGCCCATAAAACAAACCTGTTTTACAATGTTGTAAGAATGTATGGTTTCTTAGTGACGTTTATTGACAAAAATGTTTACGCTTTCCTTTACAAATTAAATTTATTTCATAAAACATTGTTTGAACTTTAAACTATTTTATCAAATATAATTTACTGCGCAAAAAAATAAAATATATTGAAGTAAAAACTGTGCAATTATAGTGTGTAGAGGTTTTTAGTAATTTCTTTAAAATCTACTTTAGTAGAGCTTACGTAAAATTTTGAACTTGATATTTAAATCCATTAATGATTATTGTGACCTACATAAGATAAACGGTTTTTTTATGTCATAGGAGGCAAACGAGCAGACGGATCACCTGATGGTAAGCGATTACCGCCGCTCATAGACACCCGCAACACTAAAGGAGTCACAAGTGCGTTGCCGACCTTTGAAATGGGATGGGAAGAATTGGGGGAGGGGGGAAGGTTGGGCCTCCGGTACCCTCACTCACTCGACGAAACACAACGCAAGCGTTGCTTCACGCCTAACGGTAAAAACGGTATAAACGGTTTTCTGTTAAATTCAAAGTTATACTAGTAGTCAGTCGATCTTATGAAAATGGATCCTGAATAATGGTGGACGGAGGAGTTTCGGAAAAATCTATCATAAAATCATCACCGCTAGTAACAGACTAGAACAAAGATCTAACTAGGATATAAGTATCACACGTAAACATAGTCGCGCACAACTCATGACAATAAATTAATTAAACAGACAGGACAATACCACACAGTGGCGACGTAATAAGCGTTAACTACCTAAGTAGCTCCACGTGTATGCAAGTACATTAGCTGTCAATGAAGACTTATGAACATAGAGATTGCATTATATTTATAACACGACACCTGAGACAAATAGAAATTAAATATACGGGTGTTAGATAAAAAGTAAAAAAATGGATTTTACAGTAAAAGAAGGAAACCACTCAATCTCGAATCTAATTAAACCTAAAAAACCACTGGGTGAAACTTGCTTCTTAATTAAAATAAAGCGGCCAAGTGCGAGTCGGACTCGCCCATGAAGGGTTTCGTAGCAGTAAGTAACATAATATAAAAGTTCTTGTAGTTCGTTGTAGGTAAATTGCGGTTTACGATTTATGACGTATTAAAAAAAACTACTTACTAGATCTCATTCAAATAAATTTTCGGTGGAAGTTTGCATGGTAATGTACCTCATATATTTTTTTTAGTTTTATCATTCTCTTATTTTAGAAGTTACAGGGGGGGGGGGACACACATTTCAAGTGTCTCTCGCGCAAACTATTCAGTTTAGAAAAAAAATTATATTAAAAACCTCAATATTATTTTTGAAGACCTATCCATAGATACCCCACACGTATGGGTTTGATGAAAAATAATTTTTGAGTTTCAGTTGTAACTATGGGGAACCCCCAAAATTTATTGTTTTTTTTTTCTATTTTTGTGTGAAAATCTTAATGCGGTTCACAGAATACATCTACTTACCAAGTTTGAACAGTATAGTTCTTATAGTTTCGGAAAAAAGTGGCTGTGACATACGGACGGACAGACAGACAGACAGACAGACAGACAGACATGACGAATTCATAAGGGTTCCGTTTTTTGCCATTTGGCTACGGAACCCTAAAAACCGCATTCAAAACGGTTCACCTGTCTACAGAGCTACGACGAAACTAACAGACATACATATAATTTGTGTCTGTGGACACACACAAATAGACTTCAAACTCACAACTACCCTCTTTTGCGTTGGATGATTGATGAAAAAACACATGATTCATATTTTTGAAAATTCGGCTTTTGGAGTTTGTATGGAAATAGTATATTTCATTACTAGTACGGAATGGCTGTCATTGCAAAGAGTTCCGACAAATGTCTACCCGAGCCGAAGGCGAGGGTTGACAGTCGGAACGAGTTGCAATGACGGTTCCGTACGTGTACTGAACGACTATTTTTAATACAGTTGCGAAAAAATGAAGCAATTTAATCAAATTATAAAAACACAATAAACTCAATTAACTAATCATTTATTTCTTATAAAAGTTATAATTCACATATACATTGAAATTGGTACAGTTTTTTATACTAACTGGGGAAGTTTTAGGTTGCATATTTACTGTTTGAGACAAACTATTATTAATTTCGTATGATTGTTCATGTATATTTGTCATACAATGGCGTTTGCTAGTTGATGGAAGTGGAAGATCTGATGAATTATCATTATCAACGAAGGTACTCGTAGATGGACGAACGTTCTCTTCAGCATGTGAAGGAGACGGACTGGACCTTAAATTAATGGATTGTGTGATCTTTTTCCCAGTTTCTTGTTTGTTGTTTAATGAATCACCAATATAGCTTTCTGCAACTTTGTCCGATTTCCAACCACCTAGTCGCTTTAAGGACGTTATATTGGCTCCAGAATCTGCCAATAATGTAGCAGAGGTCCTTCTGAAGCTGTGCCCAGTATAACACTCAGCATCCGGCAGACCAAGAAACGTAGCTATTTCTTTTGGCATATTACCAAATTTGTTTATGCCGATTACTTGAGCTGTACACTTCCCTTTTTGGAAATTTTGAAAAAAACGGTCGGATTTTCCTTTTTGGGACCGCTGGTTCATATATTTTTTCACTATTGTGAGAAAATCTTCAACAACAAAGCTTCGCGGTATCTTATTTTTTGTGTTTGGAATCTTGATAAGTAGCATTTCTCCATGGGCTTCAATATCTTTTAAAGTAATATTGGCTAACTCCTCTCTGCGGCAAGCTCCAACAACGCCAAAAATCAGAGCAACCTAAAAAAACGATTTGATTCATAAATAATGTATTGACTGTATTTTGCGATTTTGTAAACTGAACACTAAAGAAAAATGTAGATAATTATACTTATTAATAAATTACCTTTGTGGCTAAATAACAATCATCGGGAGCTTCTTTCAAAAACCTTTCCACGTCATTCGATGTTAATATTTTCGACTTTTTACTGGTAAAACCGTCTGATTGTCGTTTTAAGAAAGCATTTAATTTTGGATATTGACTTATATCCACGTTGTTCCTTATTTTCAGCATACTTTTTATCATCGAAAACCTTGACCATAACGTAGAAGGTTTTAATTTTGCTGAGAGTTCGGAAAAGTATGCCAACATAACATTTTCTGAAAAACTATTTGCTTTTTTCTCTTCTCTCCACGCAATAAATTCGTCGTATGTAGATATGTAGCGACTTTTTGACTTTTCCGGTAAAATGTTCTCCGAAGCATTTTGTGCAATTATACTGAGTTCCGGTGGTGTTAATTCAAAAAAATTTAGGTCGAAATTACTCATTTTGTGTAAAAAAACAACTAAACTCGCGAAGAAAATTTCGGAAAATGGCGCCAACCGTAGAATGTAAGCAGTTTTTTTTCACCCATTCTGGTAGGCAAAGGGAACTGCCTATACAGCCAAGTCTTTAGTACTTAGTATTTTTTTATTATAAGAAATGAAATTGAAATTTAATGATATGAAATGAACTGAAACCTTACCTAACTCATTCAATCAAATAATTAATTCTGATATTGGACAAATTAGTATAGGTAGCTTCTTTTTAGAAACAAATAAACCTATTTGCATGAATCGCAAAAACTTCTATGATTTTTTTTAGTTAAAACTTCATGGTTGTTTTTTTTAATAGAAATTATTTTGACAGTTGGGAAAGAAAACGCACGAGTTCGGGAAAGGCAAAAAAAAAGCACGAGTGTGAAATAGCCCAGATCCCGAACGCTACACGTCCCTGCAATACGCCACTTTTTGAGCAACTGTATTAAAAATACATTTTCGAACGGGTTCTACGGACTTTTAACATCCGTCTACGTATGCATTCCATATGAAGTAGTAGACAGTCCACTAGACGTGTCTACATAAGGTTTTTTTATGGCGTATGTGAACCATATTTGTATGGAGAGTCCAAATTTTTTGTCGTTTACTTAAAAAGTGCTAAGTAGAACTGCCTATAATAGCCTGAATACGTTCACATCCGCCATTAAAGCGTCTTTTATCCCGTCCAGTCCATAATTTTTGAACACCAAAAGTCTAAACGGGCCTTTACTATAGCGATTGTTTGTTTACAATCTTGCACTACACGTGTAGCGGTTTACTGCATTCGCCCGCCACGCGTTGATAACGTTTATAACGATCGATGTTTTGTTTTGACTCAGTTTTAGAGTTCAATTTTGTTTGTTTTTTATAGATAAAGGAGCTAATATGTAGGTTCAATATAAAGGCTTTAACTATATTGGTTGGCATATTGTTGACAACGGCAAGCGGTGAATGGCTGACTGAACTTTCGCCGGGAAAACTTCTGAAAAGATATACGAATATCTTTAGAATATTTGCATTTTCAGTCCATTGCAACTTACTCAAAGATGGTTCGTAGCACCCTGATGGTATGCTCATAGACGGAAATAATATTTTGCGAGCGCGAGTGCCCTACATCAAATACTGGTTTGATTCAAGATATGCTGTATTTTTTAAATATAACAACGCTTTTGTTTTGTTGAAAATGAAGCACATGTCCAATGTTGGCACCAGGCACATTTTCCCTTTACTGTATGGCTGGAACAGGGTAAACATGTTAGCGATACTGATAATGTATTTCTACTAAGTACATTTAATAAATGTTTACAAAGTTTAAATTTAGTGAAGTTTTCAAAAAAAAAAAAAATTGATACAGTACCGATAGACACAGAAGCCTTACCCTATTATAAACATAAATTAAAATTATTTTTAAATCATGCGGTTAGTTTTAAAATACTTCGACGATTTTGTTTTTGAAGTCCATAAGGTTTTTAAGACAGTTATAATAGGGTTGGTTCAATGTTTGGTTAGTAACTGTTCTTCTTTCGCCTCTACCCATGAATGATAATCATACCTGCCTCCTTTAATTATAACAACATAGACAAGCTGAGTAAACAACCTAATTTTTAAGAGGAGTCTGGGAGACTTGCCCACCTTTTTAAAAAACTTATAAATCGCGTAAACGGTAAATGTTATTCAAAAGATGAATGATAAAATAAAACAGAAAAAAATAAAAATAGTACATAGAAAAAATATATATAGGGAGGCGATCTTATGACTAAAGAGCAATGACAAGATATAGATCCACGCAGTATTAAATCATAGTGTCGTCGTTTGAATAAAAAATATATTTGGAGTAAACTTTTCTGATTGGGGACATGCCCAGGACATGAAAGATAAATAAAATATTTGCTCCGGTGTATCATAACACGCATGGAACGAAAGTTTAGTTTGGTGATATAATTGACCACGCTGAATACGTTAAAAACAACCGACTTCAATCGCAACAACTCCAATTTTGCTATGTTTTTGTTGATTTTCTCAAAAACCGCTGAATCGATTTCGATTAAATTTATATGGGACCACCTTTGAAGTATACCCTTTGAAACAAAAAATAATTTTCCGAATCGGTTCAGGCGTCTTCGAGTAATCGGTGAACATACATAAAAAAAAGATTCCGACGAATTGAAAACCTCCTCCTTTTTTTGAAGTCGGTTAAAAATGGGAGGATGAACTTTGTGAAGTTTGGTAATAGGATTCGCTAAGTGTAGACAAGCAAGTCTTCCAAGTCCCCCATCTGGAAGTTTCGAAAACATGTGTACCTTGTTGGCAGTCAAATAATCCAGCAAATGTGCAATTCAAATGGAAAATAAATTATAAAATATTATCTATGTGTAATGTGTATATAAAATAATATATGATCCAACGTATGT
Source organism: Coleophora deauratella (assembly GCA_958295455.1). Lineage (NCBI taxonomy): Eukaryota > Metazoa > Arthropoda > Insecta > Lepidoptera > Coleophoridae > Coleophora > Coleophora deauratella. The sequence goes on along the minus strand of OY282400.1, from coordinate 2,750,383 downwards.
CTTTCTTACTTAAATTACAGAGAAGTTAGTCGTTTTATCAAGGTGTAACCATGCCTGTCCTGAAATCATATTGAATAATTTTTTATCAAAGAACCCATAGTAAAATAAAATATCTTTTTAGGCAAAGTCAGCTGATTAGCCAACTCTGTATGAAAGGTCTGTTAGTTTTTTTTCAGTATTCTCTATTTGTTCCTCTATAAAAGTTATTCCTTATGATGAGTGGAAACCCACGATAGTGTTTTCGGGAGACGTCTGTTTACAACTTGTGTTTTTAAACCTTCTACATTTTATATTTATTGTATTACAATCAAAGGCTTCGTTGACGTCACGATCTAGTGACACGAACAATAAATCTAGACAAAAAATTACGCTTTTGATAAAAAGTAACTGAAATCGCTATTGCTCACATACTATATGTATTGACCGCTGGTAGCAAGGCGCCATGTAGTTAAGTTAGGTAATATGTAATATAGAATTCGGAAAGGGGGCAACGCTCCCAAGCTCCCTCAATAGTTATCTCGAAGGTTCATGCCACAGATAAGTAGAATTCGCTGTGGTTAATTTTATCTACCTACAGCATTTATCCTACTGATAAAGTACTCAGACATATTTTAAGATAAGACATGATTTCATAACTGGGCAATAAAGTGTTATGCCACTTAAACATTTTACATACTTTAACAATAAGATGAAACAGGTATTTATATAACATAGCTATTTTTGGAAAAATGTTTGGCTTGCTATGTAAATGAAGTTATCTATAGTTTACGAGCATGTTTATGCAATTATTTTTATGCAAATTGAAACATTATGGACATGTATAACAATATTCTCGAGTGGAAAACCTAGTGTTAGACGCAATGTCAGATAGACTGATGATCTGGTGACGATTGGACGAATACGCTGTGTGCATGTGCATGTCTTTATAATTCACATCTTATTTATGTTGATCGTGTATGTAATCAATCATAATAAATATTTCGAAACAAATCACATACGTACGGCCATAATTATGTCCTAAACTAGGAATTCCTGTCTGAACTATTGGAAACTGGATTGGGAAACAGAATGAACATCCTACGAACATACGCCACGCGATTGAGACTAAACTAACAAACATAATGCATTGAAGACAGAAACTTAAACATTGGAAAAAAACGTTTCTTAGAGGACGTAGAGAAGCACCAATAAAGGATCTTTCAAATGTCGATCCGTAATTGACTCAACATGAGATGTTTTTGTATAAAAATTTGAATTTGAATCCTAACTCTACGCGGAACAAGTTGCGGGAACCCACTGAAACCTAGACACAGAGCAAACAGTTCTTCACTGAAATAAAGTTGACTAGAAGAGACCGTGTAATGAATTCGTTCTACTTAGTATCTACTGCTTTGTTGTTCTTTTACAATAAAGAGTTTACAAAAAAAAATCTCTGAGTAGAAATCGAACAACCGAGTGAAGAGTTCTTGTTTTATGAAATTTTTTCAGTGTGCGTAGAGTGAAGATGTATGTATATAGGTCACGCCCCGCCGTGATTGCAACATGCCCATCCATCTTGGTTTTTAAATAACAGAGCGATCGCTGGAACGCTGTGTTTTATTGACTTTTAAAATTGTTATAACACCATTGTGGGTTTCATAAATATAGTAAATATGTATAATCGTAATTTTAAAGTTGCTATGGCTTAATAAGTAATCAGTTGATTTTCCATACTAATTGTTGTTTAATTGGCCAGTTAATTGCAAACCTGAACTAATATCGACACTTAGTTTTGGTATAATCATTTAGGTTCCTTAGTATCCTTGCAAAGTTTTTCAGATTCAAGCGTAAAGCGACTTTATATTAAAAAAAACCTCGAATAACCGTTGGACGGATGGAATGCAGGTTTAGTACGTTTGTCGGAGCTCTGTCTAATACGCAAAAGCAACTAAGCCTTAGCCAATTTGTAAAATGCAAAAAAATAAAATATATAACGATGAAATTTTCCCTGGAAAACGCAAATCTCCTTCAGGGATTTCGACTCATACAGAGAGAGTAAGAATTAGAATAAAATAAAACATTCTTTTCATTAAGGATAAATGGTTGATTCTCATGTAAAATGTCTTTCATAATTGACGCAAACGAGTTCGCAGGCAGCTTCCAGTGCTTATAAATAATTGTTATTCCTAACTTTGTAGCTATTTTCTTCATAATATGCATTGTAAATGGAATATTCCAATTGTAATTCGAGACAGTGATAAAGTGACCTCCGCAGAGCAATGCATGTTATTTAGGTATTTAAACCAGTTGCGATAAAATGACATTATCTACATGGCCTGTCTGTGCGATTGTTAGCACATTTTAAGTTCAATTATTTGATAACACAACAGCTTTATCTGTATTATGTTTCGTGGCAGACAGACAAACAGCACAAAACCTGAACCGCTAACAATTTCGAACGTACTCGTATTTGCAACTATAATATAGAAACTAAGATTTTTTTGAAATCTTCCCCTTGTAAGGACGAGCTGGTTTCCGCAACTTGGCGAGGAATGCACCCATTTTGCATGATTATCTTCTCCTTAAATACCTTAAAGATGGTTTTATAATTTAAAAAATGGCATTGCCAGTTTACTTAATCTGATTGCCAGTTTACTTAATCTGACAAGAATATTCTTGTAAGGTAAGGTAAGGTTTTTAAGGAGATAATTATTTTAATATTAGCCAGTTTCCTAAAAATTCACAGACTAGGTTTTTTAATTTTTCACGAACTCCCTGAAAAAAAAAATGGATACAAAAATGCAACATAAAGAAACATAAAATGTACTTACTGTTATTTTTATAATTGAATGCCTAATACATCAGAGCAATATTTACATTGCTAATATTGTCTAACGCTTGAATGCACCGCGCGTGCAACGGTTTGCATTAATGCAGTGTGCATGAATTATTTTATCATTATAAATACATATTTAGAAATCATGCCATCCCGTATTCTTGTTAAGTGCAGAATTTATGGTGTTAGAAAATACACTCGGCTTCAAAAAAATCGCACCTTTTAAGAAATCTATTTTAAACATCTTTCAATCGTATTTGTATTATGAAATATTGGTAATGTTCGGTATCATTTGAAAGGTAAGGAAACAGAGAATGCAAAAACAATAATTCATTCAATGTTTTTTATTGGAACTGAGAAAAATTTACAAAACAATAAAAATCCTTAAAAAACCCAAATGAAATCTGATTAATTTTTCAAAACAAAGTTGCTTAAAACTAACCTAAAACCTAGTGTTACCCCCCACTAGCCCTAATGACGTCTTCCATGCGCTCCCTCATGGATCGCACCAACTTTAGGACCTCTTCTTGAGGGATTCTGTCCCATTCCTCAATAACGGCGTCTTGGAGCTCCTGAAGAGTCGCGGGAGCGGGATCACGGGATCTAACCTTGCGTTTCAGCTGGTCCCAGAGGTGCTCTATCGGGTTCAGATCTGGACTTCTCGCTGGCCACTGCATGACAGGGATCCCAACCTCTTGAAGGTAGCCCTGCACAATTCCAGCAGTGTGCGCGCGAGCGTTATCGTGCATTAATGTGAACCCGTCGCCAATAAATCCAGCATAGGGGACCACATGTTCTTCCAGGATCTCTGTGATGTACCGGTGAGCAGTCATCGACCCTTGCCCGCGAGCACTGCCGGTCCGAGAGACGCAAGAAAGTTCAGTTTTGCCGTCGGCAGATATGCCGCCCCAGAACATGCAGGAACCGCCCCCGTATTCTACCGTCTCTTGGATGCAGGCTTGGGCAAAACGTTCCCATTGTCTTCTGTATATTCTTTTGCGTCTATCGTTGCAGAAAAGGCACACTCTCGTTTCGTCTGAGAAGAGAACAGCTCTCCATTGGTCCAGGGTCCAATTGACGTGGGCGCGAGCAAATTGCAGGCGTGCTCGCCGATGCGCTGCGGTTAATTTTGTACCCGTGGCAGGTCTTCTAGCCACAATATTTCTCTCCTTTAGTCTTCTTCTAACTGTAGAGACACTCACGGCCCTTCTACGAACTGCTTGAAGCTGCTGTTGCAACTCAACAGCATTAGAGAACCGATTTCTCAAAGACTTCGATACGACGAATCGGTCATCTCTCGCAGAAGTGCAGCGATTTCTACCAGACCCACGCCTTCGGACAAAGCCACCGGTCTGCAGGAACCGCTGGTACACTCTTCGAACAGAAAAGCGACTCAAGTGCAATTGCCGAGCAACATCACACTGACGTAGTCCTGATTGCAGTAGTGCGATAACTTGGGCGGCTTCAGCAGCAGTAGTGTCCATCTTCAAGGACGTTTTTCTGATGAAAGATATTCTTCTGTGTCTTCTTCGACTGTTGGTAGCAAATTTATCCCCCGATAAGCTGTATCGACCCTTTTATACCCAAAAAACAAAACAATACAAACAAAATTTGAAGAGGAGAATCAGTTCCATTGTCATTCACAGTGACTTAAAGTGTCAAGCTTTTTCTTTAATCAAATGAAATGGATATTTTTTTAAAGAGTTTTTATAGGGCTCTCAAATGATACCAATATTGCTACGAATAACTGCTTGTCTTAAGGATTAACAGTGCTTGAAGCCTATTTTTACGGACGTGCGATTTTTTTGAAGTTGAGTGTAGCTTCTTTACGTTGCCAAACATAATGATATGTTCTTTATAGAGTGGCTGCAATTGACACCATTTCTAATTTAGAGCACCAGTTATAATATGTATTTCACGAAGAAAAGGCACATTATTAAAACATCCTCCTTTTTCTTTTTTACTAATTATTATTATGCATATTTCTCGACAAAATATTTTTCGCCATTAGCGGTTTTATAGGCTGTTGTGAACTCGACGGAAAGTATTCATATCCTATCATCATCATCTCGCACGATACATACAGCCTAATAAAAAAAAAGTAAATATCACAAGAAATATCTACCTATAATGTTGGTATTTTATTTTCGCATGTTCTGCATCTAAAAGTAAAATTCGTACTGGTCTAACTCTTGGTTGACATTGAAGCTGAGGATTAGGTGAGATACTCAGATGCCCTAATGCTCGGTGACTGTCGTAGTTGGTTCCTCGCCCACTATAACAAGGGATCGGTGGTTGCCTGGTATTGTACTGCGTCACCTGGCGTCACAACAAAACTCATAAAAATGGAGGGTCAAGAATTTTAAATGTTGTCAATTGCTGTAAAATATAAAATATTGGTTCCTTCTGAAATACCTGAAATCCTGCGGCATAAGTAGAAACGTATCAAACTAAAAAATGTTTCCTAAGGAACCTATACTTTAATCGTGAAAAAAATTTGGGCTTCCCATATAAAGGTTGTTTTTTTGCTATTTGATTAGTTCCCCGGGGAAAGTTGTTCAGTTTCATGAGTAGAAGCTACAGCTAAACTTTTTCAGTTATTTCAGAAAAACTCCATATATAAAATCTTTATATCGTACCGCACCGACATCAGATTACTAGATGAAGGTCGCGTTGCACACGTCTCAGTGGTGAAAATTAAAACGCTACACGTGACCACGGGTGACGCCAGGTGACGCAGTACAATACCAGGCAACCACCGATCCCTTGTTATAGTGGGCGAGGAACCAACTACGACAGTCACCGAGCATTAGGGCATCCGAGTATCTCACTTAATCCTCAGCTTCAATGTCAACCAAGAGTTAGGCCAGTGCGAATTTTACTTTTGCTTTGAATATACTAGCAACGCAGAGTTCAAGTTGTAATGGTTCTACCTAAGCGAAGTTGACAGCTCGAGCACAAAACACATAGATACAGAAGGTCCGCTCAATATGCTTACAAAAATCTTAAGCATATACATGCTTATAGTCGTATACGGTCGTTGTAGGCAAGATTACGCAGGTACTGTGCGATTTTGACCTTGCCTCGAACGACCGTATATTTCTACATATAAGCATGTATATGCTTACGATTTTAGTGGTTTGTATTGAGCGGACCTTCTGTGTCTATTTTGTGGCTCGAGCATGCCCGCGTGTGTCCTTGGATTAGCCAAGTTCCGGAAGTTTCACTTCCCGCTTTAACGAATTACAGCTGGAAAAATATATTGAATATAATATGCGGTATCTCTAGGGGTACTCACTACAGCCCTAGACCGAAAGATCCACCTACTGCGTGCTTTTGTCATTTTATGTGTAAAATATACAGGACGGACATAAATCTAGTCGTGCGTCATATTTTAATCAGTGCTTCTACTCCTGATTCTGATCACCTTTCCCCAAGGAACCCATGTTCAAATTGCAAAAATATGTATGTTTATGTCTCTGGTTCTCATAATACAGGGGATCGCATCAGTAGTTTGCGGGACAGATACCATAAATAATATGATTTGTCCATTGATTTTTCATATTCAACGATGTGATGATCCAATATTCCCTCTCACCTGCTTTTCGCTTAAATACTCGAGTATTCTGTGCATGGAGTTAGGGAGCAACAGTTGATTAAGAAGTTTATAAATTGCTTTTTTATTTGCCAGAAGTATCAGTCAAATTGTATATTGCCGTTCTACAAACGGACTTTACCGCTTGGGTAAAATAACTCCGAATACAATAGAGTCAAAGTCCTTAAATTTATTACAGTAGCACCCCAGCACCAGACATACCGTACGACCTAACTTAACAGTTCATGCGTCCGTCCGACTTAGTTGTCCGGAGTTTTTTTACTGTTTTGTACAAAGCAGGTAGGTAGCCCTTGGTAAAACAGAAAATTTTACAAATAGATAAGACATAAATATACCAAAGCAAACATTTTTATCGCGAATGACCTCGAGGACAAGTTAGTTTGTTTTGACACAGTTGGTTAAGTTTTGGCGAGAGGTGATCTGTTTATAAGTCTGTGTTTCGCTTTAACGCTTGTACTTTAAAAATTGCTTAAATAAGAGAATAATATTTACAATTTAAGTTTAAATCGTTAACATAACAACACAACCCAAATCGTCCCCACAACTAGGGTACTGCTGCTGCTAGGTATCTTCCCATACCTCAGGAAGGTTAGGCCATACTCCACATACGGGGCCAAGATAGAGAGATCCTCTCTAGCATGGCCTCTAACATGGCTTAACTATTGATAGCAATCGGCACCCACGGCTTAACGTGGCTTGCAAAGCACGGAAATAAATGTCACTGGCAGTCAAATCCGTCCAGTTTATGACCGTGTCTGTAGTCTGTTAACCTGCGTGATCGAGCCGACCACGCAAGTCGCACTGAGCCACGACCGCTTTAAGTTTAAATGTGCCACACAAATACGGTGAACCAATATCCTTTGTTCGCCTGTTTCCTTATTTAGTAACTACACGAGTTTTGATCAACATCGTTGTGATTCAGCGCCTTAGGCCTGTTTACTTTAAATGTACATTTCCAATACAAGTGATTGCGCAATTTTGTATTTAAAACGTTTGCTAATGAATTAATTTATTTACGTACATACGTTCTGTTTTCCACGACACGACGTTCAATGACAGTTATAAATCAGTGACATTGAAAAAAATAAGTTTTATTTTTCTACATAAACTCCTTTCAATTCTTTCCACTTTCTACACACTTTTCGTATTCGATTCGAAAATGCTTGAACTAACCAGTTACTAGTAAGTCTGAGGACACAGTTTGTGTGGACACACAACAGTATGACCAGTCATGCAGTAAGAATTATCCCTACCCACCCTCTATAAACGTATTCGCTACCACACCAACGTCATATTATACGAAATGAGTTTTTTTATGAAAAGCGACAACTCTCTTTATGCTTGCTAAATATGAAAGTTAACTTAACCTATAATATGATCAATCAGAGTAAAAAATGTTGACTTTCCGTACAAAGTACACGTCAATTGACATGAGACAGAGAGAGAGCATGGGACGTTCATATTGTTTGCACCCACTGTATATAAAACTAGCTTTTGCCTGTGGCTCCGCCTGCATGGATAATTTTTTTATGACTCGTTTAGGGTGCGAGCACTGAAAATAGTTATCCAAATTGAAGTGATGCTGGTTGAGTAGTTATTTAAAATAAAATTGCTTTGCTTTATCAAGTTGCATTGTTTTCGGGGGTCCCGATGTAATTTTAGTCGCAATTTAATATTTTTACAACAAGATAAATTGCACTATTTTAACCATGTTTTAACTGCACAATCTTGCTACAAGCAGTAGTAACAGTGTAATTTCCCACTGTGCCAAAAATCATGTCGATCCGCTACTTCTATGTGACGTGACGTGAAAAAACGAAACAAACTCCCTTTCGTATTTATAATTTTAGTCAGAACTAGCTTCCGCCCGCGACTTCGTCTGCGTGGACTTCAGAATTGGGTCCAGAGAAAAATAAAATGTCAAATGGCAGCGCCAAACGCAAAGCGCAAAGTAAAAATTTCAGATTTTAGTCATTCCTCCGGGAACCCTCGAGTTTTCCGGGATAAAAAGTATAATATGTGTTAGCCGCGTGCTTTATCTATCTACCTACCAAACATCTAAAACCGTTCAGTAGTTTCGGCGTGAAAGTGGAACAAACAAACAAACAAACATCCATACTTTCGCATTTATGATATTAGTGAGATTCCGTGGGTGGGCAGTATGTATACTGCTTGTCACTTTTCATTAATGACCCTGTTGTAATAAATAGATAATGAAAACGAATAGATGTAAGATAGATAGAAGATAATTATGGCGTGCACGTGGACATTTGTTTATCTGTACTTATCTGCACAGAAATACATGCAGTAGATACATATTCTAATTATAATCAGTTAGTACAGTTGGATGCAAAAGTGAATAGGTAGCTGTCAGACATACAACCCATATCGTCCCACCGCTCGCTGCACTATCATGACACTCGTCTCATCCCATACCGAATAACATATTTTTCTTTAAAAACTATTTGGCACTACTTAACGCATATAATTTAAAGTAGCTTTCTTTCGCTAGGTACTTGTAAAATTGGAATATGCAGTACGCTTGAAGCTTTTTTTGAAATGTTCCCTAAACGTTGAATATTTTTCTCTATTGTGTCTCGTGTGGTAACTGACGAAAAAGGCCTCGTCTTTTCTATTTACATGTTGTTGGGTTGTACTCATATTATGTTAGTTATAGAGTTATTTTCAATGATTTTGTACATAACCGTTTGTTCTCCAAATGTTTAATAAAAAATAAAAAAACATTTTTGTGCTAGTAAATACTAGTGAGTGATGTCCTAACATTTAATTTGTAACATTTCTCTTGACTGACTCGATGGTGGTCATTGCTCCTGACTGCTGATCCGCGGGTCGTGGTTTTGATTCCCACTTGGCATATATTTCTTTGACGAGCAGAATTTTTTTTGCTCTGTGTCTAGTTGTATGTATTATATCTATATCAGTCTCTGGTTTCCATAAAATTCTATACAAGGAATCCTAGTTTAGGGCCAGGTGACCGTGTGTGATTTGTTCCGGATTGATTATATTTATTTGTTTTGTATGCACTTCTGCACTGCACTGTACACAGAAACATTGTTTACCGGCACCACGTGTAGAAAGGCGAGACTTTGCTAATGTGAGCCGCTGATGCACATTGCACATGCGTCATGCAATTCCCATGCACATATCATTAGGTATAATACAACAACGCGTATATGTAAACAAAACATTCATGATGTTGTAGTAAATATCTGAGTAAGGTGTTAATTGCGTGTTAGATACTCAGATGTTATTCTTAGCGTATGTCAGAATCAGCAAATTGAAGTGGCAATGGGCGAATGACACAGTATAGCTCGCAGAACTGATAAATAGCCGATGGGAATGATAATGTTTAAGGTCATTTTTTAAGGATATCAACATATCCAGCCCATTTTGGGTCATGTTTTTGTTCTGCCACTTCTTAAGACTATTAATACAAAAGCGGTCAATCCGATGATCAATTTGTAGGGCAAAAGGATAATATAAAGGTTGGCAACCCTAACCCCGTGGATATAGCTCACAAATTAAAGTCGATAATTGATTAAAAATGGTTTGTGGTCGCATTGTTTTATTCGATGCAATTGACCGCATGCTGCGATGCGGCGAAAGTGGAGACCTTGCAGCAATATTGCATCCGTACTGCATAGGATACTGCCAGGTGTCATATTGCATTGGTGAAAAGTACGAGCATTATCAAATAATATAAATATTATTTAAATTCGAGATGTAAAAGTCAAGGTTCGACCATAGTTAGGAAATATCTTATTGAAGTTCAGCATCGTGGTTTACAAGACGTGTATTGGACAACCCCTCGACCACAGACATGCACTCCGCTCCCCACCGGAGCGACGATATAAAAATTCTTTGCCCTCAACATTTGCAACTGATTGTAACAATATAAGGTGCTACTTTATTAGTGCCCGATATTTTGGTCAGTGCTCCTGCTCCTGATTCTGATCAACTTTCCCCAAGGAACCCACAGTCAAATCGTAAAAAAATTGTTGGGCTCTTCATACTAATTTGGCCGCTCGGCTGATTGATTTGTATGAAGAGTCCAAAAATTTTTTTTCGATTTGACCATGGGTTTCTTGGGGAAAGTTTATCAGAATCGGGAGTAGAAGCACTGACTAAAATATCGGGCACTAATAAAGTAGCAACTTATATAATTACTCACTTGTGGCAACAGACAGGGTTGTGATAAGATCTATTTTTAACCGACTTCAAAAAAAGGAGGAGGTTCTCAATTCGTCGGAATCTTTTTTTTTATGTATGTTCACCGATTACTCGAAGACGCCTGAACCGATTTGGAAAATTCTTTTTTTGTTTAAAAGGGTATACTTCACAGGTGGTCCCATATAAATTTTATCGAAATCTATTCAGCGGTTTTTGAGAAAATCAACAAAAACAGCAAAATTGGAGTTGTTGCGATTGAAGTCGGTTGTTTTTAACGTATTCAGCGTGGTCAATTATACACGCTCATCTTCGGCTGGATGGAACTACACGGCCGATGGACTTATGGTCTGATGAAGCTTGTCGGATGCATGTGGCGCAAAATGGATGTTTTCCATCTAATATGCTAAAACATTAAGTGTACTAGTTCCGTGTGTTTAGAATGGTCAAGGAGCTTTGTACTACGTAGAAAAAAAATCGATTTAAACGAAAGTGTAGCATCTTCTTAAATAATTAAGAAACATTTATTTTAAGTTTGATTTTCATGACGATTATAACAGTTATCCTAAACATCTTACGGTAACAGTCTGACAAAGACAAATGTCTCCCCAAGCCGTGCCACTTATCTGCCTTTGGAACTCTTTAGTCTTTATTTACTTTTGTATTTCCAGCTATGTACTGAACACATTTAATCACTTCAGTTCACTCCACCTAGCCTATATTATATTACACAAACAATAAAACAAAAAGGTTGTGTTCAAATTGGCCAAATATTAGCATGAATAACATAATATTGAAAATGCTCTTATAAAAGGTACGGTCCACTTCATCTTATAAAGTATTGGTGAAGGGTTGACCTTTACACTTAAGTTGATAAAAGGTAAAATGATACAGAATAAGTCAACTAGGTGGAGCTCGAATTATTTTAAGGATAATGTTAGCCCTTGTATATCGCAAAGGTCAGCCTAGCAATTTATAATTGTATATCTTGCGTATGTTTTTGTCACATATCTATTTTGTCACTCCATCCGTTCATAATTCATACCTACATGGTTGGAACAAAATATATATTTATGTACTGCCCATTAACTATTGAGAGGAGTCTATTCGATTTTCATCGACTCGAGAAGAAGAAAACCCATTAACTCACGCTACTTCTCTTCAGTCTAAACAGATTTTGTACTGTAACTTTAAAAAATCTCAAAAAAAATGTTGTACTTTGATACAAGTCGCTATTTTTATTTATGGGATAAATTCTTTTAAAATTATTTCTTAATTCGTAGAACAAAAGTTGTTCAAAGTCACGAGTTTGCCAACCTTTTTAAAGTATTGTTGCACCTGTTTGTTACGTTCTCCTCATGTACTCATAGCATTATTTTTGTCATCTTTATTCAAGTGAAACTATTCCAGTCGCTTACATTATACCTTTGATTATTTCATTATACCTTCTAACACCTAGGGGTATATAGGGCCGAGAGTACTTTTTTCCACTCAGGATCTGTTCCCAGCTGAAAACGTGCTCCCAGTGACATATAGAATATTATATTATTAACAATATATTTTGAAACTGTTATCACGTCCAGCAAGTTATACCAGTTATACGCGGCATGCCCTATTAGTAATAAAATAACTATAGTTAGTGATTGTAGTTAATAATCAGCGTGATTAATGCGTCAATTTGTTACACTTGGCCGGTGGGTTCAGCGTTTCGTATTCAGTGGTATTACAAGTGCTAGAACTGTTTATCATTCATAAGTTTCTTAAGTGGTAACATAGCATTTTCAGACTCTAGTCTCTGTGCTAGGCAGATCCGATCCTGTACTACAGAGACTGGTCCCTTCCAAAGTAATGAACATAGTATGTTAAATGTGAGGTTTGCTGGACTATATGTTTATAATTAAAAAATAAAGATATTAGTAGGATGTGTGGAGAATAGTAGGGAGTAGAATGGTTTGTGCGTGTGTATATGTGGGTTTGTGTGTGTGTGGATGTTTGTATGTTTTGAATTTGTATGTGCACCTATTATTTATTTCTGTATGTTAAGTATATTTTCTGTTTCTTGGTAGTCTAGTCCTAGCAGTTTTCTTTAGTTTCCTTTTAAGTATATATTTAGTTGAGTCTAAAGTGTTTGCTGCCCAGATACTATTTTATTATAGATATAGGGCGCCATAAAGGTATACTGTGTCTGTGCAAATGAGGTTTTAACTTGCTGTGTATAATAAACATATTCTGTTCTACATTTTTCCCTTAATTCCGCCAAAGTCATGATTTTATTTGCTCTTGAGTAACAAACAATCTTGATAATTACTATTTATTTGTACTGTGTTTAATTTTTAGAAACCTATGTAAATTATTTACGTTTTTCAAATGAACAAATTATTATCTTATCTTAATTCGTACAAAACAATTTTTTGAAAATGTTCATAATGTTTATGTTTCACGCCGTACAATAAACGAAATTTTTGCTTTTTCTCTCCTATAATATTAACTAATATAAAAACCCCCCGACACAAAAAATAAACTCTAAAAACTAACAAATAATATTTTAAACCTATTATAATTATTATCGTCACATATATTATGTAAGTTCAAATATTTTTATTTTCCAAGCGTCGTCGCGTCGGGGGACCGCTAAAGTTTATAAAGTATTTTTTCAACAACAGCTAATTAATTATTAAGAATTACATTTAAGTACGAGCGGAGTAAATTATTTTGTTGCAATCTACGACTACACCTGTTTTTCTCACTTAGCGGTCCCCCGACGCGACGACGCTTGGAAAATAAAAATATTTGAACTTACATAATATATGTGACGATAATAATTATAATAGGTTTAAAATATTATTTGTTAGTTTTTAGAGTTTATTTTTTGTGTCGGGGGGTTTTTAAAATTTTAATTTTACTTTTATTTTGTCCTTTTTAAAGTAGGTATAAATATTAGGAAGGTATTTATAATGATTAGTTAGTTGAGTTAGTAACGATAGGACATATGGAAGGTAGTCAGATCCCCTCACCAACTATTAAAGAGCTGATGATCTTCAAACGGCTGATCAGGTCATGGTTACCTTACCATATACTTTCAATATCATTGAAGTAACATGGTACCAAATTTCGAATCGATAGGACATATGGAAGGTAGTCAGATCCCCTCATCAACTATTAAAGAGCTGATGATCTTCAAACGGCTGATCAGGTCATGGTTACCTTACCATATACTTTCAATATCATTGAAGTAACACGGTACCAAATTTCGAATCGATAGGACATATGGAAGGTAGTCAGATCCCCTCATCAACTATTAAAGAACTGATGATCTTCAAACGGCTGACCAGCTCACGCTTGCCTTACCATGTTCTTTAAATATCGTTGAAGTAACACGGTACCAAATTTCGAATCGATCGGACATAAGGAAGTTAGTCAGATCCCCTCATCAACTAGAAAAGAGCTGATGATCTTCAAACGGCTGAACAGATTTTCATGAAACATGGCTAAGAACACTCGGGATAAAATTATCTATGATACAAAAAAAACAAAACGAAAATCGGTTCATCCGTTTGGGAGCTACGATACCACAGACAGATACACAGATACACAGATACACAGATACACAGATACACAGACACGTTAAACTTATAACACCCCTCTTTTTGCGTCGGGGGTTAAAAATAATCTAAAATAGCTACGCTCTTTGTGAACACTTTATCAGATACTTCAGTTAGTGAAACAAACGACGATATGTGACTTAGAACGTTGCTATTTTTGAGAGAGGCCTATGTCCAACAGTGGACGTCTTCCGTCTTTCCTTCTAAGATGTTGATAATCATACTATAGAAGTCTATTGTAGAATAACAAAGCAAGTGGCTAGCTCGTTCAAAAAATTTGCTCTCCTTGCCCACAGATCCTGCCATACATCGACGGGTTCAACCACGTGTCCAAAATAGCAGCTCTCACCGACGTGGAGATCAGCCTGGTTCGCGCATGCGTGCAGAACCTGGTCTACTACGGTGTCGTCACGTTGGTGCCCATCTTTCAGTACTGTGCTGTGAGTGTTGTGTTTATGCATAACAAAAAAAAGTACAAAGGCGGACTTATATTCTGCTTATATCCTTAAGGATTTAGTGTTTTTATATAGGGTCCTTTTAAAACTACCTGAAAAAAAAACTTTACCGTAGCGTGGAAGCTGATTATTGGTAATTGCCCAACTAGCAAAGTTGTCATATAATATCGAGACTAAATAATGTTTGGTTTTAAAAAGATTATATAGTGGCATCTCGGATGTCAAAGAATTGTGTCATAGTATTTTATACGAAAGTTTAGTCGTATAATACTTGGATGTATTTATTACATTAACAAGACGTCTACACAACTAATTTGTTTTTAATACAACCATATTAAGACCTTTACACGATTTTAAATCGAATAATTGGCGCCCTTTTCGCGTTATGTAAACGTTAATACAACCGTTATACGACGAACCTTTGCTATTTGGGTGGTTATTTTTGTTATTTATTCATCTCGTAAACACAGCTGTAAGCTCCCCAAAGGAAATAAAATAAATAAAAATTAACAACTTCCCCAAGGATCCTATACTTACTTTAAGTAGATGCTTTACACATACTTTTAAATCGTCATATTTTTCTACCTAGTACAAAGTTCCTACCACTCGGAACTTGTACACTCAACGTTTCGGGAAGTGTTAGCGGAGCGAGAAGAAACGTCGAGCCCAAAAGAAACTCGCCCCAACACATTTTTTGAAATAAAAACTTAATAGCTATTACAATTGATGTTATTACTAAAGCTATGAGCTGGAGGATCTATACATGTCCACACATCTTTGTCATTTACATAATCTATGGTTTTATAATATCCCCTTGAACACAGGCATTTCTTTACATAAGTTTTAAACTTATTTTCGGATAAACTTGTCTGAGCACTTGTCAATAAAATTACAACCGTTACGACGAATATGTGCCCGACAAAATGTTATTTACGTATGTATGTGTTGCAGGTGTACAGTGCAACTCCTAAACTGCGGCAGCTCACTCGGTGTTCAGGCCTGCAGCGGCAGTGCATGGAGTTCTGCGCAAGATCATGTAAGTTAATATCCATTGTTCTTGGTTGTGTAAAAGAAAGCCAGGTACTCGCAAGGTACCACAGAAGTCAAAAAACCTTGCAGCGCGGTATTCGGCTGGTGAAGCGACATAGCAAGCGTAATTATCGGCTTAAGAGGCATTCTAATGAATATGCAAATATTTTATTCGAAGTAGGTAGCAGTGTACACTTTTCGAACGTCATTCTTTCATGTACCTAATACGAGGTTCCTACCGCTCTGAACTCGTATACCCACCGTTTCGGGAAGCGTTTCCGGAGTGAGAAGAAACGGCGGGCCCTAAAGAAACTCCCTCCAACACATTTTTTTTAAAGTCTTATATTCTATTACATCTTAATGCTAGATCAATAAATGAATTATACAATGTCATGTCTGTAAATAAAATATAAAAAAATAAGAATAAAGAAAGAAAGGCTTCAAAAGAGATAAAAGTAAAAATTTGTAGCTAACAATTCCAAAAACCAATGACAAGAGCAGGCCAGTTCACACGGACAGCACCCGATCACGAGTGTAACGCGAGAGTCAGCTATCGCTCCCCTCAACCATATTTGAGGGAAGGGAACGACCCGGCTCCCGTACTCACATGCTTCGCAGCCCTTGTAACTCAGCCCAGTTATTTCTCTCTCCCAGCGCGCCAACTGCCGAAAGTGAGCGATATCTTCCGCATGTACGCCGGCATGACGTACGGAAGCACCGTGCGGGACCTGTGCCGGCGCATGCGGCCGCAAGAACTGGCTATAGACGAGAGGAAACTGGTGCTCTTTGGGCTGTTAGAAGGACTAATACGAAGAGTTTACAAGGTATCTACTTAGCTTTTTATTTCTTAGTAAAACGAATAAACTGACTTCCTGAGAGGGATACGTGACCTATTTATGCAACTTGACCCCTTTACTTCCCCCTTTGACCTACTGTCATACAAAAACCCCTACTCTTGTTTACGTATAGTAGAAATTTTTGATCATTACATTCATGTAAACGGATGAAGAAGTTTTTTTTGTTATTCATTTCACAGATTTTCAATGAACTTTGGATAAAACATTTAAAGTTATTTCAACGACGCGTCCTTTTAAAAAAAATTACAACTCCTTTTTATTTGCTGTAACCTATGCTAACTGCTTAAAACCATAAAATGTTGATTTCAATAGCTCATACATTAAGCATTTTCATTTAAAAAACATTTATTTTCAGTACCCAATAACTTTGAACAACGATACGACGTCAATACGCAGTGAGCACAGTCAAGCGCTGGTCCGGACGTACAACGGCCTCGTCTGTTTGGACGAGCTGTGCTGCCAGGGCGGGCTGACGGCCTCGCAACTGGAGGAGCAGCTAGAGAGAGACCCCAATGTCGTGTTCATCGTGAAATAACCCGACTCCTTGGTGTCGTGTAGACGGGTAAATATTCTGGTCTCCGTGGACAGTATTTGCGGCCAGAGTGTCCAAGTTAAAGTAAGATCTGGCCAAAGCTGATAGCCATATCGGGCCATGAAATAAAGAGTTTTTGGTCTGAGATGGGGCCAAATAAAATGTTTCATACTATTTTATTCAGCCCGATATGGGGGATATGAGTCTTTAAGATATGTCGACTCCCGTGAGCTATTTGTATACGTATCCTAGAAGTATGTATGTGCGAGAACACGCTGGCTAGGTAGGTATAGTGTTGGAATTAGCTATAAATTAATAAAATTCTCTTAAATTATCAGAATAGTGAAAACATCACATTTATTAACGGTTTTCTGCTATCGGTATCCGCCAATCATATCGGGTCGGACAGTGTGAAAACGCGCTAAGTTAACCCGAGTTTAGGATCACTTGTAGTCCTTTCATCTCTTTCTATCGATGTGTATATCATAGCTCCTCTACATGATGGGCCATCACACGCCAGCTAGAGAGACAAAGCTATATGAGAGCAGAGTAACGATGTAAGTACGTCCTTGTCTAACCTATAGTTCTGTCCCTCTTGCTCGCCCGTGATAGCCCATAATGTAAAGCAGCCATTATAATTTGTTAAAAAGAGAAACAGGTATACTAGCCATCAAATTAATTAATATCAGGCACAGATTTGATCTTCACAGCGCCATTTCTCCAAGATTTATATTTAGGTAAGCTTTACTTTACTTTCAGAGTTTTAAACTAAATACAATAACTTTATAATCATTAAGAAACTTGGTGCAAGGAGCTTATGAGTTACCTCGGTAAAATTATTAAAATATCGTACATTATACAGGGTGTACCTAATGTGTAGGGCCTGATGACTGGAGCTTCTGTAATAATAATATCTATAACATTTTTTCAACGACTTGCTGAAATATATAAAAAAATATGGACTCTTCATAAAAATTGGTCAGCTCTTTGGACAATTCTAAACAAATGTAGAACGTTTACGTTTTTTAATGTGGTTACATCGACTAGATGTTATTTTTTGTAATGTTAGGATGTGACGAGTCATTTTAAAGTGTCCAAAAATTGCATGTGTTCGTTGTAAATATCTAGTCTTAAACTAACTTTCTGTTTTTTTTTTAAGTTATGTTTTAAGAATTTTATTTTAATTATGTTTAAAGTTGAACATTGATTATATAAGGTGCTACTTTATTAGTGCCCGATATTTTAGTCAGTGCTTCTACTCCTGATTCTGATCAACTTTTCCTAAGGAACCCATAGTCAAATCGCAAAAAAAAAATTGGACTCTTCATACTAATTTGGCCGCTCGGCTGATCAATTTGTATGAAGAGTCCAAAAATTTTTTTGCGATTTGACTATGGGTTTCTTGGGGAAAGTTGATCAGAATTAGGAGTAGAAGCACTAACTAAAATATCGGGCACTAATAAAGTAGCACCTTATACAGGGTGACTGGTTGAACGACGGACGTATTTAAGGAGATGATAGGATAATTTACATACTTTTCAACCGTATAAAACAAAAAAATCATACATTCAAAAAACACAAGTTACATATTTTTTTTAAAAACGCAACTATTCTTGTGTTTTATAACTCTATGCCTAGGTACTTACCACTTTCCCACAGCGTGCACTGTGCTGCTCGTGGTCGCTAAGGCCTATCTCTTGGACAGGCTGATAACACACTGATAATGAAAGGATGGAGTCCGTCTTCATGTAGGATACGTTACCCCAACCACTGGGATACCTGGAAATGCCTTCCTGCATTCCGCGTACGTGGGTGGTAATCGAAGTAAATTGCTTTGTATCATTGCTTCACTGGATAACGAAGGATTCCTTCCTCGTCCTTGATCAGGGTTAGGAACTGGAGGAAGGCCAAACGCTCTTAGTCTCCTAAAAAATCCTATGACGGCAACTTGCGTAATTCGTAATACATCGCAATATGACATAATTCGCGTCTAACAACACTAGCTGACATCACATAACACCACATCATATCCCAGTATCCACGTTAAAGTACTGATAAGCCATTAACACTATCAAGGCACTGCAATCCACGTGACAGCGACGTAAGTAAAACCAGAATGTTGGCAACGAGCGGGAGGCCCGCGTAACGCACGCCACCCCTGCGACGGCCCGCGGGCGACTGACTAGGGTCGGCGCGGCGCGGCGCAGGGCAGAGACGCGGGAGCAGTCGCTCACGCGCATGCGCAGATTGCGAGTCCGCGCCGCCACTCGGGGTCGTTGCCCGAGGCCGCGTACATGTGACTTAGTATTTAGTAAAATGTAGAGGTGAACTTTAAAATTATTTTTTTAATGATAAAAATTAAGGTCATGTTTTTTTTACATATTTGGAATGTGTATCAGCTTCTTATTCACCTCCTTAAATGCGTCCGTTGATTTACCAGTCACCCTGTATACAATGTTAAATGATATCTTTATAGTCAACAGTCACTATTAACTTGTCTGGTCAATACTATTTTAAATACCTTACTACTGTATATTTCACACTGTATTTTATTTTTATAGACAGTTTTTAACTTGTATATAGAATTATAATATAAATATCTCTTTTAATAACGTCAATGTACAAACAAAATCTGCTCAATATTTTGTAATTAGTATTTAAGAATGTTAATATGTAAGCATGTTATAAAATATTCAAGGTGTCTCTTATATCGTTGTTATTATAATTATACATTCATGGTGTTTAGTGGCAGGTGTGACATATCCAGGCTATTAATTTGGTCAGACATGACATTTTGTTCCAGTTTGTTTTTTCCATGTAAATAAATTGTCGGATTGACCATTTTTGTATGCAGTCAAAAAAAATTTTCGTTTATTTAAGAAGTGGTAGAGCAAAATTTTTAATTTTGGACCCGAATAGCTTGTGTATGTTCACATCCGCTAATAACATTTACTTGTATAGTGTGGCAGGCTGAATGATGAGCGCGTACGCAGATAAGAGCCCTAAGAGCGAATGTACCAAAAGTGATTCTATATTGCGCACTAGGAATATTCAACACCATAAAATATATACTCTTATTCATTTTTACACTTTTTTAAGACGGACTACGTTCAGAACATTACGAGCATATTAAAAAATTCAATGACGCAAAGAAACCCGAAGTATAATTTCTCTCCATAGATTTCTTATACAAAGACGGTTAATCAGCTGAAGGTTCCTCGAGGGAAGTCGTTCAGTTTCGTCCCTTATTAATCTTCATACATTTCGATCCGTTTTATAGGGGTACTGGCCACCAAGTTTGATCACTACCTCTTTACAGATTACTCCAAGAGTTCATTTTTGGGTTCAGTTTTTGGATTTTTTTTTGCAATGCATCTTATCCTTGAATGCTCTCGTTCAGCCTGTCATGCAGTGCATAGTTTAACCCATAAGGTGCTATAAAGTAACTGGTTTTCGAAATCCTTACTAGTTCTGTAAAACTGCCTCATGTGTTTACCAAAACTGGCAATAAAACGCGCAGGACCTTGGTTTTGCGGGTCAGACTCACGCTTGACCAATTAAATAATACCCACCGAAATTTGTATATGTTCACATATAAGTAATCTTCTCTTTTAAGTTGCCCACTTTATACGGAGTGTTAATTTTAATCAAATTTGTATCCGTAGGGATCTTTACATTTATATCTTTATATATTACTTTTTAAAAAGAATCATATTAACCATACATTTATACAAGATATTTACATAAAAATCAAAAGTTATATAGTTTTGTAGCGTCTTCGCAACTATCAGTCTTACCTTTACTGTGTTCTGTTGTATTTTGTTCTGTTAAGTCCCTCCCTAAAGTGTCCCTTTGCACATGTTAACTTATGGCTCTGTCGACTGACCTGTCTAAATAAACAGAAAGGGATAAAACCTGTGTTGGACTGAATGATATGAAAATTTTAGCTTTTTAAAGTGTTCATATTTTATCCAAAAGTTGTGTTTTTTGTTAAAGTGTAAAACATATTCATTGTTACCATGACTATAATGTCATGTGATGTCGTGTAAAGTCGTGTTAAATAATTATATCTGTATATTTTATTTTTAGCCGACTGCGGAAATGTAGTAGCAAATGTACAATATTTTTTAAGTCAAATTAACAAAAAATGCATTGCAATGTTTAAGTATAGATTCAAAAATACCGTAACATTGTGATTCCAAAAAGGTGCTTCTGTAATCGGTTGTAATATGAATGTGAAATTAATATATCCAAGATTTTCTTTAAAACTATGGATTGCATTGAAACTTTTTAATAGAAAGTTTTTAGCTGAAAGAAGAATCTAAGTAAAATTTGTTTATGACTCTCAAAGTTTAGATAGTTTTATTTTTAATATTTTTGGTATTATGTAGAAAAGACATCAACAAGCAATAAAAGTTTATCTTTTCATTGCAGTGATATATCACTTGGTCTACGATAATACCAGTAAATACAACCCAAAAGTATAAAAGAGCTATGTATTTCAAAGGAACGCCGATATAATTCTTACATAAGACTAATTTTATTTTTATTGTTAATTTGAAAATGTTACTTAGTCAGGATTAAACTGACTTGTTATTATACACCGTTTGTACATTATTGTCGACAAAAAGTACATTTTAAAACCGCACTAATTTGGCATCATTTACATAACAGGCAATGTTAAAACTTAGGGCGTCCTCTGCCCGACACGTCGAAAGCAAAGCCCGGGACTGTTAATATGAGAAATACATAATATAGCTCCTCTCTCTCATAAGCCTGGACATACTCTTATGTAAAATACCTACTACGAAGTAAGAGTGATGACGATGAAGCAGTCGTGACTCAGTGCGGCTTGCGTGGTCGCGTCGATCATGCAGGTTAACTGACTACGGACAGGTCATAACCTGGACGAGTTTGACTGTTAGTGGCATTTATCTCGACCATTTCCGTGCATGGCAAGGCAAGTTAATTGGCAATTGGCAAGGCTGCTATTTTATCACTAGATGGCATTCGTTAAGTCATGTCGGAGGCCTTACGGGTTATGGCCTATGGCTTATGGCGCAGACGCTCTAAGTTTCAATAAACTAGCTATCTTTATAATGTACCGATTGTGTTGGAAAAAGAAACGTTTTTACGTTATTTTTTAAACTTGTATGTTTATGTTGTTATCTCATGTATTGTACCAAAAAAGTACTCAAATATTATGATTAATTATTAAATAAATGTTATATTTTTTCACTAAAATGTATTTTATTTTGTGAATATTATCCGCCATGATTTTTGCTCACATATTCCGAACGAGTATGAGGTAATAGACCCGATTTTCAGTTTGAACCCAGCTCAGCCATCCCTAAAGTCAGATACAGTATTTCCAAGGGCATTCCCATTTTCATATTGTAGTCGCGAAGTAGGATATTTTGTTATTTTTCAGTGGATTGGTGTTTAAGGGTGTAAAAAAACCACTATATTAGTTTCAGACAGTATCATTTTAATACAATTCTTATATAACTATAACATAGTATATGTTACAAAATACATATTACATACATAGGTATAATGTATAGAATAGGTAACAAAACACGTGACTAGTGTTATATACCGATACGCAACACAACTGTTATGTTGGTATTACTGAAAGAATATAACGTTTTATGAATTTGCCAATACTTCCTGCATCAGAGAAGATTCTGTTTGATCAGAAAATAACTTGAAGGAACTTTTAATTATTCACTATTTTTCAATTTTATCACGCTCTTTCTTTCTAAATCAACTCTCTTTAAATACTCATGTCCACAAAAATAAAAAATACAATTTCACTGAAACAAAACAGGAAATATTGAAACGTATTCACACTTACACATTTATAAATAAAGTTTGATCCCCAGTCATCACGAACCGGACAGTCACAACACAAAATAGTACCTTTGCATGACTATCCACAAAAGTATAGGTACCAAGAGATATTTTGTAAGTGCCTCCACGTGCCACCTACAGCTTACAATTTGTAATTTTGTATCTCCCGTTCCAACACACAACAAAGATGCTCACAAAAATGCAGTTGCATTTATTATAACATTAAATTTCCATATTAAATACTTGAAATTCGGCAATGAAATGCGAGGAGTCTAGAGTTAGAGTCAAGACACATTAGCACCGCTACGTCAACTTAATTCCAATTGTTTTTAAACGAAGATGATCGTATCAAATATAATACTAGGTTAACACTCGGCTATTTACGGCAAGGACATGAGCAGGTAAGGGGCAGCGTGAGAACTCGCTGCACAGCCGGGAGGGCCGGTCGGTAAGTTTTTATTGTTATTTGGCGGAAATCAAAGGGCCGGCAGCGCGAGTACGATTAAGTTTTACCACTTAGCCTTCTCGCTCACATAGTTATTTTTTAAGGGTTTTTAAAATATCTGGAGTTTCTACAGAATCTGAACATAGTCATGTACGGGTTCTTAAAATACTTTCTTTTCTACAGATGAATCTGAACAACTTTCTTCAAGGAACACATTCATTTCGAGATGCGAAATTTTTGAACTTCCAAAATTGGGCGATGAGCCGATCGATTTATATGAAGAGTCGAGTTTTTTTTTTTTGCGTAATGACTACCTATGTGTCCTCGGAGATGGTCATTCAGTTTCATGAGTAGA
The DNA here is from genome assembly GCA_958295455.1 of Coleophora deauratella. Classification (NCBI taxonomy): domain Eukaryota; kingdom Metazoa; phylum Arthropoda; class Insecta; order Lepidoptera; family Coleophoridae; genus Coleophora; species Coleophora deauratella. The sequence continues at coordinate 2,726,636 of OY282400.1, read as the reverse complement.
AATCCCAGTCAAGAGTTGAACGCAAAAGAAGTATGAGTGCTCAACACTCACTCGCGTTGTCTATACCGCAAGAATTATTTTGAAAACATTGCAGCATTGGCATTGCAGGTGCTGAGTGTAAACGCAGCATAATTCTTGTGTCTATCGTGTCATGACCCTAATCGATTAGGCACTGTTTCATAAAAGGAAAATATTTTGGCACTGTTTAGGGCATCTAAAAACACTACTGTTACTTCGTTAATTGTTACTATTATCTTCTCTTTTAAAAATAAATATTATGATCTATTAACCTGTTTTTATACTATTTATTTTGTTTATAGGCATTTATGTGGGCAATTACTATTTTAAAACCGCGACAGCTCTGTGTGAAGGCCTTTTCACACAATTTTACCGTCAATGCAACAGTCGTCGCAATTTTGTGTAAATGCCTTATCTTAATTATTGTACATTTGTACAAGGTGTTTTTTAAAATGGCGGATGTGAATATACAGGGTGTAACAGAAAGGTGTGATAATATTCAAGGGTGGCTTTTACCCATCAAACTGAACAACTTTTGTTCTACAACTTTCTTCAAATCGCAAAATTTTTTTTTGGACTTTTCATACAAATTGATCAGCTGGCTAACCAAGTTTGTATGAAAAGTCAGAAAATTTCTTTGCGAATTCAACACAGTTGTAGAACAAAAGTTGTTCAGTTTGATAGGTAAAAGCCAACCTTGAAGTATTGTCACACCTTTCTGTTACACCCTGTATTATGTAGGATATTATTGAGGTCAAATATAATTTGAATGTAAGTAGATTTGATCAAAAACAATTTGAACTGTCCATACAAATCAGTCGTTGGTTTGACATTTCTATATGGACAGTCAATTTTTTGACCATTATTTAAAACGCGGTAAACAAATGTTTACCACTGGATATATTTACAAACCCAAAAAAGCCTGGATATATTTACATCCGCCATTAAAAACTCACTTGTATGTCATCCAGTAAAATGAAGTTTTCTATTAGACATTTTATCTCGTCTATGGTTTGGATATGATTTTGTAAGGGTCGGAATATTACGTGATAAACTATAAAAACAATATATTTTTCATTGATCAAAAAACCACCTCTTGATTATTGATTTAAAAAATGCACAAAGAATTCCGGTGTTGATTATTATAAATATGTAGATATTTTCTTTATAATAATGATTAATAAATATAATTTACTTAACACTAGCTAAGTAGAGACGCGATTTTAGCACGCACCCAGGCACACGCCGCTGAATCGTACCGCGCGCGAGTAAAAATAAAAACAACATTTCGCAAAGGCACAGCCTACTGTGTAAAGGGGTGCATACTGTATAAATGATAAACTTTTTTTTATGATGGCGTCGATTCCGTTTTATTCAACATAATGCAAAACGTTTTCAAGATTCATAATCCGCATTATAAAATATTTTTCGTACTTTTCTCGGAAATGCGCGTGCTTTTTACATGGACTGTTACAACTTCTTTGATAGTAAGTTAAACTTTCTTCGCTAAATAAATGCTGAAGAATTAATGAAAAAAGAGAAATAGAATCAGTAGTCCATTTTCATGCATGATTTCTCCCCTTGGGCAGGAATAAGGTATTTTTCTTATTACTTTCTAATTATCCGATAACGACACGCTCGCGACTCCGCAGTCATTTCCATTAGAGCGAACCGAGCGAAGCGATTTCGAGCGGTACGACTCAGAACTCACAAACAAAATAGCAAACGATAAATAAAGCTAGACTCTTTGGATGGCCAACTATTTACTGGCATAGAAAAAAAATAACTTGCATTATTTTTATTAGTCATAAAAATATTAGTAGAAAAAAGTATAGTTTTATAAAAAGAAAAATTCCGTACATAGGATGCACCTAATAGTCAGCCACCAAAAATACTCCAGCTGATATCTGTACATTTTTCCTTAGACTAACCACGATCTTATAACCTATTTTTATATAAGAACAAATACAAAATTCGATACTTTAAAAGGAATGACCTAATTATTCCAATAAATGGGTAGTAGAATGATTTTCTAAATCATAAATTTAATCTAAAAAAAAAGGTTCAAGTATTTCAACTTCCAAAATGCTCAGTGCAAAAAGTTACTGAATTTTGTTTAATTTTGAGACTTCAAAACACAACCACAATGAAATCTTGCCCCATTTTTCAAAATATTATGCATAGTCATTTGCTTACGTTTATTTTACATACGATCCAAAATTTACAAATAGGTACTTAGGTTTTCATAGACGGCCGAGTTGCAACTTTGGTAAATTTGCAGAATGAGACACCATTTATACAACGAGACATAATAAATAATTTTCGTAGCCAAAGTAAGAAAAAAAATGTTTCAGGTCGCGTCACGGCAACATAAAACTAAGCATGACATCTATTCCGTAGTGCTGTTCTCGCTGTACGCTTTCTATTGTACAAAAAAAACCGCGCATAGCCAAATACATTTTATTTACAATTATACTGACTATCCCATCTGACTGTAAATGACGTTTATTTAAATAAATTATTTATATAAATTTTACGAAATCTTAGCTCAATAAAAAGAGATTCTGCTTAGTTTAACAAATAAGGCAACTCTACATTTTATAGTTGAGACACCTTTATGTTTTGAGTAATACAACTTTTTAAGTTATTACATATTTAGAATGCTTTATGTAGGTATGTAATGATGAGGTTTACCTTAAACTACCAGCGTTGGTTCATTAACCGGAGCACATTTCAGAGTGTTCATCCCATGCGGCTACCTGTTGAAAGATAATTAATAATTATTAAAAAAATAATCATCACTTATTAGCAGTGATCGGAATAGGTAGACTGTATTTACCTAAACTTCGAGGAACAGAGCGGAGACTTCCTTGCGAAAATTTTTTTTTCTGCATAGAATTCGATTATATTGCATCTTTATAAAACAAAAATATTATTCATAACTCGATTTCTTGGCGAAGTGTCAAAATTAAAAATGCACCAGATTTGCACTGTAAAAACCGCATACAATTTCGCGCAGTAGATTTTGCCAAAGCCCGGGACAGTTGACCTGTTTTTTTTTTTATAAGGAAGTCTCCGAAGCAGGGACTGGACTGGTAAGCCCTTCACGGGTTTTTGAATGGGTTTCTGCAAGGGGTTTGCTTACCAAACCCAGTAGGCGTCAAAACCCTTTCGTTTGGGTTTTTTAAGCGGTATTTTTAAAGATTAACTAAACACTTTGGATAATGAAAGGGTAACCCTTTCAGCTTTTAGACAAATATGATCCTTACGTTACAACCATACGGACCATTATAGAATGGAATATGCGATGCAGTCGGTCCGGGCGACTGTAGGCATTGATTTGAATGAAGTTGATGCGTGATTGTTTGTTTACCTACTCACTGTCATTCGTTTAAGCGCAGCACACACAGAGGCGGCCGCGGGGCGGTACCGGGAGCGGGATTTTTTGTAATGTTCGGATTACTATGAAACCCTTTACACCAAAACCGGGCGGGATTCGCCCGATGCGGTACCAGCGCGGGGGCGAAAGCGGGAAGGTCGGGCCTACAGACTGGTGAATCCCGCGCGGTGGCGGCGCGGTAGCGGGAAAGCGGCCGCAGCGCGGGACCAGTTGTATTCCATTGAAATATATGAAACCCCCCACACAGCGGCGCGTTTGCGGCGCGGTGCGGGGGCGTGCTTGCGAGTTGTATTAAATTACAGATTTTTTTGTGTTTTTCTTGTGTTTTATAAGTTTTACAGATAGAAAGTATTGTGTTAGTGTGAGCTTGACCAGTTTTTAAATCTTTTCGTACAGAGAGTATCGTAACAGTTATAATAAAATACCTATTTCACGAAATTCCCCGAAAAAAGTGGTCCCGAACGCTTTTGCCTTCAGACATACCGCCCCCGCGACGCTACCGCGACGCCGCAATTTCTGTCTGAAGGGGTCCGCTCTAAGTTCGCTTTCCGCAGGTCCGCCTTCGGAACGCTACTGCCCCGCGGCCGCCTCTGTGTGTCCTGCGATTTATTGCGATCGGAAGCGTGCAAACCAAAGTGGTACACATACTACTACATAGAAAGTGGAAAAAAATCTCTTCTTGTGTTGCGAATTTTAAGACCATTAGGTATCACCATTAAGGAATATGAATAATCGGATACTTATTCTTGGTTGATACTCACAGTTTTCGTCCACCATATTTAAAATGTACTTAAAACTAGCAAACTCAAAAATATGACGTGGTCGAAATTAGGAAAGAGAATAACAATGCTCCTGTTTTCGACCGTTTTGTTCTAACAAGCAAAACTAAGGTAGTAGTTACTAGAAAAAAAAGCATGAGTTGTCTTTTATGATATGAAAAATAGACAATTTATATTTAATGTTCGATAGTAGCAGAAAATTTTTGGAATCTTTAAAAAATCGATCTGCCGAGCGTCGGATACTTCTTGGTTGATCTGTTAGTTTTAGTCCACCATATTTAAAATTACTTAAAACTAGCAATCTCAAAAATATGACGTGGTCGAAATTATGCTCCTGTTTTCGACCGTTTTATTCTAACAAGTAAAACTAAGGTAGTAGTTACTGGAAAAAATGCATGTGCTGTCTTTTGTGATATGAAAAATAGACAATTTATATTTAATTTTCGATACTAGCAGTAAATTTTTGGATTCTTTATAAAAATCGATCTGCCGAGCGTCGGATACTTTTTGGTTGATACTGCCAGTTTTCGTCCACCATATTTAAAATGTACTTAAAACTAGCAATGTCAAAAATGTGACGTGTTCGAAATCAGGAAAGAGAGTAACAATGCTCCTATTTTTGACCGTTTTATTCTAACAAGCAAAACTAAGGTAGTAGTTACTGGAAAAAAATGCATGTGTTGTCTTTTGTGATATGACAAATAAACAATTTATATTTAATGTTCGATAGAAGCAGTAAATTTTTGGATTCTTTATAAAAATCGATCTGTCGAGCGTCGGATACTTTTTGGTTGATACTGCCAGTTTTTGTCCACCATATTTAAAATTACTTAAAACTAGCAATGTCAAAAATATGACGTGTTGGAAATCAGGAAAGAGAATAACAATGCTCCTGTTTTCGACCGTTTTATTCTAACAAGCAAAACTAAGGTAGTAGTTACTGGGAAAAAATGCATGTTGTCTTTTGTGATATGAAATATAGACAAATGTATATAATGTTCGATAGTAGCAGTGAACTTTTGGATTCTTTATAAAAATCGATCAGCCGAGTGTCCAAATTAGTATTGAGGAGTTAATTTTTTACGATTTGATTTGATTTATGTGCTCCTTGGGGAAAATCGATCAGAAACAGGAATAGAAGCACTGATTAAAATTTGACGCACGACCATATTTACATCCCGTATACATATAATTATTTCCAAAGTATGATTGGAGAAGTGATGAGCTCTTTAGATGTCAAGAAGATATGCTTGTCTTTTATTCTTTTTTAAAGAGTGCAATGATTGGGCTTGTTTGATGGGTACAAGAAGGGGACTCTAGAGGCGGATAGCTTGATGAGTAAAGAAGTGAGCTTAGAAATTGGTAGAGTGAGGAAGAATATGGAGACGGAGGTTATCGGAGGAACGAAGAGGACGACTGTGAGTAGAAGATAAAATTGAAACGTTCTTTAAGATAAATTGGGGAATTTGAAAATAAAGATGTAACAGGGTGTGAAGGTCACGACGGTAACTAATTGGAAGCCATTCCAATCTCTTCGATACGGGGACACGTGATGATATTTACGGAGATAAAAGATAAATCTGATAGCAATATCAGTGAGATTTTGAAGACGCTCGAGTTTATATAAAAAGTTGAAATTTATATATGGCTAGCAAACGTCGGCGGATCATTTAATTTATGCACCATTTGAAAAACGTCCACATCCCAGCATGATTATTTCATAATCGCCAACTTTTCTTAATTACTTCATAACAGAATGATAACTTTCTAAACTGCTAATAAAAATTTGGCTACTTCTTTAGCCTAGGAACTTGTATGGTTGCCTGTTGCCCCTTAAAACAGCAGAATATGTTGAGAGCTCATCGAGTAAAATATCATAATACCTTTACGATGTTTAAGGGGCAATCTCGCATCTGTAGGCCTCTGGAATCTTTGCGAATGCACGTGCGTATGCTTTTGTCATTATTATTCGTATACAATGTGCATTCTTACTGCTCAGAGTGCGGTCCTCTAACAATATCATAGCATATGAGTATGACGCTCTGTCAGGCTAAGCTGAATATAGAGGATGACAGAATTGTATCGTCCTAGTCTGAGCTGTTGGAAGAGATTAAGAAAATCTACGGGCAATAATACGCAACCACAGGTTTATCTATCAGTAATTTGGCTACAGATCTGAGAGCCAGATTGAAGCGATACAATGCTGAAGATATCTCTGACGTCAGCCTGTACGAAGTTAACTCTAAAACATCTTAACACTTTGGCGTGCGGTAGCGGGAACACCCGTTTATCAGCTTCCATAAAGTTTGACAGTGCGGGGAACCCCGTTTGTGCGTGACATTCGTCAAACATTAGATTAAGGGCCTTAAGATTGACACTATAACTAAATCTGAGCTACTCATAATGACAGTATTCTTGCTCTTTATATGGCGCTCATTCATTTTGCACGGGGCTTACCGTAGTAATGATAAGAATCATTTAAATACAAACGGGGTTCCCCGCACTGTCAAACTTTATGGAAGCTGATAAACGGGTGTTCCCGCTACCGTGCGCCAAAGTGTTAAAAACAATAAGGCACTGGAGGATAAGTGATGATAGAATTACGAAAGAACTTCTGAAAACAGATGGAAAACCGGTACTGCAAGCTATCAGAAGCTGTTTAATTACATTGTAATCAATATATGAACAGGTAAGGGATTCCATGTGGTGGTACTCTTCTTCAAAAATGGTGATAGGACCCTGCTGAAGAACTATAGACCCAAATATAGAACGTAATTTAACTATAGCATTTAATTCTGTCTAGACCAAGGCTGTGCTATAGTCACTCCAGCAGTGACTATCAATATATCAAAGTGTTGATGTGCTTGTACGAAAACGCTACCATGTTATTCCGCCTCCAGGATTAAAATTGGAAAATTATCCCGCTGCAGCATAGGGTAAGACAGGGATACATTATATCTCCGAAGGTACTCAACACTGCCTTGTTTTCAACCTTCTGGACTGGAGAGGATTCAACTTAATTATCGACGGCGAGTACATAGCTTTCTTATATTCGCTGACGATATCATGGTCTTAGCTAAGACCTTGGAAAACTAAGGTACAATGCTCGATAGACTCAGTAGAGCCTCTCATCAACATGTGGGTCTTAAAATGAACATAAGCTAGACAAAAATATATCATAATATCCTCTGAAGACTGGAGACTTATGACACTTGGAGTTGTTGACGGATATGTAGCCTGGGACAAATGGTCCAGCTGGATAGTTCCAACTTCTAGAAATATATCGATAATATATCCAATTCTGCTGGGCAGTATCCGGAAAGCTCCGCAATATAGGTTTGCCCTGTGTGGGGATCGAACCCAAGACTCTCGGATCAGAGGTCAGGATCGCTAACCACTTAGCCACCAAGTCAGTATCTCTTTTTGAGTTCGATCACTAAGAGAAACTACAAGCATAGCACGCTCCATAGCTCTTTAAATTAAACGTTTTATCTATCTTTCTATCTTTGAACAGCTTTAATACTTTTTATGAGGCTCATAGTAAGTTAATATGTCTCAGCGGCTTATGTTACCACTAGTAACACGTTCTGATTAAGTACCTTAGTATTGAGACACTGCTATATTTTGGACGTAAATATAAAGGGTGACTTTAAATTAGTTCTTGATACCTAAGGGTGTGCATGTTCGCATGATAACAAACAACTTTTCCTTAGGAACCCATGGTCAAATCGCAAAACAAGCATACTAATTTGGCCAGTTAGTTGACCTATTTCTATGGTATCCAAAACTTTTTTCGATTTGACTATGGGTTTCTTAAGGAAAGTTGTTTGTTATCATGAGCACATGCATAGCCTTTCGTATCAAGAACTAATTTAAAGTCACCCTTTATATTTACGTCCAAAATATAGCAGTGTCTCAATACTAAGGTACTTAATCAGAACGTGTTACTAGTGGTAACATAAGCCGCTGAGACATATTAACTTACTATGAGCCTCATAAAAAGTATTAAAGCTGTTCAAAGATAGAAAGATAGATAAAACGTTTAATTTAAAGAGCTATGGAGCGTGCTATGCTTGTAGTTTCTCTTAGTGATCGAACTCAAAAAGAGATACTGACTTGGTGGCTAAGTGGTTAGCGATCCTGACCTCTGATCCGAGAGTCTTGGGTTCGATCCCCACACAGGGCAAACTTTTCTGTGATGAGCAGAATTGTTTGCTCTGAGTCTGGGTGTATTATATCTATATACATATATGTATGTAGTTAAAAGTATTTGTGTATATATCTGTATCTGGTTCCCAAGATACAGGGAATCCTAGTTTGGGGCCAGATGACCGTGTGTGATTTGTCCCAGATATTAATATTATTATTATACGCAGGAGAACTAAAGCAACCAACTCAGCTCACAGAATCGCTAAACTGAAGTGGCAATGGGCGGGGCACATAGTTCGTAAAACACATAGCTGCCCCAAGGCATTAAAGTTCTGGAGTATCGCGGAAGACGTAACTTAGGCAAGCCCCTCACTTGGTGGACCGATGGTCTGGTGAAAGTTACGGGAAGTCACTGGACGCAGGCAACCCAGGAGTGGTTGGTGTGGAAATCCTTAGGGGAATCCAAAGTTTAGGGATATGATAAAATGGTTTTATTATTTTAACATATCCTGGGATTTGATCAAATCACTGATTTTAACATATCCCTGCAACATATAGGGTGCTTCTAAAATATATGCCACGGCTGAAATGGGAGAAAGTATCACGTATAGTGATCACGAAAATGAGACATTCATGTCCGGAAACTGTTCTTTTTTTTCCATACAAAAAAATAACAATCATAAAAATAAATTGCTTTACTTTATTAAGCCATCCCGTATTGTGTTGAATGAAACCAGGCGCGCGAAAACATGCTTAAACGCTTCGACGTTGCGGCTAGACATCAAACAAATTCGGCACTTGTGTCGTGCTACAAAAGGCTTTGATCTGTCCGCATCCTTTCGCATACTCACACGGGAGCGGGGCGCAACCCGGCGGGCGGGGGCGGTTGGCGCCCGCGCGCCCTTCGTACAGATCAGAGGTCAGTCAGTTCGCTATGCGCAGCGGTGACGCGCAGGCGTGACGCGAACGTTTTGCACCGCCTGCGCCCCCATCCGCGAGTGAGATAACGATGTCACCCAGACGTACATACGAATCAAGAGTATCTTGAAATGATACTCTGCTACCGCGATACCCTCTGATCGCGAGTGCAATAACATCCCTGCGCATGCCGTAAACCTGAAGTTTTGGTGTAAGAGTCAGCCACCAGTGTTGTGTTGTGTCATCATCATCAACCGAAAAACGTCCACTGCTGGACTAAGGCCTCCCCCAAGGATTTCCACACCGACCGGTTCTGTGCGGCTCGCATCCAGCGGCTTCCCGCAACCTTCACCAGGTCTTCGTCCGTCCACCGAGTCGGGGGCCTGCCCACACTGCGTATTCCAGTGCGCAGTCACCACTCGAGATCTTTACTGTGTTGTAAAACTGATGTAAAACTTTGTTGTGTTGTGAAATAGCTTGTAAATAAGGTGATTGACACTCTACTACCGCGAGTGCAAATAACATCCCTGCGTTTGCCGTAAAACCGTATGAACAGAGGTTTGGTGTGAGTCAGCCAGCCACCAGTGTTCTGTTGTGCAAATCCTTGTAAATAAGGTGATGAACTTAGAAACACGCCAAGTTACTTACTGTAATACACGTTCTTTTTAATTTTACGCATCTACTCTTGAGTAGATGCCTTACCTACCTAAACTTTTTACAGATACATTACAAGTACGTAATTTAACAGTCCAAAGCCTGTCAAAGTGCGATGGTAAGTTTATCACCTTGTTACGTGAATAAGCCGTTTTAATAACTGGTAAGTTTGTTTATTCTGCTCTACATTTAATTTAAAGACAATCAGCTGTTCACTAAATTAACCTGTAAAAAGAGATACCTACGAGCGTGCGTTGCTTTCATTCAGTGAAATGACATCGAGTTCATTCATGACTTCATGACGGAGCGTACGTACTTGACGGACCGTGTTGTGCGAAATTGAATCAAAGTAAAAAAAAAATGTTTAGTCTCCCAAATCAATTTAACGACTCCGGGGCACGAATTTTTTTTACTATTGTAATCTATATGCATGACTCTTACTCCCATTGCAGCGGTGGCATATATTTTGGAAGCACCTTATATAAACTGTTAAAACTCTGTTTTGAAACTTTTTTCTACGTAACACCAATACTTTTACATAAATACTTTCCTTCAGTCTCTGGTCGAAAACTGGACAAAGGTGGTCGAAAACTGGAACACCTGGTCAAAAACTGGTAAAATCGGCATTTTGCGTATTTTTACCGATTTATTCAACAACAGTAAGAGTAAATAACAGTTTTTGTTTGTTTTATTGAAATTAAGTGTATGTACCATATATGGAGAGCTAATTTAACAACATAATTGCTACACCAACATATGTTTTTTGCTTTCCAAACTTGACAACTCCACTAATTGGTCGAAAACTGGCGGGATTACCGTACTTCCCCATCACAACAATCTTTTATTTTAATTGTAATCCTAATTTTTTTTCACTTCACTTCCTGCTTCACAGACCGCGGTGGCGCTAAACTGGAGTGAATTCCGCATAACTCTTCACCTACAATCTTTCTTCCACCTCTCGTTTGCATAAATAAAGCATTGTGTTAACAACCCATTACGTCCCCACTGCAGGGGCACGGGTCTCTTCCCATGACTCGGTAAGGTTTTAGGCCATACTCCACACACGGGGGCCAAGTCCGGATTGGTGGAGGTTGTGGGGCTAGTGGCCAACCCCGGTGTCAGAAGTTTTCAAGCCGTCTATAAGGCCTCTGACATGGCTTAACGACTGCTAGCGATAGCAGCCGGCACCAACGGCCTAACGTGCCTTGCGAAGCACAGAAACAGTCAAGATAAATGCCACTAACAAGTCAAACCTATCCAGGTTATCACCGTGTCTGTAGTCACTTAACATGCGTGATCAATGTGACCACGCAAGCCGCACTGAGTCACGACCGCTTCTAAATACATGAGAATGAGACATAGATAAAGCATTATGTATGTCTCATTGTACGACCTTGACACGCGCCCCGCCCGAACCTCGTTTGAAAAAATACCATTATAAACCCAGTTTTCATAAGCCTAATGAACGGGTTACCCTTTCAAAAGGGTTACCCAAATGAAACGGTTCCCCATTCGATTGGGTAACCTATACATTTGGGATATGCTATCGAAGGGGTTTTTATTTTAAGCGCTTAATCGCGGAAGGGGTTGTCACGTCCCTGCTCCGAAGGACGTCTCTGTTCTCTGGCGAAGTTTAGGTAAATACAGTATACCTATTCCGATCACTGCTTATTAGATAGACAATTCAATTGATAATCATTAAGTGATAATATACCACGTATCTTTAGTCGAAAGTAGTACAACTTAATGTGATTTTAAGTTTTAACAGTCTTTATTATGAGTGAAAGTTATAACACACTTCTCCTTTTAGAGTAACAATAAGTGAGATAACACACTCCTTTTAGAATAACAGTGAGTGAATTGTTAATATAACACAAAAACTCTGGGAGTAACAGTGAGTTGTTATTACACACTGCTGTGAGAGTAACAGTGAGTGAGCTGTGAGAGTAACAGTGAGTGAGCTGTAAGAGTAACAGTGAGTAAGCTGTGAGAGTAACAGTGAGTAAGCTGTGAGAGTAACAGTGAGTGAGTTGTTATTATAACACACTTCTCTGGGAGTAACAGTGAGTGAGTTGTTATTATAACACACTTCTCTAGGAGTAACAGTGAGTTGTTATTACACACTCCTCTGGGAGTAACAGGGAGTTGTTATTATAACACACTCCTCTGAGAGTAACAGAGTTGTTATTACACAATGCTGTGAGAGTAACAGTGAGTGAGTTATTATTATAACACACTTCTCTGGCAGTAACAGTGAGTTTTTATTACACACTGCAGTGAGAGTGACAATGAGCGAGTTATTTATAACACACTCCAAGAGTAAGTTGTTACTCTAACACATTCCTCTGACAGTGTCACACCTGACAGTCCCGGCTGCAGTACCACTGGTTGTGATTATCATGTACTCCTATATGAGTGACAGGGAGTGAGTTGTTGTGGATATGTTATAACAGACTGCTTTAACAGTGACATACCTGACAGTCCCGGCTGCAGTACCACTGGTTGTGATTATCATGTACTCCTATATGAGTGACAGGGAGTGAGTTGTTGTGGATATGTTACAACAGACTGCTTTAACAGTGACATACCTGACAGTCCCGGCTGCAGTACCACTGGTTGTGATTATCATGTACTCCTATATGAGTGACAGGGAGTGAGTTGTTGTGGATATGTTATAACAGACTGCTTTAACAGTGATATACCTGACAGTCCCGGCTGCAGTACCACTGGTTGGCGCAGCCGGCGCACACGAACTGCGCGTCGCGGCGCCGGCAGCCCTGGCAGAGCGGCGTGTCGGCGCCCTCGGGGGTGCCCTCGGGGGTGCCCTCGTCGATCACGAGGCGCCCCGAGCCGGAGCCGGCGGGGGACGCCGCCTCGCCCTCTGACGCTGGGCTTTCCTCGTCGTCCTAGTTGAAGGTAGAAAGAAACGTTAGAGAAAGGTCAGTAATTTATTAATTTAAAGGTAATTACTTTAATTCATATACATACAGCGTGTTAAAAAAGTGCGTTTATAGTTTTAGGGGTTTCAATATTTTTCCTGTATTCTGTATAGAATACAGGAAAAATATAGGTGCACTTCAAATTTCAAAGAATATACATTCTGAGTAACCCCTTAAAATTTGAAGTTCACCTTTTAAACATCCCGTATATAAACTGGTAGACTAAAAAATCGACTCAAGGTTTGTTGCACAACTTTAAAAACTAATGTAACAAAAAAAAAACTAAACCGAAAGTTGAAAAACTGTGTCTTTACCTACTGTTTATGATTTTAGTTTGGTCGTTTTCTAGTTTTTTGTTTTTAGTGTTTATCAGTTTTGTAGACTGAGTTATTTTTTCAAAAGTCGGGCAACAAACCTTGAGTCGGTTTTTTGTCCACAATTGTACATTTTGTATATCAGTCTCTGGTTTCCCATCAAATCATCATGATACAGGGAATCCTAGCTTAAGAGCCAGACGATAATGTGGGATTTGTCCCACGATGTTTTTTTATTCAAACACATTTCAATGAAACAAAGTATCTGTGCACATACAATCCGGTAGTTGCTGCAATTGGATAAAAAATCAAATGCCGAAAACGAGATCATATTTACTAAATGTTTGAAATAGTTGACTAGTGACGTCATAATCCAATATAATATGGTTCAACAAAAGCCTTGGCGTGCCTGGTGAGATCTAGATTTCCCTGTAGGCAATCCCTGTGCCTTATTCCTTACATTGAGTCAAAAAGGCTTACTTAAGGGCCACGGCCTTCCTTCCTAAATGATAGGTGATTTGTTCAAATAATCATTTAACTCTTTAACTAAACCAAGGGCTTTCTTACCAGTTGAACAACTTCTTCCGGCTTCTCAGGCTGCGGCTCCGCTGGCGGCGGCGTCGGCTGCACCGGCGTTATCGTGATCTCGCCGCAGTTCTGTCCATAGACAACACAAAGATATTGCTATAAACTCTGCAACATATACGGTTTCCTTGGACATATCGATACCGGTGACATCGATTTCAAAGATTTTCATTCGCACAAGCCTGCTTTACACAGTTAAGTTTGTAGTGGAATGTATGTATGAGGTACACTAAAGAGTACATAATATGGATGTTTAAATGATGAATGAGAGGTGGCCTGATGTGGTCTATATGTGGGTGGGTATATTCCAGTGATATAGTTGTGAAAACAATGCATACAGGGTGATTGGGCTAACTAGTGATTCTACTTACGACAAGTATGTTATGTACCAGTCACCTTGTAATTTGTAAAAACAAGCAATTTAAAAAAAAACTTGTTTTCGGTAGAGATGTACCGACTAGCCGCAACTTTTATTGTCTGCGACTAATTAGTCGGCATTACTTAAATGATAAAAAAAATTAAAAACATAAATTAAACGAAACCGCCAATTATTCTAACCATCATGTATCTTGTTATTTTACAATTGCACTACAAAAAATGGACTTTTTGAAATATTTTATTCATAATAATTAACGTAATATATTTAACGATATCTTTACAATTAAAAGCAATTTGTTAAAAAAACTCGATGCAACATAAGATGGGAAAATTCGCAGGGACGCACGAAATGAAATGATAGGTGAAAACAATTCGTGAATTTCAAGGCTACGAGGTAGAATTTTTGAAAAATATACCTGACCAGAAAACAAGTAGCCATCAAAATTCAAATTATAATTTCCTTCCCTTATAAAATCGCGCGATGCGAGATATAAAACACTAGCTTTTGCCCGCCGCTTTATTACTATCGCTGAGGTCTATTTTTTCGGAATAAAACTTCATTAACAACCTATATCGTCCCCACTGCAGGGGCACGGGTCTCTTCCCATACTTCGGGAAGGTCAGGCCATACTCCACACACGGGGGCCAAGTCGGGATTGGTGGAGGTTGTGAGGCTAGTGGCCAACCCCAGTGGACAGAAGTTTTCAAGCCACCTATAAGGCCTTCGAAGTGGCTTAACGACTGCCATCTAGTGATAACCACCTGCACCAATAGCTTAACGTGCCTTGCGAAGCATAGAAACGGTCGAGGTAAATACATAGTACTAATAGTCAAAACCCATCCAGGTTATGACTGTATCTGTATTCAGTTAACCTGCGTGATCGACGCGACCACGCAAGCCGTAATGTGCCACGACCGCTTCACAATAAATAATAATTCGAATAAACTGTTTCGTGCAAAAAATCATGTTGAACCGTTGCGACGTGAAAGACGGGCAAATAAACGAAATCTCTGACGCATTTATAATATTAGCTAGTACTATAAACTCTATGATATTAGTAAGGGTAAGGATTATGTCCGTAACTGCGACCTAATCAAAGAGGCAATGAGCTACATTTATGCTTCTCGAGCTGGTCTATTAGATAAAATATGTATATTGTCCATAAAAATATGTTTTTCTTATTCTGTACGAGTATAACAACACCGGTGATAAATCTCGATAAAAATGAGTTTCTAGTCAGGTCATATTTTTCCTTTTGTGATATAATGATAAGTTAAAAGAGGCATTTAGTTGCAATGAGTATTGCCATTCTTTGTATCTTTTGTGAAAACGTTGTTTCAAATAAGGAGACTGCGTTTTGTAAATTGTTGAAGCGTATTTGAAGAAGCACTAAAGTTGTTTGTTTTGTTTGATAGACTCGTATATTTGTTTTAGATATATTTATACGAAACATATCTTAATTTCTTATTAAAAAATATTAAACTTGATGTTAAAAAGTAACATTTAAAACAAACCAAAGATTTCTCAACTTTCCCCAAGAGATCCCTGCTCAAATCGAACCTATATAAACTCAAATTATTTTAGCTCCAACAATTTAAAAAACAGCAACACCGAGCACACTTAAAAACTAAATTTCGAATTTGGAACGATCGAGGCCAATTAGCACACCAATTTTTTTTTAATTTTTCGTCATCGTGCATCTTGTACCTTGGCCTGACCGTATGTTGGTAGCGCTGGGGCGCTCTGTCTCCGCTCCGGGGAAGTCAGCAGTTTAGCCAACGTCGGAGAGTAACCCTGTGAGGTCGGAGGCGCCTGCAAGGTTGGCAACACCCATTCAAGCACCCTCGCTTACTTGCGCGACCGGCCTCAAACCTCAGGCTGTTTGGAGGAAGGAGCCTTAGCCAACACAGACTAAACGAAAACTAAAAAAGTAAAGACTCGCTTGTATCTTTAATGAGGTTTGAAACAAGTTGCCAGCTTCTTAAATGACTGCTGGTAAAAGTACTAATATGAGAACATTTGACTTTATCTTGTATCAGTGCTAAAAAGTTTTGATTTGCATATCAAATCTTTTTGATTTTGTCATAATTACATGGTCAAATGAATCTCATAACTTATCTATCATTCAGGTGGCTATAATAATTAATGTTTTATAAACAATGAAAGTAGGTATGTAAGCACTAATAGACTTTTTAGTAAAATTGCAAATTAATTTAAATCAGTGTAGACGTGCTGAGTGATTATAGTTATGAACATGTATAATACATTTACTCGTGAATTTTATCACTAGTTACATAGAATTTTATTACGGCTTACCACATTTAGACTGTGAATGGTAAAAACAAAATAGTTTCCTATCAGTACCGTTGTCACACCATGGGTAATTTTATTTATTCTCAATATCCACTTTTTTGTATGAACCATTTTTCCACTGACCGGCAAATGCGATGGTAGGCGGTGACTTCCACCAGTGCCAGTGGAAAAAACGCTCATTATTTTACGTTTTCAAAAAAAAATTGATGAATGTATGGTTCATTCCAATCAAAAAAAAAGCAAAAGGTAAACAAAGATAGTATACATCTGACGTTGACATGTGTCAGTTCCATAGCAAGTTTGTTTACCTTTTGCTTTTTTTTGATTGGAATGAACTATACGAAAAATTGCCCATGTTAAAATAGAAAACATTCGAATTTCAAGAACTATATTATCAGTATTTAACAGCTTCCACAAAGTAAACTGCCTTCCTTTCCATGAGCAGCGCACTGTAACTAGCAAGCTGCACTGTCCCACTGCACGGGCATAAGTACTTAAACTTCTTTGCAAAATGTGAGGACATTTTGAAAGAGGACATTCTGTAAAAGACAATAATTAACGTAGCTAGTCCACACACAAGTGACCCTTGTGTTGTTACCAGGTAGCGTAAAACGTAGGGGCAATGAACAAGTGCGGTTCGGTCCACTATAAAAAGACCCCTACCTTGGTGAGTATGCCATGTAGCAGCGAGCTCTGCGTGTCCTGGCTCTGCGTGACGGGCAGCAGCGAGATCTCGGGGTAGGGCGGCGGCGGCAGTCGCGGGCTGCTGGCTGGTCGTTCCGGGGGCTTCTCTTCGTGGACTGGCACCTGGGCGGGGAATCAAAAATTAAAATCAAAATATTTTTATTTAAGTAGATGCTGTACACATTGTTTAAAAATCGTTATGGACGACCAACTCTGACATTAATGTTACTTTTATCTTTTAACTATTTTATTTTTTTATTTTGGTTTTTGTAATATGTAAGATATTTAGCACTTTCTTAAATCGGTTACGAAAAGATGACGTCATAAATAATTTTGTGTTTCAACTTAGTAATGAAAAAAACAAGTTTTCCTAAAAAGTGAAGAAGTCAGAAAAATAAAATTATGTACATAAAATTATTTTTTATTTGTTTAGATTAGAATAATTAAAATGGGCTAAAACATCATGTGCCTCACACACAAAATATTCAGTCAAATGAGAAAGTCACTTAAAAATCCAAAGAAAGGTACGCTAAAAATTCAGAAAAAACTGGTTTCCAATCCAATACCTTCTCCGGTCTTCTTCTCTCCTTAGGGTGGTGGTCGGGCCTGGTGGTGAGGGTCTCAGGGGGCCGCGTGGGCATCATGCCCGCGCTGGCTTGCTGCATCGTCGCGTACTGCACCAGGGCGTCCTTGAAGAGACTGTTCGGTATACCACCAGCTTGCATTTGTTGGAGACGCTCGAGCATGGCTTTTTGGTTCTGGAAAAATGAAGAAGAGTGCCATAGAGTAGCTATTCTAGCTAGATTCTCTAGATCTAGCTAGATTGGTGTTCTTTGTTGTTTTTTAATTTTATCTTTTATTGTGTACGATGACAAAATAATAAAGAAGGTCGCTGTCGTGTCGTATCAAGATGCTAGCTGAGGACAGGAACAGTTGGAGATTGCTCCACCGACAAGAGCTTTGCTCTTAAATAGAAGAAGATGACAAAACACTGACGGCCTACCTGATGGAAAGTGGCATACACCGCCTATGAGCATCTATAATCCCAGAGTGGTTATCAGCGCCTTGTCGATCTTAAGAGTTAAATGGAATGCCTCTTATGCCGATTATTACGCTGACTAACTCACGCCACCGGCTTGGCGGCAGGTACAGAGCGAGCAGTGGTACCCACCCAGTCGGACCCTTGCACAATAAGGTCCTTCCACTGGTAGACTGGTGTATTGTTTATGTTAGATAAAAAACTGTTCTGACGTCGATCTGTGATGGTATGGATGATCTATTAGGCACTTGTCCGACCGCTGGCGATTAACGACTAACGAGTAGCGAGTAGAGCGATGAGCGAGACACGAGTTGGCGTGCAGCGAGAAGCGAGTGTGTAGTTCCGATAGTTTTGTCGCTGGGCTATAAGCGAGTGTGCGAGAGCGACGGGTGATACTAGCTCCACTCGCTCGGGGCTCGCACTGTAGAGTATAATGACCGCTCGTTGGTCTCTCGGCGAGTGTTTTTTGATCGTCAAGCGAGTATCGCTCAGCGAGTATTATCTTTGATAGCTCTTGTCTCCGCGACAAACTCGTGAAGAAAGAGGCCATAGCCTTATGTTGAGGGTGACATCCGGCTTAACACCTCGTCTGCCCTCCCCCTCCGCGAGGCGACCAGTCACAGCGCTTTCGGCAACCAAACCATATCTGTTGTTTTTTCATAATTATGGCTAGTACACTTTACATACTTATATACATTTCAAAAACCGTACTTTGGTTATGAAATATGCAGAATCGATTGGTAATGCATAAGGTGTAAAAAATTACATGAGAAAATTGCGTAAAAAAAAGAGTAAGTATTTAATTTCAAAGACACAACATTTTGCCGCCTGTTTGATACAGTGGGTGCATATTTTGGAAACATAAATCGTTTTTAGAGTTCTGTCTATTATTGCTTCACGGGACTATCTGTCTGGCAGTATGTCACAAGACTTATTCTTTAAGAAAACAATGTGTAAAGCATCTTTTACATTGAAAATATTTTGAATCTACATTCGTTTTATAAAATTTCACTAAATATACAGGGTGATAAAAAAATGAACAACATTCCCCTAGAAAGTCATACTCAAAAAGCAAAAAAAAAATTGGATTCTTCATACAAATCCGTCAGCTGGTTGATGAACATTTTATGGGAAGTCCAAATTTTTTTTTGCTTTTTGACCATGACTTTCTCGGGGAAAGTTATTCAGTTTGATGACTAGGACCCACAGTTAAAATATTGCCAGACATTTTATAATCACCCTATATGTATATCAAGAGGTAACAACTAGCATTATAGTTATTTTCCCTGTTCAACCATGTCTAACATAAGTAAAAACTCGCAGTAAATAGTCTCGAGCAGCCATCGCGATTGAGGTCAAGGATTCCAATTGAGAATCAGTGCATTGACCAGCCACCCAAGGTCTGACCTATTAGCATGGCCAATAATGACTGTTTAATCAAATGCTGTTTATGACTCGCTTTATGTTATGTATTCAATAGTAAACGAATTACAAAATGACAAGTTGCCTAGTAGTTTTTGTGTTTGACTGCGGCCTTTAACCTTTTCACGCGCCCACGGTTACGGCGCACCGCGCTTGCTTGATAGTACTGTCGATTGCCGCTGGGCGAACGAGAAGTGGTAGGACCGTATTATACAGGACGTGGGTACTACTCACAGAACCACTGTTCGCTCTAAACAAACTATGAACTACAATAATTTATAAAGCGCAACACACACAGAGGCGGCCGCGGGGCGGTGCGAAAGCGTTCCGGGAGCGGTATTTTTTTGAAACCCTTCACACCAAAACCGGGCAGGTCCGCCTTCGGAACGCTACCGCCCCGCGGCCGCCTCTGTGTGTGTTGCGCTTACATAAAAAAATTGCAATTTCTTTCTAAATCTCACTAATATTATAAATGCGAAAGTATGGATGTTTGTTTGTTTGTTTGTTCCGTTTTCACGCCGAAACTACTAAACGGATTTGAATGAAATTTGGTAGGTAGATAGATGAAACACTCGCACTAACATAGGATACTTTTTATCCTGGAAAACTTAAGGGTTCCCGTAGGAATGCTTAAAAACTCAAAATTTCCACTTCGTCACTAGATGGCGCTATCTTAACATTTTCTTTCAATTCTGAAGTCCATGCGGACGAAGTCGCGGGCGGAAGCTAGTAAAAGTAATAACAAAAGGATGGTGACCCTTTTGTGCGCTAGGTACGTTCTTAAAAGAACTATGTGGAATGAAACAAGGAGCTGGCATTACCAAAACAAAAAAATCACTTACCATATCCAAATTATTGAACAGCATATTCAGGTTATTTAAATTGTTCATTGCATCCATCTTCGGTGCAATAGGCCGGGGCTGGTTCAAAATATTCGGGTTCAGGATAGACTTCATGCGTCTACCCCTTCTAGGTGTAACATCAGGGTTCCTCTGCCTATAATCTGCTATGATTGACTTGACGTCTTTTGTAGGCCCTTGTCGTCCCATTGGCATCCCGAAACTAGTTGGAAGTTGTCCGTTCATGTCATGTCTTGGGAACCCGGGCAGACCGGGCATCATCATGGGTTGGAATACTGGCTTTGGCATTGTCTGATGCATATGTGCCTTATCGTACGGCGGAGGCAGCGACATGGGATTGTAAGGACTGGTGACAGGCATAATGGGTTGTTGAATCATTGGACTGATTGAAGAGCCGGGCTGTTTGATTGATAAACCAGATATTTCGTCACTCTTGTCTATGGCTAAGTTCTTTGCTTGGTTGAGGAAGTCGTAAGGATCAGTGCGTTCAGACCCATTGATATCAGGTGCCTTTTCAAAGGACAAAACTTGCTTCCGCCTTAATAGCCTTAACAGTATCTCTTCCTTTACTTTCTTAAGGTGCAAAATATTATTCCATTCATGCTCTTTCTTCTGTGCTAACTCCCGCAACGTTTGTATCTCCGCTAGAAGTTGTTCTGTGTGTCTCTGAATTTCTTCTAAATTGTTTTTAGTGGTGGTCTGAATGAAGTCATTGATCATTGAGTCATGCTGAGGGAAGGTCCTCTCCACTTCTTGGCACAGCCTTTTTAAAGGCGAATCTGCTTCTATATCTGCACTGGCGCGTCTTTTAGTAGATTGTTCTTCCTAAAAAAAAATACATATTGTCAGAAGCACTTTACTATTTTAAAGGGATTTTAACTGTACTATTTTTCAGCTAGTTATTAAAGCACCAATATTTGGTGTCTATATGTCTATCAAAATGAACTTACTTCAGTTAGGTAACACATATCGTTGATAAAAGATGCCACACATAAAAAAATTATGAATCAATAATTTTAAGACAAAAATATACCTTAGAGATATCACCATTTACAGGAGGCAATGTTATTTTTGTTTCTTTTGTCCCCTTCTTCTCGACCTTTCCTGGCATCTCCATATCCTTAGAATTTTCCTTTACCTCTAACATTTCCACATCAGCCAGAGAAGGTTTCTCTTCAACCTTACTTACAACTATTTCAGGACTTGGTTCCTTTTTCTCAACCTGGATAGGTGAAGATTCCCTTATGACGACAGACTCTATTTCGGGTGGTTCGTTTTCTGGTTCTAGTGATGGTAACTTTACTTCTGATTCAAGATTTGGAGAAGGTTCTTTTAATGACTGAGTTGGTTTTAGTGCCTCCAAGGCTTTCAGTGGTTCACAGGATAGTGTGGGTGGTTCACTAGGTTCTGCCAAAGATTCACTTAATGGTTCAGTGATTGTGGTGTTTGTTCCTAATTGTGGCTTAACAGGTTCTGAATTTTCAGCTTTTAATTCTGGTTTTTCAGTAGATGGTTCTGATGGTTCATTAATTTCAGCCACTGGTTCAGAAGTTTCTTCCAAATGCTGAATGAGACTGACTAATGGCTTAGAAGGTTCTGATGGCTGAGGTTCCAATTGGTTTATGCTAATTTTTGTTACATTAATGTCGATGCTCATGGGTTCTTCAAATGTCAAAGTTGTAGGACTATTTTCTTCTTCGGCAAATTGTGCAGGTTCTTCAGTTTCTGCAAGTTTTCCTTAGGTAAGATATACTGAGATAGCATAAAAGTGGAATTACTTCTACCTAATTAGAAATATTATGCCCTCCCCAGCAAAGTAATAATATTTGCAATAAAATTGAGGGTAAAAAACAATATTATCACACATGTCTTGAACTCTATTTCAAATTTTCAGGCCTGGAATCCCTTGAAGCTGTGAAAAAATCAAACTTCTATGCCAACACAATCAAGAGATATGGCCGTTTATGCTGCATATTTGGACACTCGCATGGGAATCAAAACCTATGGGGTACTTCCCGTTCACTTATAGCACAAGTAAAGGGAAAAGTCCAAAAACCAGGAATTTTTAGTGACATCAAATAATAGTTAATTTTTAGTGTTCCCTTTACTAGTGCTATAAGCATTGCTTGTTGCTTAATTTCATGATTCTTAGTCAATGAGAAGTACAAATGTTTTGATTCCCATGCCAGGGTCCAAATATGCGGCATAAACGGCCGTATCTCTTGATTGTGTTGGCAATTGGCATAGAAGTTTGATTGTTTTCACAGCTTCTAGGGATTGCAGGCCTGCATATTTAATATAAATTTCAATTTAATACGTGATAATTTCTATGCGTTTCTAAGAAAAAGGGTCTTGACAGACAGACGGACGAACAACAAAGTGATCCTATAAGGTTTCCTTTTTTCCTATTAATGTATGGTACCCTAAAAAGGACATAATGTTACATTATTTAAATAATAAAAAGGTTTTTTACTTGATTTTTAGGGTTTCATACATTTAATGAAAAAATGAACCCTTATAAGATATTAGAATCCTCTAGCATCTATCTGTATGTTTACAGTTACATTATTTTCTTGAACCCATTGGTGAAATATAAACAATATTGTTGAAACTAGATTTTTAAGGAAATTAGGTACTGCAATATACTCTTGTGATTCCACACTCTTGTGTGGAAGATCCACACTCTTGTGATTAAAAGGAACGAGGTTATAATTTCAAAGGAAGCCACTTTTCACCCAAGTTCTTAGTGAATGTTTTTGCTATTACTTACTACTTCTTGGAATATTTCAGGAGTAAACACTGTTAACACAGTGTGCTCCAAAACAGGTAATATCACTATGTGAGAAGAGTTAGTCCCTTTCACTAAGATATTTACTGAGTACCACAGGTATCAGTATATTGATTAAATGTTTTAGAACAATCATAACTAACCATAAATTATTACACATAAGAATTACAATGAGGAAAAAAAATGACAGACCTTTTGGATCCTCCTCTAATTTCGCAAGTGCATTTGCTATTGGGTCTTCTTCAACAGCCTCAGTGTGACCCTCACTCCTTCCATTCTGATGGGCCTCAACCACCTTCACTTCATCTTTGGCATTTTCATTGCTTCCCGCCTTTTCCGGTACGGGTTCCTGTTGTTTCTCTTCGCTTGTCTTCAGGTCGTCTTCTATCGCCAAGGGGTCCACATCACTCCCTGCAGCCACATCGGAAACCTCCCCACTAGACCCCTTAGGAGATTCCACAATTTTCACGCTTATATCGTTCATGTTTATTTACATATTTTCCACTAAACCCACAGTGTTTCCTTGCCTAGGTTCAATGACTTCATAATTCTAACCAATTATTTTTAATCTTATTTTATCAGCAAGTATTTCTGATTCATATGAAATACGAATATTTATGATGCGCATGAAATGAGCAAAAAATGCTGTTCGGATACTAATTACTATTTATTTTTCCCTATTATTGGGCAACAGACGATACTCTAGAAAATGTAGCCGTGAACCCAAGGGTCATTTTGACGTTTAGTAACAATGCCGATTAACTGTATTTGCATAAATAACACTGTATAAATTGAACAGAACACAAAAATTTGCAGTAGACCGATTATCTTACTAAATAAATACAATAACTTTAATTTTAAAATTGATTAAAAAAGCAAAGGACGCAATGTCGAACACAAATCGCAGCGATTTAGGGTTGCCATATTGAAATCAAAATTTTCTTCTATTTGTTTGACAAGTACACTAACCCATAACCATAACCCGTCTGTATGAATTTGTACATGTATAAGGATATGAGTTGATTATGATATTATGTTTATGATGAATTGATGAAACTGCACCGGAATGCGCTCCCGTGTGCGGTGCTGCGAATTTTTACTTGATGCCGCGTTGAATGTGCGTGGGCGTGAGCCACGCGTTGACCACGCGCACCGCGCAGCCCACTCGCAGCCCGCGCGCCGTCTCAGTGCGCTGCGCTGTTTTCGCGAGTGGTGCAACTGATCTGTGAAGGATTTATCTTTGAAAAAAAAAGTTGTAAAATTCGCCATAAACTATTAATGGTTAGTGACGAACTCCAAGAGACTACTACTTTATTTGCGAACATCTCGTTTTCTACACGGCGTTCACTAGTTGTTAACGCGGCGTCCATACGTGGCCCACCTGCCGTGCACGGGTTGACAAAGCGGCGGGCGTCCACCCGTTCACGTTGACCACCCGTGGGCCATCCGTGGCCCACCCGTCGCGCCGTCCACGGGTTGAATACGCAGCGTCCACACGTTAACCACCAGTTAACAATGAATAGACGCCAAGCGACGAGGGAGTGCTGGGCCGCGTTCAGAACCTGCACTCTGACAGCAACCGTTCACTCTGACAACAGGAAAGCATAATATAAATCGCGTAAGTATGAAAGAAGATGTGCGATTAAAGAAAGTCTTAGGATGACATACAGATAAACTAATATTTTAACATAAGTCAGCCTGATTCTCGAACTAACAGTAGCAGCAGTCAGTACCAGGAGTCCTGATATAAAGTACTCTGTGGTCCCGAGTCCCGATTCACAACAGGACCGCCAACCCCTGAACTACCGAGTCAGGTTTTTTTATCTACCTTGAAAAATACACATTATAGGGAAGACGGAGAGACGTAAGAAGTGATTAAGAAAAAATTAACGAGCATCAAGTCTTCGCAGACTGCCGCAAAATAGAGAAGTATGGCAGAGGCAGCATTAGGTATACTCTCTATATTCTCGCCGACATTTTTATGATAATAATAGGCCACCTTGTAAGATTCTTTAGTGTGACTTTACATAGCCTATATCTAATGGACTATCAAGACACTTCCCTTGACACCTCATTTGTCAAATTATGATAAGTAGTGTAGAAATAACCCAACCATATTTTTATAATTAAATCCCGACTGCATTAAAATGTATCATATGTCAATCTGGGGATCTAGATGAATCTAACGATACCTTTCAAGCTAAAATCTATCAAGGCTTTTTAGGCTACAGAGCGTGCCAAAAATACATACTTACATACACTCGAAAACTATAAACCTCCTTCTGGCGCAGTCGGGTAATTATCTGGGAAGAGATGATCATTACAATACATACATACAGGTTAAAATCATAACTCTTTTTTCGGCTTCGCCGTTGTCGGGTAATAGAAGTAACTAGTAGGAAATAATATATTTTTTATATATGGCAATCATGCTTCACCACCTACCATCCTACACATGATTTTTCTAGTTACGCAGAAGCACCTACCTATAGTCAGACACAGTTTTTTTATATTCCTATTTGTTTAGAAAAAAATGAAACCAGTTGGAGTACTCAGATAAGCATAAATAGTATAACGATAACTGATAATATTATAATTATAAGTCATTTTGTAAATAAATGATCTGATGGAAAAACCTAACAACAGTAATCGGAACGTTATTTCGGTAGTGCATTTCCGGCG
The DNA here is from genome assembly GCA_958295455.1 of Coleophora deauratella. Lineage (NCBI taxonomy): Eukaryota > Metazoa > Arthropoda > Insecta > Lepidoptera > Coleophoridae > Coleophora > Coleophora deauratella. The sequence goes on along the minus strand of OY282400.1, from coordinate 2,700,713 downwards.
GATGTGACGTTACCTAAGGTTTTATTTACCAGCTGCCAAAGATCAGCTGCACTACTTTTTCATATTTCAGTATACAATTACCATACAATACGGTTACAAAAACAAAATCGGTACATACATTATTTATTTATAGGTAAACAAAAGAAGTTCCTAGTGAACAAACAGCACATAAGGAAAAAAATACGTAATTTTGAATTTCCCGCCTGACCTACACAGGAAACGAAATTGACACAGGCCTAGCACTAGTGCTGCTGCAACATACATTATCGATAATGATAATTTTATAGTGGAAAAAACAACTACCTATTGATTTCATACAAGTTTTCGCTTCTGTGGGGCACAGTGTCAGTATGGTTGTGATTGATCACTAAAACATCACTAGCTGGGAGACCGAACTTCGCTCGTTCAATCGGAGTTTTTATAAACGCCTCGGGCTGAGGCACGTACGCACTTAAGGCAACAGGGCGAGACGTGCGTGCCTCGCCCGAGGCTGCCTCTATAGTTAATTCCAATCAAAAAAAAAGCAAAAGGTAAACAAACGTAGTATGCAGATGACATTGACATGTGTCAGTTCCATAGTAAGTTTGTTTACGTTTTGCTTTTTTTTGATTGGAATGAACTATAGTCCGTATGCACCTTATGATAACTTGTTTAGTAGTACAATATAAGATATATTTTCTATGGAACATTTTGCAGGATGTTGTTTTAGTCGATAGTGGCCTTCTAAGGGACAAAAGGACAAGCAATATTTGTTCTGAAAATATCTTTAATACTTTTTTATAATTTGATTCTCAAACAAAACATCAAAACATCAAAGCTTGGATAATAAACCTTGACTATCAGGAAACAGAGGTTTTTATTCTACTGTCCAAGTAACAGCTTTTCCCTCACACGCACACACCCAGACACAAACACACATAAACACACACACACACACACACACACATACACACACACACACAAACACAAACTACGCAACACACATACGCACACCACACTACACCCGCACACATAGTAGTTCGTACATTTATTGTATGTCTTTATTCTTGTATATAAGTATCAATTACCTAAGCAGTGTTAAGTATCTACGCCACGTTACTAAATTATTGTTAAGTAAACTTATTGTTACATAGGAAGAGACTAGCCTCTCCGACACAGGGGATCCTAGTGGAGGTGCTAGTGCATCAAATGTATAATGTACTTAAGTTTAAGTTGCAATTAATAAACATTTTATTATTTATTTATTATTTATTCTATTGAAAAAATACATGCAAATTATCCTTTTTTTTTTGATGAAAAAAAAAACAAAAAATATTCAATGATACTAGAATATTAGAAAGTTATTCATCATTTATTATGATATTAGTAAGTATTATCAATCAATTTTGGCGACTTTTTTGAGACTTTCTTATTGTAAATGTTATCAGCGCCGTCTAGTTGAGTTTAGAGAAAGCCGTGGAAAATTCCCTATTACGAAACATGGGGCAGGGAGGCACAATCATCAGGTATGTATTGTAATTCACTTATACCGTGAAAGATGGCACTATAGATAAAAATTCGTTCAAATGTCTCTAAAATATTTTTCATTACTCTTAAGGGCGGCACAATGAATGACGGCAGGTTTCATTTACGACTTGACACTTACATGTACGCTGTCGAGACAAGTAAGTATTCCAAGATAGCTTCTTGAATTTTCTTTTCATTCTTCTAAGCTGATATTTTAAAGAACTCTTTAGCACTAGACATGTATGTGATTTACTTATACGGCAAAAGATGGCGCCATAAATAAATATTCTTCCACATGTCTCTTATAATCGTTTTTCTGGAGATAAGTCCCTCAAAGATCGAATTCTAGACCAAAAAACTGGAGACGACATATCTGGATGAACCCCGCCAAAAATGGCAGAAAAATACTCGAACATAAATGCACATCAATACATGTTGCTCCAGCGCTTATTCCTTCAAGAACTGCATGCCATCTGTTGTCAAGTAGCGCTATTATGTAGACTCCTGTTTAATTTCTGAGCCGTTTTTTAAAAGTCAATTTTGCTAAGGGCTCCAAGTAATTCACCTACTCGACAAATGATGGCGCCATTTGTGAAAGATAACAAAACAAAATACTATTAAAATAAATGCCTTTTTTATTTTTCTAGGATAAGTTTAGTCCCTCACAGATCCATTGTAGATTCAAAACCCCTAATCGTAGATTGATTGAATTGTTAGAGTCGTCTCCGACTAAGATAAAAAAAAACAATTCAATTCAATTCCTTTATTCGCCATGAACAGAGTAAAAAAATAATGTATATGTAATGTATCCTATTTAAACAATTGATTGTTTACCATCATTGGCATAAATAATAAAAAATGTCACGGGTGATCCTTGACTTTTGATTCATTTTTCTACCATGTTCCCCCATACGATATACGAATAGTGATGAAAAATATATAATTTGAAAGCGTATTAAATGCCTAACAACATATGTTTACGGTGTTGCATGACACGAATAAGACACAATTTTATGGAGGTTTTATTTTTTTGTGATCTAAAAAAGATGTTGATGTTGTGATTGTCGTGACTTGAAATAAATATTTTTGTGCAGCTTTTAACTCTTAGTTAAGTTCCGCAGTCCCCATAATTGGACCTCTTTCCAAAGTCAAGAAAGATGTTATGATTTTTTAGGGGAAATAATAAATGTTCCGAAAAACAAATGAACCTGCAGCGATCGGTGGCTGATTATAAAACTTACTAAGATGCATTAAAATGAATTACCGAAAAATTATCACAAAATATACCGAAAATTAATTTAATATTTAACAAACAAGCACAAGCTTGTTCTAATTACAATTCTACAAAAAAAAACTGTACTTTCAAATAAAATACTAAACTTGCGACTAAATTACTAAGAGTGTGAGCCATTCAAAGTCAACTATCAGCCGACAGTCGCTCAACTGTTTAGTTGAGTCTAGTGCGCGCTCTTGTGTACTGCGTCAAAGTCACCGATCGACTCAACTATTTAGTTGAGTACTCAACTGTTTAGTTGAGTAGCGATCGTTCAGTTATTTTTTATATTTTAATCATAGTGCGCGCACTCCCATATAGCTCCATACTGAATGCAAGATCGACTAAACTATCGACGGACCAAAAAGTTGATAGTGCGTGGTGGCTGTAATTTAAAGTCACCCTTTATTTGCCAAGGCATGCTCCATCTATATATTATAATGGTTTTCTTAAGGTTTTTTTTATACTATCGATACCCATCTACAGACTTCTTAAAAGCTGTACTATCGATAGTATATTGTCGATCTATAACTTCGCTCTGTAATCTCTACTCGACGATGTAGAGTCGATGTCGATGACGAAATGAAAGAAAAAGCAAATGGCTGACGATACAATACGTCGTTTTAGATCTCCAGATAAAAAGAATCCGATGTAATTTTATGAATTATGCGCTCTTTATGATCATGATTAGCAAAATAAGATTGCTAAGATACTAAAGAACTCTGAAATCCATTTATTTACGGCAAAAGCTAGCCAAAAGTCAAGAAATTACACTGTAAACTTAGCCAGAACTATTGTAGTCTGTACTTTTTGAAACGAGAGTTTTGTGTCTACAACGGCCCCACGTCCGTTATTTGCATGGGTAAGTAATTTTTGATACTGTGTTATTGATTTTTATAGTTTTATATTATATTTTTGGACTGACAATGCATGATTAGTTATTTTTAGATTTCTCTTGCCTATCTCATTGAATTCGGTTATCTGTCAGTTCTGTCACTTTGTTACAGAATAATAGGTCCTTCTTGCATGTCCCTAAATGTATTTACTAACACAATAAAAAAATATCATGTATGAAGTAATTCCACGTCAGTTTTACATGTTAGGTAGGTTTCGAGGCGGGTGCCATTACGCGATTATCTCTTATCAGTACCTATGTATAAGTAAGTACATACACAATTGCAACCAAACCAAACCGAAGTGTGTTTTGTTTACCTATGTTTTAAACAAATCTTTTATTGTGTTTCAGGGGATGTGATGTGAAGTGACCTTCAGGCGGGAGTTCCGCCCTCTGACGATGGAGCGCAGTCACGAGAAACGTCACGCAAAGCACCACAAAGAAAAACACAAAAAACACCTCCATAAGAAGCACAGGAACCGTGGTAGTCATGACCAATCATATGCTACTGTTAATTCTGTCAAACCCCTGGTGGAGTATTCCGATGTCAGCTCAGAGGACCTGACAGGCCCCGAGGCCGGTGAAATTGAGAGCGAGGCGAGCTCTATCGGACGGCACATAGCTGATGATCTCGATAGAACGAGAAAGTCACACCCAATCCGAACATTTGTTGACAATACTATATCTGTGACGACATCAAGCCGTCGAATCGCTGACGAATATGCTCTCACACGTGATTCTTCTTCGGCAGCGAGGAAACGGAGCCGGCTAGATTACGTTGAGCCCGTCGAGTTTGAGGATGTCCGGTTCAAGAAGAAGAAGGAGAAACGAAAGAAGGAGAAAAAGAAGAGGAAGAAGAAGTCAAAGCACCGGTCAAGGTCTGCAAGTTTGGAGAGTGTATCTCCAGATGATAATGTGCCGGTTGAGGTGCCTGTGCGAACCTCTCCAAAGAGATACACTCAGGTGCCTGTGAGCGAGTGGGAGAAGGTATCGTCCCCGCTGCGGAACGGCTCGTGCTCCCCGGTGTCGCCGTCAACGCCGCCGCTGCGCCGCGAGTCTCCGCACCACAGACCTGCTGTCAGCAGAGAGGCTGCAATGCATACGATACCTTTCTCTCCTCACCGAGATTCTCCACTACTTGTCAGGTGAGAGACACACAATCTTAGTTGAATGAAAATAACAGTAATGGCATGTTTATTTGTATAATAAACACATGTTACATAATAACATACCATACTCTAACACATGAATTGATAGTAGGTATAAAAGATTTTGCAGTTTAAAAACCTCTGTTTTTCTAAATTTATATCTATTCAATTTCCATGGAAACAGCTAGCCACAGTGCAACCATTATCATTGATTTGTGGGAGCATTCCACGAAAATGGTAATTTTGTCCCGTAAACAGCCATAGTTAGGCATTTATGTAGAATATTTTTACTAATAATTGACATATTAGTGGTTATTCTATGATAGTGTTTCTGTTTTCATTTTTAAAAACAACTGATTAGCTTTTCCCAATTAACTATAGTCAATTTGTAAAAAATGTAAGCTCACTGGTCTCTGATCAATTTTTAGCCAACTTCAAAAAAGGAGGAGGTTCTGTATGTTGTTTTTTTGTTTGGTAGGTACTTCAGAGGTGGTCCCATATAAATTTATCTGAGTCAGTGCTTTTTGAAAAAATCAACAAAAACAAAAAAAAACAGCAAAATTTTATTGTAGTTGATATGATTGAAGTCAGTTGTTTTTAATGTGTTCAGCATTGTTGATTATGGTTTGTGAAGTTTTGTATAGGGAATCCAAATATTTTTTTGCTTATTGAGTATCGGTTACTTGGGAAAGTTATTAAGTTTCATGAGTAGAATGGTTTGTACTCATGTAACTTAGTAACTGAGTCGATACATATCAAGTGAGCTAAAGTCCACCATTGCTATAAGGTTCACTTTTAAAATTAAGTTTACCAGGTCACTTCAAAAGTCAATATTATTGGTAAAGCTTCACCAGCTCTTAACTGTACAATAAATAAAACTTGTTTGCAAAGATATTTTTATTAATTTTTTTGACAAATTTATTAAAAACGTTGGTCAAGCAAGTGAGTGGACTCAGGGCTTTTGTTGCTTTGCAGTTGGTTACATTTTTTGATTCTCTAGTCCCCCTGCCCCCCCTTGGCGACGCCCTTGACTGGTTAACTTTTTCAGGAATTTCACAGGGACCCCCTGTAATGTCTTACAAAAGTAGTTTAAATAATTACAGTTAGGGCTTGGTCATGAAACTGAACAATTTTCCTCAAGGAGTCCAAATTGTACAGCCACACTGTCGTTACTTTCTCGGCAAAACATTACAGCTATACTTTGCATACTTTCTCGCAATAACTTGTACCATCTGGCGTTTTTTTTTATGATGGTGGCATTAAAATAATTAAAGAATGGCTAGAGACATAAAAAAAATATTGCCACTGGTAGAGCACCAGATACGAGTATATGCACATTTGTTAATATTATCCCCACTGCAGGGGCACGGGTTTCTTCTCATTCTTCGGGAAGGTAAGGCCATACTCCACACATGGGGGCCAAGTCCAACCTCCACCATGCACATTTATATTTTTTAAAGTTTTTGGGCTCTGAGTGCAAGACATTCAATCGCCATCGGTCCTGTTCGGTAAACTGACTTTGGGTTGATTTTAGGGAGAAAAAAATGAAAATCAATTATTTACCCACTTATGATTTTGGTAAAGAATTAAAAAATAACAGCTTGTTTCTGATAAATGCAGTCATCTGAAATCTATTTCATTAAAAATAAATAATAACATACAAATCAAAGCATGATGCATTTTGTTTATTTGTATTTTTGTTTAAAATAATGTGTGATTTTCTTTACATGTCTCTCATTCAGTAGTGATTCAAGGTAATTTTAAACAACTTTTCTATTTTTTACCTCCAAAATCTAAAAAAATGATTTCTTTGTTTTGCTCTGTTTTCTACTAAAAACTTATACAGGATGTAACAATACGTCAAAGACGCTTCTACTCATGAAACTGAACAATATTTGTTCTTTTATTTACTTTTTAAAATAAAAAGGAAATGTATGTTTTTTATTCATATCAGTCCATTAAATAGTTAACTTTGTAAGTGATGACGCGTCGATTTGTTTTGCGAATTAAGCAACATAAGTACTACGACAAAAGTGGTTCAGTTTTATAAATAGAAACCCAGCTTTACGTATTTTTGTTACAACCTGTATATACCTTATTAAACCTTGCCACTTATCCCTAAAACTTTAAGTCATTGCTTTATATTAAAATTGCTAAAAACTTCTCTACGCAGATAAAAAGTTAAAACAAACGTACTGCTAACAACCTCTACCATTAAAACTCATACTTTTCTCCTGGATTCATAAATTTGCTACCCCAGTCTTATTGCATCGTATCTAAACCTCGTTCAAACGTTGCAGGAAGAGGCAGAAGTCTAGTACGCCGCACACGCCACTAGCTCCACCGTACCACGAGCCAGTCACACTGACCATAGACTCTGATAACGAGCCGGAGTACCCTGGACGGCGGGATTACTATGAACCACATCGGGTCCAGTCGCCGCCTATCATGATTATGGGTATGTTTATGTAACAGTCCACTTTGAAGCCAATAGTATATTGCCTTGTGCGCCATTGTTTTTTTTTATCTTTTTGTCAGAAATGTTACAGCCAGCAGTCCAAGATGCTTGCGATAGACAATGATTAAAAAGTTCTTGCAATTTTTCTGGTTACCTTACTATCTTATCTTACAATAGCACTTTGCTGAAAGCAGTGTTGCTGTCTCTTTCACGACCTTGGCTTTAGGACGAGATAATTGCATTCATGTCTCGCGTCACGTTTATAAAATAATATTAGTGAAGGCCTTCCTTTTAAGTGAAATGGTAGAGCGTCTGCTGCAAGCGACTTACGCGAAATGTCAGTAATGGGCTCGCGTAGGTGTTGTTACTGTATCCGTCACTCTATATGCGACGTCTCAGACATGCGATAGACCTTTCAGCCGTCTGTGGTATGTGTGGTGAAGTATGGAAACAGTATGAATCGTAGTTACAGTCAAGACAGCACGAAGCTTTTAGTGAGTCTTCCCTCTATGGAGATTGTAATAAGAACGAACGTTACAAAGTCCTATGTGTAAAGCTTCCCGAACTCTTGATTGTACAATAAATAAATATAAAAAATCTCTCCCCTTGGCGATGCCCTTGCTCGTACGTATGTGGCGGAAGAGGACTCATGCGTTTGACTGCTGGTCCGTAGACTCGCCAGTGCACGAGGCGCGCGGGCGGGGCGAGTACAGCCCGCGCCGGCGCCGGCGGCACCGCAGCCCGCGGCACCGGCACGCGTCCCGCGAGCGCGACCGCCACCGGGACTCGCGCGCCGCCCCGCACCGGTGAGTCAATAAAATATCTATCTATCAGCCGAAAGACGTCCACTGCTGGACAAAGGCCTTCCCCAACGATTTCCACACCGACCGGTCCTGTGCGGCTCGCATCCAGCGGCTTCCCGCAACCCTCACCAGGTCGTCGGTCCACCGAGTCGGAGGCCTGCCTACACTGCGTCTTCCGGTGCGCGGTCGCCACTCGAGAACTTTACTGCCCCCGATCTGTTCTATGGTTCATTCCAATCAAAAAAAAGCAAAACGTAAACAAACTTACTATGGAACTGACACATGTCAATGTCATCTGCATACTAGGTTTGATTGGAATTAACTATATGTGCCCTGCCCACTGCCACTCAGGTCTAGCGATTCTGAGAGCTATGTCGGTAACTTTAGTTAACCTGCGTGATCGGCTTCTGAGCCACGATCGCTTCTTTTTTTCCATCTTTTATTTTAAACTAAGATTCATGCCAATTCCCTATAATTATAATTTAATTTTAGACTCCCCTTCGCAACACAACGCAAACCGCGATTCTACCCTCCTTTCGCGTAGAAGGACCATAACCACAGGTTGGAAAAAATGTTTTAGCGCGATTACCCCTACATAATATACATAATATTCTCAAAGTGAAAGACAATTACTTTTTACGTCAAAAATATGGAATTTGTTGCTTTGTCAAACTAACAGAGGGCGCCGTAAGAAATTTAAACGCGCTAGTTTAGTGGTACAGATCGTTATACGTGAGGCTTGTAACCTGTGACTTCCGCGGTGTCCGAATCATAACTAAGTGAATAGTGAGCTGCAGTCATATCGTATCTCGCCTTTGTGAGATCGAGAACACGATTGCTAGTATTTTTTGGAGGTACGTCCCTTATAGGACGTAATCAATCACTGATTGTCTTCTGAGATAGCATTTTCCCATCTATTCTTCCCAAAATCATTCATACATCAATACAGGAATTTTCCCATCTATTCTTCCCAAAATCATTCATACATCAATACAGGAATACATCAATACAGGGTGTTAAAAAAGTGCGTTTGAAATTTTAAGGGGTTACTCAGAATCAAGTATAGAATCCAGGAAAAATATTGAACAAGTCCTCTTTTCAAATATATTTTTTTTAAGTTTTTCATACAAATTCTTAATTCACTATTCAGATTTAGTATGGGAATCTGAAAAAATATATTTGAAGAGCGGATTTTTTCAACATTTTTTCTGGGTTTTATACTTGATTTTGAGTAATCCCTTGAAATTTCAAACGCACTTTTTTCACACCCTGTATACTGCCCTCATAATAAAGAAGACAAAGTATAAGAAAAGTACTTTGCGGCCTTTTTCTTATGAGGGGACAGTATGAACAGGGCAATCGAGTGTTCCGCGTACAATTTGAATCAGATCCATTACTTTGTATACATGTTAAACATGTTCAATGAATACATGCATATATTATATTATAAGGTCTAACAAAATCACCTGAAACTATTATATTTAAACTGACTGGGGCTTCTACTTATAAAACTGAACAACTTTCCCTAAAGAGCCCATAGTCAATTTGCAAAAAAAAAAATTTTGCTTCCCATCTAAGTTTGCCGATCACGTGATCGACTTGTTAGACAATTGACGAATTTTTCGAATTTCGCGAATTGACTATGGTTTCCTTGCGGAAAGTTGTTCAGTTTCATAAGAAACCTCGGTTTAAATAGTTTCAGCAAATGTTAGGACCTTGTATATTCAGCAAATATTAGGACCTTGTATTACAAAATAGGTATAAGAGAGGAGGTTCTATTCATACTAAACCACATTTTGTTCTACGAGTGTCGTGAATTTACCAGAAATAATCGATAACGTTGAACGCGTTAAAAAACCGACTTCAATCACGTAACATATGGGTCAAACTGAGAATCTCCTTTTTTTGAAGTCGGTTAAAATACTTAAATCTTCTCCTAAATGTAACAAATACTTTTCTGAAAACCGCATCAAAATCGGTTCAGCCAAACGCGAGATAATCGCGGATAAACATAGAACATACGAGGAGGGATCAAAAAGTAGTGAGAATGAGATAGAATATAATGACTATTGATATCTTAATAATTTATTTTTCTACATAGTCTCCGAGTCTCTCTACACACCGAGTCCAGCGCTTTTCCAAGGCTTCAATCCCTTTCAAAAAAAATGTTTTGTCTTGGTCCTGCATAAAGCTCACCACGGCATGCATCACCTCGTTATCGTCTTCGTACCTGTTTCCCCTTAAGTATTCTTTCAATTTGGGGAACAGAAAAATCGCTGGCGCCAGATCTGGTGAATAAGGGGGGTGGTCAACGCAGCCACCAGCACCGTGCGGTCGTGCTATTTCGCGACCGTGCACTCGCAGCTGTGCTACGGCACCGAGCTGTGGGCGCGCGCCGCCGACGGCGCCGCGCCTTTGTTATGCAGAAGCGAGCTGTGCGTGCGATGGCCGGCGTGCCGGACGACGTCTCAGCCCGCGCATATTTTTCGGAATTTAAAATACTACCTCTACCGAGCCTGTATATTTATCAGATAGCAATTTTCACCCGTGAACATTTAGACCTGTTCAAACGTAAGGGCGTTAGCGAGTACAATCTTCGCAGTAACAAACATAAAGATCGTCTCGTAGTAGAACCACACAGGCTGTCGAAATCTGAAAGATCGGTATATGTAATCGGTCCGGAAATATACAATCGACTGCCCGAATATATTAAAAGTGCAGCTTCCACTGTGATTTTTAAAAATAAATTGAAAGACTGGCTGTTAGATCATTTGTTCTACAGCTACGAAGAGTTTTTCGACATACCTTGTAATTAGGTTTTTATTTTATATAATATTATGTACGATTTGTGTACTACGCTACCTTTTTCTTTGTATTGACCTGTAACTATTGTTATTAAATAAAGAATTCAATTCAATTCAATTCGGAGCCAGCTTGTTGAATGGCAGCCATCGCAACTGCCGAGCTGTGCGCGGGTGCGTTGTCGTGATGAAACAGCACGCCCTTTCGAAGTTTCCCTCTCCTTTTCTCTTTGATGGTATTCCTCAACTTGGGAATTAATGCTGCATAATATTGGCCTGTAATAGTGGTTCCACGCTCCAGGTAATCAATCAACAATATCCCTTCTGAGTCCCAAAATATTGAGGCCATAACCTTGCCAGCCGATGCCACGGCACGAAACTTCTTCGGGGTCGGTGATGATGGCCGTTTCCATAGTGAAGATTGCTGTTTTGTCTCGGGATCAAAATGATGGACCCATGTTTCGTCCATTGTTACAAAACGAGACAAGAATTTTTCAGAATCTTCTTGAAACTTGTCCAACAATCTCTTCGAAATGTCAAGTCGATTTTGTTTCTGACTGTCTGTTAACATTCTCGGCACCCATCTTGCGGAGACTTTTCTCATATTCAAAGATAGTTTCAAGATGGATTGAATACTTCCATATGAAATGCCCGTTTCTTGAACTAAGTAACGGATGGTAACTCTTCGATCGCTCAATACAATCTTCTCGACTTTAACAACATTTTCTTGGGTGACTGACGTCGATGGGCGGCCGCAACCATGTTCGTCTTCCGTGCTCGTTCTCCCTACTCGAAATTGAGAAGCCCACCTTGCGACAGTGGAATACGGCGGAGCAGACTCTCCTAATGTTGCCTCAAAATCGCAGTAAATCTCTTACGTCGTTAACTTTTTTAAACAGAGGTATTTAATAACGGCTCGCACTTCGTTTTTCTCCATTTTCGAGAACACGTTCTGACACGAAGCAAACAAATGACTACATTCAGAAAAAAACGAAAGAGAATCAAAAACTTTTTCTTTATTAATATTACAAATATCTGAGCTATGCCTGCCAGTATTCATTTTTTTTCTTACCAAGGAGTATATATATCGTTCTCACTACTTTTTGATCACTCCTCGTACATACATATAGCTCAAACTGAGAACCTCCTTTTTTTTGAAGTCTGCTAAAAATATTGTGGACCTTTCATACAAATCAATCAGTTATTTGGCCAATTTTGTATGGTAAATCCAATTTTTTTCTTACTAATTCACCGAAGTCTTAAAACAAAAGTTGTTCAGTATGATGAGCAGAAATCCCAGTTAAGGGGTCTTGTATCTATTTTTACCCGACTACGGCGAAGTAAAAAGCAGGGTTATGATGTTACAGCTGTGGATGGCGTATGGTATGGTGACTTTTTATACGCTCTACCATTATCTATTATACTTATTCGCTAAAAATATATAGGCTCCTTGGTTAATTTGCTAAAAATGTATAGGTTCTTGGGGAAAGTGGTTCAGTTGAATGAGTAGCATACAAAAATGTCCCCCTGCTGTATAGATATTAAACGCCTGGACTCGGAGCAAATTAATTTGCTCATCATGCAATTCTGACATCAATAAGGAATCATAGGACTGACTCCATACAAATTTGGTCTGTCTCCTTTACTTTTTTTATTGGTTAATTGATTTTACCAATGAATTGCGGTGGTAGGACCTTGTGCGAGGTCCGTCCGGATCGCTACCACCATCTTACTCGCTAATCCTGCCGCTAAGCAGCAGTGCTTGCACTGTTGCGTTCCGGTGTGGAGAGTAAGACAGCCCAGGAAATTACAGGCACAAGAGGCATTTCATCTTAGCCCTCTAGGTTGGCAACGCATCTGCAATCCCCTCCGGGGTTGCAGGTGTCTATGGGCAGTGGTGATCACTTACCATCAGGTGACCCACTTGCTCGTTTGCCTTCCTTATCACATAAAAAAAAAAAAAAAAAAAATGAAAGGAAAGTAGGATACATTTCAAAGTTGTTGTTTTTTTATACGTTTATGTAATTAGGTATTTCTTTTTTTCACAGGTCCCACAGTCGTAGCTCATTGAAGAGACGAAGATCGTCTTCTCGAAGAAGACGAGGCTCCACCGCATCGCCGCCGCGACACAGGCCCAGGCATCGGGAGTCTTCTAGAGATAAGCACAGGTTTGTTTCATCATAACTCGAAAGCCGTCCACTGCTGGACAAAAGCCTCCCCCAAGAATTTCCATACCGACCGGTCCTGTGCAGCTCGCATCCAGCAGACAGCAGAAGAAACAGGTTTGTTCACTGTTATGTAAATTAACAGTTATTTTAAGAAAAATAACGGTTTTAATCTGTCAGATCTCAAATTACGGTATGTTTTCAGCAAAATCGCGTATTAAAACATAGTTTAAAATAAAGTTGCGCAATCAACGGATAGCTTTGCGGCAACCTGTGTGGCGACTATCTATTAAGTTCATTTAAAAGTGTCATCCTGACCAGGATTTTTATTGTCAGATTATTTTTAAAGTGGTTGAACAAAACTACGTCACTTTCAACCCGGATTTTATCGTGGTCATTTTCGCATTTGTCATTAAAAACTATTTTGTTACTCTTGTCGTACAGTATGGTCACTCCCTTGCCCTCTATGCACGCTGCGGGTAAGATCAGGGGTAGCAGTTGCTTGCATGGACACTGCCCTCTCTGAAGGCGGCCCCACCCCCTACCTGTGGGTACTATCTTGTAACGAATCGATACAATATGTTGAGATAAACTGGTGGTTTTGGTATGGGGGAAAGTACTTATTTTAGCTGTAACGCGGTACATCCTAAAAGGGATGCACCTTCAAAAAATGTGGCAACACCGTACGCGGTTTCGCAAAGGCGAAAAACGAATACGATTTTTTACTTGTCTGTCAAATAATGATACTCGTGCAAACTTGTAGGTTTTCTTGTTACGGAATATGTATAGCGCGTTTTAAAGTCGTTCAGCGCCATCTGTTGACTACTTGGCGAATTAGACTTTGAGATTATTTTGCGTTCTTGTATGGTATGTTTGAATCGTTTTTGAAAGTGATTATGTCATTTTAATGCAATGAATAAAAATGAAGCAAACAAAAATAGATAATGACTTTTAGTACAGGGCAGTTGACTGCATTAAAAATATATAATTATTTATATTTTTTAGTTCTTTATAGTCAAAAAATCTTGCTCGCTTAAATTTTAATTGTTCAATTTTTTATTTATATTTTGTTATAAATACGCCTATTTTTGTTTTTGTTGTATAAGTAAATTGTTCTGTTATCTTTTTATTATATTTTAATCTATGATATGTTTTTTTTGTATATGTTACTGTATTTAATCACATAGTGCCTTGGCTATGCAGTAATGCTGTGTTTATTATTGAAATAATAAAAAAAAAATGATGACGTCATATTTTACTCATTCTGAATACATTTTTTTCCAGTAAATATACATACATATAAATGGTGGAACAAAATAGGTGTACAACCCTGTGGCTTGAGCTTTTCATTTTTCCTTAGTGAACAATGTTTGCTATGACTAGAGATCGGATTATATGCAACAAAAATGGCCAAAATATGCATGCAAATATGCGATAAAAATAGCTAATAAGCATGAAAATCCATAAAAAGGCCAAAATATGCAACATTAAATAATAAAGGTAGTCGTATTTCTAAATGTTTTTTATTTTAGTAAGCTATTAGTATTCAAGGATAACAATCGTATTTTAGAAAATATTAATTACAAAATGTATTTAACAATGAAATTTATAATTTACCTTTAAAAATGTATATGAGCAGTACTTACTCGTGACCCTGCAGTAGGGACAATATAGGTTGTTTGATACAAATATGATTCCCTTAACTCTGTTCTTTCGCTTGTCAGGATTAAACACGAGTCGCCCAGTCCGCCTTCCGCGCTGCTGCATCGCAAGATCGACCTCAAGGAGAAGATAAGCGATACCAGTCTATTTGCTGAGCTCGTCAAAGACAAACACAAGAGGGCCAAGGTAAGTCTACAGTTAATCATTATCCTAATTAATATTATAAATGTGAAAATGTGTTACAGTAATACCCCGCTTTGCGCGAGGGATACGTTCCGCAAAAACTCGTGTTAAGTGAAATTCGCGTATATAGGGGTTTGCGTTTAAACATAGTAAAAAATCAGTACAAAATTCAAATCGATACTTTAATTCTAAAAACTTAGTGTGCAGAGTTACATTACGCATTTGTTTTACGAGAAATGTATCTACTGAAAATATTTTATCCGTGTAAAGCGAGGCATTATGGTGCGGTTTCGGTTTTACGCGAATATTTGAATTCGCGTAAAACCGAAACCGCGCATAACGGCGTCGCGTAAAGCGGGGTGTTACTGTAATTTGTTCCCTTCTGGACGCCTCAACGCCTAATCTTGATGATGGCCTGGAATGCACGTAGCTGTGATATAGAGGACATAGCCTACCTTATACCTGACTGACTCGGTGGCTAAGTGGTTAGCGATCCTGACCTCTGATCCGAGAGTCGTGGGTTCGATCCCCACACAGGGCAAACTTTTCTGTGATGAGCAGAATTGTTTGCTCTGAGTCTGGGTGTATAATATCTATATATGTATGTATTTAAATGTATTTGTGTATGTATATCAGTCTCTGGTTCCCAAGATACAGGGAATCCTAGTTTGGGGCCAGATGACCGTGTGTGATTTGTCCCGGATATTATTATTATTATTATACCCCGTTTGCTCACGTCCCTTCCTTCCTACCGCGTGGCACAATGAAGGGTCTGTCGCCAAGGGTCGGCGCGGCGATTGCTTGGTGTTACACTTTGCATCACCCGCGGTCACGCGTAGAGAATTTAGATTTACACCTACGGAAACGCGACCCTCATTACAAATCTAGTAATCAGATGTGCAGGTTTCCTCATGATGTTTTTTCTTCACCGTTAAAGCAGTAGGTATAAAAATTTAGATACGTTAATTTCGAAAACTCATTGGTACATTGGCCAGGATTTGAACCAGAAATTTCTGGTTAGGAGGTCTTCTGGCTACTTGGTGAAAGTGGTTTTGTGGAATAGCTAAATAGTAGTCATTAAGCCGCGTTTTGTCGACTGCAGCCTCCTTTTTACATATATTTATTTTTTATACCAATTTATCGTATGCATTTTTGGCTACCTATTTGGTTTGATTTGATCCGATACCCGTGTGTTATGTTATTATAATTGTTGTATAATAGGTGTATCTTTTGTTACAGAAACTGCAAGAGATTCTGAATCAGAAGGAGGAGGAATCCCAGGGCGGGGTCTCTACCAGCGCGTCTATAAACAACCAGGAAGTGCTAACCATTGACGAGCTGTCCAACGCCACTGCCGATAGCAATATACAGGTCAGACAAACGTCATCAACGCCCCTGCCGATAGCAATACATAGGTCAGACAAATGTCATCAATGCCGCTGCCGTTAGCTATACACAGGTCAGACATGTCATCAACGCCGCTGCCGATAGCAATACACAGGTCAGACAAATGTTGCGTCATTTAAAACTTGCTTCCTCACTTAGTTCGTTGGCTGAGCGAAGAAAAACGAATGTGCATCACTCATTATTATTTTGTGCCAATTTTGACCAGCCAGGGTTTGACCAAGACCGCTGGAAAGATGCCTGGTTGCCAAAGACCTTAAGGAGATGGCAGTATTATTTAATTGACAATGTTATAAAGGGCTTGGAATACATTTAGCATGAAGGCTGACTTACGTACTGACTACATCTTTTTTGCAACATGAGGCCACCCACGGAACTTACATGAATCAATAGCTGGCAATAATACGAACATAAATTGTGTGGAGAGAAATTTCCTAAATTGTCACATTTACGAGATATAAGCTAATATAAATTATTTAGACTTGCATGTTGTAGTATTGGTGTTAATTTTAATAATATTGTTTAGTAATGATGCTGCTCAATGTATTTGAATATTGCATGTCGGTAACGACTAAATGTGTGTTACTAACAAATATATAAGGAAAATGTGAACATCATAATCTACCACATTTACTGCAATAAAGAATATTCTATTCTATTCTAACCTGACCATTGATGGCTTCACCAATATAATTTTCATAGCTTATATGTCGTGTAGACACTCTCAATAGGTGGCGCTGTAAGAAATTAAAACGCGCTATTCGTATTTCATACGCCTGTAGGTTGTAAGTTGGTTTAGTTAGATCTATTTGAATGCCTGAACCGCTATCAACGCCCATTTAACACTGTATGCTATTAGCAATTTTTGGCGGTACGTCCCTTTTAGGCCGTACTAAAGATGGGCAATCTTCCCATACACTATCTACCCGGGAGGGTATTTATAGGGTAGATTGGGTATTTTATGGGAACATACCCAATCGTTGGGTATATGAAACTAAATTGTCGTTTAAAAATAGTCTTCATTTTTTATGCTTTTAGTATTTTTGAAATTCTGAAGTAAGTATCAACTACCTTAGTATCGAGAATAAAGCAAAAATGATTATATAGGGTGACTTTAAATTAGTTCTTGATACGAAAGGCTATGAATGTGCTCATGATAACTACAAATAATTCTTAAAAAATAATTCTTGCACTATAATTCTTGCACTATCGCTACCAGTACTTCATGTAATCTTTTATCCTCTGCCAAGGGTTGTCTGGAAGAGATCGCTTCTAGCGATAAGACCGCCTTTGTACACGTAATCCAATATTTTATATGTTATGTAAATTCCTTGTGTGCAATAAAGCATTAATACAATACAATACAAACAATTTTCCCTAAGAAACCCATAGTCAAATCGCAAAAAAAATTTTTGTCCCTCCATACAAATCGATCAACTGACCGGCCAAATTAGTATGAAGAGTCCAAAAATTTTTTTGTGATTTGACTATGGGTTCCTTAGGGAAAGTTGTTTGTTATCACGTGCACATGCATAGCCTTTCGTATCAATAACTAATTTAAAGTCACCCTATATTTCGAAGATACTATGGTTGAAGTGAAGCGCAGAAACTGACTTATCATATCGATATGGCTGTTATTTTATTAGTTTTGTGGGGTGCTAATTACGTTATAAAAACATCTGCTTTTGAATCAAAGGTTGCGGCCATGTTTTATCAAAAAATATTGATATGGGTGTAGTTAGTGAGGATTTCTAAGGTTTCTAAGGATTACGAAAATGTCATCCACTTTAGAACCTAAAATGGCGGACATGTACTTTTTCGAGGTTCTGATTATGAAAAATGATATAGATTTTTTAATCTAAGATAGCGGCCGTTCATTTATAAAAAAAATTCGTGCCATAAAAGTACAGGATGTTATGTTTTCGGATTTTACCCGGTTCGATTCCTGGGTGTGTCAAGCGTATTTTCAAAAATCTTTGAATGTAGTTTTGCTTCTTTTTAAAAATAAAGGAAAATTTGCTATCTCCAATATTTAAAGTACTTTCCCTCCAGGTGAGGAAACAAAATTCCACCCTGTATACATGACCGTGAGAAAAGCAGGAGGCTCCCCGCACTCCCACCCGCGCCTCACCCCCGCACCCCGCTTCTCAGTCCGCCGCACCCCGCGCCAACCCCCCGCGCCTCATCCCCGCACTCCGTGGTGCCTCACGCCCCGCACCCCGCGCGTCACCCCCGCACCCCGCGCCTCACCCCCGCACCCCGTGCGTCACCCCCCGCTCCCGTGACTCGCCCCCGCACCCCGCACCCCGCACCTCACCTCCCGAACCCCGCACCTCACACCCTCACACCCCGCTCCCCCCGCACCCCGCGCCTTACCCCGGACATTGCTCCTCACCCCTCGCCTCCCCCCGTACCCTGCTCCTCACCTCCCGCACCCCGCACCACACCAACCGGCACACCGCGCCTCCCCCGTTTTTTTTTTGTAATTATCACACTACAAAACTAAGAAAATGACACCCGTATCGATATTTTTCAAAAAATGCATGGCAGCCATGTTGGATTTAATAATGGATGTCATTTTCTCAACTAGAAAATAACATCATACAACTCGGAAATTCAACTCAATACTTGTTATAAAGGTGTGAAGAAAAAATCACTATTCAGATTTAGTATCGAGAACTGAAAAAATGTACATATATTTTTTAGGCTGTTATTTAATGTAACAAGTTACTGAATTACATAAGAGTCACTTAAGAAAATTATTGAATTGACAGTTCTGAAGTGAAATTTAAAACAAAAAAATATAATGCTCATAAGTTTATATACCCTGATCACGGGGTCTCATTGTATACAACGAAAACCATTTGTAATCGAAGTTCATGCAAAACGAAGAAAAAACCCATTAAGTTTCTAAAAATAAGTGTTTTGATTATTGTAATAACCAAAAAGTATGACAAAGGCCGATAATGCACTTTATTATCAATTACCTACTACAAATTATCTGATCACGGCGATGCATATCAAAACTACTTTCGTCTTAACTTGTCAGAGTTGAGGAATGACACTAGTTGAGTACCAGTTTATAGCGTGAATTGATAGATGGCGCTTATACAATACGATTGAAAAACGTAATAGGTGGTTTACGTTTTGTTTTTCATATTTCAAATTATGTATTTTTATTAAGTAATATCACAGATAATATAATACTAGTAGGTTATGTGAAAAAAAAAAAGCAAATGAAGGTACAGGTAAGCAACCAGAATGACTTCATTTATAGCCCGCGCCCTAGATGTCGCTAGTAGCGGTAGTTCTCAATGAGTGAAAAAATAGCCCGAAGAATAGCCCGAGTTACGGCAGTCGCATTTCGTTGTATGACATGAGGTATCTGTACGTTAGTATTATAAAATCTGTGCCCTGATAAATACCCACTGGGAAGGTATTTATGGGTAGATATTGGGAATATTCCCAATCTACCCGGTAGATTGGGTAGATTGGCCATCTATAGGCCGTACCCATATCTTCAGAAATAGATTTATTAAATAAATTTGTTTGAGTTTTGTGCCAAGTTTGACCAGTCAGGAGTTAGGTGGTTCGCGCACGAGCAATTTCTGTCTCAGCAACAGTTGCGTCTCTAGCATCAAGTATGGGCTTGTATGGGAGTGCGCGCACGGTGCGACGCGACAGCTGGGAGACTTTTTTTGTTGCAGAGATCTGCGACGCAATGAGACGCGATGAGATAAATGGCGGTTTCTATGATTTCTCCGATGACAATCCTCTATGGTGAAGGTTTGAGAAGATCGATTGGGAAAGAAATTAAGAAGTTGACATTTTCCAGAAATCAATCTTTCACTCCATAATGGATGTACCAAATATTGCCTTTTTCGCTGCCCTCTTCACTTTCTAATAACGAGAGCACACAACACAACCTTTTAATCGAAATCCATGTTGATGAATGCCGCAAACGAAAAACTTTTTGTACGAAAAAGTTGCGTTGCAGTTAGGGTTTCTGATTTCTCGACCTTTTTTATTTCTCGAGTTTCGAGAATTCTCGAGCCCGATTTCTCGAGTTTTCTCGGGTCTCGAGTCTTTTTATATAAACCATTGGAATATGTTAAAATAAATTAAAAATAATAATAATTATAATGTGATAAACTTATTTGGTACCTCTTATTAAGGGAAGGAAAAGAATAAAAATTAAAGTCTTCTTACATAATAAAACAGATAGACAGATAGATATAATCTAAAAACACAACTAAAACAAAAACTTAGCACTAAACTAATTAGCACTAAAGTCGAGTGGGCCCTATGGAATAGTGTTGAAGGTGTGGGCTCCAAAGTTGGCTCCAGTTTGGTTTAAAGACAGAATCCCTAAAAAAGGTGACCCCTCGAATCCGTGCAACTACAGGCCGATAGCCATAACCTCCTTATTCTCAGAGATAATGGAGTTAATTATCAACAGCCAGCTCCTTCAGTACCTAGAGCATCACCAGCTGCTTAGTGAACGACAGTTCGGCTTCCGTTTACATCGTTAGGCACAGGCGATCGAGACTAAGGGTCTGGCATAAAGCACTTCTTGCGAAGATTCCTTCTTATGGGCTTCCCGAGAAATTATGCAAATGGGTCACCAGTTTTCTAGCAGACAGAAGCGTAAAGGTCGTAGTCGATGGTGCATGCTCAGACTCTATGTCTGTGAATGCTGGTGTCCCTTACTGTGTGCTTTCGCCTACGCTGGCCCTTCTGCATATCAATGATATGCTGCAAATCAGCAGCACTCACTGTTATGTGGATGACAGCACAGGTGATACCTTCTATACCGGCCGTGCCAACATTTCTCGGGAAAATGTCATCGAGAGCCGAATCAAACTAGTGTCTGAATTATGTTATGAACTATGTTAATTTGGTTTAATTTTACCCCACCAAGACAAAGGTTTGCGCGTTCACCATTGCCATTTGTCGTATCAACTCGTTTTGAGGACACTCCCCTAAATGCCCCTCAGCTAGTATCAGAATCCTTGGTGTCGACATTTAGAGTGAAGTCCAGTTCCGTGGTCATCTAGAGGGTAAAAGGCTAAATTAGCTTCGAAGAAGCTTGGTGTGGTGTGCTCTATAGATCGAGACTGTATTTCACCGCGGCCCATCATCGCCTGCAACTTTATGAGGCGCAGTTTCGGCTTCATATGGAATAAAGACTATTCTCATCTCTGGGCAGGGGCACCCCAGAATCAGGACCGCATCCCTCTCCGAATCCCTCTGGACCGCATTCAACGGAGAGCAACTCGAATCGTAGGCTGCCAGCATATTTCAGATCGGCTTAGCCCCTTGGCGCTGCGTAGAGATGTAGCCTCGCTCTGCATTCTCTATTGCATTGTATTACGGAGAGTGTTCCGAGGAATTGTTCGGATTGATCCCTGCCGCTTCTTTTCGCCATCGTTCTACGCGACAACCTTTTCATCCCCATCACCTAGATGGTTGGCAGTTCACAACTGTGCGTTTACGCAACAAAAAACGACGCACGACGCGACTCGAGAATTCTCGAGTTCCGGTCATTTTTTTCTCGTCTCGAATGAAGCCAAATTTCTCGAGATTTCTCGAGTTCGAGAAAGCTCGAGCAGAAACCCTAGTTGCAGTCGCACCCGTGCGGCCATCTGAGAAAAAGTTGCATGGCGATGCGACGGAGACAAAAAAAGTTGCGTTGCGTCGCGTCTCCCGTGCGCGCATAGCCTAAGTTGCCTGGTGGGTCGACCAAGACCGGTGGAAAGATAAAGTTGCGAAATACCTTAAAGAGATGGCAGTATTATTTAATTGGCTGTGTTATAAAGGGGTTGGAATACTTTTAGTCAAGAAGTTTTACATCGTCGCTCCGCTGGGGGGAGCGGGATGCAAGTCTGTGCTTTTAGTATAATGGCTGGATTACCTACTGGCTGCATTTATTTTTTGCAACAAAGCAGCCGCCCATGGAACTTACATGAATCAATAACTGGCAATAATACAAAGATAAATTGAATAGACAGAAATTTCCTAAATTGTCAGATTTAAGAGATTTACGCTAATCTGACCATTGATGGCTCCACTAGTATAAGTTTCATCGGTTATGTGATACTCTCAACAGGTGGCGCTGTAACAAATTAAAACGCGCTATCGGTATTTCATACGCCAGTATGTTGTAAGTTGGTTTAATTAGATCTATTTTCAACAAAAGCCCATACAAGATTCGTAGTGTATCTCGCTTTTGCGAGATCAAAAGTATTTTTGGAGGTACGGCCCTTTTAGGCCGTATTCATATCTTCAGAAATAGCTTCCTATCCCCTCATCCCAAAAACCCGAGTGGTTGGGAAGAGCGGATATTCTTATGTGAACCGTTTGACCGCTACAGTCGGCTAGGGCCGATAACGGTGTTTCGCGACACACGCGCCATAATTCAATATTTTCATACATTTTAACGGACTTGAAGTCTAAAGGAGGAGGTTCTCAATTCGTCGGAATCTTTTTTTTTATGTATGTTCACCGATTACTCGAAGACGCCTGAACCGATTTGGAAAATTCTTTTTTTGTTTAAAAGGGTATTCATAGGTGGTCCCATAAAAATTTTATCGAAATCGATTCAGCGGTTTTTGAGAAAATCAACAAAAACATATTGGAATTGGAGTTGTTGCGATTGAAGTCGGTTGTTTTTAACGTATTCAGCGTGGTAAATTACCGTCGCACGATTTCTCATAGCGTAGCGTGGCGGAAGTACTTTACTCGGCCCCATTCTACAAGTTCTCACTGATGGTCACGATCACCAATGAACGACATGAAAGAAGAAGAAGCGTGGCGGTCATTGTGTTAAAAAATATTAGCAGTAGTGTATTTATTAAACCTTGTTTCAATCCAAATTGGATTAAAAGGTAATTTAAATTACTAAACCTCAATTCAGTCCTTGAGGCCTTTGTCCAGCAGTGGGCGTCTTTCGGCTGATGATGAAACGTCAATTCAGTCAGTTGCCTAATAAGTTTTATTTTATTTTATTGAAATTGTATTGAAATAAGGTTTAATTAGACTGCGAATGATGTCGTCTCCTTCGTTCCAGCAAGCCAAACAGAACGGCGAGTGATGTTGTTTCATTCACTCCAGTAAGCCAGTATTGAATGTGTCTCATTCGTTCCAGCAAGCCAAAGAGAACGGCGAGGCGTCCCGGGAGTGCGAGCAGGTGACGGACATCCCCATGCCCGGGGCGCAGCCCGCCACCAACGGGGAGGCGCCGCCGCCGCCGCCTGCGTCCGTGAGTCCCTCTCTGTTGTTTCTTCTTATAGTTTATTTTATAGTTTAGTTTTTTGTGTACAAAACAGGCATAATATAGGTTAACAAGGTTATATAATATAGATTAAAAATAATCACAAGGGTACTAATTATTTTCTAATAGAAATTTCTTCCAGCGATTTCTTCATCTTCTTGTTCTTTAGTAAACAATATTGGAAAATAATTGAAAAAATCTGATCTACAATTTTTGTTTCAGTTTCCCATACTAAATCTGAGTAGTGAATCAAGAATTTGTATGGGAAACTGAAAAAAACAAATTGTTGATCGTTTTTTTTTATTGTTTTTCCTGTATTCAAATCAAATCAAAAGGTTTTTTTATTTAAGTAGATGTTTTGCACATACTTTTAAATCGTCTTTTTTTTCTACCTAGTACAATTCTTTACTCGATACTGAGTTACCCCTTAAAATTTGAAATACACTTTTTTCAAGATTTTTCTTGTATTCTATACTCGATTCTGAGTAACCCCATAAAATTTTAAACGCATTTTTAACTGTATATTTATTCTAACCCAAATCCCCACAGAAAGAGGAGACGCCGCCCAACCCGCCGGCAGTGGCGCCTCCCTCGGCGCCGCCGCTGCTGCCGCCGCTGCCCAAGCTGGGCGGCAGCGTGGTGGAGGGCGTGTACCAGGCGCGCCAGCCCGCCCCCGCGCCCGTCGCCAAGCCAAAGAGCCTCACCAAACTGCCCATGCCACCAAACACGCAGGTAACACAGTAGGGTAGATGACTACGAGTTTTTTTTTATGGCATAGGTGGCAAACGAGCAGACGGATCACCTGATGGTAATCGATTACCGCCGCCCATAGACACCCGCAACACCAGAGGAGTCACAAGTGCGTTGCCGGAAGTTACTTTATAACATCTGTCAAAAACAATGTTTGAAATACCTACCTAGGCGTGGCGTCATAGTTTTTTGGCGTTATTGAGTGACTAACTTTATAAGTTTTGTTGATAAAAAAATTAAGATGGGATGAAAGACAAGACATAAGGTTTTTCGACATTTTGCGAGATCAGTGTAGTGGACGATAGTTTATAATTTATTTTTAACCCCCGACGCAAAAAGAGGGTTGTTATAAGTTTAACGTGTCTGTGTATCTGTGTATCTGTGTATCTGTCTGTGGTATCGTAGCTCCCAAACGGATGAACCGATTTTCGTTTTGTTTTTTTTGTGTCATAGATAATTTTATTCCGAGTGTTCTTAGCCATGTTTCATGAAAATCTGTTCAGCCGTTTGAAGATCATCAGCTCTTTTCTAGTTGATGAGGGGATCTGACTAACTTCCTTATGTCCGATCGATTCGAAATTTGGTACCGTGTTACTTCAACGATATTTAAAGAACATGGTAAGGCAAGCGTGAGCTGGTCAGCCGTTTGAAGATCATCAGTTCTTTAATAGTTGATGAGGGGATCTGACTACCTTCCATATGTCCTATCGATTCGAAATTTGGTACCATGTTACTTCAATGATATTGAAAGTATATGGTAAGGTAACCATGACCTGATCAGCCGTTTGAAGATCATCAGCTCTTTAATAGTTGGTGAGGGGATCTGACTACCTTCCATATGTCCTATCGTTACTAACTCAACTAACTAATCATTATAAATACCTTCCTAATATTTATACCTACTTTAAAAAGGACAAAATAAAAGTAAAATTAATATTTTAAAAACCCCCCGACACAAAAAATAAACTCTAAAAACTAACAAATAATATTTTAAACCTATTATAATTATTATCGTCACATATATTATGTAAGTTCAAATATTTTTATTTTCCAAGCGTCGTCGTCGCGTCGGGGGACCGCTAAGTGAGAAAAACAGGTGTAGTCGCAGATTGCAACAAAAGAATTTACTCCGAAAAATTCGCAAAATCGACACAACCGTCAACGACGTCTGCCCTCACGTGTATGCCCGTTCGGGTCGCCGCACTTGGTGACGCCTCCCCCGCGCCGCATACCGTACACCGAGCTCGCCGCGCGCGGCATTACGTAGCGCGTAGACTATGCATGAAATTAAAAATCGCTCGTACCTAAATGTAATTCTTAATAATTATTTAGCTATTGTTGAAAAAATACTTTAAAAACTTTAGCGGTCCCCCGACGCGACGACGACGCTTGGAAAATAAAAATATTGGAACTTACATAATATATGTGACGATAATAATTATAATAGGTTTAAAATATTATTTGTTAGTTTTTAGAGTTTATTTTTTGTGTCGGGGGGTTTTTAAAATTTTAATTTTACTTTTATTTATGTAGTCATCATCCCAGTTCAACCTCCTATATGTGGAGTGCAGTGCTACTATAATCAACCATACGACTACAAAAATGCAACGTCTTCGCTTACCATATTGGTAGTTCAACCGCCCCCCCCCCTATATAAACATATTAGTCTTGTCAGATCGAGGCATTCCTGAACTTCTGGGATCCTGGGTTGGAAACTGAGTTGATACGTGGACTTCAAGATAATTCTATCATTTAAATGACTAAAGAATAAAATACTATCTTCTTATCGTGTGGCACATTTAATCTATCCACAAGCCATAGACGGCGGTTGCCTAGTGTTGCACTTAGCATCACCCGCGGTCACGTGTAGGGCATTTAGAGTTACACCTACGGACGTGTGCAACGCGACCATTATACACATCTAGAAATCAGATGTGCAGGTGTCCTCACGATAATAATAATATAATAACGCGAATTTCCGGAAAGTACACTGAATTTACTGGACACGGGACAAGACATGCTATTCCGGGATAGTCCGGATTTACCGGACGCCTGACAATCCTGCTAAACAATACAGACAAATGTCATAGCGCACGACGAAAAAAAACAGATATTATCGCACCTTCTTGCAAATAGAAAACTGAATCTAACTAAAGAGATCTACTATGGATATAGTAGTATGTAATCTTCTACAAACATATAGACTACAGATATAAATATAGTCTTCTTTGCACTAATCGAAGAGCTCAAAGGAGTTGACTGGCCTAAGGGCCCAAAGATAAACCATTCTCTGACAACGTCAAATACAAAGTGAAGTTTAATGTCAAAGAAATACCTAAACCTGCGAATTCATAATATTTTACGAATAATCTGATAGATGAAACATAAATGATGGACGAAAAACAGTTGAAAATAATAAAAATGTTCAAAAAGTTCAACAACAAGTATTTATTTCAGGTGGAGGACTTGCAGTCCATTGCTAACGATAGTCCGCTCAGTACGCCCTCGCCCAGTCCGGCCAAGAAACCGGAGAAGCCAAAGAAGACAGGCATTATGAACCTGCCCATGCCACCTGGTAAGGACCCCAATCGAATTTAATGTATGTATATGTTTTCGTTATCAACACATGTGGTCAATCAAATCAAATCAAAATATTATGTTTATTCGAAGTAGGTAGCATTGTACAGTTTTCAAAGGTATTTTTTTGTCTACCTAATACGAAATTCCTACCACTTGGAAGTCATATATTCACTGCATACCACCACCACTATTTAGAAAGTAGAAATGTGTTGAAGTGAGTTTCCCCCTGTAGTTTCTTACTCCCCAAACATACTCGATACGGCGCGACGGTTACACGACTTTAAAAAAAGTGGCTGTGACATACGGACGGACAGACAGACACAGACAGACATGACGAATCCATAAGGGTTCCGTTTTTGCCATTTGGCTACGGAACCCTAAAAAGTATCATTTTGAAAAGTGTTATTCAAGTGTTATGCTATATTTACTTACATAATCCAATAACGTATTTTTCATTTTGAAAAGCTGTGTAGTGTGTAAGTGTCGGGTATTTATTATGACTAAAACACATAGATATAAAATAGATAGAAAAGATACGTTTTAATTTTCCTAAATTAGGAATTTCGCTTATATTGATTAGGAATCCTAATCAAATACAAGCGACATGTCTCGCTAAAGTTACTTTTTGGTGAGATAAAAGAATGTAATTTATCATTAAACGTAATTGGAATACTTTTCCGCTAACCAAGTTTAAAGTAACCGTATATTTGGACGTTTTATGTTTAAATTAACATTGCATATAGGGTGAGGGTCTGTGACGCTGCGGTCCACAGTTACCTAGTCTTTAATTCTTTTTTCTTGTTACTTGACTTTTTTATGTTATTTTATTTTTTGTACCATGATTACAAACATCTATCCATCTATCACATATAGTACCCATCCAATGTTATATTTCTTTCAGTGATACCCGGTTCGGAGGAGCTGAGCGCGGATGAGTTCGACGGGTCCACACCGCCGCCGGCCACGCGCCATGACCAGTACTCGCACGTGTTCACCAAGAAGCGGGACACCAGCCTGGTCAGTGAAATGTCTACCTTATTGTGTAGGCATTAATTTCTATTATTGTGCCTATTAAATCAAGACTACAATCATCTAAAACTAAGGCGAACTGTGGCTAAGTGGTTAGCGATACTGACCTCTGATCCGAGAGAGAGATTCGATCCCCACACAGGGCAAACTTTTCTGTGATGAGCAGAATTGTTTGCCTTTGAGTCTGGGTGTATTATATCTATATATGTATAATATATATTTAAAAGTATTTGTGTATATATATCAGTCTCTGGTTCCAAAGATACAGGGAATCCTAGTTTGGGGCCAGATGACCATGTGTAATTTGTCGCAGATATTATGTTTTATTATTTATTATCGGTAGCTGTTCCGTTTTATTCGGTCTCCTGAGAAAATCAACGTAGTTTTATTGTTCATATCAGTAAAGCGACACTGTGCTGAGTGGAGCCCTTCTTGGTAGGAAGTGCTGGACGCAGCACCAATTAACAGCATAGCAACTAAAAATAATATATTTTCTTCTTATCTGTTTGATACAGTTTTTTGGCGACATTTAAACAGCAGTAACTACCTTATTATGTGTGACACTACTGCAATTTTTTTTGTTTTCTTATAAATAATTCAATACCGTTTTCGTGTTTCAGACGGGTCCAAAACTGAAGAGGCCGCGGATTCTCAAGAGACGAGGGTCGAAGGTCGTCGCTGTGGCCACGCCCACGCACCACGCTAAGGATTGGGGCGAGAAATGCGTCGATGGGTTCCAGGTATTTATATATTATGTACTAGTATGAGTATGACGAAAATTCATGCTGTATTCCTCTAATTAACACAGCTTTCTCGTACTCGACAAGAGAAAAAAATTGATTTCTCTTTCATTGTCTCAGATTTGAATTTTTTGCATTGAAAAGTTGTTTAAGTTCAAGAGTAACATTAACCATTTCGCTTTCCAGTGAATAAAAGTTACCCTTTATGTCATGTCGCGAGACGTTGTCAGATAGATTGATCCCTAGGCGCTCATATCAGAATTAGATGATTTAGGAATAATTTCACCGCCTTATTTTTCCCATTCCAGGTCATTACCCAAATAGGTGAAGGTACTTACGGACAAGTATACAAGGCGCGCGACAAGAACACTGGCCAACTTGTCGCCCTCAAGAAAGTGCGTCTTGAAAACGAGAAGGAAGGCTTCCCCATCACCGCCGTCCGAGAAATCAAGATTCTGCGCCAGTTGAACCACAAGAACATCGTCAATTTGAGGGAGATTGTCACGGATAAGCAGGACGCTATGGACTTTAGAAAGGTGCGTGGTAATTGCACTATATGGCGCTTTTTTTTTCGGAGGCAAGACTGGCTCAGAAAATGTCCTTACAAAGTGGGTCCCGTCGTGAATCGAACCCGCATTGGACTAGTCATTACGCCATGAAGGTGGTTTATAGACCGATAAGATTATTGGAGTATTAATACGTATATCTTAAACACTCCTCAGTGGGTATTTGTTTGAATACTTTATGCACAGGTAATTTATGGAGTGCGGTATTTAATTTTCAGTTTCGTATTTGGTATTATTCATATTTTTTTCTTTAAAAAGAACTACCAATCCACTTGCTGCTAATAAATGAACGGTTTTCCTAATTGTATATAAAATCGAGCCATCAATTTCTCCCATTATCAATTCCAGGACAAAGGCTCGTTCTACCTGGTCTTCGAGTACATGGACCACGACCTGATGGGTTTGCTGGAGTCCAAGATGGTAGACTTCACGGAGTCCCACAACGCTTCCATCATGCGGCAACTGCTGGATGGGCTGGCGTATTGCCACCGCAAGAACTTTCTGCATCGCGATATCAAGTGCAGCAATATACTTATGAATAACAAGTGAGTTGTGTATATAAATTGTTTTATCCTATCAATTTTACCTCATCATCAGCCAAAAGACGTCCACTGTTGGATAAAGGCCTCCCCCAAGGATTTCCACGCCGTCCGGTCCTGCGCTGCCCGTATCCAGCGGCTTCCCGCAACCTTCACCAGGTCATCGGTCCACCGAGTGGGAGGCCTGCCTACGCTACGTATTACGGTGCGCGGTCGCCACTCGAGAACTTTAATGCACCTGTCCTGTACCAATCCGATAGTTGACTGCTAGTAAATTGAGTTACTTTTTATCTAATGTTAAAAACTAAAGTTTGTCCTAAAATTGTTTGGAATTGTGAACGATGACGTCATTGTTCAGTGTCGTAGTTTGGCAGTTATTGCGGATTTTTAAGCATTGCAAAATTGTAGGTGATGAAAATCCAAGCGAGTAAGTTTTTCTGTAGTTTCAATAAAAAGGTATTTTGTGAACACTATTTCATAATTTGGTGGCCACGATAAACAAGACTGCTGTTTTTCATAACCTTCTGTTTTATATTTTCAGAGGCGAAGTGAAGCTGGGGGATTTCGGTCTGGCGCGGTTATGGTCCGCTGAGGATCGGCAGCGGCCATACACGAACAAGGTCCGTATACATTTAGATTGGTACCTGATTTAGTATTTCTAGACGAATGGGAGGAGTGCCTGAAATGGGCAGTAGGTAGCTGCTACTCGTGTCAAAGGTCAATTGATAATTATCGTAGGTACATTTACAATGCCAGGATTTACATAGGCAGCATCAACGATATATTTTAATATGTTTTATTTTTTCGGTAGCCTTTTTTCTAAGTGTTCATAATAAACAAGTTCTTATAAAAGCAGTGACATTTCACTTTCCCAACGGCTATACGTTCCATTACATAATTTATTTTGTACGGCCAGCCCTAGTAGCCTGGCGACATAACTCGCGCGAGCTTTCAATGCATTTATTTCGTTCTAACGCTAAGCTAATGAAAGAGACAGCTGAGCTGTTTTTTCTCGATTGGCGCGACAAGCAGATTTGTCTACGTCCTCATACTACCCATGCAGATCATAAAAATGATGTGTTATCGCAGGTAATCACGCTGTGGTACCGGCCGCCGGAGCTGCTTCTGGGAGAGGAGCGCTACGGGCCCGCCGTGGACGTGTGGTCCATGGGCTGCATACTAGGCGAGCTGTTCCTGAAGCATCCGCTGTTCCAGGTATTTAATTTTTTCTAATTAAATGTAGGTACTTTTTGAATCATCCGCAGTTTCAGGTATTCAAAATCAAAATCTTTTTTATTTAAGTACCTAGATTCTGTACACGTTGTTTTAAATCGTATTTTTTTATATCTAAGTAGTACAAAGTTCCTACCACTCGGAATTTGTACACTCAACGTATCGGGAAGTGTTTATTTTCCTAATTAAATGTACCTATTATACATTTGTTTTTAGTGGTGCGGGTGGGCAGTTTTGCATAGTTGAGTGGTGTTTATTGTCGCAGCGTTGTCGTAGATAGATTTACGAATACGCTACACGGAGGAATGATAAAACCAAATAATTTGTTAGAACACATTTTGTTGTTTGTATTATTGTAATTGTATGTTTATTTCAACAAATTCTGTTTTGCGTTTGACACATACAGATACAGTGCAGCAAATATGCCGATTTTATACAATATTTGTTGATAATACAAATAAATATGAAATGACTGATCGGAAAAAAAATTACACAGCAAAATAAATACCTTACGATTATCCATTGATAAATAACGCAAAGGACTTTGTGCAAGTTTGGGCTACCTTACTCGACTTTCAACTAACACCCTCACGTTTCAGGCGAACGTAGAAATGATGCAACTGGAGATGATATCCAGAGTCTGCGGCACCCCCCTCCCGGGGGTCTGGCCTAACGTCGTCAACCTCCCCCTCTGGCACACTCTCCGACCAAAGCGATTCCACAAACGCTGTGTCAGAGAACAGTTCGCATTTATGCCTACCCCAGCGCTGAATCTGTTGGATAGGATGCTGGAATTGGACCCAGAGAAGAGGATAACGGCAGAGGAAGCTCTGAAGAGTCCCTGGCTAAAGGGAGTCGTTCCTGACCAGTAAGTATTCTGCAGGAATTCTTAGTCTGTCCCTGGAAGTTGAAACTGCTGCAGTATTGGAATAAGTAAAGAAAAAGCATTTAGGTAAAAGTATTAGTAGTAAAGGGATTGTAAAACAGCTCTTAGTTAAATAGCGACATAGGGTGTTGTTGAAACCTAATGAATGTTTTCGCCTAGCGTCTAATATCACATAGTCGAAGCGCGGTGTATGTCAGCTTTATAAAAATCTAAAATTAGGCAAAGATATACCTTAGTGTGCTCATGCAAACATTGGTTGACTTAGTGTTGTTCTATTTATCTAGTGACTACCTATACAAATTTAATTGACGTTATTCCAGAATGCCAGCCCCAGAGCTGCCGACCTGGCAAGACTGCCACGAGCTGTGGTCCAAGCAGCGCCGGCGGCAGCAGCGCGAGCAAGAGCAGCAGTCCAAACCAAAGAACTTCAACATGGACGACTCCAAATCCGACCAGTTTAAACTAAATGAGAATTCTAACCAATCGGACTCGAGCTTCAAAAGCGAACCGTATAAAATGGAAAGCGGCTTCAAGCCCACCGAGACGACGCAAGAAGCGGTCGGTCAAGTGAAATAGTATTTGCATTACTATTACTACTGGTGAAGTGATATAGTTATAAAGTGAATGGTGCTTGGACCAAAGTGGAAGTGACACAGTGTTGTCTAAATCTAGATATCTAGTGGATGAACTTGTACCTGCGTTATGTTTTACTATGTATGGATGGGAGACTGCAGTTTTGTGGACTTATGTGCAAAGTTGTTGATTTTTCTTTTAGCCATATATGGCCAAATGGACATAACACAATAAAAAAATATACATGGGAAAAGACCCCATGGAAGACAGCTGGCTTAGTTACATATAGCTAATTTGCTCTATCAAAGTAAGTAGCAATTAAATATATATTTTTAGTAGAACTCTTCGCTTCTGGAAGGAGCATATTATGTATTATAAGTTGTGTAATTGCTGAGTGATAAAGGGAGTTAGTTTCTAAACTCAAGATATTCTACGCCAACGAAATCTTGGATTTGTAACATCTATGATTGTGTAAATTACCAAAGTATTTGTTTCGAACTAGTTTATGCAGACAAAAATGTAGAAATTGACTTGTAAAAAATTGTAAATAATTTTCATTTTGTACTGATAAGGTGAATTCTTGTTTTGTATTGGGAATATGATGCCTGAATTAGAGGTTCCTATTGCATGAATGTGTGAGGAGAACAAAGGTTTCTTCCAAAATAGTTCGAATTATAATTTGTCATGACTCAGGTTTTACTATAATTTTAGCCTAATACCTTGTATGGAAAAGTCCTATGTATACTCTTAGTAAATGGTTAACTTGGAATGAAATGGTATTATTTACCAATACTCTTAATTTCTAGGGAATTTCGAAGGCATATGTCACGGTGATTCATGATATATCGGTCCACTAAAGGCTGTATCACACTAGACTATTCGTTGATCATCGCATTGCCCAATGACATGTTCATATTAGTGCTAATCGCAGTCATTGATAAAATAAAATGAAAATGCTGGGAGTGCACTTCATACGTATTTTAGCAACAACTGGGGCACAAAGATTATACTGGGTGTAAATAGACCACGCCTGGAAGTTTCACATGAACTGAACATATTTTCCCACAGAACCCAATCTGAATTCTCAAAAAGATTTTTGGGACTCTGTATAAAATTGTCTGATTGGTCGATTTGTATAAAAATTCAAAGAATTCAGTATAGTTTCCATAGTTCAGATTTGAACAGCCTGTATTTAAAAAGGACATCGACTCAGGTCTTTGAAAGAGCTTTTGCATATTACAAGCATTTCAAAAAACAAATATGCTCTAAGTTGATAATTGCAGTTTGCATAGTTTGACAACATTGTTTTTTTTATATCTCAATATCAATAATAAAACAAAGTTTTCATTTCAATCATTTCATAATTATGCATTCCTGCGAGTTTTGAAAGCATTTGTTCCGTTCTAACGCTAAGCTAATGAAAAAGCTGAGCAGTTTTCTTGTGTTTGGCGCGACAAACAGCTTTGTCTAGGCCTCATGCTACCCGCGCTGGAGAGTGGATGTTTTATTATTGATTATTTTACATGAAGCACTCGTAAAAATTTGAGATATTTTTTTATTGTCAATTAGCATGTGAAATTTGTATGAGCAACTTTGTGAAAAGAGCCTCTGAACTCGAGAAGGTCTAATTAGCGGATTAGTGAAATTTCTCATTTAGGCATATAATGGTAAAAGCGTAAAAAGATAAATGCTCAAAAAATGGTAAAAGAGCAAAACGATAAGACTCACTATTGTATAGCAAACTGACATGATAACATTATGTTAATTGATAACATTACGCTTCTTTTTTACCCCTAATTTTTATGAGTGGTTTCTAAAGATTGGCCAAAATATAAACAAAATATCAATTAACATAATGTTATCATGTCAGCTTTTACCATTTTGTTGCTTTTTCAATTTGCGCTTTTATCAATTTGCGCTTTTAACGTTTTGCTCTTTTACCATTTTTGGGCACTTATCGTTTAGTGCTTTTACCATTATGCGCCTAAACGAAATTTCTTTAGCTGCCAAGTGATGGATTTGGTTGGCATTAATTTATCCATTCCAAATTCCATTCACTAACATTTTAACCTTTTCACTTCCAAAGACGTCCGTAGCCGTGTGCGGCAATATAACAGCCTGATTCATAGGACTCTTAAGTGCCCAGCGACTCCGGTGCTTAAGGGGTTGAACTTACTTTATGGCTCAAGTCTTTAGTTTTTATATGTGACAATAAATAATTGTTAGTAAAACGAATTGGAAGTTTGGATCGCGCGAGACTAGGTTGCATTTATAATTGTATATTTAAGTAATTTGTATATTTGTTAAAACTGTTATACCTAATATAAATATAAAATACAACAAAGGCATATTATAAGACATTTGTATTATAAGTTGTTGGGATAGTTACTTATATCATGGATGTATCACAAAAAAGTAGTTTTTTTAAAAGAAATAATTAATAAAAATGTAAATATGTTGGTCTAATACAAATAGTCATGAATTTTGTTCTCTAAATCCTACTAAGCATTTCCAATTCCAAGAAATTTCCAATATTTATGTACCAAAATCTTCCATGAATTAAGTGATTCTGGGAATGTTTTGAGAATGACCTCTACAAAGTTTAGAAGGGGGGTGGACTTGGTTGCACAAAGTAAACTTTAGAATTGAATGCCAAAAGATAACAACAAGTCCTTTAAAATTAGTATTTTTATATGAAAATGGTGTTTCTATGAATGTGGATAGCCAAAATCAGAAAACATAAGAAGGGATGCTGGGAAATATTTATTTTAAGACTGAATGAATTGAATTAAAATATTTTTATTAGCAATGATTGTCCAAATGCCTTTCAAGAGTATGGTTTTGTCAGCAGTCATAATATTTAAATTTATATGTATACCTGCTTAACAGTCAAACATTACATGTACAGAACTACAGAATAAAATTAAAATGAATTTAAATATGGTCGTTTTATTTGTTTTACGATAAAGGAGAAAGAAATTGAAATTGAGAGCAATAGAAAGAAAGTATTTACGTATATATCAAAATATAATTTATTTTATTCATATGACTTCACGGCTTAACAATATAAGGCACATCCATACATCGTTTTATGGCCATTTCTATATAAAAACTCGTATTGACTAACAGTTTCAATAACTAAGAATATTATTTTGGTTATTTTAAGTAAATCATACAATTCCTTAAAGAATTCATTTATAATAATTTCAATAAGCATGGAATCTATAAAAATTGAATTATTTTCTTAGGCACCTTTGATTCAGCTTAAAATTACGTAAACTACTAAGTACTTTGTACGTTATCTCACATAACAAATAGCTATTGATTTATTATATTTATCACACGATTCACAGTAAATTACAAACGTTGCGAATTATTTTAATAAATTAAAAAAGTATACAAAATAAATTAACAGATTTACAGAATTTGAAAAATATTTGTTATTACATTAATTTTATAAATTAAAGAGTCCTACAACGAGTTGTCTCCTATAGAAACTTGTGAATCATCCTAAATTCTGCTTATGTGTAATATTAAAGTGTCATGCTTGTATGGGAGACAACTTTTTGTAAGAAAATGATCACTACAAAAATGTTCGATGGTTTTTCCAGAATACTGCGCATTTATGGCGTTGCGACCTGAAAAATAATTAAGTTTTAAATCCAGTTAATAAGAGTCCCTGTCTGGGCGCCAGTTAAAAGAAAGTCGCTTGTTGGGCGCCAAAAACAGTATAAATAGAAATAGTTTAAATAAATAGTCTAGTAGTCTAGTCTAGTAGTTTTGAGTGACAATAATATATGCCATGTGTGGTAAATAAAGAAACTCAAAGAACAGATTTCTGTTCGAAATGCCTGGGTATGGGCGCCAACTAAGGGAATTTGGAGAAGGCTGGAAGGCCACCATATCACCCTGAAGCTAAGAGATGAAATAGTGTTAATATTGCGTTATTTTTGGAGACTACCGTTTGATTAGAGCCCAACGTCGACACAGTCTATCATGAGAATGACGAGGGATAATGTCGACAAACAGAAAAAGCTGCGAAGTAACTCGAGTGAACTGTAATAGTGCATGAAATTACGAAGACTCACCACCAGAAGGTTGCCACTCTTAGCGCGATGGATGGTCGGCTGCGGGCCATTCGTCACTTCGATGGTGCCGCCTTGCTTCCCGTTGACGAAGTTGTGAGCAATCCTGCACAACATGAATACATGTGTACATATATGTAGACTTTGTGCCGATTTATGATATTGTTTTAACTAAACATGATCCTGGTATATTGAAGATTATTATGAATGTTATAATCAAAAAACAAACGGGAAAAGTTTAAAAAATGTGTTCAAATCTGATCTTAAGATTAATTATATTACATGACAGGAGGAAAAAATTAGACAGGTACATTAAAAGTTAGGACAGTAAAATCATATAGCGACCTAGGTCGCTATATGATTTTACTGGTGTTGATACTGATTTTACTGTTGCAAACGATCGCCGTATATTTCTGAGACTTGCGAATCGCCATTTGATTATGTACAGAAATTAATTAACGGCTGAACGATAAATTCATAGGTACAAATGCTGAATTTGGATGGTCAGTGTGGGGCGTTTCGTAAAAAAAAACTCACGTCCTGGTGTCCACAATCTCAATGATGTCCGGCTTCTTGGTGTAGTCCGTGACGATCGTCAGAGCCTCGATCAGGTGGGGCACGGAGATGATCAGGTCGCCCTGAAATGGAACGATCATTGTAGGTTTTCTTTACTTTGGCATTCATTTTATCGGTACTTTTTTGTGATATCTCTTTCTGACTGGCCGTTTACTCTTCGTCTCTTAAAGTTAAGTCTGTTAAAAAAACTACCCACTACGTTTAGTAAAACTTTAAAGAGACGAAGAGTAAACGGCCAGTCAGGAAGAGATTCTCAAATCGACTGTTTATGTTTTTTAAGCGATATCTTCGCTGATTGTTAACCGATTTTAATGACGACTTCGAGATCGCCCCATACAATTTTATTCAAACCGTTTCAAAATTCACTTTCACTTTTTGAGCCAAAAAAGAAACAGCAACATTTTAATTGTTACGTTTGAATTTGGTTGCGTTCATTTGCTTTTGATTCTATCAGTCAGTTCGTTATGTCTGTATTTAACGTTGTCAATAAAATAAAATAAAAAAATACTCCAGCTTTCCTTACCTTATCTTTCTTCAGCTCCTGCGGTATCTTGATCAGCACTAGACTGTCCGTTTCATTGGTGACGACCACTCGGAGCTTCTCGAAGGGCAG
Organism: Coleophora deauratella; assembly: GCA_958295455.1. Taxonomy (NCBI): domain Eukaryota; kingdom Metazoa; phylum Arthropoda; class Insecta; order Lepidoptera; family Coleophoridae; genus Coleophora; species Coleophora deauratella. The sequence continues at coordinate 2,662,972 of OY282400.1, read as the reverse complement.
GCGATGCTTCAGCTTGTAGGTCTTGCGGCCGGCCGCGTCTAGCACGTATAGAGCCTTGTCGGAGGCCAGGAGTGCGCGCTCGCGGGGCTTGTAGCCGCGACGGTCGTATTTGATGGCCTCGCACGAGTACTGTGGGGTGAGAAGGTTCGTGTTAAAAAGGAAAATTGTTAAAGTGTTATAAAGGATAGGTTTGATCCATGGAGATACAGATTACGTAGTACTGTAACGTTCGGGGGTTGTCCTGGGGATCGGGATTACTCTTTTTTTTAATTTTTTTACCCTCAATTTGTGAGACCTTGGTATCATCTCACCTGATGGTAAGTGATGATGATGCCGAAGATGGAAGCGGGCTTACCAAGATTCCCCAACGCAATGGGGAACTGGCTGTCTTATCTTCATGCGGGAACACATCAATGCTGTAAATATTGATGTTTGGTGGCAAGACTTAGATAAGATGGTGGTAGCGAGCCAGGCGGGCTCAGAAAAGGCCCTATCACCAACTAAACCGAGTCCTCCAAAGTTGGACCCCGCCGGGAATCGAACCTGCGACCTCGTGATGTAAAGCGAGCGGGCATGCCACTTGGCTGCAGAGGCGGTCTAAAACATACATCATTGGTGTTCCTAGGGCGAGATCCAAATCGAGACTGTCGATGATTGCATTGTTTCTTGTTTCAATATTTACATAAAATTATATTTAAATAAACTTCTAATATTCGTAAAACCGCTTGAGACCTTCATATAATAGTGCTATTCTAATCCTTTCTCTACAGTGTTTTTCAACCTTTTTTAATACACGACCCCTTTACAAGAAAAAAAATTCTTGCGACCGGGGGGTCGCCCTAGGGTAGGAGTAGGGCCATAAACATTCAAATTGTTAATGATTTGAAAGACTACGTTTATAATCTTCTTCAATTAGAAAGTGATTTACTTATTAACGTCTCCAAAATATAAGCACGTTTTGACAAATTGTTAAAAAATAAACAGGCCCAGCCTTCTCACTGAAATTGTACTATGTCATTGCAGTGTAGGACATCTAAACACTTACTATTTCTTTTACCCGCGACCCATTGAAAAAGGCTTCGCGAAGGGGTCGCGACCCACAGGTTGAAAAACACTGCTCTACAGTACCTATTTACACACGGTGACACATTAACCTGTATTTTTGGAATTTAAACTTCGCGAACAATCATGTGATGACTCACAATCAGCTGTTCGCCAGTGGGCCAGGACGGCGATGCCATGAAGGTGTTCCTGAGGACCTGGTGTTCCGACGTCAGCCTGTCGGCCGTGAAGCGCTCGCCCACGCTGCCTGGGTAGCTGTTCTTCTTGCCTGCGATATGCCATGGTATATTATAGTATGTATTATATATATTAAGGCACCTAGATCTACACAATGAGCCATTATAGGCCAACTAGAGAGACAAAACTACACTGGTGGACTAAAAATCGACTCAAGATTTGTTGCTCGACTTTGAAAAAATAACTCAAGTTAAAAGAAAAAAGTAAAAAAACTAGAAAACCATCAAACTAAAATCATAAACAGTAAACACACAGTGTTTAAACTTGGTTTAGTTTTATTTTGCTAGATTGAGTTATTTCCTAAAAGTCAAGCATGAAACTTTGAGTCGATTTTTTTGTCCATGAGTATATATGAAAGCAGAGTGAAGAAGTAACTACGTTCTTGTCTAACCTATAGTTCTGTCTCTCTAACTGGCCTATGATGGCCGGCTAATTGTGTAGAGGAGCCTCAATACGATCTGGTGATGGTCCATCCATACAGTCGCTCGCTCCTACTTGTTGGAAAGGGAGGTCGTAGTAGGTAAATTACTCTGAAGATTTTTATGGAGTGTCGGGGTATAGTGTGATTAACAATCATTCACACAAAGTGGTACATGAAAAACTTTATACAAAGCGAATCCAAAATTCGGAGGCTAGCATTTGACGCATGATTTGCGTTCAGTTAATGGGGTCTGATACTGATAAAGAATTTAAAAATAATGAACTTCATTTCTGTTTTCATTTGGTGTCCAAAATTTCCCTAAAGTCGAGTTAATAATATCCACAGTTGACTTTTTATTATTATGGTAATCATGACCTTGTTTCTTTTCATACTCTGGTTCTAAAAAAACCTTTTAGTTACTAAGCCAATGCTAAGGAGGACTATTGCATCGCCATACTGCGCTTGTAAGAAATAAGGCCGCAAACTATACGGAAACTCCATACAGGTGTAACAAAATTGGTGTAGGACCCGTTAACTGGGGATTCTACTCATCGTACTGAACAACTTTTGTTCTACGACTTTGCTCAAATCACAAAAAAAAATTTGGACATTTCATACAAATTGATCATCGGTTTTGTCATTTTTGTATGAAGAGGTGAAACATTTTTTTTGCGATTTAAGCAAAGTCGTCGAACAAAAGTTGTTCAGTACGATGAGTAGGATCCCCAGTTAACGGGTCCTACACCAATTTTGTTACACGCTGTATACTTTGCGGCCTTCTTTCTTAAGAGGGCAGTATTGGTAGATAGATAGATAAGTCGTAGATACTCGTTCGCAACGAAACATCTGTCTTGTCCAAGGTCACAGGTGTCCGACACCCCTCGGCAAACAGCCGCAGTTGACTCATTCGCCACAGCCCGCATAATGACGACGTTTAGCAAGGGGTCACACTGGTGACGAATAGGTAAATAAAAGTGAATCGTGCTAACGGAATACATGGATACACCTGTCGTTGTTTACATTATCGATTTCTAGGTTCAGCATGTATTTTATACATGCCAAATCTACTCAAGACTCAAGCTCAAGATATGTCTCATGACTCATGTTCAACATATCTTAAATTAAAGACAATTCAGCCATTTCCAGTTAGTGGAAATAAACATCGTTATCATAATGGACGCAAGTTTGAATTTTTAGTCACTGGTAATATGGTCTAGACATAAAAGCAAGAATCGTCATCTTTTTCGCATAAATATGTACGGTTGATAACAAAGATTTCCTACCCAAGAATCTTTACAATACGGAACAACTGGTTCACATTTAGTCATAGACATGTATTTATTTTCACACAGAAAATCAAAATTTCGATTTTAACACCAACCTCACATTTAATAAGTTTGGACGCAAAAGTTGATAGATAGATAGATAGATAGATAATTCATTTATTTCTCTAAATAAGCAGCACCATACAAATAAAACAAAATAGAAAGAATAACGAAATAAAAAATAACAAAGAAAAATAATTTGGAAACAATTAAAAATATAGAATAATTAACAGTTGCAAAACATTAAGCTCACGACATAATACAAGTATGATCACCCTTGAAAATGCTCTCCGCCAAAACCTTCAACTCGAACTGTTTCTTCTCCTCCGGCGTCAGAGCCAAGCGATACTTCCTCGCCAGGTGAGCCCTGTGCAGTCGGTGCAACTCCTTGGAAGTATTAAAGGAGTTGTTAATTGAAAAAGTATTTTATACCTTACCTTAGTACTTTTAATGATTACTAATATACCTATGTAAACCTACTGTATGCCCGGAATGGGTAAAAAAAACTTAAAACTCAGAATATGTTTATTCGAGGTAGGTAGCATTGTACACTTTTGGCAGGTGTTTTTTAATCTACCTAATATGAAGTTCCTACCACTCGGAACTCGTATGAAATATGAAAATACCTAACGTTTCGGTAAGAAATCTGATGAAAACTAATGAAACCTGTAACAATTTTATGTACTCAGTTTTTGACAATAAAGAGTATCTTATCTTACCTTGGAAGCCTCCTGGCAGGTGGCGGGGCATTTCGGCCAGGAGAGATCCAGAACTCTGGTGGGTAGCTGTTTGGAGAGCCGCTTCAGCCAGTGCACCTTGGCGATGCCGAGGAAGCGACGGTTTTCAGGAGTCTCGGGGTCGTTGCGGGTGATGAAACCTGTGTGTTGACAATATTCATGTCTTAAGGTGACCGTTTTCTAAATTTAAATCTTTGATACCATTAGATTAGAGATTTGGGGTTGAAAAAGAGAATGTCGTTTCTAATATCATCGTTGGCAAACAGTGATTTAAATTTAACTATATGGACTTAGAAGAAGATATGATCATATCGCCAATGTTGCCAATACTACGGAACATAGGTTTAGTTGGCAGATGTCTCAGTTTGTAGAAAGAACAAATGGTTCCGATCAGATATTTCACTTTCACAGCTGTTTCACTCCCACAATTTCTAAAAAAGTAGCATCTCTGAACTTTTACCTTTGATAAACGCTCTGATGACTTGAGCAGCCTTCTTCCTCCTCTCCTTAAGCTGTTGCGCCAGGAACCTCCTCACCCACTTCTGGATGATGATCGCAGACTCCCTCATCCTCTGATACTGTTTCCTCTGCCAGTACCCTCGCCACCTGCTCTGGATTATTGCGGCTATGTCGTTCTTCTTGATCTGGAACGCATCTTCTGTCTCGAAGAGCGTCTTCGGGAAGCGGATGAAGATTTTCGTGCTAGAAGAGTTTGATTTGCATTATTAATTTGGGGTATTTACTGTCTTCTGGACAGATTCATTTGACCGCACATTCATGTAATTTGTGACCACCCACGTATCGATAACTTCAAGTCTGAAGCTGTCCCCAGATGAAGAATTGTGTTTATTATTTATTGGGTTAATTATTTAGTCTCTTCTTAGTGTATTTTGTAAATCATTCCAAGTTAGCTATCGTTTTTGCCACCAAGTACCTAACAAAGTTAACAGCACTGAGGTGATATGTTATTACTTAATAGTACTCACTTGCCCATCCTATAATCCTCTTTGTCGTACTGTAAGACCTCGACCAACTTCTGCACGCCCTCCCGACCCGGTCCGCGGTAGTTCGGCCATGTGTCCTTGCTTAGGCACTTGTACCTGCCGAGCAAACAGTGTTTTATGTTTTTCCTTATCTTAGAAACGAGGTAATGTGGCAAAGGTGGATAGGAGTTAGTCCAGAAGGAGAGAAACCACTATGATCAGTGACTACCTGGTACATACATACGTGACACTTTATTTCTTCTATTTCAAATAAACTGGTCATTAATTGACTCATAATCTTGTCCATATGCACAACTTGATTTAACTCTTTCGAAAAAGTCACAAATTATATGTGGTCCTAAAACCAAGAAAAAAGAAAAAAAAAGGGAAAAGTTTACCTAAACCCTTTGGGAAAACCTCACAAGAAAGACATATAGAAGTCGATAGAAGAAAAGTAGTTCAAACCTGTCCAAGAATGCCTCGTACGTCCGCCTGTATGCGAACCCGGCTCTTCGCACGCGCAAGTTCTCCATCAGCCCCAGGTACTTCACCTGGTGCGAGACTAGTTTCTCGTCGAATTGCACTGCGGACCACCAAGTAATTTTTAATTACATTCGTGAACATAATGAAACTTCCTAAGTTATAGCCAGATAAGATGAAGCAATAAAATATTTATCTATATTATCCGTTTATTAGGGTTCCGTAGCCAAATGGCAAAAAATGGAACCCTTATGGATTCAACTAAGAACTAACTAAGACTGACTAACTAACTGGACTAACTAACTGGAAACAACTAACTAAGTATGCAACTAAGCTAACTATATCTTTGTTGTTTACCTGAATTATGTAATAGCATATAAGAATTTTATTTTAAAAAATGTGTTGGAGGGAGTTTCTTTAGGGCCCGACGTTTCTTCTCTCTCCGCAAACACTTCCCGAAACGTTGGGTATACGAGTTCCGAGTGGTAGGAACTTCGTATTAGGTAGAAAAATATGACGTTCGAAAAGTGTACAGAGATACCTACTTCGAATAAATATTATTTCATTTCATTTCATTTCATTCGTAATGTCTGTCTGTCTGGTTGTCCGTCCGTATGTCACAGCCACTTTTTTCCGAAACTATAAGAACTATACTGTTGAAACTTGGTAAGTAGATGTATTCTGTGAACCGCATTAAGATTTTCACACAAAAATAGAAAAAAAAACACGAAATTTTGGGAGTTCCCCATACTTAGAACTGAAACTCAATTTTTTTTTCATCAAACCCATACGTGTGGCGTATCTATGGATAGGTCGTCAAAAATTATATTGAGGTTTCTAATATCATTTTTTTCTAAACTGAATAGTTTGCGCGAGAGACACTTCCAAAGTGGTAAAATGTGTGCCCCCCCCCCCTGTAACTTCAAAAATAAGAGAATGATAAACTAAAAAAAAATATATGATGTACATTACCATGCAAACTTCCACCGAAAATTGGGTTGAACGAGATCTAGTGAGTAGTTTTTTTTAATACGTCATAAATCGTAAACCGCAATTTACCTACAACGAACTACAAGAACTTTTATAAAATATTATGTTACTTGCTGCTACGGAACCCTTCATGGGCGAGTCCGACTCGCACTTGGCCTCTTTTTTATCTAAGCACGATCTCGTAAGTAAGCAGGATTTCAAACTATGTTGAGCACAGATCCTTGACAATGGATGGTAAAGCCCGACACGCCTCAGCAGGTATCTCGGGAAACTAAGACACCATTGGAGACGAGCTACTATGACTCAAAATCGAGGAACACGAAAAAGGAGATATCAAGTGTTACCTCAATGAAAAACTAATGAAACAGACACCAAAAGTGACCTTAATATTTTGTAGAAATTGATAGTTCTCTTACAGACTGGGGCCTTGATGTCATTTGGCTTGATGCAAGACGAGTTACTCACTCAGTCATAGAGTCAAGGAGCACAAATGAAGAAGATGTCAAGCGTTACCTCTTTTCAATGACATCTAATGAAAGAGATACCAAAAGTAACTGTATTTTTTAAAAGAAATATACAGTTCTCTTACTTGGAGCCTTGAAGTCATTTGGCTTGATGCACCGGATGTACGAAGGCTCCTTACTGCTGAGGATCCTGATCAGATCGTTCAATGAGTTCTTGAACTGCGTGATGGCGGTTTCCGGACGTTTCTTGCTGTTGAGATCCATATCCTGTGGATTTCACGAAGATATTTGTATGTTGTTCGTGTCTTGACAATGAATTGACACGTGAAGCTGCTTTTCTACCGGCGAGGCGAGGCGAGGAGTGGAGTGAAGAGAATTGAAATCTCTAAGAGGACTATTTCCACCGAAGATATGCGAGAAGAGAATTAACTTTTTCTCATACAATTTAAAATTCTCTTCTCTCCTCGCCTCGCCGGTGGAAAATCAGCTTAAAGCTTGATGTCTTAGATTTTTCTGGTAAGAAAAACATAGGACATATTACATGAATTGTCACCAACTCGAAAGATCTCCATACTCTTGAACAATGGATACATGTAAGTTCCATCCATACATAATTTTTTATAAAAGTTTACCATTTGTTTTATTAAAGTAAGTTTACCTCGTAATTATACGAGAAATATTTTATTCGGTTTCCCGCAGGTAGTTTCCCACGGTCGAACACAAAGAGCTTCAAATGAACGTTAGAATGTTTCTACTACCAGGTGGTACGACCACTATAAAACAGTAGAATTTCAGCAATGTATCATTTACTTGGAAAATAAAGACATCTTACGAGCAGGAAAATTATGTCTTTGTTAGTTTCGTAAAATTTCCAACATCAACAAAATTTAAATACCTTAAAGCATTTAGCGACGATGGAGTTGCCACTGGTAGCCATTGTGGCCTGCAGATCCCTGAAGAGGAGATCATTGTTCTTCTCCATGAAGGTGTTTACGTTGTAGGTCACCTCTCCAGCGTAGTGGATCAGGCAAAACTCCTAGGAGACAAGACGAGTTATTGAGGCGTGTGACTTGAGCGTGATTGCTTTGTGAACACAACTGATAAAAGTACGGGTACGTAAGAAATACGAAATTCCACTAATTATAGACGTTCTACTCGATATTGGAAAAAATATGCGACATCAATCGTTAAATCTATTTCGCTGTTTTTTATGTTTTTGTTAATTTGCTCTAAAAGCACAACAGATTTGAATATGGGTAACTTCTACCACCACCATATCGCAGTTATTATTTGTCAAACCTCCTCCTTTTTTGGAAGTCAGTTAATACGTAGGAATAACTAGAATAGAATAGAATATGACTTTTTTTTTTAATGTGTTGGAGGGAGTTTCTTTAGGGCCCGCCGTTTCTTCTCACTCCGCAAACACTTCCCGAAACGGTGGGTATACGAGTTCCGAGTGGTAGGAGCCTCGTATTAGGTAGGTAAAAGAATGACGTTCGAAAAGTGTACACTGCTACCTACTTCGAATAAAATATTTTCATTTTCATTTTCATTAAAAGGCTTTATCAAGTTTATCATTATCAAGGGCCTATTCGAGATCTGAGCCACGACCGCTTCAACGCTAGATAGCAGTCGTTTAGCCATGTCGGAGGCCTTATGACACTGGGGTTGGCCACTAGCCCTACAACCTCCACCAATCCGGATTTCGCCCCCGTGTGTGGAGTATGGCCTAAACTTCCCGAGTTATGGGAAGAGACTCGTGCCCCTGCAGTGGGGACGCAATGGGTTGTTAACTAACTAACATTCGAGATCATACGTACGGGTGTTTCAACCCGACGAACCGAAGTTCAGAGTCTCACCAGTGCTCATCTAGGTATAACGGAAGTTAAGCGAGCCAATTTACGTGGTTCGTGAGGTGCATAAGTTGGCGCTGGGTACGATAACAAGATAGCAACGTCACACGCTGTAGACATGACGACAAACAGAGCAGTTACGGTTTAAAAGCCAGTGACTGTCACGACTGTCTTCATTTTAAGTATAATTTACATTGAATCTTTTATTTAACTATCTTTCTTAGTGCAAAATATGTGGTAAAACTCGTGAGATTTAATATTGATATAGATTTTCACATGCCTTGTTACTATAGATAAGCTATTCCGTTTTTTTTATCGTGAATGACAATCGGAAAAAAATCATGACTCATGAAATCAGAAGTAAGAAATTAAGAAATTGAACTCATGTAGATGGGATAAAGTGTCCAGGGATTTTTTATAAAGTTTTAACATTCGCATAAATGTTTTGTGTTGTTTAATGAGCTTTCTGTAGAACCTTAAAGTAACAGGCCAGTGTTCCTTTCGAATTACATACATTACAGTTTTATCCATTGGGTATAGATATACGTATTTTATCTGATTCTGTTTGGTGTTTGTTCACAGCGCGTTGAGGCCGACACCTGTTATCAAGTGATAACGTTTTCAATACTTGTTACGTGAGATTCTGTCCGATTGACGCACATACATAATAGATAGATATTGACGTATGGACATACACACATGCACTTTTTAGTGGATTTTTGTATGATATAAAACCTCTTTTTATGACTGACATGGCATAGGACAAGTGTGATCCATTTTGTCAGAAATCGCATAGATAACATTCTCTTCATTGTCCAAGTCCTTTCTTCAATTCTGCCCTCATAAGAAAGAAGACCGCAAAGTATACGGAAACTCTATATAAAATTTGGTTGAGGGAAGCGATGGCTGACTCTCGCGTTATACTCGTGATCGGGTGCTGTCCGTGTGAACTGGCCTGCTCTTGTCATTGGGTTTTGGAATTGTTAGTCATTAGCTACAAATAAATTTTACTTTTATCTCTTTTGAATCCTTTCTTTCTTTATTCTTCTTTCTATATTCTTATTTTTGTATATTTTATTTACAGACATGATATTGTATAATTCATTTATTGATCAAGAATTTAGATGTAATAGAATATAGGACTTTATAAAAAAAAAATGTGTTGGAGGGAGTTTCTTTAGGGTTCGCCGTTTCTTCTCACTCCGCAAACACTTCCCGAAACGGTGGGTATGCGAGTTCCGAGTGCTAGGAACCTCGTATTAGGTAGATAAAAGAATGACGTTCGAAAAGTGTACACTGCTACCTACTTCGAATAAAATATTTTCATTTCATTTACTTTGCGGGCTTATTTCGTAGGAGAGCAGAATTACTATGCAACATGCATGAGCATATTTTTATCAGGAACGCCAACCGCCGTTTAGAAATGAGGTTTTTATTCCAACCGTGGTGGAGATTCTCTTTTTAGTTCGCTCCGACCGACCTCCGGTGAATTTATCCAAACAGCATTGTATTACTCCCTTACCCTTTTGCTCAATCAGAAAATTATCTTGTATTTTGTCGTTCGTTATAAATGTTACAAATAACTCACGTCTCTCCCCATGATCTTTTGTGTCTTGGTGTCAGCCTTGCGATGTGATTTGTAGTGTGCATGGCCGTCCAAATGCTGGTTAAGCTTCTCCAGGAAGCTGTGGTCGGTGGCGTCTCCCGGCCGCAGGCACTCGTCGTCCAAGATCGAGATGATACCTGAACAAAACAAAAAAGGTATAAGAAACACATGACGCCTCTAGAAAACCATTCATTCTAATAGGTACTCTCGGTGTTGTTAGTGTCAAACAATTACGTCCGTTAGATTCGTAAGAACAGTTTAATTTTCTGGCACTAGCTCATTGATATTACGGGTACTTAATCCATTTCTATTGATCGCCGATCCACTCACCCCGATGCCTCTCTTCAATAAGGTCACAAATGACGATGTTGTTGAAATATTCTACAGGCTCCCACTCGATGCCTTCCCGCAAGTACTCTTCTTGCTCCTGTTTCAACGTCAGCTGAATGAACAGCTGCTGCAGCTTCTCATTGCAGAAGTTTATGCAGAACTGTTCGAAGCTGCAAGTTGATGTCTTTATGAAATAGTTTGTTTCAGTTACTGGACATTATTAGAACAAAGGGCCTAATAAGAAACCTTGTGGTATACCTGCCTGAAAACACGCTTACCCAGCGATAAGCTTGATACGATTATAATTTTTAATGTAAAAGGTGATAAAAATGCTGACGCCTAATAGGATAATAGGTAGCTCAAGTGTTGTGGATGGCGATAGTTGGCCGATTCTAGCAAAAACTTTAATAGATAGTTTCAGTTATTTTTTCTCATCATTTGACGTTTTGAAATTATAAATTATTCAAACAGAACTGTAACTTTAACGAGAACTCTGGTTAAACAACTCACCTATTCTTCGGGAAGATTTCAAATCCATAAATGTCTAGAATCCCAATAACGGCCGCTCTCGGATCCTTTTCCTTCGGTGCCAACGACGCGTTTACCCTGGACACCAGCCAGGAGAAGAGTTTATCGTATGTGGCTTTGGCCAGGGCGTCTCTGGCGTACTGGGCTTGCTCCACATCGAGAGGAGTGGTGACTACGTCACCGCGAGCCTCGATAGTGCGATTGGTGAGGGCTTCGCGAAGCTTCACGGGACTAATTTTGAGAAGCTGTGTGGAGATTAAAGGCTTTTATATACATTTGTAGATATCTAGATTTAGCTTCTGTGTACGTTATAGCTGGTTCTGGACCAAATCAATATTAGCTACTTGATTTTTTGAGAAGATAGAAAGTTTATAATCAACCATTTCCAACACTAGTAAACGGTGCAACGACATATATTATATATATAGAAATTGCATAAGACTATAAGAACAAAAGTCTAGACGTTACAACAGTCGAATGCTATAACTGAGACCTTTTTACGCTATGCAATTGTTTATTTAAACATTATAGAACAATGGGCCTAAACAGCTACCTTGCGCCGCGACTTCGGTGAGAGCCTGCCAAGTTTTTTTTTGCGTTAAGGGCTTAGACATAAACATTATGACTAGTGTCTTATTAAACTAGAAAATATTGTAGTACATAACGCACGTAACATAATAAGGAATATATCTTTTTAATAATAAAAGCATTACAATGGCCAATGAAAATATTGACGAGCGACGATGTTAGGAAACTTTAACTATTGTATACAGTTCGTAGGCGTTTTTATAACAAAGGGTATTCAATTCTATACTATTGCATTTAGGTAAGAAACAAAAACACACATTTATCAAGAGGTGTATTATTATATGTAGTTACTGACAACTAAATTGACCTCATTCTTGTTTTATTTATCATATTAACCTTATAATTATTTCCTCAACCTTTTAATCGACATACGTGTTTTAAAGGTATATTTAATTCTTACTTCATCCACAAAAGATGAATCTTCCTCTCCTGCAGAATAACTAGGAAATTAACCTACGATATCTACGTTGCTATCAACTATATGTATTAGAAATCTTACCTCAGCTACGTTTCCATTACTGTTATCGTGGAACTGGATATCAGCTGAACCCTTGTCGTTCTGGACGAACTTCACATTTCCCAAGTGTAGAACAGTGGCTACAATCTGGAAGATTTCCAGCTGTTCCTCTTCGCTTATCTCGATGACTTTCATTGCTTCTCTGACCACTTTGAACTGATCTGCGTCTGCGGCCTTTTGAGGAGATTGAGGGGTCTGTCGAAAGAGGAATTAGGATTAGGAGCGGTCAAATCAGGATATAGGGATTTACTTTTTGATATAACACTGGTGATGATGTTGCATTTTAGAGATGAATTCAAAGAATTTAACAACACTTGTTCTACAAATGCTATATTTGAAGAAATCCAACTAAATTGCCCTGCTTCTGAAATTCTTTAAATTCAATTAGTTTTTTTTATTGTATTCAGTTTTTTTACTAATATTCAAATTCACTGAAATAGTAGGTACATGAATGACTATGAAAAAATATAACATAACGGCTTGCTATTTGAAATATCATTTCAAATTCTTGCTCGTTAATTTTCCTGAAAATGCAAAAAAGATTTTCAGACAAATCAGTAACCTGTCTATTGGCCTGGTACCTACCTATTTATTTACATTTCTGTGGGCTTAGTTTTAGGAAAGTCCATTTTTACTTCTGTAAAACTAGAGAAGTTATCTAATGTAATCTTATATCTTCATGAGTAAAACCCGCACCTTTTGTTACAAAAAACTGTTTAGTGAAACTTAGCTTTGAAATTACATAAAATTACATCAATTCAGTTACGACGACAATACAGATATATGTAATCCAATTTGCCCAAAATAGCTTGTCTATGGCTTCCTCTGTGTCATTATGAATGACTGGAAACTAATTATTAAACACATTATTTTATATCTTTTGAGCGATAAAGATTCTGTTTGGGTTTCTATATTGATACAATACTTTTAAGAAAATTCTAACGTTGTTTCACTACCGATAAAGTATTCTCCGATCTCTTTTATCGTATGGCACAATCGAGGAAGCAAGAGTGGTTTAAATCACATTTTAGCACTTTAGATGATATCTACCTAAATCATAAACTGCCCACTAATAATAAAGTATCTTGACATAGTGACTAACATGGATAAACTGATAGTTTTTCTTAAAAATTAAAGATTAATGAAATAAATGATTTCAAAGTAAAATATATCCATTTAAGCGAAAATGGGGTTACACCACTCTTGCTCTCAGTGCGTCAATTAGGCACAGGGATGGACGATGGTTGTGCCTGTTAGCACTTAGCAAAACTCGTGGCTACGTTTAGGGCTTTTTAGATTTACACCACGGACGTAATCACCCTTTTGTGAAAAGAATCGCACTCTTACTTTTTTGTAGATATGTCCATCTTTATTTCGATAATGATACGGCATTAACCACTTAATTATCATTTAACATTAGATGAGATTGGAATCTGAGATTTAAAAAAAAACAATGCTTTCGTATAAAGCTACTTTTGGTATTTTTTAAAACGGTTTCAGGGATATATTACAAGGCAACCGCCGCCGTCTATACCTTGTGGGGATAGAACGGTTTAATTTGCCACACGATAAGAAGAAGGGATATATTTGCAATATTATGTAAGCCTATCCATAAGAAACCTACCATGGTTTGCCAAAATAAATAATTTATCTGTCTATAGAATACACTTTCAAAATAAAATAAGATAGTTACACGCCATGTTCTATAGTAGGTTCTAGTAGTATCTTAGATTTTAGTAGATCCCAAATTAAAAAAAATTTAAGGTTATCGACCCATCATGGTTATTGTCCAAGACAATCCGGCGCATAGTCAAACGAACCTATACGTATGACTAATTTGTTATGCAATCCTCATATAGCTAACTGTTTCGGTGGCCAATACTTCTGTATGAATAGATACAAGACGTTTTTGTGAACGGCCTCCGTGTTTGATTGGTAATGCTACTTTATTACTTGTCTACTCAAGGTTGTGTTTTTTTAGGCTGTATTGCAATCCTTTGGCGTCATCTCACCAGGCAAGCGTCTTATAAGCTCTTGTTAAATTGCGTATCACTAACAATAAAAGGAAGAAAGGATCTCACCCAGGCGCGGATCCAGCAATGGGTGCAGTTGCCCCCCCCCCCCCCCCTGAAGCCTGACACTGACAAAACTTCTATAAAATGCAAATAAATAGAGGCAATTCTTAACTATTCAAAAAATTTCGCGCTCGCTACGCTCGCGACTTTTTATATTAATAGTCTAAAACCATCGACAGCATCAGAAATACGGGTACACTGAAAATTTGCCCCCCCCATGAACGAAATCTTGGATCCGCGCCTGATCTCACCTAATTGTAAGCTATACGTAAGTGCTACTTAGATAAGATATTGGTAGCTAGCCAGGCCGATGTAGAGAAGGACGTACTATCAACAAATCTCGAGTACTATAAAATTCGAAAATGCTGGGAATTGAACCGGCGCGGCGATATCCCTACTATGTGCCACGGAGCGAAGGCGAAAAGTTTTTGCAGGACAAGTTTGGTTTTGGACGAATTTTTCGGTTTGTCCTCAGCTGGATTGTTATGGATGTTATCTATGTAGGTCTTATTGTTAGTAAAATATGCAAGGAGGCTAATTGCTTTAGACTTTTCTTTCGTAATCTCATTGGTTACGTAGTTTTTTAATTAGCATGAACAATTCGTCTAATTTGTTTATGACAGTTTTAAGTAGCTACCTATTTGTAACCGTAATTAGTATATACTTAACAACAGTTTAGCATCTCAAGCCGGTAGCGATAAGGATTTTTGTATCACGAGGCGAGAGACCGTTTGTCAGCTCAGAGTCCGACAAAACAAATTTTGGCAATATACTTCGTTTTATAAGTACAATATTTATCCTAGTTTGTGTCGTCCTTTTTCACTTCAGGTGATTTTCGAGATGGAAATCGTAGTCGAATCTCCAGGTCCAACTAGGTCATATTATGTGCAGGAAGTCACCTGGAAGTACTTAGCACAGTACTGCACTAAAAGGAAACGTATTGAGAGGAAGAATGTTCCCCATGGTGTGATCACGATGTCATCGTTGTTTATTGTTTTGTATTTTATCTATCTATCGACTCTATTATTGTTAATGATAAAAAAATAAACGATCCAAAAAAAATTGCTAGTAAATTTAATAACTATTTAATAGAACTGACTAATTCTAAACATAAAGCGGAAAAAAACACGAATAATCTTCGTATATTAGAAACAATTTTTATAAAACCCTTAACAGCAAAGGAAATAGAAACTATAATAAAATCATTAAATAATACAAATGCAACAGGCTATGATGAAATATCAACTAAAGGAATAAAGTTCTGTATCACTGTACTTAAAGCACCACTGTTATATCTAGTAAATTTGTCATTCAAGAATGGTGTATTTCCCGAATTATTAAAAAGATCTATTGTGAAACCATTATTCAAAAAAGGCGTCAAAACTTCTATGGAAAACTACCGACCCATCACACTAGTTCCGGTGATTTCAAAAGTTTTTGAAAAAGCGATGAAAATGAGGTTGTTAGATTTTTGCAGTAAACATGACGTCATACGACATGAACAATTCGGATTTCAGGCTCAAAAGTCTACAGTTTTGGCAATGTTTCATTTGATACGCGAAGTAGTTGAAAACGTTAATTCAAACGTTCCAATCACGACGATATTCTTTGATATGACGCGTGCTTTTGATTTTGTATCCCACAACATACTGATTAAAAAGCTAAATAATATAGGTATACGAGGCTTAGGTTTAGAATGGTTAATCTCGTATTTAGGAGATAGAACACAGGCTGTAGAAATAAAACATTTGGACGAAGGATACAACGTAGCTTCAACAAAGTCGGAATACAGGGCGAATGTCTGTGGTGTACCTCAGGGAAGTGTGCTTGGTCCGTTACTGTTTCTACTGTATATAAATGACCTTCCTGAGGTGACCACTCACAAAACTGTTTTGTTTGCCGATGATATATCAGTCATCACACCCTCTAAAAATATAGTACAAAATTATGAGACAGACATAAACACTACAACTAAGAAAATAATCGATTGGATGAAATAAAATAATTTAAATGTGAATTTAGGAAAAACAAAATATATACAATTTGGTACACACAGACAAAATAAATTGATACTTAATATTAATTCTTGTGGGATAGAATTGGAAGAGGTAGCAAAAACTAAATTTTTGGGTCTTGTTTTGGATGACGCTTGCAGCTGGGAACATCACTTAGATATTATACGAGATAAACTTAATCGTTACGTGTATGTATTAAATAGACTACGTAAGACTTCTGCACTAGAAACAACTATATCAGCCTATCATGGCTATGTTGCCTCCATTCTTAACTATGGGCTTTTGATCTGGGGAAATTCTACACACATCAATAAAGTTTTTCTTGCTCAAAAACAATGTATAAGGGCAATGTGTGGTAAAACACAGCGTGAGTCATGCAAGCCATTGTTTAAATCATTGGGAATTTTGCCCCTTCCTTGTATGTACATCCTCGAGGTAGCCAGTTTTGTGAAAAACAACATTCATATATTTTAAAAAAACTAGAGACGTACATAACAGGACAGCTAGAGTTCCTAACAAATTGGTATTGAATAATATCCCAAGATTGACTTATTACCAAAGACAATGTAACGTGATGTGTGTTCATATATATAATGCCATACCTAATGACATAAAATTATTATCTAATAGATTATTTAAATGTAAACTTAGGACATGGCTTATGGAAAAACTGTTTTATTCTGTAAATGAACTATTTGATAAATATTAATTATTGTATTGTATTAATTGTATTAATTATTGTGTTATAATAATATTTGCATGCCAAGGCTCTGCGGGTAAAATATGAGATACTTTTATGATGTTAACACCTTATTAACCATATTTTAAGCAAATAAAACATTTAATTTAATTTAATTAATTTAATTAATTAATTTCTAGAAACTGATTGTTCCTATGTTTCTATTTTACGGAGGAAATGGAGGTACCTTGCTCGCGATCGTCTGGTGATCGTCTGCGATCTAACCAAATGAAAATGGTAGAAAGTTGTATATATGATTCCGTCTTTAGAAACTTCGATAACTCGTTCTAACAATGTATGAAATGGATCAGTGCCGTCGGTTGTCATTATAGAGAATCTGCTTGTGGTAGGAGTCACTACAGCACTCACCGAATCAGTGGTATATTTATAGGCCTCAGGCCTGCCAGTCAGCTTCAACTGTTCCATCATGTTGTCATCAGCCCCAGCCAGCAGCTGGTAGAAGATGTGGAAGTTCCTCTCCCCCGACATTTGGCTGACCACCCTGGACTTCTCCAGCAGATAGTTGAGGATGTGGCCACCTTCAGGCGCACCTTCGTAGTTGAACTGGATGTCCATGTATTTGCCAAATCGACTAGAATTGTCATTCCTGTTGAAGATGAAGCAGGTGCCTTAATTATGAGAAGTTAAAATTGGTAAATAACCATACTAGATCATAATTTGCAAAAAAATACTTATGACTTTTTAATAAAAGCCAGCGCTGCTTTGTGGAAAATGACGTAACTTTGATAATTAATGGCAATCCTCGAAGACTGTGAAAGTCAATTCAATCGCTTTTTCGCAGGACTCAAGGACTTCGTAATATTATAGAGATTGATGATTAAATTAATTAAGATAAAGACCTAACGTAGTTGTTACGCGAAACAATACTATCAGTCAGAGCACGAGTCATGTAAATGTAGTCAAGTTTGAAAACTTGCCAGTCGTTACTTATAGAAACTCGTGATACAGATTCAAAGCGATTTAAAACAACTAGTTTTTCATAGTAATCGTAAAAACGTTCTTTTTTAATGAAGTATTTTGGAGAAGTTATCAAACTCTAAAGTTTAATCAAAATCAGTCAATTCGTTATCAGTAAAATGTTCGATAAATTATAAATTTGCATGGAATACGATCTTCTGTTGCCTCTCAAATGCCTGGCAAACTTACCTGTTAGTCTTGGCATTGCCGAAAGCCTCCAACAGAGGGTTGGTCTGCAGAAGCTTGTCTTTAACAGTCTCCACGTTACGCAGGTGGTTGGTGCGCGCAGCTATGTATTCTAGAACCTTCTTCGACGCTTCAGTCTTACCGGAACCGGATTCACCTAAATTAAGAAAATTTGCGGTTAGCTGGAAAGGAAAAGCTAATGCGAAAGTTCACGAAATTTTGCGAGATATAGTTTAATAGTGTCAAAGTTTCAACTTGCCTACATTTTTAGATATTATAGGCGACGCGTTACTTGTATCAGTCTTCATTCTTTTAGTTTAATACCTAATACGTATGTAGCCTAGCGGTTTCCGATGAGTTTTTTAAGTTTTATCGGCCTATTTCAAACAGATCAACGGCGTCGCATAATACACAAGCGCTAATCGGTAATCGGGTTCAACTGTTAATAGTAATAGCAGTTATCTCGACCGTTTCCGTTCTTAGCACCTTAAGCCGTTGGTTCCGATTGCTATCACTACTTGGCAGTCGTAGAGCTATGGGGCTTGAAAACTTCTGGCACTAGAGAAGGCCACCAGCCCTACAATTTTTGGAAATTGTGTGGAGTAGGTATAACCTGCCTCAGCACTAGGGAAGGGGTAATAAGCGACAGACAAATGCCCCAGCAGTGGTGCTTGTTAACGATGATATGACTGATAGTGATAGGTAACTCACCTGAGATCAAAATACACTGTTCCCTATGTTCGTAGACTAGAGACCGATACGCGTTATCGGCTATCGCGAACCTGCAACAAAACAGTCAGATTAGATTGCTGTAACACTTCAAATTGTTGTTGATGGCGGCTACCTTTCGTAGATGGCAGAAACAGAGTTAATGAGCTCCAAAATTTATATAAGGACTAGGGAAAGTTGCTCGGTTTAACGAGTAAGGTTCAGTATTAAATCGTTTCGCCTGATTTTGTTAGAACTTATACAGGCTGAGTTGAAGATTTTAAGGGATTACTCAGAATCTAGTACAACAACTTTTTTTCAGTTTCCCATACTAAATCTGAATAGTGAATCAAGAATATGCATGGAAAGCTGGAAAAAGTTATAGATTGGATTTTTTTATATTTTTCCTGAATTCTATATTCGATTCTGAGTAACCCCTTAAAATCTTAAACGAAACTTTTTTACACACTGTATAAATATTTAGTACTGTCATCTTCCTCTTTTTAGCGAATCGATCCTCATAGCTTAACTATCAAATTTTTTATGGCCAAAATACCTGTCGTACAGTATTGTACTGTCGTAAAGGCGACTCCACTCCCCTGTGGGCTAGATTCAGTGGCAGTTGTAAGCAACTAAAGCTAAGGTGCAAGTCACACAATATACATTTTACGTATGTAAAAACGTCATACTTTTTAACCGACTTCAAAAAAAAGGAGGAGGTTCTCAATTCGTCGGTTTTTTTTATGTATGTTCACCGATTACTCGAAGACGCCTGAACTGATTTGGAAAATTCTTTTTTTGTTTAAAAGGGTATACTTTACAGATGGTCCCATATAAATTTTATCGAAATCGATTTAGCGGTTTTTGAGAAAATCAACAAAAACATAGCAAAATTGGAGTTGTTGCGATTGATGTCGGTTGTTTTTAACGTATTCAGCGTGGTCAATTATACTAAATAGTAATAGGCAGTTACTTGGAGTGATCGGAGTGGTAGGGTGGTTGAAGTGGCCTGTCTGCTTCTGATATTTACGAATTGAGAAGAGACTGTAATGGTCAGTGACTTGAGCCTAGCAGTGGGCTCCTAATAAGGGTGTACTCACACATGCGGAGGGGCCTCGAAGAAGGCTTTCCGGTAGTACAATTTGGCCTTTTCCTCGGTGTAAATTGGCAGGTTCTTGTACGGGTTCACCGAAATCAACACATTGCCGATGTAGGTCTGTAACAAGAGATAAAAATATTGATAAGTAGGTTAACAACCTAACGAATAAAACAAAATTCGACTGCATAAAATGAATCCTACGTCGATCTGAGGTTCAAGACGTATCGACGTAGACGAAAATCCATCAGTCCATTTTGGCTATAGACGGTAAAAATATAACGAACATGATACATACCGATACCCTCGAAAAATATTACCTTCCTCTTGGACAGTCGGATAAAACTATAACTACAACGGAAAAGTACAGTAAAAAAGATGCAGTAGTACAAAGTGGATTATCGCTAAAATCGTAAATGTTAGGAAGGTACTACATTCAACATTAGAGTGGGGAGACCCTGTTTTGATTCTATTGTTTGAGGAAGGCTGATTTAGATAAGTATTACTTTATTGCGGAAGTTTTAGCTATGTATGTTAGTGGATATCGAGTGATTAGTTTGTACGGATGGGGTGATATAATTCAGGTTTATATACTCGTATCATCTAGCTCTCTGCTCACGGCTTTGCTTGCAATTTTTTTTAAGGAATCGAGATATTTATCAGAAAGCCTCCTTCATGTCATAAATCATTCACGGCTACGTACGTAATTAAAAAATATTTTTGGTTAAGGCGTTGAAGCGTCAAAATTTTTACGTATACATTTATTAAATAAAATTAAGATTATTGCTGAAGTTTAAGATATGTTTTTTGTTTTTTTATGTGATAGGTGGCAAACGAGCAGACGGATCACCTGATGGTAAGCGATTACCGCCGCGCCGCCCATAGACACCCGCAGCACCAGAGGAGTCACAAGTGCGTTGCCGACCTTTGAAATGGGATAGGCGGATGGGGATATTTGGGGGGGGGGGGGGGGGGAAAGTTAGGCCTTCGGTACTCACTCGGCGAAACACAACGCAAGCGTTGATTCACGCTAAAATCAGCAAGATTATTCAAGTCAGTTCAAAGTTATTCAAGTCTTTTACTCACGTAAATAATGTTCTCCTGGAACCGCTTCCTCAGGTTGTCTATGAAGGCAGCCTCGGACCTGAAGTCTTCGAGCAGCACGAAGTCCTGTACGCCGACGCGCTCCCGGTGCTGCAGCGCGTGCTCCATCACGCCTTGCACGGACACCGGCCGCAGGAGACTGAGAACAATACACGCAATGGATTAGGAACAAGTCGGTAAATCCGGAAGATGACTGCTAGTCTTTTGAGTAACTTTTTGACAAATTTAAAAAACGGCAACGTGTTCTAAAATCAATCTGAAAATTCTAAAATCATTCAAAATCAGTGATACACTATGCTGGGTGGAGGCCCTTTCTTGGTACGAAAGGCTAGACGCAGCACCAGTTAACTTGCATATAGCAATAGTATATAAGGTGCTACTTTATTAGTGCCCGATATTTTAGTCAGTGCTTCTACTTCTGATTCTGATCAACTTTCCCCAAGGAACCCATAGTCAAATCGCAAAAAAATTTGTGGACTCTTCATACAAATCGATCAGCCGAGCGGCCAAATTAGTATGAAGGGTCCAAAAAATTTTTTGCGATTCGTCTATGGGTTCCTTGGGGAAAGTTGAACAAAATCAAGAGTAGAAGCACTGACTAAAATATCGGGCACTAATAAAGTAGCACCTTATATAAGTTATGTTTTCTCGAATTAGTGTCGTAATAACGTGCGTTATGAGGTGAATAAAGTTTATTCTACTCAATTTTTTTTTAAAGTCATTATTAAATTTTGTCTCCACACTAATTAAAAATTGTACTGAAATAATTTTCAGTAACAATATAAAAGAGAATGATCAAAAACCAGGACGGTTTAAGATCGACGACCTCATGCACGGGAATATCATACCTCAATCCATCTGCTCTTAATATTTTGATAATCAATTGCAAATATTGGTTTATATCCGTAGTATACATTAATATCACACACAGGAAAGACACCACCATTTATTATTTTCAAAATTTTATTGAAAACGATGCCGAAAACACAGCACTGAAGATATTTTTGGACTGGCTTAAAGTAAAAATGTAATGTTTATAAATAGGCAAGAAACACCACGCAGTTCCACTTAGTTTAAGTAAATAAACAAGTATTAGTTAATGAGGGTGTCGTTAATAATAAACAGATACTGAGAATAATTAACAATGCTATTTTTACCTGACTTAAATTTTATATTTCTCTTAAAATTTTGGACTTAGATTTTAAAAACGTGTAGGTGATATTTTTTTATAACTTTGAAACGTCCTTGCTTACTGAACTTTCATAAACATTTCACTTGCGAAACTTTATTAACAAAATTTATTAATTGTCTCTACGTTGACTTTTAAAAATAAAAATAAAATCCTTAAAAGTTTACAGAAAACAATAAAACATGAAATAATTTCTTCAATATGCTCATTTAACATTCAAGCCTTTACTTTATTTTAGCATAAGTAAGTATTGTAAGTACTTAGGATTGACGTGACAAAAGTATGTCCTTTTCACACTAAAAAGATTTACTACAATAGGCTATCCTGCTGTCAGAGTTATAATTAGTCTCACGAAAGTGTTCTGGAACACTTTCCTAATATAATTATTTTAAAAACATTCCTAACGAATCAGACTATTTTGATGTCAGTCGTGGCGGTCTTCTGTTTGAGCGAACGAGGTATACTCGTAACAAAGAAGTTTTTTATACAGGGTGTTAAAAAAAGTGCGTTTGAAATTTTAAGGGGTTACTCAGAATCAAGAACAGAACCCAGGAAAAATATTGAAAAAATTCGCTCTTCAATTATTTTTTTCAGATTCTCATACTAAATCTAAATAGTGAATCGAGAATTTGTATGAAAAACTGCAAAAAAAAATTGAAGAGCGAATTTTTTCAATATTTTTCCTGGATTCTATACTTGATTCTGAGGAACCCCTTAAAATTTCAAACGCACTTTTTTTAACACCCTGTATAGGGTCCTTCTAAAATACCTGAAAAGCAATTAACAGTGGCTTCTACTCATGATACTGAACAGCTTTCCCCTAGGATCCTGTACTCATTTCGCAAAAAAGGTTTGCCCTCCCCATACAAAATTGGCGGTTCAGCTGATCAATTAGTAACAGGACTCCCACTTTTTTTTGCGAATTTAGTATAGGTTTCTTGTGGAAAGTTGTTCGATTTCGTGAATAGAAGTCATTGTTATTTTTTTATAAGGTATTTTATAAGGACCCTATATAGTCGCTAGGGCAGAGGGGTGCAAGTCTGTGACTCGTAATATGTATACTCTAGGTAGTAGTATGTAGGTTCTATAATAATATTTTATGTTCATGCTATCCTGTTAAGTCACGCCAGCTACCATTTTGGTCGCAGAAAGGAAGTGCAACCGTTACGGCCTGTTATTGCGAGGTGATTGTCATACATTAGAGCAGTTTATTGTCTGCTTGTAAGAAAGTTAGAAACATAGGATAAGAATTGTACATAATTGTACATTTTGTACATATTTTATTTTACCAATAAAGAGTTTACAAACAAACAAACAAACAATTGTCCAATTTTATAAGTAGAAGCCGCACAAGAAACCTAGCATATACGTGAATCTAAGTAACGACCCATAGAGTCTACATATATTCTACTACGTAGAATCTATTTCGTCTATGGTCTGGATTAATAATATAATAATAATATCTGAGACAAATCACACACGGTCATCTGGCCGCAAACTAGGATTCCCTGTATCTTGGGAACCAGAGACAGATATACATACACATATACTTTTAAATACATACATATTAGATATAATACACCCAGACTCAGAGCAAACAACATTCTTGGGTCTCTTGGTGAAGAAGTCTCGTGGCCACGGAGCCATATCTCGGGATAGCCAAGTCCAGATCGGAGGAGTTTGTAGAGATAGTGGCGAGTAACTTCTGCTAGATATAAAAAAAATAATTGACGATTTAAATGAATGTGCAAAGCAACGACTTAAATAAAAAACATTTTATTATCACAAAAACCAGAATGAATAAAATAAAATAAACATCTCGCACTCAAAATATTGAAGCCGTTTTGGCTACAGTCGGTAATAATTAAACGCACATAGATAAATAGGTTTGTATGTATAAAATCGAAACACATTACCCTTTACTTGGACTGTCGGTTTGGACAGTTTAACACAGTATTGCAGGTCTGATCCAAAACTCGAAAACTCGTACCTAGTACTCCGATAATAGGACATTCCAAACAGCGTTGTTTTAGGATTCTCCTAAAATAGCTAGGTAACGAAGTACTAAGTAAGTCTATTAGTGCTACTACGTATGTTAAACCCGCATGCGTGTATGCACTAAACACTGCGCTTAAAAGTCACTCACCTCCACTTCGATCTTGCCGCTAAATACGGCACGAAGTACGTTAGCAAATGAAAAAGCAGATTGAGTGAAGCTAGGACAATGTTTAACTTCTTGCTCGAAATAACAAGAGGGTAACTAAACCAAACTTGTCAAGTGCGAGTCGGACTCCGAGAACTTCGTCCAAACAGTTTTGTGATTTATGTTCTCCTCAATTTGGATAATTTCTTTAGGAAAATTATATGACTTTAATAAGAGTGCTTAAAGTAACTACGTGAATAAATAAATCCATTTAAATGATATGTACCATTATGTCAAAAAGTTTTTTTAAATATGTAACTGTACCAGCATTTTTAAGCTGATTTACAAGTAATTTATAGAATTATTTTACAGATGAAACGGTTACGTTATTTCTACTAAAGACAAAAATATTATCTCTTATCTAAGTCTTGCGCCAAACAGCAATGTTAACAGCATTGATGTGTTCCGGCATGAAGATAAGATAGCCGGTTCTCCATTGCATTGGGGAATCTTGGTAAGCCCGCTTCCATCTTCGGCATCATCATCACTTACCACCAGGTGAGATAATGTCAATGGCTTACCAATTGAGGATAAAAAACCAAATCAGCGAAGACTAGGTTTTTACGCATTACAGGGCGCGTCTGGAACTCTTCCCCAATATAATTATTTAAAAAAATATTCCTAACGAATCAGACTATTTTGATGTCGGTCGTGGCGGTCTTCTTTGACACTCGGCGCACGCGCTATGTGGGCATTCAGAAAAGGCGAAAACTGTTTGAGCGAACGAGGTATACTCGTAACAAAGAAGTTTTTTATACAGGGTGTTAAAAAAAGTGCGTTTGAAATTTTAAGGGGTTACTCAGAATCAAGTACAGAACCCAGGAAAAATATTGAAAAAATCCGCTCTTCAATTATTTTTTTCAGATTCTCATACTAAATCTAAATAGTGAATCGAGAATTTGTATGAAAAACTGCAAAAAAAAATTGAAGAGCGAATTTTTTCAATATTTTTCCTGGATTCTATACTTGATTCTGAGGAACCCCTTAAAATTTCAAACGCACTTTTTTTAACACCCTGTATAGGGTCCTTCTAAAATACCTAAAAAGCAATTAACAGTGGCTTCTACTCATGATACTGAACAGCTTTCCCCTAGGATCCTGTACCTATTCGCAAAAAAAGATTTGCCCTCCCCATACAAAATTGGCGGTTGAGCTGATCAATTAGTATCAGGACTCCCACTTTTTTTTGCGAATTTAGTATAGGTTTCTTAGGGAAAGTTGTTAGATTTCGTGAGTAGAAGTCATTGTTATTTTTTTATAAGGTATTTTGATCCTATACAGGGTGATTTTAAATTAGTTCTTGATACGAAAGGCTATGCATGTACTCGTGATAACAAACAACTTTCACTAAGGAACCCATAGTCAAATTTCAAAAAAAAATTGGACCCTCCATACAAATCGGTCAACGGACCGGCTAAATTAGTATAAAGAGTCAATTTTTTTTGCGATTTGACTATGGGTTCCTTTGGGAAAGTTGTTTGTTATCATGAGCACATACACACCCTTTGGTATCAAGAACTAATTTAAAGTCACCCTATATAGTCGTTAGGGCAGAGGGGTGCAAGTCTGTGACTCGTAATATATATGCATCCAGGTTGTATAATAATATTATATGTTCATGCTATCCTGTTAAGTCACGCCAGCTACCATTTTGGTCGCAGAAAGGAAGTGCAACCGTTACGGCCTGTTATTGCGAGGTGATTGTCATACACTACAGCAGTTTATTGTCTGCTTGTAAGAAAGTTAGAAACATAGGATAAGAATTGTACATAATTGTACATTTTGTACATATTTTATTTTACCAATAAAGAGTTTACAAACAAACAATTGTCCAGTTTTATAAGTAGAAGCCACAGAAGAAACCTAGCATATAGGTGAATCTAAGTAACAACCCATAGAGTCTGCATATATTCTACTAAGATAGAATCAGGTAGAAAAAGAGACAAGTTATATTTTTCTCTGGTAGAATCTATTTCGTCTATGGTCTGGATTCTTGGGTCTCTTGGTGAAGGAGTCTCGTGGCCACGGAGCCATATCTCGGGATAGCCAAGTCCAGATCGGAGGAGTTTGTAGGGATAGTGGCGAGTAACTTCTACTAGATATAAAAAAAAAAAATTACGACTTAAATGATTGTGCATAGCAACGACTTAAATAAAAAACATTTTGTTATCACAAAAACCAGAATGAATAAAATAAAATAAACATCTCGCACTCAAAATATTGAAGCCGTTTTGGCTACAGTCGGTAATAATTAAACGCACATAGATACATAGGTTTGTATGTATAAAATCGATACACATTACCCTTTACTTGGACTGTCGGTTTGGACAGTCACAGTACTGCATGTCTGATCCAATACTCGAAAACTCGTACCTAGTACTCCGATAATAGGACATTCCAAACAGCGTTGTTTTAGGATTCTCCTAAAATAGCTAGGTAACGAAGTACTAAGTAAGTCTATTAGTGCTACTACGTATGTTAAACCTGCATGCGTGTACGCACTAAACACTGCGCTTAAAAGTCACTCACCTCCACTTCGATCTTGCCGCTAAATACGGCACGAAGTACGTTAGCAAATGAAAAAGCAGATTGAGTGAAGCTAGGACAATGTTTAACTTCTTGCTCGAAATAACAAGAGGGTAACTAAACCAAACTTGTCAAGTGCGAGTCGGACTCCGAGAACTTCGTCCAAACAGTTTTGTGATTTATGTTCTCCTCAATTTGGATAATTTCTTTAGGAAAATTATATGACTTTTTTGAGAGTGCTTAAAGTAACTAGGTACGTGAATAAATAAATATCATTAAATGGTATGTACCATTATGTCAAAAAGTTTTTTAAATATGTATTATAACTACTACGGTACCAGCATTTTTAAGCTGATTTACAAGTAATTTACAGAATTATTTTACAAATGAAACGTTACGTTACGTTACTAAAGACAAAAATATTATCTCTGGTTCTACCAAATCAGCGAAGTCTAGGTTCTTACGTATTACAGGGCGCGTTTTAAAAAAAATCGCCTTGTTTTGCGGTTCATTGTTTTTCGTGAACGTGAACGAACTTCGGTTGATTAGTTCCGGCCCACAGAGGGGCAGACAGTCGGACGGACACGCTCATTTGCAGCTAGGCTAAGTGATTTGGGCACGCGACTATGTTTAGAACGACTATTTAAACCTATTGTATTTTCTTTTGGACTCGACTTGACGTTTCTTCTCGATGCGCTGGCGCTTCCCGAAACGTTGAGTGTGCGTGCGGCTTCCGAGTGGTAAGAACTTTGGACTAGGTAGAAAAGGAATGCCGATCAAAAAGAATGTGTTCTGCATTATACTTTAACAAACATTTTGATTTGACTTATGCATTACAATTTCTTATATTTTTTTAATATTTATTTCAATATGAGAGTTTATTGTTATAATCCTGATTCAGTTTCCTGTTTGTTGATAATAATTATCTATAGACATTGTAACATTAGCCTATAGCATACTATAATGCATGCTACGATTACTGGCCAAGAGTGAATCGGTGGGACCACGAGTAAACAGTCAATTACTCGTCGACCCACCAGTGGGTCAATGCGGTGGGACCACGATTCGGGAGCGACTCTAATCAGTTAGCCTTCACAAGCCGAGCCTTTGACATTTGCCTTTTTATTTTTTGTAGATTTTAACTTATTTACTTGGAGGAAGTTGTAATAAGGTAGAATCGTTGTGATGTCGATTAATTCACCCACTTTATTACACTAGGTTATTAATACCAACTATACTCATGAACAAAAAAATCGACTCAAGGTTTGTTGCACGACTTTTGGAAAATTAACTCAATCTAGCAAAAAAAAACTAAACCAAAAGTTTAAAAACTGTCTGTTTACTGTTTATGTTTTTTTTTTGTGGTTTTCTAGTTTTTTGTTCTTAGTGTTTAGCAGTTTTGTAGACTGAGTTATTTTTTCTAAAGTCGAGCATCAAATCTTGAGTCGATTTTTTAGTCCACCAGTGTATATAAAGTTTACATTATAAAGGTCTTCTAAATAAAGGTATGATAATAACTGAGATAACCAGCCAATTTAATATTTTACCTAAGTCTTAAAACATTTACGACTTTAGAAAAGTTGTAAAACTAGTGTTGTTCAGTTTAGTGAACCCTCCCTTGAATCTGAACAATTTTTACTTACCAAGTAACTGAAGAAGTTATCAAGTAACATACGAACTTTGTGGACACTAGGAAACCTCATTTTAAATTTACAAACAAACTTTTAATTTTGAAATCAATAATTGGTATAAAGGGTAACGTATTCATTTCATACTATAATTTATTTATATTGCAGATTAATTTGTAAATATAAATAAGTCACTCCATGTCACAGACTATCAGACCACCAACATTATACCAAGGAGCCAAGGAGATCTCAGACTAAAATTGAAGGAGATACTTTACCTACGTGACAAAGTGAACAATAGAGAATTTTTAATAAGGACTTTTTAAAAAGTCAGAATATTTTGGGGAAGAAAACTGCCAAAGCTCGCCGATAGAGGCGCTGCGCTGATATCGCTTGACTCATACTAACTGTCAAAACGTATAGAAAAAATTGTTTACGTGAACTAAACATAAGATTATTAAAAAAATGCCGCTTTGTGTGGCGATTAGTTGCAATAATAATGGAAATAATTAATTTCCTAAAGATTCTCGGATGAAGAAGACGTGGGAAAAGTTACGTTTTCAATTATGAACTTTTCAACTTTGCCTTTAATTGAGGAACAGTCCAAGTTGCATACATTTTCCATTTAACAATTTTACAGAAAAAAAACTAATCTATAACACCTCGTTAAAAAAAAGCGGAACTAATTGAAAGTTGTTATGAATCAAGCGTCCGTAGCGCCATCTGCAAATAGCTTTGCGTTTTCTTCCCCATTAGCTTTATTGAAATAGTAAAAAAAAACTTTAAAAATAACTTGTAATTTCATTACATGTTATTTTTTTATTTATAAAAATTTCGATAAAAGTATGGAAACGACTTTAATTAAATTGTGATGACATACGAATAGTGAAGTCGATCAGAATTTTTTGGCGATTTGTATATTTGATTCTTGTCTACCTAGCAAATAAAGATTTTTAGTCTCAGTTGTCCAGGAATCTAAAGAGGATTAAAAGTACAATTAGAATATTGTTATTACGACGAATATTAATTTGTAAATATAAATAAGTCACTCCATGTCACAGACTATATCAGACCACCAACAGAGTACTAAGGAGACTTAACATTGAAGAAGATACTTTACGCATTGCTATATTGACAAAGTGAACCATAGAGGGCGAATTTTTAATAAGAACCCTTTTTTAAGTCTGAAAATATTTTTCACTAAATAGCTCTATTGAAATAGTAAAAAAACTATAAAACTAACTTATATTTTTATTTAAAAAAAATTCGTAATAAACTAATAAGTATGGAAACGACTATAACTAAACTGTGATGGATGACGTTACGAATCGTGAAGTCGATCGGAAGTAGATTTTTTAGCGATTTGTATATTCGATCTTTGTCTAGCAAATTAAGACTGAGACTAAAACTCAGTTGTCCAGGAATCAAAAGAGGATTAAATGTAGAATTAGAATATTGTTGTTTAAGCCGATGTTACACGGTTCAATTTCCGTTCAATATTGCTTTCAATTTAATTGCTTCAAATGGCATTGAAACGTCTAAACATCGTTCAATGCGATTGCGCCATGTCATTGAAAGCTTAAATTCAATATTGATCATCGGTCTCATCGGTCAATGCGATTGAACCGTGTAAACACTTAAATTGAACGATGACTGAATCGAAGGACTCTTCTGTGCGTGGAAGCCTACCTACACCTACGTTGAACTTTCGACGTTCTAGCTGAAATGAGCATTGAAAGTCATTTTATTGATTTACCGTGTAACTAAGTAAAGACTTCAATGTTCAATGTGCAATGCCTTTCAATGCAATTGCTATAAATTTGATTGACTCGTGTAACATCGCTTTTATTCTATTGCTTTCCACATATGCGCTCTGTTAAAGCCCCGGACCACAGAGTCTTTACTATGGTTAAAACATGTGAATTATGGAAGGTAGAGGTACCTCTATCCTCTACATGTGAATGCAATAAAGAATTGATAAGTAGAAAATGAATATTAGATTAGAGAGCAGTACAGACAGACGTCTTTTTTAAAACAAGATGAAATGATATCAGAATTTAACAATACCATATTTTTTTTTTGTAATAAATAAATATAGTATGCAAGTAAATTACAGCGGGACTTTTAATTAAATATCATACAATGTTGACGTGAAGCGTGACTTATTCTTTTGTCACTTGTATAGCGAACCGAATTTATTTATTTGTGAGACAAAATGGAATAACAGTTCTTTAAACAGAGAATATGGCGATAAAAATATATAATAGTTAGGGGGCACCTACTTATAGTAAAATCGGCATATTGGTTTAGAAGAAAGAATATTGCAGCATAACCTGCATTATTCCTCGGTTTTATTTTTAAGTTTGTGTTTAGGCTGGCATTTTTAACCGACTCGGAAAGTACAGGGTAAAGTTTTTCGGGTATACGTATTCATGTTGTTTTCAGTTGTATTGTTTGTTACCACTCGTAAACGGTTTGATGGATTCAAGAATGCGTGGTGTCGTTGATGTTTCTTTTAAAATACACAAATTCACTCTTTTACTCATCTTCATCAGCCAAAAAACGTCAACTGCTGAACAAAACCCTCCCCCGAGGATTTCCGTAAGATAATTGAAATATGCATTCGGGTGGGTGATTATTATTTTTACGAAGTATCCCATGTCATTTCTCACACCGTTAAGCAAATGATTGACAAAAATCGCCTCGTTCTGTTTGCTTCGCTGCGTTGTGACTGGACGTCAATGAAATAGACACACTTTCGTAATAATAAAAAATAAATTATTATTATTTATTATTTATTATTATTATTATAAATAAATTATTAAAATGATAGCGGATATGGTATAGAAGCTATAAATAAATACATGTAGAAAAATAGTCATGTTGTTTTTTCGTGGGTAGAACGACAGAATGTCGCGACATTTCCATATAAAATGTCAAGAAAGTTGACATTCCCATAAAAATATCCCCTTCGGCCGAATGCTTCAGTTTTGGTTCTGTTACCTCACAAAGAAGTTTATGATATCTATATAACCATAAAGATGATTCCGTCGGTACATTACAATAATATAGGTATACTATACTACATTATAGTTGAGTAACGTTGAGTGTACAAGTTCCGCGTGGTAGAAACTTTGTACTAGGTAGAAAAAAAAGACGATTTAAAAGTATGTGCAAAACATCTACTTAAATAAAAAACATTTTGAATTTTGAATTTTTTTGAATTTTGAATTTTATACATATTCTCGTGTTCGTTTGATTGTTACAAGCTTAAAGCAAAACGTTGTTCAATTTCACGAGTGGAAGACCACTTTCAAGTGTTGGCACACCTTTTGATACACGCTGTATATAGTTTAATGGTACCTGATAAGATATGAGTGTGTTATTCCTACGTTAAATCAAGAGAGGAACTCTTTCATCACAAAGCCACTCTCAGAAACATCTTCCGTGAACCGGTACGCAAACAATGATCTGCTGAGAATCGCGTGAACTTTCTCTTGGGAACCCAGAACAAATGGCTAATTATACAGGTTGTGACAAAATCGAGGGGAAGAGAGGACATGGAAATCCTAGACCACAGATTACGTAATAGTAACACTCACATACATAATATGGATCAAATAAATGAGAAAGGTGGGGTCGTGTCGCTCCAGGAATTCAAGAATTCAGCACAAGAAGTGGTAAATGCTCCAAAGACAAGCTCTTAAATTTGAAGGAGAACAAAACCGTGTAACTAAGCTCCTACTCGTCAAATTAAACAATTTTGTTTCTACGTATTAGTTGAAATCTCAAAAATAAATTTGGACTTTGCCACTACCACACAAAGTCAGCGAATCAAAAATAATCCAATTCAAAAAAATTCAAAATTCAAAATGTTTTTTATTTAAGTAGATGTTTTGCACATACTTTTAAATCGTCTTTTTTTTCTACCTAGTACAAAGTTTCTGCGACTTGCGATTTTTTTTGCGATTTCAATAATATTGTACATTATCTGTAAAAGTTACAATATTTTGTCGCATTTTGCTCACCTAAAAATATTGCTACTGTTTTTTATCACATCCTGTATAACTAGGTACTTAACACCCAACATAACTATTGCTTCTGCTTAATACCTAACAATGATTGCTACTGGTGCTTCGTGTAGAAAACTACTCGGTCTAAGCTAAAAACAATAGCTTCGTTTGATTGAAGACTGATCGCCATTCATTACCCTGACTATTGTAGAATGTAGAAACTTTTAAATAACAAATAAAATAAATAAAAGAAAGCACGATAAAATAAGTTATTGACAAATTAAGTATTTGCAAATACTCTTTACTGACTTTACCTTACTTTAAGGTATCTTTGTATATTTGTTAAAGTATAACTTTGAAAACCGAAAATTTTGTGAAAGAGGTTAAAATAAGATTATATTATAGTAAATATAGTTATATAACATCTGTTAATTTACTATGTACATTTTTGTCACTAAACTTGGCGAAAGTAACCTGTGATAGACGGACAGAAAGACAAACAACAGAAATCACATGTATAAGTGTTCAGTGATGAATCTGATATTCATTGTTTCATCAGATTATTATATATATCTTAAAAATAAAAACCCAACTCCCAGAAATACATCTTGTGACAAAACTAATAAAAGAAGAATCCTACATGCATTGTAGGTACTAGGCAAAGAAGTTTTATATCGTCGCTCCGCTAGCGGGGTGCATGTCTGTGGTACTAGGTATCAACTAACGAAACAGATCTTAATACGAATAATTGACAACACTGAAATCGTTAAAAACAACCGAATTCAACCATAACAACTACCATTCTGCTATTTTTTTTTAGTTTTTATTGATTTTTTCCGAATGAATTTTGATAAAATTTATATGGGACCACCTCTGAACCTACCAAACAAAAAAAGAATCATCAAAATCAATTCATAATTGGCGGAGTAATCGCGTAACATACAACAAAAAAAAAACAACATACAGTCGAATTGAGAACCTCCTCCTTTTTTGAAGTTTGTTAAAAAATACCCTTCTTTTATGAGACAATCAGGTAAAAAAAACATAAATTATGATTCGGTAAACGTGAGTTTTTGTGGGTAAGTTTAAGTAATAAGTAATTAGATATTACATTTATTTTATTACCAACAAAACTGAAATATAATTTAACGTTTTATGCCTTTAATTAACGTAATGAATGACACTAATGTAATGACCGACTGAGCTCTATAATTTAAAACCGTTGTTTGTTTTATTACACACGTAACTAACTCACGAGTTAGAAAACAGTGCTGGTAAACAAATAACATCGTTAGTAAAACTAATTACCTAGTTAAGGCTAATTCTAAAAGATTAGTTTTTATTGATGATAATATGAGATGACACAGACCAAAGAAAAATATTAATTATTAAAAACAAAAATCTTAAGAGTTTTTGAAAACCGAACAAGGCGAAAGAGATTTTAGACAGGAACAAGATAGCTATTAGATCCGTGACATAATTTTGATATAAAAAAAAAACAAAAGGATGTTTTGATATAGAGCGTTTCAACAAATAGTTCCTATGCCGTTATGTTGGCAGCAATGTTTTCCACGCACACTACATAGAACTCAGACACACACTACATAGAATGAAGACACACAGTAACAAAATGGGTAGAAGAGTCTTCGCGTGTTGATGTCGTTGATAGACAGGGGAGCCAACATAACGGCATAGGAACTATTTGTTGAAACGCTCTATACTTCCATTTTCAAATAATGTATTTTTAAGATAATAATCTTTTTTTAGAGCTTTGTTGGATTAACGCTCTCTTTTCTGTCTTCTATTTTTTCCCTGTAACCAGTGGTTTACTTCTCCTTTATGAAATAAATACTCTTTAGTCTGAGCTTCTCCCTATCCTCCACAAAGAGACTGAAAACTTTTTTGATGTGTATACTATGTTAGTATCGACGATCGACAGTTATATATCGCGCTTCAGTCACTGAATAGGGTTTTTCACCATTTTTTGAAAAGTATCTCAAATTAATCATTAGATGGGAAAAAGTAAAAAATTTTTTTTTTTTTTTTTGAAACCTATAAGTGCCCCAAAAATACATTTTAAATTACCATTCCCAATTAGCGCGCGAAAACGATAGCCGCCATGATGCTAAGGTCGTGACGTCATTTCAGGAGTAAACAAAACAGCTCTGTACTAAAATTTTGACACTATTGTGACGTCACCTGACAACCAGCATGGCGGCTGTCGTTTCAGATATTTGAATAACAGATTAAAAAACTTGATTTTTGTAAACCAAAAATAAAATGTTTTTTCTCATTTTATGGTATAGAAATCATATTAAATCGATTAAGTACTACAAATACCACAGTAAATAAGCAGTTTTAGATTTTTTCTTGTATAGAGTAAAATACCCTATTGCTAAATGAGCTCTGGAGCGTAGATCGCGTTTAGGCAACAGTATTGTTGGACATCATCAACTACAAGGTGGTGCGATGCCTTGCATGGGCTGACAATAGTTGCGTGCGCAAAGCTACAGAGAAAAGTGGCTTTCTTCGAGGGGAGTCCTTTGCCCAACGTTGGACTATAACGGACTTATGATCATGATTTGATAGAATTTAAAATATACTCGAAGGAAAAAACAAAATCTCAACTATTGCGTTTTCACTCTCGAATGTAATGCGAGAGCGAGTTGATAGTTCCAAAACACCATAGATACTATAAAATAAATACTCTTTAGTCTGAGCAGCACACATACATACAAAAATAACATTTCGTTGTGACCATAGATAATGATCACTGATCAGTGATCACTGACTATCTTTGTAACAAATATAGATTGAAAGTCGAACCAATGACCAATTGATAAACGACACTCATTGCATGATGAAACGATGACTGATGTCGTCATCAAATCGAGATAAAGTTGCGAAATTAATCCAAAGCTCTTCGTGGTAAGGTCGTAAGTCTTTTGTTAGAGATCGGAGAGTGTTATTAATATTTCGTGCACGGACTGCGGGCCAAATAAGGATACGGTTGGGGATAAGGGCGGTAACAGAGTTGTGTTGATTAAACGCGACACTGCCACGAGTGATCAGATTGATTTCTTTTACATTATAAATGCCAAGTCAAGAGTTTTAAAAATATTAAAATGTCAGAGGATAGTATGATTTTCAATAAGTTTAAATAAGTTTAAATGTCACATAAACAAAAACTTTAAATAAAAATATCACAATATGTAGTACATATGTAATATTATGTACTCAGGGAGTCCTAGTTTGGGGCCAGATGGTCTGTGATTTGTCCTGCATATTTATTATTATTATGTTATGTAAATATAAGTAGAAGAGGAAAGATGATTGACCATATGGTTATAGTGATCTTAAGATAGGACGAGTTAATTAAAACATCATGGATAGAACTGCATAAGTTATACAGGGTGTTAAAAAAGTGCGTTTGAAATTTTAAGGGGTTACTCAGAATCAAGTATACAATCCAGGAAAAATATTTTTTTTGCAGTTTTTTATACAAATTCTCGATTTACTATTTAGATTTAGTATGAGAATCTGAAAAAAAAATTGAAGAGCGGATTTTTTCAATATTTTTCCTGGGTTCTGTACTTGATTCTGAGTAACCCCTTAAAATTTCAAACGCACTTTTTTAACATCCTGTATATTATATGGCCAAATTAATAAGAAGGTTGACGTGATCCCGCACAGAGAACTCAAGAAGTAGTCCTTGAAAAGAAATGAACGGTGTGAGCTTCACCGACAAAAGCGCTTTTAGGAAAAAGGATAAAGTTAATACATATTTAATTTTGTAAAAAGTCTTGCCTTACCGTTATACTACGAGTATGAGAATTCTAATTTATTCCTTGCTCCGATGGTTTAGGTTCCTTTGGGACGATTGTTAAATTAAATTAATCACTAGCATCTACCAATTGTGTAGTAAAGAAGTCACCTGTGTTTGCGTTTTCCCTGCAAAACCGCGAGGAAGCTCTAAGCATTAGTGATTCATACAAACATATAGTTTGTATAGCGGAAGCCACATTTCGGCGCCATCATTCCGGTTTTATTGACCTCAGGCCAGGCCTCAGGTAACTCAAGGACATTTATTGTCGTGTATACTAAGAAGTTAGAATACTGTATGGAGAAAGAAGATTAATTTGCTTTTTAGTAAAGAATCTCTAAATTTTAATTTTTAACGTCTAACAGCTGATCTGAACAGCCATATTTCGTAGTTTGGCGCCATCATTTCGGATTCATTGACCTTAGACCAGACCTCAGGTAACTCAAGGACATTTATTGTCCTGTATACTAAGAAGTAAGAATACTGTATGAAGAAATAAGATTAATTTGCTTTTTAGTTTTATTGGAATCTCTAAGTTTTAACTTTTAATCAGCTGATTTGAACAGCCATATTTCGTAGTTTGGCGCCATCATTCCGGTTTTATTGACCTCAGGCCAGGCCTCAGGTAACTCAAGGACATTTATTGTCCTGTCTACTAAAAATACTGTATGGAGAAAGAAAATTTTGCCTTTGGTTTTATTGAAAAAATTGTAAATCAGATTTTTTCAATATTTTTTCTGTATTCTATACTTAATTCTGAGTAAACCCTCAAAATTTCAAACGCACTTTTTACCACCTTACAATTTATTAAGCAGTTTCATAAACCCATAACGCTAACGTTTAAAACCTATAAAGTATGGTTCAGGCAAAAATAAAAATAAGCACTGGGTACTTAATATTAACTTAGTAACACACTTCATACAGTCCTTTAGCAAGGTCGATTCGTTTGATGCGTCTAGCGTAGCAGGCCCAGTATAAGCCTACCTAACTGTGGCCTTAACATAATAAGTAACGTAAAACCTTTCTAAAAGATCAGTCAGATCAGTGTCACGTGTCAAGAGGACAAAGCCTCTCCGGACATAAGCATGCGTCATGCGAGATCCTCTAACCGACCTACAGTGGCCTATACTGAAGGTCTGTAGACACCTCGAAACACTGGGTAAAGTGTTCCCCTAAAAAATTTTTTTCTTTGAATAACTCAGTGATCCAGTAATGAGCGCTCCTGACTAGTGTCGTGGGTTTGATTCCCACCAAGAGCAAACATTTACATTTCACATTTCGTGAAGATCAGGCTAGGTTTAAATGGTCATAACCAGCTGATCGGTAGTTAAATTTTGAAAAAATAACAGTAATGGACTCCTCGAGGAAAAGTGTTGTGTTTATTATTATGAGTAGGTGAATTATTTTCTTTATATCACGTCTCTTTATATTGAGTCTCTTTACAATGACTATGTACATTTAACATAATAGGGTATTTCACCATTTTTTGAAAAGTATCTCAAACTGATCATTAGGTGGGAAAAAGTCAAAAATATATTTTTTAAAATTTTTTGAAACCTATAAGTACCTATAAGCTATAAGTAGTTTTAGATTTTTTCTTGTATAGAGTAAAATACCCTATTGACCACGCTGAATACGGTAAAAACAATCGACTTCAATCGCAAAAACTCCAATTTTGCTATGTTTTTGTTGATTTTCTCAAAAACCGCTGAATCGATTTCGATAAAATTTATATGGGACCACCTGTGAAGTATACCCTTTTAAACAAAAAAAGAATTTTCCAAATCGGTTCAGGCGTCTTCGAGTAATCGGTGAACATACATAAAAAAAAGATTCCGACGAATTGAGAACCTCCTCCTTTTTTTGAAGTCAGTTAAAAATAAGCTGCATGCACAGACTTGAAAAAGAGCTGAATCAAAAAATAGCTCCCGCTTAACTTACTGGAAGGGGAATGAAAAAATACCTTCAAAAAAACTTCTCCAGAGAAATTAAGCAGTTGCTTCTATACTGAACAAAAACACAAAACGATCATATATTATGTTTATTTTAACGTTAAAGGTAGTTAAAACAAAACGAAAATATTGTATCTTATATGGTTATTGTAAATAAACAGTTCTGTTGGAATTCTACGTACCATTACTGGGTCAAATGAGGAAATAATGTTACTCATAGTTAGTAACTAGTTAGAATTGATAAAGAAGTACTCACATATTTGAATTCCTGTTTTCCTACTACAGTTATAAATGTTCGTTACTGACAGTATTATTTTATTTGCTAACTTACATCCACTTACTAAATTAACAAAAGAAAATCTGTGGGCTAACGAAAACATCTATGGTTCATTCCAATCAAAAAAAAGCAAAACGTAAACAAACTTACTATGAAAATGACACATGTCAATGTCATCTGCATACTTCGTTTGTTTACCTTTTGCTTTTTTTTTATTGGAACTCTCCCCGAAACGTTGAGTGTACAAGTTCCGCGTGGTAGGAACTTTGTACTAGGTAGAAAAAAAGACGATTTAAAAGTATGCGTACAGCATCTACTTAAATAAAAAATATTTTGACTTTGACTTTGAATGAAGTATATTTATCCGACTTCCCAAACTGGGGAGGGGGTAATGTTTTTCGAGCGTATACTCACTAATCTCCTTATTAATACTTAATCTTTACTAATATTATAAATGACAATTTTGTATATTTACCCGTCCTTTACGTTGCAATGCAACGAATTTTTTCATAGAGATAGTTAACGGGATGAAAAGTGACCATAGGCTACATTTTCTCGTGTAAAAATATGGAAATCCCTTTTGGGAATTAGACTGGGAATCCAACAATAATGCAACTTGACAAAGTAATTGCTATAACTGACTACTCAACAGATTTAACTGACATGTGGCAAATACATAGATAGAGAGCGGAAAAATTGACATAGGATTCATATTTATGCATTCGGATGTTATTTTTGTTGTTAAATTCAATAAGTTATTATAAAAATGGAGATTCATTCTATATCTCAAACATTTTTGTTCGTGAATCATCGTTTTCTTGAATCATCCGAGTAGGTATGTCTCCGATTCTTTTATTATACGCCTACGCCGCGCAGGTCCACTCCACACCTAGCTTTTTTATTATTGTTTATCTTGAAGTTGAGTCGTTTACCTTTGGCTTCTGTCTACTCAATCTATGGTCTATTCAATGGAAGGATTTAAGTAAATCTCCTTGCTTTGAATATCATGCATGATACATTGCAGTCAACTTTAAAATTATAGTTTTTAAAAAGTCGCCAGTTCCTGTTTTCATTCTTATAGCTTCGTTATAGCTTCTTTTGTCTGTAGGAACTTT
The DNA here is from genome assembly GCA_958295455.1 of Coleophora deauratella. Lineage (NCBI taxonomy): Eukaryota > Metazoa > Arthropoda > Insecta > Lepidoptera > Coleophoridae > Coleophora > Coleophora deauratella. The sequence continues at coordinate 2,623,224 of OY282400.1, read as the reverse complement.
CGCGTTTGCATCATACTGAGCTTTCCAGAAAATCAGAATCAGAATCAGAATCTTTATTGATACATTAAGCCTTTATACATTTTCTAACTTAGTGGTTATTTGTTTTTTTGTCGGCCAAAAATTCAAATTTTACCAACACTGACTTTGTAAAAGTCGAATAACTCGAATACCACTGAATAACAACATAGCTTAAAAAAACACACGCTGAAACCTGCTTCCAAGCCCTAAAAACCGCATTCAAATCGGTCCAGTCATTTGCGAGCTACGCTAACACAGACACACGTAGGTTTTGAACTTATGACACCTCTCTTTTGAGCTGGAGATTAAAAAGGTCCATTCCTGACTTATATTCGTTTAGTTAGTAGGTATATTTAGATAAATAAATAATTAACTTTCTTTTTTATGTTTATGTTTTTATTTTCCTATTTTGTTGTGCAATAAAGTGTTTTCATTCATTTATTCATTCATAAATAAATAAACAAAATAAATAACATACACACCCTGCATGTAGTTTTGATAAGTCAATAGCACCCCTGATACTGCAATGCCACATGGTGTTTACATTATAAAATTGGCGCTTTATCCCCTGACGCCCTGAGAACTAGGTCGCTTCAGGCCGCGCCTTCTACGGGCGAGGCACGGCAAGGGTAGTGGGTTGTGTGTATTTGTGGACAGATATTGGGCAGGTAAAGGCTTAGGGACATATGTAGCAGAAAAATCGAGCCTGCACAATTACAGTATAATATAAGACCGTAGCTCCAGTTTTGTAATATTAAAAAAATATATTCTAAAAGTATTACCTAAATTCTTCTCTAGTACTAAAATATACAAAACTTTGACCTAGTTTGTAATTTGTAAAGATCAAAATAAGAATGAATCATATATTATACACATCTTGCAAGAGCACAGTCATATAAAAGACATCAACGCGAGCATCATGCTACCCGTTTAATAGCGTCGTATAAAAGACATCAACGCGAGCGTCACACTACCTACGTAAAACAACACTGTAATATAAAAGGCATCAACGCGAGCCTAGTGGTAGGAATTTCGTAATAGGTAGACAAAAGAATGACCTTCGAAAAGTATACCCTGCTACTTACTTGATGCTCGCGTTAAATATTTTCATTTTTAACGCGAGCATCATGTGTAGTGTGTTTACAACGCTACGGGAAAAAACAGCATCATACAAAAGACATTAACGCGAGTATTATAAAATGTTTACAATACATATTCAATAAAAATAACTTGCAATAAAACTGTAAGCAGATAAGAGTACTTACTAGGGTATCAACGGTGAATGTATATTTTTTCATTAATTAATAAAATTTATAGTTTCGATAAAAAGCAATAACTATAGATGGAAAATGAATATTGCATTCGATACATCAGACTTTTATGAGTTTACTGCCATCGATATGTACACTGATTAAAATTGTGATAACATTTGGATAACGTAACAACAGTAATATAAGTTAATGTAAGTATATACGGTACATCCTTATCCATAACAGACATTATAAAAAAATACCACTGCCGTTCGTAAAATAAGAATATACAGGGTGTTAAAAAACGTGCGTTTGAAATTGTGGTTATTCAAAATCAAGTATAAAATACAGGAAAAATATTGAAAAAATCCTATCTTCCATTATTTTTTCAGTTCCCCATACTAAATCTGAATAGTGAATCAAGATTTTTTATGGGAAACTGAAAAAAATGTAGATAGGATTTTTACCATATTTTTCCTTTACTTGATTCTGATTAGCTCTTTTTAGCACCCTGTATTGTATTAAAAACCACTGTACCTATCCTATCATATGCCTATTAGTGTTAAGTGCACCCAATCGCTATCGTTTCACTTCTCGTCTCCTCCATTCACAAAATCTTCGCCTTTGCATATCAATGGTTTCAAAGTTTCAATGTTTTTTTTGTGCTTATTTGTTATTGTTAATTTTTATAGAGGTGGTGGAGGTTATTAGAGGTGTGCGTATTTATCTTATCCAAACCGATTATCATAAAATAAAACACAGTTAATAATCCCATGCGTTTGTTTAGCAATTTCCACAACCCTTTCACAGTTATAGTGGTTAAAAGGAGTCTTCGACTATGAGAAAGTACTAGTAACAATAATGGTATGATAGTCAGCTACATTTATTTCTCATACTAAATTAATTAAAGTTCCGTGTATTTATGGTATCATTGTAAGGAACGTGCGTTAATTAAAAGTTTATTATTAACTCTTGATGAAAAAGAGGGTGTATTTGAAACCTGTGTGTCTGCGTACTAGTGTGTCTTTCTATGTTTTTCTTCGTAGCTCTCAAATGCTGTTTTTTACATACCGCTAGTTTGCGCTAGTAACATCATACGGATCTCAGCTCCCAGAAAAGCTAGAAGTTTATATTTTCAAAAACAAAGTTTTCATTTGTGACGGGGATTTTAATCGGGTAAGGTAAATGTGTGATTTAAAATTAAAACTTAATGTTTTTCCAATAAGTAATTTATTAACTGAGAAAAGTATCGCTGTTACTTAATAATTGGTTCAGGGTCAGTTTCCTTTAAAAAATAATTAAGTAAATAATTTTTGAGGAAATCAAGCGAAGCGTTTTGCTCATTAACATTAATAAACTAAATCTATTTTGTATGCGAAACGAGAGAATATTTTTAGTAAAACTACACAGGAGTGGAAAAAATATTCTATAAGTCTCCTGCTAATTTTCAAACTTTAGCAAACTATTTAGAAATATTTTTTTTTTGTCCACTATTTATTTAATATTTATTTTAACATTTATTTTCAGGCAACTTAGGGCCCATAGATGTACGGGGTGATTATAAAATGTCTGGCAATATTTGAACTGTGGCTTCTACTCTTCAAACTGAACAACTTTCCACAAGAAACTCATGGCCAAAAAGCAAAAACAAATTTTGGACTTGCTATACAAAGTTCATCAACCAGCTGACGGATTTGTATGAAGAGTCCAAAATTTTTTTTGCTTTTTGAGTATGAGTTTCTTGGGGAAAGTTGTTCAGTTTAATTAGTAGGAGCTACAGTTAAAATATTACCAGACATTTTATAATCACCCGGTACTCGTATATAAACTCTACAATAAATTAACTATTAGTAAGCCATTGGTATTATTGGTGTTCGGATTTAATATCCGTGCATTCATGTGCTAACATCACTTTAAATTGTGATTCACGCTAAATACACGTCATGAGAAATGTTATAAAAATAATTTATCTTTTTTTATTGGTCAAGATGTTTAATTGGTATTTCGTTGCAAATATTTAGTAGTAATATATGAACTACGACCTCCCTTTCTAACACGTGAGGAGCGAGCGAGATAATTGAGGGACAACTGTATGGTCTGTCACCGGATCTTACAAAGAGGGGGCGAAGTCGTCTTCCAGACAGTGGAAAAAGAGTGTCCGTCCTTACTATATGCAATAGTATTTATTATATTTAATATACTGTGATCACTGATCACACTTCGGACACTATACAAATTATTAACTACTACATAAAAACATTCGACGAAGCGGTCGTGGCTCAGTGCGGCTTGCGTGGTCTCATCAAACACGTAGGTTAACTGACTACAGACACGGTCATAACCTGGATGGGTTTGAATGTTAGTGGCATTTATCTCGACCGTTTCCGTGCTTCGCAAGGCACGTTAAGCCGTTGGTGCCGGCTGCTATCGCTAGATGGCAGTCGTTAAGCCATATCGAAAGCTTTGTAGGCGGCTTGAAAACTTCTGACACTGGGGTTGACCACTAGTCCCACAATCTCCACCAACCCGGACTTGGCCCCCGTGTGTGGAATATGGCCTAACCTTCCCGAGTTATGGGAAGAGACTTAATGGGTTGTTAAAATAACATAAAACATGATGTTTGCACTGCACGTATGGTTCATTCCAATCAAAAAAAAGCAAAAGGTAAACAAACATAGTATGCAGATGACATTGACATGTGTCAGTTCCATAGTAAGTTTGTTTACGTTTTGCTTTTTTTTATTGGAATGAAGTATAGGTACGTGAACGTATGTTGTGAAGGTTGTGCTAAACAACCCTCTCACCGGATTTTAATCTTAGTCGCACGGAGGTTAGGTCGCCTAGAAGGATAGAGAGTGGCCAAACTGTATGTATCATCAGATTCATCAGAGACAATCGTAGTGCTTATGTATACAGAGTGTTAAAAAGTATAGAATACTAAAAGTATAGAATACAGGAAAAATATTGAAAAAATCCGCTCTTTAATTATTTTTTTTCAGTTTTTCATACAAATTTTCGATTTACTATTCAGATTTAGTATGAGAATCTGTATAGGGGTGTTAAAAAGTGCGTTTGAAATTTTAAGGGGTATAGAACCCACGAAAAATATTGGAAAAATCCGCTCTTCAAAATTTTTTTTTGGGGTTAATCAGAATCAAGTATAGAATACAGGAAAAATATTGAAAAAATCCAATCTACAATTTTATTTTTCAGTTTCCCTTACAAATTATTGATTCACTATTCAGATTTAGTATCGGAAGCTGAAAAATAAAATTGTAGGTAGAACGGATTTTTTCAGTATTTTTCCTGTATTCTATACATTTTCAGACGCACTTTTTATACAATCTGTATACTGTGCCACTTGTAACTAAGTAAAACAGGTGTAGAAATGAATCATGTGTTACTCAGCTAAGCTAACATCAGTAATGAAGTAATTCAGCCAAGCATCACACCCAGGTAAAGTCAAAAAAATTGTAATGCTAGGTTTAGATGATAATCATTTATTGTATTGTGAATTGACGTAAAATCACTCTACCGTTTTGCGTAAATCAATTATTACTATTATTTTCTGCAGATGTTTTTCGAGAGCACTTATTTGTTTTGTGCTATGGTATTGTTTAGACCGGTTTCTCTCAAGTGTGTTATCGAAGCATTCAGCGGTATCTCACTAATATTATAAATGTGAAAGTATGGATGTTTGTTTGTTTATTTGTTTGTTGTTTATTTGTTTATTCCGCCTTCACGCCGAAAATATGTATTGTATGAAATTTGGTAGGTAGATAAAGCACACGGCTAACACATAGGATAGTTTTTATCCCGGAAAACTTAAGGGTTCCTGAAGGAAGCTTAAAAAGTCAAAATTTCCGCTCCGTCAATAGATGGCGCCACCTTAACATTTTCATTGGCTCTGGACCCAATTCTAAAGTCCACGCAGACGAAGTCGCGGGCGGAAGCTAGTAGTCTATATATCCTTATACAGGCAGATTTTTAATAGCGTACATATGTGAATATATCCAAGCTGTTATTCTGGTCACTTTTAAAATGCACGGCAATTTTTAAACCCTCCGTCGATTATCGTATAATGAGATTTTTATATGGAGGGAAAGTCCATCTTCTTATCGTCTGGCACATTTATCCGTGCTATCACAAGGGATAGAGTCCATTAAAAATGAAGAATTACCGACGTCAGTAGCCAATGAAAAAAACCCAGTTATTTAGTTGATAATATTTAAATAAAAAAGTGATGCATTACTTTTATTTCGTAATATTTCTGAAAATAATTTTCCCGATCCCGAATATGGAGGTCCAAGAGCAAGTTATGTACTTCTATTATCCACCATTTTTTTATTTTTTGAATGCGCATAATATATATTTTTTTTCTATTGAAGGTAGTTTTTTGGTAGATATTTTTGGTATACTTTTATTTCATTTGGACCTACAACTTTTACTGCTCTTTGCTGCACTTGAGGCAAATGTTTCTTGAATAAAGAGGGTATCTTTATAAAGAGCATATAAGCTTCATCTGCCTCTTGCTACCTCTTCTTAGATAAAAGAAGTGTCAAAGTATGCATGTCCATAGTATATTAATGTCTGGTATATTTTGTGTTTTGTTAGTATTTATAAAAAAAATCATTTTTTCATGTAATTTGGCTATTTTATTTTATTCCTTTACGGTTATTGTTAATATAAATAACCCTTATTTATACAGCTTTTCCATTAAAAGTCACAGTGTAACATGTTTATGTTCATCGTCTAAAACAAAAATACTGCGAGATATTTTTACAATTTTTTTATTTTATTTTATTAAAGAATATAATATGTTATAATTTTAATAATTTACATTTATTTAAACATATTTCAACGTGCAAAAAAATTAAAAAAAAATTACTGAGTTCCGTATTTTTGGCCGCCTTAGTATGAAACGTGAATCACTGTGCATTGGGCCTGCCTGGTGAATTACTTAAAGAATACATTAATACCTGGTTTATAACTTGTTCTAACCTTGATGGTTTCCGGATATGAAATGTAATCAGGATTCTTATTTCCGCCTTCCATCTTCCACCTTTATGGCGATGGGTTTTTAAATTTATAAATAACAAAGATCTGTTTGTGTTTTAAATTTTTGACTTCTTTGATCAAAGAAAGGTATCTTTGAAGTACGATAGTTTTAGTGAATGCATATATCGGGTTATGCATATGAAAGAATAAGCATGATTGACTTTGAACTTTTAAAAGGTTGTGTTTTTTGATAACATTTAGGGCGCTTTAATTGTCAGGCGTTTACAAAGTGACCCCCGTGCGTGTGACATGCATGACACTAAAAGGGCCCTAAAAATGTACTGAAACAATAAGTCGCGGGCAGCACTCCGCATGACAATAAAAGCGCCCTTAGGTAATTTTTTATCCCCAATTTTTATGGGTGATTATTAAAGATGAGGTCAAAATAAAGAACACTTATTTTTTCATTTTCTTAATATTTAAGTACTTCTTTAACGAGAAATTTTAATTTTGTTTCTCAAGATTCTTAGGCGGAATGGCGGTTTATTCCAGAGCCAAACAATATTTCAAACTTTAACCCCTAACTTTTCATGTATATTTTATTGAATACTTAAATTAAAACTTCTAAATTCGTCTTTTTTTTATTAATTAAGTAGATATTTCTCGAGATAACTCTACTTTTTTGTTTTAAAGACTGTATTGTATAGTGTGTGAAGCCTTTCTATCAGGTTGAGTATCCGATCTTTTTTTTAAATTTGTTGTTACCCATTTGGTATAGGCATCTGAAGTTCATGCAGCCGAAGAAACATAACGGAGGAAAATAACATTTATGTTTATCTCGAGAAATATACAGGGTGTTAAAAAAAGTGCGTTTGAAATTTTAAGGGGTTACTCAGAATCAAGTATAGAATCCAGGCAAAATAATGAAAAAATTCGCTCTTCAATTTTTTTTTGCAGTTTTTCATACAAATTCTCGATTCACTATTTAGATTTAGTATGAGAATCTGAAAAAAATAATTGAAGAGCGGATTTTTTCAATATTTTTCCTGGGTTCTGTTCTTGATTCTGAGTAACCCCTTAAAATTTCAAACGCACTTTTTTTAACATCCTGTATAATTATTAAGTACACATATTAAAATTGGAAATATTGTCAATTCCGAAAACGATTAGTTGACCCGAAAATTGTTTCTCTTTTACAGGAAATGCATTTGATTTGATTAGCATGAAAACTACGCCAATTTAATTGTTGAATTTCTCTGACTAAAAAGTCTTTTATTTAAATTTTGTAAGAAACGTGTCAAATCAATTTCAAATTAACATGACAGTATATTATTCTCACAGTTTTCAGTAAATTTCGTAACTTTTTTACGTGACTCAGACATTGTTTTTTTATCGTGTCTTTTAGTTAATTTCTCGTTGTCACAGTGAATATCATTATTATTTTTAAAGTATTTGTTTTACTGCTACTTAATGATTTTTGTATCTTCCATTTTCCTATGTTGTTCAAATTTGCTCTAGGGTATGACAAACAGGAAAAGGAACCCAGTAGCTAATGAATTGTATTTTCCTTTTTTTGATTGGCAGACTTAAGCAAACTGCTAGTAGGAAATTCCTATATTGGTCCGTGGTATTAGGTTATGGATGAAACTAGTAGAACCAGGGAAAGCAAATAAGGACCCCATTGTCAACAAACGGATTAAGAACCTAAGTAACATATAATTAATTTTATATAAAGTGTATTTTCAATTTAAGTTTATGCTGAATTGATGTACTTTATAAATAGTCTGTAAAAAAATAAAAGTTGTAGGGTTTTGTAGGGTAAAGAATAGCCGTCGTACTTACTTTAAACTTACGAATAAACATAAATATCTTAACAGGTATTTTAAAACGTATGTAATGTAAGTATAATGAAAAGAGTAAACCTATTCTACCGAATACTTCTTGCAAAGGAAAATATTATTAAATCAATTACAACGAATAAAAGGGACATATTTTAAAATAACATAAGGATAGTGCATAATTATAGTGATAAAGAATGAGGTCATTCCTTTGTCCATTGATGGCCTGATTCAATCCATTCTTTTAGAGACCTAGCTTTGTTTACTGATCTATTATTGTACGTGTTACGGTTAGTTTAGCGAATTCGATAATTGTGTGAAGATTTCATAAAAAATTGGTAAGCGTATAGGGCTGGGTTACCAGAATTTGATTTATAAAAAAAACTTCTCGACACTATAGGGTGTTCCAAAACGTAAGATAAGATAAGTACTTTTTATTGCACACAAAATACAATGACATTAATAAAAATAAAAGACATATGGTGGTGCAACCTGGGCGGTCTTAACGCTGAAAGCGATTTCTTCAAAACGTATTGACACTAAACTACAGCTTTTTAATCGTGACACTGAAAAAGGTTCTAGACACCATAGTAAATTAAAAAAAAACGAGTGCCAATACTGAGTGAGAGTGCCAATACTGAGTCATAGCTTTGTTTACCGATCAGCAGAGGGACTTGAAGGAGATGTATTTTTTAAGGGGGCTAAATTTCTTTAGAGTCGTTGAACTCGCCGATTTTTTTTTAAATATGTTAGAATATAAAAGCTCCCTGCCCCTCTTTGTAGGTGACCTCACTCACCCACTCTGCGGGTAAGGTCCGGTGACGGTTGCTTAGCGCAAGCTATGTAACTTACAAATTCTAACTGGTCGGTATTAGTAGCAAACTCTTGAGTTTACTTCCAAAGGACTTTCTTGAGTTATTTACAAACAGCAATAAACTTAATCGAATAAACATGCATACATAAATATACCTGAAAACATTACCTTCTTTCTTTGACAGTTGGGAAAAAATACAGTTCTTGGTTATGTATTGTCAAGGTATGTTATTTAGGAGTTTATGTACTTTTAGAATAATGTACCCATTATTTACTGTTTTATTATTTACTGTTGAATTTTATGATGATTATTCTGAATCCTTACAAAAACAATGTAGTCCGGAACTAAAATTACGTGTACTCAATTAGTTAAATATATGACTAATCATCTGAATCATCAAAAAAAAAGATATTTTATTATAAAATGGTTCAAATAGTACACGATGAGGTCATAATTCATTTTAATCGTTTTCATACTTATAGCTTTGTTTTAATAATTACCTATTGCATATGTCATGAAAATCCTAGGGACTAATCAAATGTTTTAGTTAAATATTACATAATCAGTAATTACTAGAATTCTTATTTAATATTGAAAAAAGTTCCAATAAATGGGGTATCAACGACGGTAGGTACTTCTAAAAAAAGATTTAATTTTTTAAGAACTTTTTAACAACTAAAGTATACAAGTTTCTTATTATTGTCTTTCGGTTATTTATTTTTTAAATGTCTTGTCACCTGAACAGTGGACATTGCTGCAGATGTTTTTTGTTTACTGAATCAGAAAAACGTTTAACAGAAATAACATCCAACTTAAGGGCACTCACCTCGAAAGTTCAAAATTCGATTAAGCTGCAACGGCGAAATACACGAGAAAACATTCCTGGCAATGCATCATTTCATTCCGTCAAAGACCACTGTGCACTTTTACCGCCCAAAACACGATTACCGAATTTTCTTATCAATAATCACTGGCCACTTGAAACTATTTCCCACATCCGATCTACTTTTATTGTAATCTGATCTCTTTTCACACACTGTCTGTCACTCACTCACTGCGATAAATTTAAAAAGTTAGTAAAAAATATAACGCTCGAAATTCAAAGTTTGATTATCAGTAACGCGCGTGCGTGTACGGTCCGCGATCGCACATTCATTCTGCCGAACACATGGTTGTGCAGACGGTATTGGCGGGTCGCGGGTAAGCTATCTGGGTTGCCAGCGCGACATCACTGAAATTACAAGTACTCAACGTTTAGTAAAATTATTTTTGAAAGGTGTTTGCTTTACGCAGTTCTTAATCCTACTAGATTAACGTGAAGCCCGTACTACGATTAACGAAACCGATAAAGTTAAAAATATTAAACGCCCAACGAAACAGTATTTTTTTTACTAGCCCAATTTGTCCCACTGCTGAGCAAAGGCCTCCCCTTTTTTCCGCCACAGTTCCCTGTCCTCGGCCAATCCCTGCTAACCGTTATGGAAGCGATACAGTTCATCCCGCCATCTTCTTCTTGGTCATTTCTTGGTCTACCGCGGCCTCTCCGACCTTTCGGCACCCATTCCGTAGCGACCTTCGCCCACCTATCCAGATGCATGCGGTAAACGTGTCCTGCCCAGTCCTATTTAAGTTTGGCGGCTTTTTCTCCTACATCAGCTATTTGGGTCATAGAACGCAGGGTGGTATTCCGGATTCTGTCAGTCCTTTTTACACCTAGTATGCTGCGTTCCATAGCCCGTTGGCAAACCCTGAGTTTGGTATTTTGGTCGGTCAATGACCAAGTTTGTGCACCATAAGTTAGGACGGAAAGTATGCACATGTCAACGAGATTGCGCTTTAATGACAGTGGAAGGCTTCCCTTCATAAGTTCTTTCATGGACCAGTAGCTCTTCCAGGCGTTTTCGACGCGTCTATCGATTTCCTTTTCCTGCCTATTCTCGAAGGATGCTATCTGGCCCAAATACTCGTAGATGTACTCGCTGACATATTGCAATACTTGCCCGTCTACCATGACCTTATGTCTCGTGCTGTTGGTCATAATTTGGGTTTTGGACCTGTTTATTTGTAGACCAACCTCAAGGCTCGTTGTGCTCAGGTCTTGGAGCATTTCTTCTAGTTCGCGTGCTGATGTGGAGAAAAGAACAATGTCGTCAGCGAACCGGAAACAGTCCTACGAAAGACAAAATCGAGAACACCATTCCACGCAGAAGTACGCCTAAATATTCAAAGGAAGGAAAGAACAATAAGGGAGGCTTAATACTTACTATGTAATTTGATAAATCTTAATTTATTTTGATTTCGTCTTAAACTTTGTGAAAAGATAACTTAATATTATACAGGGTGTAACAGAAAGGTGTGATAATACTTCAAGGTTGGCTTTTTCCCATCAAACTGAACAACTTTTGTTCTACAAATTTGTTGAAATCGCAAAGAAATTTTCGGACTTTTCATACAAACTTGGTTCGCCAGCTGATCGATTTGTATGAAAAGTCCAAAAAAAAATTTGCGATTTGAACAAAGTTATAGAGCAAAAGTTGTTCAGTTTGATGGGTAAAAGCCAACCTTGAAGTATTATCACACCATTCTGAAACACCATATATATTATTTTAAATTATTGGAATATTTAAAACACCGCGGAACTAAAACAATTTGGCGACTTAAAACCATGTTTACACAAGGAAAGTTTTTTTTTACTTTTCTACAAAATATGGTTGTTTTATATGTTTTATTATCAGTTTTTTGTAGTTAAGTTTCCAAAAAACATTTGTTTAACAACAATTTTGATACTAGGTATTAGCTACATAAAAATAAGTATGTAATGATTATCGTCAATCACGATATAAAGTACCCAATTCGTGGAAATCTTTTTTGCTGGTAACACAGACTCGGTCAAATGTCGAACACTGTCGTGTCGTCATACAACGTGCGCCTTGTGTCTTTTCTTTTGCAAGACTAAACTTTATTGTATACTGATTCGTTTCTTGCTATCATTTTTTTCTTTGTGTAGTTGAAAATGGAATGACAGAATGAAGCACTTTATTGCTCAATTTAAAACAGGAAAATAAAACAACAGATTACATAGAAAAAAAGTTATACAGGCGGTCTTATCACTGAAACGCGATCTGTACCATACAACTTTTCGGTGGAGAAAACTCGAAAAAATATAATATTTTGTAAGGAAAGCGTACAATAAAATACATAGGCTACTTTTTGTTCCGAAAAAATGCATGGTTCTCGTAGGATACCTTCATAAAGAGACAATCATAAAGTGACATCCACGCGAGCGGAGTTGCAGGCAAAAGCTAGTAACCAACGCATGTTACGTTTTAACCGAGTAAGTACTGCCCATATTGTCCCCACTGCATGAGCACGGGTCTCTTCCGATCCCTTGGGAAGGTATGGCCATATTACACACATGGGGGCCAAGTCTGATAAATTGATAAATCTCTAAATGAATTTAAAAAACAAATATTAGATGTGTTTGTTGAACCTTGAATTAATTTTATAATTATACTGTTGTTTTAAATTTTTCCTTTTATTATTGTAATATTTGATGCATGATGTGGCTGCCTGTAATAAGAGTTGCAATAAGTATTTGTTATTAACATTTAATTTTTATTTCATGTAAAATTGTAAAGTCTGTTGGCAATCCTTAAATAAATAAAATAAAAATAAAATAAAATAAAGTCTGGATTGGTGGACGTTGTGGGGCTACCTCTGTGTCGGTTTTCAAGCCGCATATAAGCCCTCTGACACCACTTAACGATTTTCATTAAGTGAACAATTGTTCAGACTTAACATGCCTTAAGAATCAGGGAAACGGTCGAGATAAATGCCACTAACCTCAATCAATCAAGGTTACGACCGTGTCTGTAGTCAGTTAACCTGCGTGATCGATACGACCACACAAGCTGCTCTGAGCCACGACCGCTTTTATTTTCAGGTATAAGTACTCATCTGTAAGACTAGCTTTGGCCCACGCTTCGGCCCGCTTGGATACCATTTTTAGAGTTCCGTAGCCAAATGACAAAAAACGGAACCCTTATGGATTCATCATGTCTGTCTGTCTGTCCGTATGTCACAGCCACTTCTTTCCGAAACTATAAGAACTATCCTGTTGAAACTTGGTAAGTAGATGTATTCTGTGAACCGCATTAAGATTTTCACACAAAAATAGAAAACAAAAAATTTGGGGGTTCCCCATACTTAGAACTGAAACTCAAAAATTTTTTTTTCATCAAACCCATACGTGTGGGGTATCTATGGTGTCTTCAAAAATTATATTGAGGTTTCTAATATCATTTTTTTCTAAATTGTATAGTTTCCGCGAGAGATACTTCCAAAGTGGTAAAATGTGTGTCCCCCCCCCCCTGTAACTTCTAAAATAAGAGAATGATAAAACTAAAAAAAATATATGATGTACATTACTATGCAAACTTTCACCGAAAATTGGTTTGAACGAGATCTAGTAAGTAGTTTTTTTTTAATACGTCATAAATCGTAAACCGCAATTTACCTAAAACGAACTACAAGAACTTTTATATTATGTTACTAGCTGCTACGGAACCCTTCATGGGCGAGTCCGACTCCCACTTTGGCGCTTTTTATGCGCGAGTAGAGTGCGTTGCCGTTGCTTTAACTGTTTTAGTTTAGACCGTAATAACAATTAATCGAAACCCATTAATTGGATGATTTATTAAATCGAGTTTTGTCCTGATTCCCATATGCCAAAATCAGAACTGACCAATCCATACATTTGATAACAACTGCATCACTTTTTATGCAGTATCTAGTTTATAAATAAATTCTTGTATTGAGTGTGCAGTCGTAATGTATATAGACTTATAAATACAAACTTATAGTTAATGCAATATGTAATATAATAAATGCAATATAATGCAAATCTAGCATTAAGATGTAATAGAATATAAGACTTTTTTTTAAATGTGTTGGAGGGAGTTTCTTTAGAGCCCGCCGTTTCTTCTCACTCCGCAAACACTACCTGAAACGGTGGGTATACGAGTTCCGAGTGGAAGGAACCTCGTATTAGGTAGATAAAAGAATGACGTTCGAAAAGTGTACACTGCTACCTACTTCGAATAAAATATTTTCATTTTCAATAAAAATACACATTTTCAAGAATTCCTACTTAAGTAAGTAGAACCTTATCATACATAATATCAGCCTATCGTAATTAATTTATCTCCTTATAAATTATCTCTGATTACCCATTTATAAAGTATTTTATCATTATAACCAACATGTCTTGTTATCTGCCAAGTATCCTTTAGTTATTCTATGTATACCTGTTGACTAACAGACTATGTATCTCGTAACTCGTTACGATAAGTATTTCTTTAATTACATTAAAAATAACTTCAGTTTTAAATAAACATGGAAATCTTCTAATATGTATTATAAAATAGTTATGCGATTTGATTATCTGCCAGACAGCGCACAACCTACTTATTTATACAGTGTGTATCAAAAAGTGCACCGCCTCAAGAATTTGTAGTGATAGGATACCCGCGATTTCATACGATATTTTAGGATTCCGAATACAAAACCGTGCGAAATAAAAAGTTCATAAGAACTAAACATGAATTGTCGCCTGCGGTATTTCCGGACCAATACGACATTCAAACCTTCAAGAAAAGAGCGTACTCAAACATCAGAGGCCGGCAACGTACTTGTGACTCCTCTGGTGTTGCGGGTGTCTATGGGCGGCGGTAATCGCTTACCATCAGGTGATCCGTCTGCTCGATTGCCACCTCTGCTATAAAAAAAAAACAACTTTTGTTTTACAAATCGATCAGCTGATTGACCAAGTTTGTATAGGAAGTCTAAAAATAACCACAAACTTGGTCTTCTTGTGAGGAGTGTAGCCTAACCAGTGGGCCTAACCCTCCCAAGATAAAAACCACTACTACTAACCTAATGCCCCAGAGATGGGGACTATGTGGATTTTTAATGATAAGAAATAGCACTGACAAAACTTACTCTTTGGGAGGTTCCAGGGTTGCTCCGCTGGCTACAGCCACTGTCTCACCCTGCGCTGAATTCTCACTCACAATCACAGAGTCCTCCGCCATTTTGAAAAAGTTTTCTTATCGGATATCACACTCAGTAACACACGACTGGAAAATTATGCAAAAAAAAAAATAAAGAAAAAAATTGAACGGCACAGTCACACCCACGATTAAACTGCTCGTAACTGACATAAAACTTGAGTACTTTTAAAGGTTTTTTTCAGCTTTTTCGCGAAGGGTACCCAACTCGCAGGACAACTGCTTCACTTTACCCATCAAAATGATAAAAAAAAACTAAAAAAAACATGTTGGAAAAATACATACACAGATTTTTTAAAAATGTCAAATTTTTAAGTTGAATATGTCAAATTAGAGTAAGAAAACAAGAAAAGTAAGTACTCTAGTTCTAAATCAATTATTTACCGAAGTGTTATATCACAAGTGGGATTTCGAACGAAATGGCCGAGAATCAGTAAATTACTTTTATCTATTTGATATCAACCGGAATTATATATATTAGAGGTATGTATATTGCTTTATCGACAGCTAATTGCTCGTATTGTAAATTCTATATTATTTCTGTAGAAATCAGTCGCTTTAATCGATAAGACGTTTATGTATCTCATGCTTCAAAAAAAAAATACAAATAATGCTAAGAATAAAAACCTATTTCATTTTCTATTTAAACACCGTTCACTTGAGGGTTTGCTGCTGGAACAAGGAACACGGAGCTGTCTCCCAAGCTAATCCTCTTTTTATGACCGATTATCACTGAATCGGAATCACAGCTCTTTTTTCATCACAAAAATGAAGTTAAAACTATTCTAATACCAAAATAAAAACAAAAAATACGGTTAAATTAACTAAACAGACGTGTGATCTTAGCAAGTATGAGGTAACTAAAGTTTGTATTTTTTCACAAGTAGTTTTATTTTTGAAATTATAGTATTATGTTTGTGAAATTAAAACGTATAAAATGTTTAATTATATCAATTTTATTATTTAATTTTCGTACAAATATGGAGTACATATGGAGTACTTTCCGAGGAAACTAAGTACATAGGTAGGCACCAAACTTATTGAACATCCCCTTAGCAAGTGGGTGTAAAATCTATCTAGAACTTACATATAAAAAAAGAACTTAAAACTATCTATATAGAGAGTAACTAGAACAAGAAGTTAGAGCTACCCTCTTTGGACGAGTTCAAATTAGCATTTATTCGCGACTTTACAAATTACAATATTGCATTCCAAATAATTTACAAACATCCAAGCATTCCCATTACAGTAGGAGCACAAGGACATGTATGTCTTTGTGCTCCTACCAGTAGGAGAATTTAGTAGGAGCACGGGGCCGTAGCGAAGCATTATACAAATACAAAATACTAATACTAAAATATTCCCATGTGATGATTAAAGTGAGTGTTTTAACTGGAGATAAGAAGATTATCGTACAGTATTTTTTTCACCGGGAATGCCTGATAGCTAAACGAAATTATTTCCCCGTAATTTCACATCCTTTAGATATCCGTTTATCACCCACAGCGAAGTTATATTATAGCTGTCTTTCTTAGTTAAGTATAGATAGACGTAAACCAAATAATTTATTTCCACTTACACAGCATCTCCATTGCACAGCAAGAAAAATCTGCGAATTCTATTTTAACAATGGCATCAAATCATACAGACAAGAGGAAACGCAAAGTTTTTAAAGACATTTAAGCACGTTTAAACCTTAACTAAATTCTAAGCCTATGATCCCTTGGTAGTGGTGTTGGAGTCAGGTTTGCTGGTGACCTGGTCGTCTTCCCTCTCATATAGGTAGCTGGTCTGCGGCGTGGTACTGCTGTATGCGCTGGCGCCGGTCGACTGGTGCGTGTTGGACTGGCCGTACGAGCTTTGGCCGCTTTGACCCTGGCCGTATGATGCTTGTTGCGCTTGGCCGTAATTCTGACAAATTAAATAATATATTAAATAAAAAATATTAATTAATAAGCGTTTTATCCAAAAGTATTAGGGAATTTTAGGAAAGTAAAAAATACGTAAACGATAACTCACACACCAAAACCCATTAAGCAGTTTTGGCTACATACAATACACACACACCCGAGAAGTGTCTCTATATTCATGAATATTCGTTTCATTACTTGAGGAATTTTGGAGTACGAGGTGTCGTTACATTAATCCTTATCTCCCGATTGATAAAATATCATTTATAGAGTCATGTTTAAAATTTATAAAGGCAGGTAATGTTTAAATTAAACCAGCATATACTTCGCAGTAAAATTTGGCAATATCGTAGCGCTACGACTTAATTCTACAATATTTCGGCTGCAGTAGATGCTGCTCAAGAAACGTAAAAACTTTTTCCAATGAACCTATACAATAACGGTACAGTAAAAACATTGTTGACTTCCCATACAATCGACTTGCAAAGTTTGTATGGAGAGTCAATGATTCCCATTGTTTTTATCATCATTGGGGAAAGTTGTTCAGTTTTTAGGGCGCTTTTATTGTCATGCGGATTTGTGCCTGCACACGGGACATGTCCGCATGCGTGCCGCCCGCAACCAATCGTTTCATTACATGTTTTAAGGGCCCTTTTATTGTCATGCATGGCACACGCACGCGGGACTCATTGGAAACGCAGCACGAATGTGGGCCTGGCCCGCGTGCGGGCAGACATCCGCATGACAATAAAAGCACCCTTAGTAGTAGCGTCTACCATATCCTGTATTTCAGCTTATCAAAATTCACGCTGTATTTCTATTATAAGGATAATGAAAGGTCCATACTTGTTGTCCATATGAGCTCTGGCCGTGTACATTCTGCCCGTATCCCTGCTGTCTGTTGCTGCTGCCGGTGCCGTAGCGGTCGCGGTCCGGGCGCGCCAGCGCATACCTGTCTCTATCCTTGTCTTCCAGCCGGTTGACACCGCTGTGAAAGGAAGAGACAATCGTTTATGTTAAACGAATGTCAATAATCGTAGCGAGAATCAGCGTGATAAATCAAAGAGAGAATATTTTTTACACGCAGGATTTGCAACAATCTCATTGCAATATACAGGTAATATTACGTAAAGAACCCATATCGTCCCCACTGCAGGGGCATGGGTCTCTTCCTGTACCTCGGGAAGGTTAGGCCATACTCCACACACCAAGTCCAGATTGGTAGAGATTGTGGGGCTAGTGGTCAACCCCAGTGTTATAGAAGTTTTCAAGCAGCCTTTAGGTCTCTGACTGGCGTGACGATTGCCATCTAGTGATAGCAGCCGGCACCGGCTTAACGTGCCTTGCGAAGCACGGAAATTGTCGAGATTAATGCCACTAACAATCAAACCCATCCAGGTTATGACCGGTCGCGTAGTCAGTTAACCTACGTGATCTACGCGACCACGCACGCCGCACTGAGCCACGACATGTAATATATTATGTAATAAAATATGTACATGTGTTACTAATTATCTAAATATTATGTTAATCATACTAAACAGCTATAAAAATGGGTCAGTCACCACCAAGTTGCCACACAGCCAAATTCTCATCATTTTGTATGAACAGTCCCAAACATTTTTTTGCGATTTCATAAAATTTGTAGACTGTAATAACGCGACATTTGTATGGAGACTCCGAGGCGTGATTGTAGTCTCCTCCAACACCTGAAGTGTAACTGACCTCTGATCCCTGTAAGGCCTCGCTGCCACGTTCATCCATCCACTGCTTTGCCCATAACCAGCTCCAAAGTCCTGGCGGTAGCCCGCGTCTCCGTAGCCCAGAGACCCTCGGTACTCCAGGGGATCACGATAGCCAGAGTACCCCACGTTCTGCCAGCCGGAAGCTACTTCAGGTCTGGAATAGGGGAAAGTTCAAGATCAGGGGAACTTTTTTTTACAAAATGCTAACGGCCCACCTTGATGCAAGTAACTACCGTAACTTATAGACATTTGTAGCACCAGAAGCGATGTGCCTTGTAGATCTTAGGGCTCCCACACAAAACTGTGATGCGACGTCGCATCGCGAACTTGCCCATACTAATAACATAGACTTTGTATGGGCAAGTTCGCAGATTTCTGCGATGCGATGCGAATTCGCAGTTATGTGTGGGAGCCGTTAGAACGCTAACATGAAATGCCTCGTACGCCGCCGGTAACTACTCTGGCTATACTCGCCGGAACACAGCACGCTGCTTGGTGCTACATGACTACCCTCCGGTTGTATGATAATTTTTTAAAAATTCATCTTGTGATAGCAGAGTTGGTACCAGTAATTTATTAACATGACTTGCAAATAAATAACACAATCGGTCAGGTAATCGAGACATCATATTATTATTATCAAATTGTTCATGTTATCATGTCACTTTCAGGTTTTTACCCTTTTTTTATTAAACTCGGTTATCAGGTCATTGGTCATCACATCACACAAATTAGGATGCCAGAGATTGATAGATATAGAACAAACAAATCTGCTCATCATAGAAATGTTTACCCTGGAAATCGAACCCACGACCCTTAGATCAGTAGTCAGGACCTCTAACCACTGAGCCACCGATTCACTCGTAATCATATATACGTAAACAATTAAAGTGCGTGATCGACCAAGCAAGCCTCGCTGATCCGCGACCGCTCCTGCAATGAACTTACCCCAAGACATGTATTCGCTACCACCTTTGTCTTTGCTACAACTATGCTGACTGGAGGCCCTTGGTAGAAAGTGCTTGATAAGTTATGTTTTATTCAAAAAAGGAGGAGGTTCTCAATTCGACTATATGTTGTTTTTTTTGTATGTTTGTTACGCGATTACTCCGCCAATTATAAATGGATTTTGATGATTCTTTTATCAAAAAGAACCATCAGGTACGTAATATGTTGTTTTATTTTTAACCGACTTCAAAAAAGGAGGAGGTTCTCAATTCGACTTTATGTTGTTTTTTTTGTATGTTTGTTACGCGATTACTCCGTCAATTGTGAATGGATTTTGATGATTCTTTTTTTTTGGTATGTGGCAGAGGTGGCCCTATAGGTATCTAAATTGACTCAGCGCTTTTTTAAAAAAATCAACAAAAACAAAAAAAATAGACAGCGAAATTGTAGTTGTTACGATTGAAGTCGGTTGTTTTTAACGTGTTCAGCGTTGTTATTATAATAATATCTGGGACAAATCACACACGGTCATCTGGCCCCAAACTAGGATTCCCTGTATCTTGGGAACCAGAGACTGATATACATACACATATACTTTTAAATACATGCATATATAGATATAATACACCCAGACTCAGAGCAAACAATTCGACTCATCACAGAAAAGTTTGCCCTGTGTGGGGATCGAACCCACGACTCTCGGATCAGAGGTCAGGATCGCTAACCACTTAGCCACCGAGTCAGTGTTCTCTAATTGGTGTCACTAATGCCATGAATAATTTTTTTATATGAAATTATAGGCCGACTTATATTTAATCTCTTTGCTCACCTGGCATAACCAGGACGCTCCCAGGCCGCGGCGGGTGCAGGATCAGGTCTCCCTGATGCGAAGTAGTACCCCCTGCCACCTGCGTCCCACCCGGCCTGCCCTCGGTAAGTCTCGTCCCATGGCCTGAAACTAATGTTAAAAAAACTTATGTAAAAACTCATTTAGGCATCCACACTGACTAGACTATTTATTTATCAAAAAGTTTTCACTTGGTACATTGTGGCCATTGTAGAGAGAAGCTTATAAGCCATAGTTCTCAGTAACTAAGGAAAAACCTTCCTATTTGCTAACTAATTCGACGCCTAGAGAGTTACCAAATAAACACTAGTAATAACATTTTATGAGATAGGCACATAGGCACAAATATCGTAAATAGTCATTTACTTTCGAGCTATGAAAGAGTAACGAAAATTTTAATGGAAAAAAACGAAAGAACTTGAGATTTTAATGGGAATCGTTTGTTTTGCTCTTAATTAAAGTCCTTATACATGTAGTCCAACGGTCAAAACTATAAATTAAACACTTTCAAAGTTTAATAAATGTGCTTAGCTACTCGTAAGTGCACCTTGTTTAAAAATATAAGTAATACAATATGTTTTTAATTTTTATTTATTATACCGTAATGTTACCGTAATATTATACCGTAATGTTTAGTACCTATACTGGCCACTATCACAGTCAATCTCCATGCTAAAAACTTTTTACACGAAGTTCTACGACCTCTCCAGCTACTCCAATAAACAATTCGTATTTCGAACTGAAACAGAGGAAGGTGTTCAACCCGGGAACGGTCGACGACCTCTGGCACGGTAGCCAGTGGTCAGCCAACGAGAAAAACATGGCGGACCAAAAAAAAATTATACCGTTCCATTTGCAAATTAATTTCGAATTAAAATTGGTACCAGGAGTGTTATAGCGGTAATTTCACGTACGTATAACATTACATTTGTGCGTATCTAGTTATTACGTTAACACTGGGTTCTGGGTTTGGCTCTAGACTTAGTAACGGTTAGACAGGAACTAGCAATTTTAGTTAAAGATCTTTAGCAGTATCCAAGAGTGTCGATGTCGAACTTTTTATTACCTACATAGATAATGATATCATACATAAAGCACATATTTAATATCGTGGCTTGTTACCATTGGTATAAGAAAAGACAGAAATTATTGAGATATTTTTAAGTAGCTCATTCTCAGTATAATAAACACTCCGAAAACGATTACTACAATATGTTTATGACTCAGCTTATCTACTCTATCTACTTTACGTATCTACTTGTAAGTAAGTATACCAAGGCCCGAGGGTATAAACATGTCACAGAACACCTTTTGTACGGTTTAGCTGAAATTTTAAAAATAAAAAATCATAGAACTCTGACGACTACTCAATTTTATATGGAAAGGCAATTTTTTGGGATTTCGGCAAAATCGAATTTTTTACGTTGGTCAGTTCAATGAATGAAACCCACCTAAAAGTACTTTTTACCTATTGCTAGACCTAGTTGTTACAATATTATGTTAATTACAAGTAAGTGCATAAAGTGACACTATTTTAATCTAGTACGAGCGCCTCTACACATTCAAATGTTTGCATACTGTAAGTACAAAAGGACATATACCTACATATAAATATAATACATGCAATGCAAGGAATAAGGTGTCAAGATGAATGGCAAATTGAATAATTGTACTGCATTAACGTTAGAATGTCGAGATAATCTCTGTTTGCCTTGTTGACTACAAATGAGGGGATTCGCAAAAGGTTAAAACAATTGATGATGTGTTTGACGATTAACTAAGATTTTATAGGTACCCAACATATTCCACATGATTTGTAAGCGGAGTGGCAGGACCTTATTGACTGACTCGGTGGCTAAGTGGTTAGCGATCCTGACCTATGATCCGAGAGTCGTGGGTTCGACCCCACACAGGGCAAACTTTTCTGTGATGAGCAGAATTGTGTGCTCTGAGTCTGGGTGTATTATATCTATATATGTATGTATTTAAAAGTATATGTGTATGTATATCAGTCTCTGGTTCCCAAGATACAGGGAATCCTAGTTTGGGGCCAGATAACCGTGTGTGATTTGTCCCAGATATTATTATTATTATTTTAGGTCCGACTGGGTGTGGACCACTGCTCGCTCTGCGCCTGCCACCAACCAGCGAGCTTTTTTCGAGATAGTCAGCGTAATTACCGGCATAAAAGGCATTCTATCGCAACCATCAGGAATCGGCAAGGTTCGAAACCCTTTTAGGGAAACAGATTCTAAAAGGTGGTAGCTACTTTCCAAAATGTGGGCAGTCAGTCTTTTGCTACCTCACACAATAAAAAAAAGCTTGCAGCATCATTTTGTCTGTTGGTTTTGTTAGTAACCTGTAATGTCTTCCTGTCGGAGATTGGGGTCTTTTGCCCAAAGCTCGGGAAGGTTAAGGATAAGCGGATTTTTCTCTTCTCTCTCTTTCTCTCTCTTATCGTATGGCACAATTGAAACATGACGATAATTGCCTGGTTTTGCACTAAGGAACACCCTCCCTTTTCTAATTGATAATGATATCAGATTTGTCTGTTTTTTTTTGTGTTACAAAATCCTTTACTATTTAGATTACAGTTACTCTAGCGTACTTTTTGCAGTAACGTTTCTAAATCAAAGTTATAATTCCGCGATGTGCGACAAAACGCTTATGTTACACCATGCTTTTAATTAATAAAATTAAAAAAGTAATGGCGATGGCGGCGCTAGAGGGAAAACAGCGCCCTCTTAAAAAATCTAACAATAGCTCGATAAAATATGTGGCACAGGACAATAAGAGCTCACACCTGTAGTTTCAATTTTTCTCTTCTCCATTGACATATGGGTGAAAGCGAATGATCAATTTGACACACTATAGCGCACACTATAGCGACGCAACGGTATTGTCAATTTTTTGGTCTAGTGGAAGCATTGATGGAGCCATAAAGTAGATGAACCAGTGTGAAGTAAACTGGGCAAGTGTGAGTTTTGTTCATGCACTAAAGTTCCGTACGACCAATGCGTGTGGCGATGGCGGTACGGTCCGCTCATCGCACCTTTATTTTTCTTGACAGATTTAAGTATTCTTGGATTATAGGATATTGACAGTAACAGGTAGACTTAAAATTTTATCTAAGTATCTATTAAGGTTTAAAAAATAAATGTGTGATATAGACGGATGGTGCAAGTAGGGAGTTCCGGCTATGGAACCCTAAAATGCATTTGATGTGACGATGTCCTGATTTCATGTATCATTTTCAGTTCAAATTATGATAATTATGTCAGATTAATATGTTTGGTATAAAATGTACAGTTAATTGGGAAATAATGTGTAGAATTTCAATTTATCTGAGTATCACAACGGTATTGGGCCGCAACTAACATTATGGAAACAGTACAGTTAATATTGCTTACGTGTATTTCTAGTATGTTCCTTAAAAATAATTAAACCAATTTAAAAATTTATAATATAAAAACTAATTTATTGCATACTTGCTGACGTTAATTATCTGTTTAACTACGAATTTGTTTTATTGAATTATTATTACGTTTAAAGTGTATTATTATTGGTTTTAATTGTTCCATTCATTACATATTAATTACATAGGGCTTCATTTCATCCAGCAGCATGTATAAGCTCACTACACATTTACACCGTGTATTTAAAAAAAATCGTTGGTAAATCTTGCACTTTGGGGGCAATATTGTTTTTATCGAAAATAGCATAAGCGGACTCACCTATCATGAGGTCCACGACCGACTCCGGGTCCGTAGCCACCGTAACCGTCGTCATATCCACCTCCTCTGTCAAACCTGTCGTCGTGCGCAGGTCTTTTATACCCTGGGTATCCATCATACCTTCCTCCGAAGCTATCTTCAGGGTATCTATCATACAAGGGTCTTCTCTCCCTGTAACCCTCTTCATAGTAAGGCCTTTCCCTATAAGGATCTCTTAAAAACCTATCATAATAATCGGGCCTGTATCTATCCCTGTCATCATATCTGTTTCTGTGTCTGTCCCCTCTGCTGCTACTAGGTCTGCTGTCTTTGTCATCTCTATCGTATTTCTTATCCTTGTCATCGTCTGTTTCGTTCCTGTTGCCTGTTTTTCTGTCTGTGTTGTATCTTCTGTCTCTTTCTTCGTCGTTGTCGTAGTTCTTGTTCTTGTCGACTCTGGTGCCGTAGGTGGGCCGGTGGCTCACGCGGCGGTCGTCGTCGTAACGATCCCGGTTCGGCCTGTCGTAATCGTCTCTATCGTCGTACCTGGAAAGTTTAGGAGCTTTATGTCTATTTTTCGATGAGAGAAGAGGACTTCGTGGCTGTGAATGGCGAAGTGACTAGTTTACTCGTTTTATACAGGGTCTAAAAAGGTCACTCCTGGAATCCTTAACGGGGTGTTCTACTTATGAAACTGAACGTTTCCTATAAAATCTACATTGGTGGACTAAAAAATCGTCTCAAGATTTGTTGGTCGACTTTTGAAAAAATAACTCAGTCTACAAAACTGTTAAACACTAAAAGCAAAAAACTAGAAAACCATCAAACTAAAATCATAAACAGTAAACACACAGTTTTTGAACTTTTGGTTTAGTTTTATTTTGCTAGATCGAGTTAATTTTCCAAAAGTCGCGCATGAAACTTTGAGTCGATTTTTTTGTCCATGAGTATATTATATTGAATTCGGGAAAATATTTTTGGAATTTTCATACAAATTGATCAATCTATCAGCCAACTTTGTATGGAGTGGAGAGTCTATTTTTTTTGAGAATTTTTTATGGATTATTAGGCAAAAGTTATGGAAGCCACCGTTAAAGTTTTACGAGAGTGATCTTTTTACATCCTATATTAGGAAGTCGCGGGTTCCATTACCGACCGGGTCAAACTTTAACTATTTTTGATGCAGTCATCTTGACTTGACTTTCATCAAAATATAAAATATTTTAATTTGATTACCTGTCTTCATAACATCTTCCGCATCTCACAGGTCTATCATACTCCGGCCTAGGGTACTCCAGCCTGTCATACAAGGGCCTGGCTCCATATCTGTAGTCGTAGTAGCTTCGACCCTGCCTGCTGAGCTTGGTGGTCTTCTCCTTGGTGTCAGGAGTCAGGACTGTGGAGAGGAGGGTGGGTTTCTTGGTCTCTGCTGTGGAGGCGACTGCTAGCGATGTTATGATCTGTCGGATTTTAGGAGTAATATTATTTTGAAGGTATATAAACTAAAAAGTAGTTATGTTTTTTTTAAGGTCAATTGCTATTTTTGTGATGACGCGGATGTTAGGAGTAATACTAATTTAAAAGTATAAAAACTAAAGCCTCCGACTCGGTGGACCGACGACCTGGTGAAGGTTGCGGGAAGCCGCTGGATACGAGCCGCACAGGACCGGTCAGTGTGGAAATCCTTGGGGGAGGCCTTTGTCCAGCAGTGGACGTCTTTTGGCTGGTAGATAGATAGAAACTAAAGCATGTATTTTTTGTAAAAGCAATTGATATTTTTGTGACGACAGTAAACTTATTAAAAGTCCTAATCTATTTTTTGAAACTTGGTTTAGCGTTCCCGTGAAAAACGAGAGCTGACGGTTCTAAATACGGTTTGGTTCTAAATAAAATTGAAAAAAATACAAAGTTAATTGCTTTAATTAAGAAAATTGTGGTTAAAATATTTTCTTAAATAATGCACATCAGAAAATTCTTTAGAAATTCCTTAAGTATGGCCTATTAATACTTACTAGCAAGTTCACGTTGCAAAAAGCTTTAACTTATTGACCAACTAACTACTCTATCAAATGTTATCCTGCCGTTTTTCTTGTTTGCATTATATTATAACAAAAAAATGTTATCTATCCTTTTTTCACGGAATACTGAAATCATTTAGTTAGGAGTCCGGACATCTAAATATATAGGTACTTACTTAACACAGTGTGCATAGAAACAGTATCTTTATATCTGGATCAAAAAAATTTGCTTGAAGTTAGTTTTTGTTACATGTTCATCAGCTGTCATAATAAGTCTGATTTTGATGATGCAACCCATTAATGACTAAGTGCGTTTTACACACAAAAATTATTCCTTCCTGCCTCTTTTTAAAACTAAACACTGCTTTGAACAATCCAACCTTGTTACGCATTATGTGGCAATCTTTTTTGTGGCGGCCTATCTCATCGCATTGTTTTTTTTAGAGGCCAGCGGTCGAATTATAGGAATCTGTATTTTTTATATGTACTGCTTTAAATGTATGTTTGGATTGATATATTGTGGGAATTAAAAGCTGTTACAGATTTATATTAATTGTTTTGTTATATGTATAGAGCAAAGGGTTAGATGAGGTTTTTGTTAACACAATTTTTTGTACGATATAAGTTTTCTTAATTTAAGTTTACTTCTGTATTTATACAATACATATATGAAGTATGAGACTGTAAGTTTCTGAAAAAAAAACCGGAAGTTGACTGGTAGTCAACTGAGTAACTTGTTATTAAATGTGATAAAACTAAGAGTATTTGACGGTATCAAAAATATATATAGTACCTAACTATTATTCACTAAATAGCATTTCTTAAGAATTGCGAAAAAAGCTTACTCGATTTATGCTTTAATCTGATATTTTATATTCTTTAGAAACACGTCAAAGACTATGATGTCATGTGTTTGATTATGAAGTTTTTATGAATTAATTTTTATAATGAATCCGGGAGTGGACTGCATGAAAATTAAATTGCGAAATATTATTGACTAAATAGCTCTTTAATTGAAATGATTGAAAAACTTAATCACTTTAATTTTAATTGCATTTTTAATTTATAAAAATTACCTAATAAGTATGCAAACTACTATTTTGAACAATGACGTCATCGTACAAAATTTCTAACATTTTTAGAATAAAATGCCGTTTTTGACATTTGATAAAAAGTAACTCAAATGACTAGCAGTCAACTACCGGATTATCGCATTCCAGTGAGACGCAGAAGATCATGAAGATTGTGGTCAGACCGTGTAAACTTTTAAAGAAAGAAAATACATTAAGTATTCAGTGATTGAATTTAAAAAGTAGAAAAAATATTATAATAATTATGAGTAACAAACAATCACTAAAAAGGCTACAACTCAGCATGTGCTGTGCTTTTTCTTTTTAAATAGGTTAGTTTGTTTGTAAACTCTTTATTGATAAAATAAAATATGTACAAAACTTTAACAGGAGTAATATACAATGGCGGACTTATCCCTTACGGGATCTCTAGGTATATTTTTTATTGATGTTTTTACTTCATAGACTAACCGTTGGTTAAATGATTTACTGAAAATTCAAAATGAGACATTTGTTCGAAGTTTGACGTTCAAACATAATTGTCCAAAGAGATGATTAATTTAACTAACAAGAAGATTGTAGTCAGATCATGACCGATTTTCCATTTTTATTTTTTATTAAACTGATATTTACTTCATAGATTATGCGCGTTGTTCCTCTTATTCCGGAGGCTTTTCTGAAAATTCAAAACGAGACATTTCTTCAAAGTTTGACGAAGTATATAACTGTCCAAAGAGATGATTAATTTGTATGAAATATCAAAAGACTTCAGAATTTCAGAAAAGTCCAAAAAATGTTGCCTGTGACCTGACCAATAAATGGACTACGGATTTCAGAATTCCGGTAGAAAAGAATAACATAATAGACATACTTTGTTTTTTTAAATAAATTAAACAACTACGAGAATATTACATTCTTTTACATTTACATTGATCCTTGTTAAACCTTGATAAATCAAGCTGGTAGGGTAGTTGTAGCGTTTAAGGGTTTAAACTATTTTTGGTGACTCATATCGCAAACTTATGTTTTTCTGGGCTTTTACTGTTATTTAATTATGTAATGTTTTGTCGGCCGTGGCTCAGTGCGGCTTGCGTGGTCGCGGCGATCACGGAGGGTAACTGACTACAGACACGGTCGTAACCTGGATTTTTCTCGACCGTTTTCGTGCTTTGCAAGGCACGTTAAGCATGTCGGAGGCCTAATAGACGGCTTGAAAAACTTCTGACACTGGGGTTGGCCACTAGCCCCACAACCTCCACCAATCCGGACTTGGCCCCCGTGTGTGGAGTATGGCCTAAACTTCCCGAAGTATGGGAAGAGACCCGTGCCCCTGCAGTGGGGACGACATGGGTTGTTCACAATGTTTCTATTCTACGTTAGGCCTATAGAATAAATGTGTTCCTAGTTATTACTTACTCTTTATTCGCGTAATTGTACCCAAATGTAATCGCTTTATAATTGCTCGCCCAAGAACAATGATGGAAATGTTATGGGATAAAATAAACAAAGCGTGATTACTTGAATGACCATGTTCATACCATTAAATGAGTGCATAGGTTACATGCAAACGTATGTACTTACTTACAAAACTGAGAACTATTCATAAACTCCATAGAGATCTGCCTTTGATAATCAACTAGCGACCCGCCCCGGCTTCGCATGGGTGCAATGTATTATACAGGGTTACAGAAAAAGTCGTACTGAATATTAAAGGACGTTATTATTCAGCTCATTTCTGATGGATTTGGTGATATGGTGTCCGAAACTTAACCGTTATGGGGATATTGAACTTTAAAGATTTTTTAAAAAATCCTTAATTTTTTGGCATTTTTATCCATTTTTTTGGGATCAGTGCTTCTAGGGTCCATTTTTTTGTTGTAACCAGTTAGAAGACATGTCAATTAATAAAAATAATTAACTAAAACTGAACCTACTACTAACAGCTTCAAAACACTGCTCGACAACGGTTAGAATTAAATAATTTTCAATAAGTGTTTTTAAATTACACATACACATACAATTATACATATAAACCTTCCTCTTGAATCACTCTATTAAAAAAACGGAATCAAAATCCGTTGCGTATTTTAAAGAGCTAAGCATACGTAGGGACGGCAGACAGCGGGAAGCGACTTTGTATTATACTATGTTTTGATGCTATACTATTTTGATTTGATAGAATACTAAGATTCTATACTAAGAAGTTTAAATTCTTCTTTGAAATAATCTTTTTACCCTCGATATACCTATAGAGGTGTGTAAAACTCTTTAGCCAAAAAAAAAGTGTTTTAATGAGGAGTTAAGTAGCTAATTATAACAATTAATTTCTTAAGTACTGAATGAACAAGATTATGCAGTTCCAATTAACATAATTATTTTATAATAATAGGTGTTTTTTTTTAAATCAAAACTATAATATAAATACAAAAAAATCACCATGTATAACCGACAAGACTATAGTAACTTACAGTTTGTGAAACTCAAAAAGTACTTAAGTACTTACTTAATTTTATCGATTAATTAAAGTATGCTCTTAAAATCAAGATAAAAATAGATACAAACTCACCAATATAAATAACTGATGCATTTTAACTGCACTGAGATAACTGCAAAATTTAAGTCACACACTGAACCGATTACGGAACGAGTTTATGCCTACAGTAAAGTCCAAAGTTAAGTACAAATTCCACAAAGATTTCGATTTTGACTAATCATCATTTCGAGAATTAATTGAATCAACGAAAAAGGTACCAATTTCCAAATTTAAAAAATTGAATCAAAGTTTTTAAATTTGGAACGCGCTACCTGCGCGAGCGC
This sequence comes from Coleophora deauratella, assembly GCA_958295455.1. Taxonomy (NCBI): domain Eukaryota; kingdom Metazoa; phylum Arthropoda; class Insecta; order Lepidoptera; family Coleophoridae; genus Coleophora; species Coleophora deauratella. Next base: position 2,593,170 of record OY282400.1, on the reverse strand, counting down.
CTCTGCCGGACTGGCCAGTTTCGCAGATGCGCCCTCCGCTTATAACAAATTATAGCAATTTTCGTTTTTTTGTCCGTCTATCTAACTGTCAGGCTGGGGTATAGGTTTTGAAGGTTGCTCGGTACTAGATAATATACATTAGTACAATCCACTGTATATAGGTACGTCATTAGTAGTTCATGGGGAGTCCCTGCTCCTCTCTAAAGGCGACCTCACCGCCTGCGGGTAAGATTAGGTGACAATTGCTTAGCGCAACTTACGCAACACATACATTTATGCGTCACATTTTTATATGTACTTGTGTACTCATATTTTTATATGAAGCGGTCGTGGCTCAGTGCGGCTTGCGTGGTCGCGTCGATCACGCTGGTTAACTGACTACAGATACGGTTATAATCTGGATGGGTTTAACTGTTAGTGGCATTTATCTCGACCGTTTCCGTGCTGCGCAAGGCAAGCCGTTGGTGCCGGCTACTATCGCTAGATAGCAGTCGTTAAGCCATGTCGGAGGCCTTACAGGCGGCTTAAAAATTTTCTGACCACTGGGGTTGGCCACTTTGGGGTTTTGACTGTTCACAGCCTCTTACTAATACTAATTTGATACTAATAAAATAAGTTCACAGTTTTGACTTTTCATAGCCTCCACCAATCCGGACTTGGCCCCCGTATGTGGAGCATGGACTAACCTTCCCGAAGTATGGGAAGAGACCCGTGCCCCTGCAGTGGGGACGACATGGGTTGTTAACTACTTGTGTTTTATGTAGATAACACGAACCCATAACCATTAACCCATTTGCATGGAGTGTCCGAGATGTACAACAGGTACCTTAGTGGTAAAAAATTTTCATTTTTTGGCACTAGAGTACCTGTTAAACCTACCTAGTTTTGTTGTTTGGTGTATAAAGAGGGGTTTACAGGTTTTTTCATGGTTGCTAAATTATAAAGAATATAAGTAAATAAACTAATATTTTTTATAAAAAATATATTTTGTGATACTAAAAAAATGAATTAATTCTAGATATTAAGAGGAATCCAATAACAACTGCCTCACTCGGTTACTCAATGGTACACTTCGAACCCTGCCGGACACACACAAAATCTCATGTTCGATTTTTTTGCCATAACAATATTTTCTTACTCCGCTCGAAAGTACAACAAATAATCTATAATTATATAACGCGAAAGCAATAATTTATTTGCTAGATATTTGAGATGAAATCCATTCCAGATAGAAACTAACTGGTGTATAGGCAGTGTAATTAACGCGATCAATTGTAGGACCACTTGACGTTACCCCTACTATTTGCCCTCCTTGAAACAGTGGCCCTCCGGAGTCGCCGAACAGAGCCGTATGTTGCATACGTTCAGGTAAACATTTCCCAACAGCACATATAGCAGGTCTGTAGAAATACGACATTTTTCTTGGGCATGGTATTATCAGAGCATAGCCGATTTTCCTAGTCTTAGGGTCAGTTTGTAGGGTGTATTCCACAAGGTTCTTGTTTGGTGGAAAGACAGTGACTCCGTAACCGACGACCGTCACCGGCAAGCCCACCAGCGTCCGGTAGTCTACGGACGAGACGCGGCCGTACGACGCGAGGGACACTTTGGCAACCTTCAGCAAACCAATGTCGTGGTACATCCTCTTTTCTACTCCATTTATTTGTTCCATAAAAAATCTAGGATAATGCATTCTCATAAGTATTTCACTGTATCTTGCTGGAGTATCCTTTTTAACCGTGGTTCCGTAACGAATCAAAGTCGGACTTCTCGCACTCATACAGTGACTGGCGGTGAGCACCCATTCGCCGGTGATTAGAGTTCCGGAACAAGTCCTGACGAATTCAGTCACGTTCCCAAAACTGTACATAGGAAGTTCTTCTGGTGGAACCCCCAAAGAGATCACATACGGGTATCGGTCATCAAAGTCGTCAACGCCTTTATATACTCTCAATGCTGACTTAGGCCTAGTGTAGTCAACAACTTTCTGGCTTCTTAAAACATGTAAGCGTGTCGCAAGTGCCCCCATACAACAGAATAAATACATCACTATTGTTAAATGACACATAACTGAACGTCTCGCTGGTGCCTTTTCTATTATTCTTGTAAAATGAAAATAAACGCGTATCATTAGGGTTCCGTAGCCAAATGGCAAAAAAACGGAACCCTTATGGATTCGTCATGTCTGTCTGTCTGTCTGTCTGTCTGTCCGTCAGTATGTCCCAGCCACTTTTTTCCGAAACTATACGAACTATACTGTTGAAACTTGGTAAGTAGATGTATTCTGTGAACCGCATTAAGATTTTCACACAAAATAGAAAAAAAAAAATTTTGAGGGTTCCCCATACTTAAAACTGAAACTTAAATTTTTTTTTTCATCAAACCCATACGTGTGGGATATCTATGGATAGGTCTTCAAAAATGATGTTGAGGTTTCATATATCATTTTTTTCTAAACTGAATAGTTTGCGCGAGAGACACTTTCAAAGTTGTAAAATGTGTGTCCCCCCCCCTGTAACTTCTAAAATAAGAGAATGATAAAACTAAAAAAAATATATGATGTACATTACCATGCAAACTTCTACCGAAAATTGGTTTGAACGAGATCTAGTAAGTAGTTTTTTTTTAATACGTCATAAATCGTAAACCGCAATTTACCTACAACGAACTACAAGAACTTTTATATTATGTTACTTGCTGTTACGGAACCCTTATGGGCGAGTCCGACTCGCACTTGGCCGCTTTTTTTTCATTAGAATCGATTTAAAACATAAAATATTTATATGATAGGTCTCATAAAAAGTTGACGGTATATTGTTGACGCGATTGAAGTTTCTGCGAAAAGTAAATGTGAAAATAAAACTAAGGCATGATCCGGCTATAGGCTTAAATCTGCGTGTGTTGTAATTTACTTGACTCAAACTCGTAACCTCTTACGAGGTGATTTGCATGGGAAATGTCACAAACGCAAAACAGCAGATACGCAAAATGTCAGAATCCGCAAAATCTCAAAAACACGTAATTTCAAAAACTCTCAATGCCAGTATGTAAATATATTTTTAAACTTTAGAAAAGCGAGAAATCCTGATAAACTAGTTTATGACTGCTGTCCTAGAACCACTATGTAGTTCAAGTTCAAGTTCAAATCATTTATTGCATGTCACAGTAGTTCACAGGTGGTAAAATTACAATTCGTGAAATTATAGTACAACAATATATTATTATTACAAATATAATTAATTTACAATTTCCTATAAATTAATTTGTTCTACAATAATTTAATTTAATAACATTCGATTATTTATATAACATTTTATATATTATTATTTTTATTTAATTAGTTTATTCTACTTTGTCTTCAAAAAATTCGGCGATACTGTAATAGCTTTTATTAATTAAAAATTCCTTAAGTTGCTTCTCAAAACATTTGTCTTTTTCTATGTTTTTTATATAGTTAGGAAGGTGATTGTATATTTTTATCAACATCGAATGGGGAGCTGATGTGTATAGTTTGAGTTTTGAGGATGTTTGTTTTAATTTATTTAGATAACGGTTATTACGTTTTATAGTTTTTACTGGTGAATACATATGTTTATATTTTTTAACAAATCTGCAGGCTTCGAAAATATAAATACATGTTAATGTTAGTATATATTTAATTTAAAGAAGTAGGGTTTACAGGAGTCAGTCTGTTCAATATTAACCAATATTCTTATAAATTTATTTTGAAGTATAAAGATTTCCTGAATGTCGCAACAATTCCCCCATAGAATGATACCATAGGAGAACCTTGAATGGCCGTAGGCATAATATGCGGAGAGTGCAGTTTTCAAATTTGTGACTCGCTTTAACTGACGGAGAGACAATTTTTTTGATAGCTTTTGAATATAAGGCTATATAATGTATCAAAAGCACTGCTACAGTATGTGTATAAAAATATTTAATAACTTGCCAAATGATTTAAAGAGCCTTCCGCAAAAGCAGATGGCAGTAAAAATGCGAAAGTGATTATTAACATGTAACTTTTATGACCTCAATGAGTTTTTTAACCAGAAATAGTAAATAAAATATAATATGATGTAATTATAATACTAGAATATTTGTACACTGATAAAATCTGTTGAATGGCTGGACCTTATTGATAATGACATAACTAGAGATGGGTTTTTGCCCGGGCATTTTTGGGCATTTTGAATAAATGCCCAATAAGCGTCCATTTACGCCATACAAATTGGGCATTTATTGGGCGTAAATGGACATTTATTGGGCATTTACTCAAAACTGCCTGTAATTAACACCTATTCATAGAAAATAAAATGATTTTGAATTTGAATTTTTGAATGGAATTATTTGATTTTGAATTTAATAATCAATCCTCGTCAAAATCTCAACTTAGGTTTTTTTTAATAACAATTTCACTCGAAAGTACAACAGTAAGCAAGGACATGACATAAATAATTTATTTGTGAGATATTTGAGATGAAATCCATTGCAGATAGAAACTAATTGGAGTATATATGGTATAATTAATGCGTTCAAATGAAGGAATATCTGTTGCTACCCCTACTATTTGCCCTCCTTGAAACAGTGGCCCTCCGGAGTCGCCGTACAGAGCTGTATGTTGCATACGTTCAGGTAAACATTTCCCAACAATACATAAAACTGGTCTAAAGAAGTACAACATTTTTCGTGGGCATCGTATTATCAAAGCATGGGTGATTTTCCTAGTCTTAGGGTCATTTTGTAGGGCGTATAGCTCTGCGTTCCTACTTGGCGGATAGGAAGTGACTCCGTAACCGACGACCGTCACCGGCAAGCCCACCAGCGTCCGATAGTCCACGGACGAGACGCGGCCGTACGAAGCAAGGGACACTTTGGTAACCTTCAGCAAACCGATGTCGTTGTACACCTTCGTCGTTTCTGACGCACTCTTTCCTTCTGTCAAAAAACTAGGATGTTGAATTCTCATAAGAATTTCACTGTATCTTGCTGGAGTATCATTTTTAACCGTGGTTCCGTAACGAATAATAGTGGGCATTTCCGCTTCTTGAGTCATACAGTGACTGGTGGTGAGCACCCATTCGCCGGTGATTAGAGTTCCGGAACAAGTCCTGACGAATTCAGTCACGTTAAAACTCCCAAAACCTAACATAGCAAGTTCTTCTGGTCGAACCCCCAAAGAGATCACATACGGGTATCGGTCGTCAAAGTCGTCAACGCCTTTATATACTCTTAATGCCGACTTAGCCCTCGTGTAGCCCACAACTTTCTGGCTTCTTAAAACATGTAAGCGTGTCGCAAGTGCCCCCATAAAACAGAATAAATAAATCACTATTGTTAAATGGCACATAACTGAACGTCTCGCTGGTGCCTTTTATATTATTCTTGTAAAATGTAAATAGCCGCGTATAATTTTTCATCAGAATCTATTTTGAAACATAACATATTTTTAATAAATAACATATTTTTATGATATATAGGCCTCATAAAAAGTTAACGGTATATTGGTATCGACTAACTTTGAGCACAATTGCGATTGCAGTGTCTGCGAAAAGTAATGTGAAAATAGTTGTATTTTTTAGCCTATAGCCAGACCATGCCACAGAAACAGTTGTGTTTCTGTGGCATGGTCTGGCTATAGGCTAAATCTGCGTGTGTTGTAATTATCTTGATTCGGAACCGCAGGAGGTTACAGGGTGAAACGCACAACAGCAAAATGTACCTACGCAAAATGTCAATATCAGCAAAATCTCAAAAACACGTAATTTCAGAAACGCTAAAGGTATTTACCCCTAGGTATTTTTATTGTAAATAAAAAATGCGCTTCACTTATGCATGCCCCTTTCATCATCATCAGCCGAAGGATGTCCACTGCTGGACAAAGGCCTCCCCCAAGGATTATTCAAAAATCCTATTTGAACATTATTTTATAGCTGTATAAAAAGTACACAGAATGAACACAGTTGTATAACTTTTGTCGTAATCGTTGCAAACGTCATGCGAACAAAAAATGGGTTAGATTTGTATACTGGGGCCTTAGAGCGCGGCTGTGGACCCTGGGATGGACTCGGAAATCAAGCCATAAACACTTCCTCAGTGAATTTCTAGGATAAACAATCACATATTTATGCCTGAGACAACATATAACTTAATGACAAATAACGTAATGTGGATGGTGTTAGTTGCGTATCGAGAGCCGGGTCATTCCCTTCACTCAAATATCGTCCCTCGCACGACTAACTCATCTCCTATCTCATTTTTCGTAAGTTTTAAAAAACAACCCTAAAACAATTAGATGAAGTCCAAACTCAAATAATCAAGGTTATGAGATAGGAGAGTTAGTAGTGCGCGGAACGATATGTTTGATGGGAGCAATGGCTGACTCTCGCGTTTTACTCGTGATCGGGTGCTGGACGTATGAACTGGCTTGCGCTTGTCATGAATTGTTAGTAAATATTTTTTATGTAAATGTTAGTAATTAGCTTCTAATTACAATTTACTTTTATCTTTTTGAATCCTTATTTTTCTTTACAGATTGGGTTGGGTGATTATACAAATCATCTCTTGACCTAGCAGGTACATATTAAGATGTAATAGAATATGAGAAGTTTCCAAAAATGTGTCGGAGGGAGTTTCTTGAGCCCCCTCGTAGCTTCTCACTACGCAAACACTTCCCGAAACGGCGGCTATTACACACTGTTACCTACTTCGAATTGATTGCAATCAAGTTTCTTGTTAAAAAGGAGTTTCATAAAAAATAAAAGCGACTTCAAAGGATCTATGCCATTGCTTGGAGGGCTTGTGGCTCGAAGAAGACACACATAAAACAGGCGAAAACAGAATGGTAATTTTCCAGTCACTTGAATAAACGAGTGAATTTTCACGCCTTTTTAGGGTTCCGTAGTCAACAAGGAGCTCTTATAGTATTATTTTTTTATGGCGGATCACCTGATGGTAAGCGATTACCGCCGCCCATAGACACCCACAATACCAGAGGGAGTACGCTCTTTTCTTGAAGGTTTGAATGTCTTATTGGTCCGGAAATACCGCAGGCGACAATTCATTCCACAGTTTGGTTGTGAGAGGCAGAAAGTCTTGCCACGTCCGTCTGTCTGTCTGTCTGTCCGCGGCTTAACTTAGAGACCATTTGTACTTTCTTTCTCGTAGTATCCTCATGTCTGAGGGACGTGACCAGCTAATAGTACTAGAGAGCTGTAATTTGGCAAGGTTAATCACGCCGACAAAATGGTAGAATAAAATTTTGAAAAAAAAATTTTCAGGGTACCTCCCCTACACGTGAAGTGGGAACGAAAATTTTTTTCTCGACTATCCTATGGTATGGAGTGTCGTTGGATAGGTCTTTCAAAATATTGTGAGTTTGTGAAAACCATTTTTCGATCCAGGGATCCGTTTTCGAAATATTAAGCATTAAAGTGTTAATTTTTGTTAAAGTTATATGATATATGTCCCCCCCCTGCCAGCTAAACGGTTGTTTCCAGAAACGTGAAAAAATTTAAGTTAAAAGGAAAACTATCACAGCTAAGTAGGTAAGTTAACGAGTAGATAATAGTAATCCCCTTGAAGCAGTGTTTGGCGAAGTACTATGGAACCCTACACTGCGCGTGGCCCGACGCGCACTTGACCCCTTTTTTTAATAGAAAAAACAGTTATAAATGTCTACTTAAAATCTGATCCCATCTCATCTCACTTATACAGAATGTAACAGAAAGGTGTGATAATACTTCAAGGTTGGCTTTTAACCATCAAACTGAACAACTTTTGTTCTACAACTTTGTTGAAATCGCGAAGAAAATTTCGGACTTTTCATACAAACTTGATTCGCCAGCCGATCGATTTGTATGAAAAGTCCAAAAAAAATTTTGCGATTTGAACAAAGTTGTAGAACAAAAGTTGTTCAGTTTGATGGGTAAAAGCCAACCTTGAAGTATTATCACACCTTTCTGTTACATCCTGTATATAAAATTATAAATGCGAAAGTATGGATGTTTGTTTGTTCTGCTTTCACGCTGAAACTATTGAATGGATTTGGATGAAAGGTAGATAGATAGAGAAAGCACTCGGCTAACACATACTATAACCTACTAACGATACTATTAACCCGGAAAACTTAAGGGTTCCCGGAGGAATGCTCAAAATTTACACTTCGTCACTAGATGGCACCACCCAAAAATTTTCTTTCTCTCTAGCTCCAATTCTAAAGTCCATGCAGATGAAGTCGCGGGCGGAAGCTAGTGTTAAATAAGTGTTAATTAAATTTCCGTATTCCTACATCACAAATACTAACATTACGAGGAGCAAAAAAAGCTTAAAGCCACACAGTTTGCAAGATAATTACGAACTTAGTGCAGGAAGAGGAAGCTCCATTGTTTTGGCTTTTGGGCTTGTTTTCATTGTGTCGACCTTTGAAAGTGATAAAATTTGACTCGTGTTTGAAGATGAGCTAGCATCGACCATGGTTAAGCAACAGAGATCTGTTAAGAAAATAATTATCGCAGTTTTCTTTGCTAAAAGAGGTATTAAAAAAATAATAGTCTTGCATTCACAGAAAACAGTCTCCTCTGCCTGGCACACAGAAATAATCTATAAGAATTAAGACCGAAATCTCGTCTGATTATAATTGGCCCTTCCATCAAGAAAACGCTCTAGCACATCGGGCAGCCTAACTCTGGATTTGTTGTCCTAGTTGGTCCTCGTATTATTGGATCATCCACCTTATAGCTCAGACTACGCGCCTTGTGATTTTGGACTTCATCCTGTCATAAAAAGTCAGTTAAATGGGTAGAAGTTCACGACTGAGGAGGAATTATTACGTGCTTGGGATGTCGCCTGTGCTTCCGTCAGAAAAAAGAAAAGGGAGGTGATGTTTAGTGGCTAGTTTGTGTATACGCAAAAGTGTATAAATGCTGATAGAATGTATTTTGAAAAATGTTAATAAATACTTTTGTTTTGCAAGAATTATGGAGCGGCCTACGTATACATGCACCGCAGCCGTCACGCCTCCTTTTGTTTCTGATACTTCTATTCTTCGTGATTTTATTCTAAGAAATAACTGCCTGGCAGGGTTCAGCCAAATTTAGATGTTGAATTTTCAGACAGCGAAAAGTAATTCCATGGAGCGATGGCACCCAATGTTGTATCTTTCGTTGATGTCTTTTGTATGGACAATTCAAGATGATAAATAATAGTTTTGCACTGAACATCAAAAACTGATTCCGTAGTCTAGCGTGCGATATTTTAGAATTTTATTTTATGTATGTATGTATTGAAAATAGACTATATAACTGATGATGAAGATGTCAGTACAACCAGGTTTTTGAAGAGATATTTATCATACGGAACTTACTAGTGAAATAACTCATTTTCGAGTAAAATGCTCAAAAAGTATTTCAACTACTTAGTTAATGAATGATTTTATTTCAGCTTTTCTAAAACCTAACACGGTACTGACATATACTCGTTTATTCCAAATCTGAGTAGAGGTATACAAATATTTTTGAATCAGCTGGTTAGTTAAAAAAAAGACTAGGTGTTCATGAAGTCCAGGGTCCGTTAAGAGAAAGTATTTTTTTTATTTTAAAGTGTGACAAACTGAAAGTCCACGCAACACTAGTGTGACAAACAATATCAATCTTCATATTATTATGGTAGATGGTAGTTACAGTCAATGGAAACGCGCCCCAACCATATTTAGAAGCGGAGCGACGCGTACGCAGTGAGCAGTGCCGAAAAGTGTTAACGGTGCGCAGCGGAGCGCAACCCTCCGTCATTAGTGCGTGCAGTCAAACTCCCGCGCATATTCAAATGGTATTTTGCATACCACACTTTCATTAAATCCATCCCCCCCATCTCATTTCAAAGGTCGGCAACGCACTTGTGACTCCTCTGGTGTTGCGGATGTCTATGGGGCGGCGGTAATCGCTTACCATCAGGTGATCCGTCTGCTCGTTTGCGACCTATCACATAAAAAAAAACACATAGACATACACATACACCTTTGAAGTATAACCCTGGATCAGTTGGGTGAATATATTAAGCCAAAATTTTTAACTTACTGTATGAAAACCTTCCTGAGGTAAGCAGACACGTAAGATGCCCCATGTTGTAGGTCCTTTTTAGGGTTCCGTAGCCAAATGGCAAAAAACGGAACCCTTATGGATTCGTCATGTCTGTCTGTCTGTCTGTCTGTCTGTCCGTATGTCACAGCCACTTTTTTTCCGAAACTATAAGAACTATACTGTTGAAACTTGGTAAGTAGATGTATTTTGTGAACCGCATTCAGATTTTCACACAAAAATAGAAAAAAAAACAATAAATTTTGGGGGCTCCCCATACTTAGAACTGAAACTCAAAAATTTTTTTTTCATCAAACCCATACGGGTAGGATATCTATGGATAGGCCTTCAAAAATGATATTGAGGTTTCTAATATCATTTTCTTCTAAACTGAATAGTTTGCGCGAGAGACACTTCCAAAGTTGTAAAATGTGTGTCCCACCCTGTGTGTGTGATAAGATAATGATAAAACTAAAAAAAATATATGATGTACATTATCATGCAAACTTCCACCGAAAATTGGTTTGAACGATATCTAGTAAGTAGTTTTTTTTAATACGTCATAAATCGTAAACCGCAATTTACCTTTCATTCAAGTTACAACGAACTACAAAAACTTTTATATTATGTTACTTGCTGCTACGGAACCCTTCATGGGTGAGTCCGACTCGCACTTGGCCGCTTTTTTTTATTCACAATTAGTAAGCCTTTAGCCATGTTACTAATATTATTGGATCTGTGCCTTAGTATCAACTCACCTGATGGTAAGTTATGATGATGGTACAACGCATTTACCATCTTCACGTAGAAACACACCACACGCTATTAACATTGATGTTTGGCGTCAAGACTTATATAAGGTGGTGGTAACTTGGCAGGTGGACCCAGAAAAAAAATATTATTCGACCAATCCTAGCGCTACAAAGTTGGTTACCGTCGCGTCGGGAATTAAACCTGCTACATCTTGAGGTGATGCGACTACGCCACTAAGCGACTTTTTTCCTTACAGAGAACGGGAATAGACGATACCATCTTATTTATTAGGGTACGAGTCTCTGACAACACTTCGGGATGATGAGAAAGAACTAGTTGATCTTTACATCGGTATCTATTAGTTTCTATATCCACTAGTAATAGACAACGAAACTAAGTACTTATGTCTCATTTTCCTCCACTATACTACTGTTATTGTTTGTTTGTCTGTAAACTCTTTATTGTACAAATAATTATATTTAAAAAAGCGGCCAAGTGCGAGTCGGACTCGCCCATGAAGGGTTCCGTAGCAGCAAGTAACATAATATAAAAGTTTTTGTAGTTCGTTGTAACTTGAATGAAAGGTAAATTGCGGTTTACGATTTATGACGTATTAAAAAAAAAACTACTTACTAGATCTCGTTCAAACCAATTTTCGGTGGAAGTTTGCATGGTAATGTACATCATATATTTTTTTTAGTTTTATCATTCTCTTATTTTAGAAGTTACGGGGGGGGGGGGGGGGGACACACATTTTACAACTTTGGAAGTGTCTCTCGCGCAAACTATTCAGTTTAGAAGAAAATGATATTAGAAACCTTAATATCATTTTTGAAGACCTATCCATAGATACCCCACACCTATGGGTTTGATGAAAAAAATTTTTTTGAGTTTCAGTTCTAAGTATGGGGAGCCCCCAAAATTTATTGTTTTTTTTCTATTTTTGTGTGAAAATCTTAATGCGGTTCACAAAACAGACAGACAGACAGACAGACAGACAGACAGACATGACGAATTCATAAGGGTTCCGTTTTTTGCCATTTGGCTACGGAACCCTAAAAACAGTCATACCTATTATAGAGTAAAAAGCATATGCAAAGATGGTCTTATCCCGTAAAGGGGTATCTTCCATCCAACCTCTTGATCGACCGAAAGGACTAATAAGAGGCAATGAAAGCACGTCTGTTATTTTACTTCAAAAGAATAGCTCATTTTTTTGAGAAAACAGAATTTTTTTGAATGACTTGTTCCTTTTTCGCAACCATTTCTGGGCAACGACCACCAATGTTGGCCATACATAACTCATAACTAGGTAAAGACAGACTGTGATAGCAAATTGTACGTTGTATTATAATGTGGTCCCTGATGAGGGGCGTTCGTCATACTTCATGTTAGTGGTAAGGCGCTTTCAAACTATCCGATAATGTCTGACGACAAACAAGCAAAATGAATAAAAAAATAAATAAACTTTATTTGAAAAAATTTTACATTAATTTTGTTGCCTACCCCCTATCTAGGTTGCCCTGTAGGTGCTAAAGGAAGCAAATCAATGACTATCTTATTTACTTACTGCTTCTTCCATTTAGCACGATTCTTAGCCACTAGGAAGCAAATATTCAGCAGTGGACATCTTCCGGCTCGTATAATCATTGTATTATCTAATCTGTGTCATTGTATCATCCTATAAGACCATTCACTGTTACTGCCTGTAGAGAAAACTGCTTGACGGATTTGCTCCATTTTGACCCGTTCCGTTGAATACTCATTTTGACCGAAGAATTGGAATGTAACTCAGCTAGTTTTTTTTAAATATTCTAATTAAGACCTGTGAGTTTTTTTATGTTTCCTACTAAAAATATAAAAGGTTTCCCTTTCAATTTCAGTCTGAAAGTTAAAGTCTGAAATACGGTTGAAAACTGTCGTGTCGTATCGTATGTAATGAAGTGGATCGTCCACAGTGCCGTGACGAGTGACGACCGGTCGCTGCCACCAAATTATCATATCCGCTACCTGTGTGCTGGTGGGACCACCATGGCCCATGGTCCATGCGTAAGAAACAAAAAAAAACTGGTACTCGAAGACTGTACCTGCATATTATTATAAGGTTTTTTAACCCTCAATTGGTGAGCCCTTGGCATCAATCATCTCACCTGATGGTGTAAGGTAAAACGAAATCAGATAAAATATTTACACCGGGGCATATTGCCTTTACTTACTACAGAATATTACATACGCATTTGTAATGTACGTATTAGATATGAGATAAAGAAAAACGAGTTATCTACGATATTTCATAACTTTTTATTTCATAATCTTGTTAATCAAACATATTATTTTCTACCTTTTATACTTATCACTAGATACGTTATAAGAACATTGTATACAGGGTGACTTTACCCGATGAAAAGCAGCCAACTGTTGATTCTAGCTAAGTGAACAATAATCCCAAAATTTTTCACAATTATTTCCTTTAAAATAAATTTCAATTTTTAAACCAGTAGGCGATTTAGTTTCTGTAGTTGTATATTTTTAATTTTTAAATTTTGAAATTTTTAATAAAAAGGCGATTTACAGTGACCCGTAAATAAAATCACCTTTTAAAATGTTTAACTAAATAATAATTTAAAAACATTTTTTGTAATTGATCGATCGATACAATTTTTGTTATTGTACTTGTTAGTAACTGGTTTCGAATGAAAACTTACCATTGACCAAATGACTCTAAATAGTTTATGCTGACCACCTCAAGAACGCATTTCTAGTTAGTCCAGCCAATATCGCAACCAGAACAGTATCATGTAAGCTACTTTGATTTATTACGATACTGTTCCAGTGTATACGTTTCTTTGTTTAGTTTTTTAGTTGTGTAGTTTTTATAGCACAAACCACGAACTATTTGGCGCTTTTCATCGATAAAAGTCACCTTCTATTTATCTGTAAGACTAGTGTGTTCTGCTGACTCCGCTCGCTACACTGCTAGCGGTGGACGCAGCTGGGTTGGTCCACACATTGGCTTCGCTGCTCCCAGTCTCGGAGTAAGCAGGCCGTGCTGGTATGATGGGAGACCTTATGCAGACGCTGCAAGAATAGTTTTTTACGTTAGTAAAATAGGACTGGTACCCGTTTTTTAATGTGTAAGGTGGCAAACGAGCAGATGGATCACCTGATGGTAAGCGATTACCGCCGCCCATAGACACCCGCAACACCAGTGGAGTCACAAGTGCGTTGCAGACCTTTGAAATTGTAAAATGACCGTTTCTATGATTCCTTTGCAAAATTACATTTTTAGAATTTGTTTAAGGGAAACTTTGAGAAAAGGACGTTTTGCAAAAGATAAATTTTAAAAGGTACACTCTGCCATGTACCCATAGATTTGACTGTATTCTATAAGTTTTAAACAATTCATGACCTGAACTAATGCAGGAATCGGTGGGACCACGAGTAAACAATCAATTACTCGTCGACCCACCAGTGGGACTATGCGGTGGGGCCACGAGTCGGGAGCGAAGGAAAGCGCAGTTTTGTAATGTAATTACACTATGCGTATGCTTCGCTCACCTCTGCGAACTCAGGTAAACTCTTTTCTTTTATCTCAGTCTACGAATGTGTAGAAACGGTAGAGTTTAGCTAGGCTGTGTTAGCAGCGGGCATAGCAAAGCTGACGATGAATGAATAATTAGAGATATGTAGAAAATAGAATTTACCACCATACCTAATCATTTAATCATAAATTGAGCATATAGGTAAAGAATTCATGCAAAAAGGTATATTTTAATTTAAAATCAAAACGGAGATTTAAAAAAAGAATCTAAGTTTACGTTCTTTAATACATTCAAGTTTTAAGAGAATTTTAATGAATATTTGAAAAACGAAAAACATTCAAATGAATTGTGGGCTAGAACTCTGAAAGATTTTATCCTAATTACTAACTCATTAAAATTGAATGGAAGAAGAAGACATGTTGCGCCGACCCCAAATGGCTGGGAACAGGGCAGGAAGATGATTAAAATATTATACATGCACGTTCAATAGCGTGCGTTTTATGCAGCAGAATTTAACAAGAAAGTGTTATATTTTATAATTAATGAGGTAGCCCGACTAAATATTAAGATCCTGCATCTTAATCAGGCTACATCCCGAATTAAAAGTGTTCAGGAACGCTTTCACAAGGTCTCACAAAATCATCTGACAGATGTGTTTATAAAAATAAAAAAAAGATGAAACAACTATATGGTTTCGTTGTGAGAAAGACACGCACCAATTCAAATAATGCCAGCTGATTTGTTAGACCTTATATATATAAATTTATAACTAAATATCCGTGTGTACGATAGATAAACTGCTAGATCATGCATTTGCTTTACTTTCACCAATAGATGTCCCTATGGAGCGAGAAGTATTGCACTGACCTTCCTGGTATCTTGGGTCAGCTAATGCCGAACACTTTCCTACGAACAGTATACGGGTATTATAAATCAATACCAGGATATTAAAAAAAAAACAAATACAGTCTGTCAAAAAAGTCTTGACAGCGGATTTTAGTGGAACTACAATGAATCGGTTATTTAAGAAAGGGAACATGTCAAAATGACCTTACTTTTTAGGAGATAAAAAAAACGGATTTCTGTTTTCTAAAATGTTCTGTTTCTTCAGTGAAGGTAAGCTTGACGCTTCATATAAGATTCAGACGAATGTTTTTACGTGTTCCATTTCTTAACTATTTCGTAACTTTTGCCTTTAAGAACCAGAAGGCATTTGACTTATTCCCTTTCTTGAATAACTGATTCAATTATTTCTGATGGCATCCTCAAAATTCGGAATCCTCATTTGTTGACCATGCTTGAATGTTGCCATGGTGAAACGAACAGCGCCCTCATCTATTTCTCAACTTTTTTGACAGACTGTAGATCTACACTTTTTTATCAACATAAACACAGAAGCGACACTGCCTTCTAAATGGCAACATTTTAGTTTTCGTATTTATTATGATTTACACTTTTTTTGCCTACATGGTACTAAATTCCCTTATTCCTACAATCCGGAGCTAATACGTTTTGGGATTTGTGTCATTAGTCCATTAAGAATACAGAATAGTATTAATTATCAATAAAATGCTTTTCAACACACTTGCTCATAAAGTGGCTCTATGGTCACCGCAATTAGGCACAGAATGACACCCATAATCAAACTGTGACTTTTTCATTGCTATAACTCACTAGTGAGTTATAGATTTTTTTTTAAAAATATTGGTTGAGTTGCTTTGTTCTTAAAAAAGTTTTTATTCAAAAAAAAAGATCGTGTTCAATAGAACAAATAAATTAATGTTCCTATTGCTTGCTCATTCCATGCAACTTCTTATTTAAATAGATAATTTTAACTCGTACGTGTTTAATAAATAAAACTTTCACTCAAATATAACTTTTGTTTTCTCTGTAATAAAAGAAAACTTTAAATTCCCCATTTTGTACGTGGCAGAATAGGCGCAAATCCTATGCGCCGAAAATAAAAAAAAAACCTCACCCTTTAGTCTGTGGCCGATCGCAATGCGCGCGCATAGGAAAACTGATTAATTTTTCCCGCCATAGCGAAACATTTTTCACAACTCGTTTTCACTGTTGAAATGAGTTTTTATTGTTATTTTATTCACAAGTGTGTTGAAAAACGTCGTATGATACTCGTGTGTATTGATGATTATCGTCCTTGGCTCTCTTAAGACCCTCGCCTACGGCTCGGGTCTCAATGGCGCCTCGACGGTAATCACCAATGTTACACACTAGTACCATAATTTTACAGAAACCTACATGAAAATGTCTAAAAGAAAATGGGAATCGAACCCACCATAATAAGATCAACAAGCCATGAATAAGGAGCGCTAACCGCTGAGTCATCGAGACATTGAAGACTAAAACAGTAGTGACAAACGCGGTAAAATTCACTCCATCCTTGTCGACAATCACTTTAGTCTGTCTTAAAGCTGCGTATGTATACAAACAAACCTAGATTTCGTAAAAAAATATTGTAATTATTATGTTGCTGCTTGTTGTCTCTTGGTTGTCCCGAATAAACTATTTTATTTTACGATAAATAAACCGAACACTTACGAATTAACATCCTCGAGTTTCTTCAAGAGCCTCTCGTTCTCCCGACTCAGCAGCTCCTGGTCTCGCAACAGCTGATCCCTCACACCAAAGAGTTCGGTGTTCTCCTGGCGAAGAGCCGAGTTCTCCTCCATGTGGAGCTGGACCAGATCTATCAGCTCGTTTTGTGGCAGCTGGTATAGTTTGTTGGGCTCGATGTGGTTGGCTCGGGGGCGCTGGTCTGAAAGAGTGTTGGAAAAGGATTTTATAACAGAATAAATGAATAATTTTATCCAGAATACGTCCACCCTCTCGATCATATACTGTAGTGTATGCGCCGCCTACGTCACTATTTTAGCACTGTGTTAGTATTTATAGTAAAATTACACTATGTGCTGCGTTCATAAAACGTTGTCCATTGCACAAAATAGTGTTTCCACTTTGCCACCCTACCAGTTAACACTGGTAACCTCATGCAGCGCTGGACAGTAGGGATCAAAAAATTAGATAGACCTAGGATGGGACAGTAGAAATTATCGTAGCACGGGGAAGAGACTCGTGCCCTAGCACTGGCAGTGGAGACTTATGAAATAAAGTTTCTTTAGCCTGGGGTGGAGACTATATACGTTGTTAACAAACTATTTGGTCCGGAGAGTCAAGTGCACCCACCCGCTATCGATTCAATTCTCGTCTCTTCTATTCGCCAAAGGTTGTCTGGAAGAAATCGCTCGAAGAGGCAAGGCCGCCGTTACATATCAATAATTTTAATGTATTTTGTGTTTTTTTTTAATCCTTTTGGTGTGCAATAAAGTATACTTAAACTTATCTTTGTCTTATCTAGTATTTTGTATTTGAACTAATATTTATAAATCACTAAAAAAATACATGAATAGGACGACCAGCGAGTCGTTTATATGAATGGATGTAGTTCGTATGAACGAACTTAGCTAAAATACTAACTATACGAGTCCATGTTGTAGTCGGTTTGGACGTGTAGAGCCGTCCTTAAATGCTGGTTTTCGGCTTGGAGGGCCTCCACTTCGCGCTTCAGACTTAATATGAGAGCGTCCCTTGCATCCTGGGGAGTTAGTTAAAAATGGTTATAGGTACTTGCGTTTTTCTTCTTCTACCTAGCCTTATTCTGAGCCAGAATCTGCTTTCTAAAGCTTAACGTTTTAAATGTAAAAAAAATCGTGAATTCATGAAAGTTATCAAGTTTTTTTAGGAGAGCAGAGTAGTTTTCAGAATCATCGAAGGCTGCAGAGATTCACATTCTTACGGGTTCTATAATTTGATAATGTACCATACCATGAGTCCTATAATATCAAAGGTAATATCCAAACAGTATGTTTTCTAAGGAAAGGCAAATTAAGTTAATAAATTAAATTATAATGCCGCGTTTGAAAGTAACTGCTAGTTTTGTTGGATAATTTGATTAGGTTACTACCAATTTTGTTACGAATTTATTTTTGTTATGGATTCTACGTTCATAGACAAACAATATTGTATTCATAGATAATTTTTGAGAATGAGTGGATATTGCCGCCTTTGATATTATAGGACTCATATGTTATGTTGTAACTAAGTCTAATGCTAATTTCTTACCATTTTAACAATAGGTTTGGATTTGATTTTCTTCGCTCTAGAAGCATATCGTAGAGTGTTGATTGTTTCACTGAGGTTTGATCTCGTCGGCGCTATGCATGCTATCTGTAAGAGAAATAAATTCGAATAATTTTTGCACAGCACTTTCCTTAAGTTTTCTTTTTCTTACTTAGATCCTATAACGCCTAGGGGCGCATAGGGCCGAGACTACTTTTTCCACTCGGATCTGTTCCTAGCTGTAGACTTCACGTACTCCCAGGCCATGTCAGTCGCCTTAATTCAATTCAGTTAACGCTTCCAGGTTACTTTGGGGCTTGGGGCGACCTCACTTCTTCCCAACAGCAGGTTGCCAATCTATCGCGAATCCGGCAACACTTGTAGGATGACGAAGTAGCCCGTCCACAGCCACTTCCTACGACTGATTTGATCGGCAACAGGAGTTTTGTTGGTGAGGGTCCACAAATCGGTGTTTGATATAGTTTTCGCCAAATAGATATTCAAAATACAGGGTAGACTCTTGTTTACGAGGTCGGCAACGCACTTGTGACTCCTCCGGTGTTGCGGGTGTCCATGGGCGGCGGTAATCGCTTACCATCAGGTGATCCGTCTGCTCGTTTGCCACCTATCACATAAAAAAAAAAAAACTTCTAGCATAAGACCAATACCAATATACCAATAATAGATGATTATACCAATTGATTGCCACAGAATACGATAATTTTACCATGCGTTTGACAAAAAATATGATCTTACCATAAGTGTGACTCCATTCCCGGCTAAACTGTCAGCTAGCAGCTTGGTCAGCTTACTATCTCTGTATGGTATGTGGCCTTTTTTCCTACCGTCGCTCAGCTGTGCTATACAATATCCTGCCGAGAACAAATGAGTAAGCAGCTTTATAAAATGCTTGTTAAAATCTTATCGTATGATCGTCTGGTGTAAAGATATTGAACCTAGAAAGAGGCCAAAGACCTTCGAGTCGTAGATGCCAGTTCGCTCATTTCACATCAAGTGAGTCCTAGGTTCGATTTCCAGCATTAGGCATGTGTGGGACCTATTTTGATTGGTAGTAGGGCATTTTGAATCCAGCCAAGTTTATCATCAGCATATCTAAGTGTAACACCTCAAAGGCTCAACTGCTTACCTAAAACCATAAGACTCCTATTAATATTATTCGCTTCCTCCAGCGTCTTCCCAGTGCTATTGGTTTTCTTGGTCATCTCGCTGCCGGCCAAGTCTACGAAGTTGATCTTGCCGTGCGTGGAGCACGTGACGTCACCGTCCGTGCGCAGGTCGCGGCGCACGCGCACGCACAGCAGCGTGTGCGAGCGGGACGAGTTGGCGTTCATTGCGTGGGAACCGACGGCTCTGTTGCGCATGCCTGAAAATTATGAAAGATATCTGATAAGTAAATTACAGGACAAATCTCTAGATACTGCTAAAACATTCTGAGTTACCACTAACTATAAATCACAAATTTTTTCTTCACTATTAAATCCATGGGTATTACGTAAGCTTTCGAAAAACTCAGTGGTCCATTGGTCGGAATATGAATCCAGAAATCAGGTAAGGAGGGCCGAGTCAAGGAACGATGGGACGTGAAGCCACAGATGTTTTTAAGGTACTATGTTATCAGGAAATATTAAATTGTAGCATACTTACCCTCTTCTAAAACTGCAAAGAGGTCGTCCAGTTCCTCACAATCTACTGTGAAAAGGTTTTCCACGTAAAAACTCCTAGACTCTTTTGACCACCGAACCTGGAGTGGTTTTCTTGCCGTTCCAGGATTAAGGAGGTCTATTACCTGTAAAAAATAAACTTTTAACTATTGATCCATAGAACATATTAGGAACTTTAGGCCAACATTCACGTCTTCCTGCTGACATAATGAATATGATAAAATGGTATGGAATACCTACTATTATACGATATTACTGTAACTGAAACATTCAAAATTGATGATTTAGTGAAGGCTGCGGGAAGTCACGTGAAAGTCCATGGGGGAGGCCTTCGTTCAACAGTGGACGTCTTTTGGCTGATGATGATGAACCAAAATTCAATAGTGAAGTATTTTCAAGATGAGATTACAACACAAACACATATACGTATATTATATATTAAGGGTGACCTTTTCATTATAGATCTCTAGGAAGGATGCCTTCAGGATGAAGTGCGAGTCGGGCCTCTCGTGGATCAGCCTGAAGAGGTAGACGAAGGATCGAACCACCAGCCCGTGGTCCGCAGCGAACGGGCTCGCCCCTTTCTCTATCTGCGGATAGAAAAACCATCATTCACTTCCGGAACCAAAGGAGAAAGAGGAAAATCTCTCCGAATAATGAAATATACGTTTAACGTTCTCCATATTTAATTCCATGTGACGTTAATAAGAGGTCAGATAAAATATCACATACTTAAACTTTAGTACTGTCTACAGCAGCGGTTCCCAAAAGGTGTTGGGTTCCGTGGGAGGGTCACAAGGGTTCCGAGAGTTAGACCTTATTGTCGTAGCTAGGTAGATAGGAGACACGCTGCCTTTTATCGGTCAGTTCGGTATAATTCAGTACCGATCTGTGCAACACTGCACAATAAATACAATCATTAATTTGGGATTTGAATTCGTTTTGGTTGTGATGAATGAATATCCTCTTGGGCGAGGTATGGTTCCGCCAAAAATTTCTGATCAATTAGGGTTCCAGAGCAAAAAAAATTGGGAACCGCTGGTCTACAGTATGGACACTCATTCGCCTTTCTAGAGACGACCTCACGCCCGCCCCCTGCGGGTTATATTCGGTGACGGTAGCAAAGCCACGCGTGATTAAAAGTAATATTTTTATGTAGTGGTGGTAGATATTTTTAACGCGTCAGTTTGTTGGAGTGACTGAGGAGTGGCCAAGAAGACATTTATTTACATTAAGACAGTGTTTTTCAACCCTTTTCATTACCCGACCCCCTTACAAGTAAAAAAATTTTATTCTAATAGTCTCCAAAATAGTACCGCGTTTCGACAAATTGTTCAAAAATAAACAGGCTCAGCCTTTTCACTAAAATCGTATTATAAACACTACTTTTTCTTTTACCCGCGACCCCTTGAGAAAGGCTTCGCGACCCCCCTGGAGGTCGCGACCCACAGGTTGAAAAACACTGCATTAAGAGAACTAACTTGCACCCCGAAGCGACAATATAAAACTTCTTTGCTTCAACGTAACACATAGGACTGACTCGGTGGCTAAGTGGTTAGCGATCCTGACCTCTAATCCGCGAGTCGTGGGTTCTATCCCCACACAGGGCAAACTTTTCTGTGATGAGCAGAATTGTTTGCTCTGAGTCTGTGTGTATTATATCTATATGTATGTATTTTAAAGTATATATGTATGTATATCAGCCTCTAGTTCCCATGATACAGGGAATCCTAGTTTGGGGCCAGATGACCGTGTGTGATTTGTCCCAGATATTATTTATTTATTTATTTATTATATGTATGTAAAGTGGATCTTACTAACCACAAGGGGGTTGACGTAGTCTGTAGAGACGGACGGGCTGCCGTGTCATACGAATCTGTACTATCTCAAAAAAGGGCAATCTGAGATAATGAGGTTTAAAGTTTTAAACATATTTTATTATGTAGAAAATAAACTACATGGTGTATTGAAATGATTTAAATCACAAAAGTTTCCAAAAATCGAGTACAACAAGAGGTCTCAACAATTTTTTGAAAATGTTCGTATTTTTCACTTAATTCCAAAAAAACAGTTAGGCGTGACAACAGTTTCATACAAACGTTGTCACGCGATAAGTTCTAACTATAATAGTTATAACAGTTAGGCTTGACATCGATCTCTAATATAAATTATATTTTTTGAGTTTAAACTTGCTTTTAGGCAGGCTGGTTCATATTATAATTGCTTAAATAAAATATTTTTAAAATATTAAAACATATGTATATTTAGGTACCTATATTTTTGCAAAAAATATCGATACAAACAGCAAAACTGGAGTCGCAAAATGACCACTTCCCAAAATACCAGTTTGCAAGATGAAAATATCGTATAATGTTTATAATTAGGCTAGTCATTTCTGTTTTTCTGAGGTTAGTTACAGTTTTTTTTTTTCAATACTAACATAAAAAATTATATCTAGGTATAACGATGCACAGTTTGGGTTTAGACCCAATCTCTCTACTGAAAGTGCAATCCTGTGCCTCAAGCATACTGTCCGGTACTATACGGACAGAGGTACACCTGTAAATGCTTGTTTTTTAGACCTCTCGAAGGCATTTGATTTAGTGTCCTACGATGTCCTATGGCAAAAGCTTAGATGCGAGACTAATGTGAGTGGGGAGGCTATATCAATACTTAAATATTGGTATAACCACCAGACAAACTATGTGCGCTGGGCAGGTTCTCTCTCGGACATGTACAGGTTGGGGTGTGGGGTGAGGCAAGGTGGCCTTACTTCCCCCAGACTTTTCAACTTGTATATGAACGGGCTGATTGTTGAGCTCAGTAAGACTAGTATCGGATGTCACATTGATGGGATATGCGTCAATAATCTGAGCTATGCGGACGATATGGTCTTGCTGAGCCCGACAATCAGTGCAATGAGGAGGCTGCTACATATCTGTGAGAAATACTCTGAGGCCCATGGGCTCAGATACAATGCCAAAAAAAGTGAATTGCTAGTTTTTAAAGCAGGCGCCAAATGTTACTCCACTGTGCCCCCAGTGAAGCTTGCTGGCATTCCTCTAAAGAAAGTGGCACAATTTAAGTATCTGGGTCACTGGGTCGATGAGAATCTCAATGACAACTTGGATCTGGAGAGGGAGCGCAGGGCTCTGTCTGTCCGATGTAACATGCTGGCCCGTAGGTTTGCACGCTGTACGGACGAGGTCAAGAAGACGCTCTTCCGAGCATACTGTCAGTCAAGTATTCGCAGAGTGCATACGGAGCTCTGCGTGTCCAGTATAACAATGCCTTCCGGGTGCTGTTGCGTCTGCCACGCTTTTGTAGCGCCTCAGGCATGTTCGCGGAGGCTCGAATTGATGGTTTCCATGCCATCATCAGAAAACGCTGTGCCTCTATGCTGAGGCGACTGCGCGCCAGCACCAACAGCATCTTGGGCATTGTAGCAGACAGGTGGGACAGTCCCATGTTGGGTCGGTGGATACGACTTCATGCAGTGAAGTAGTATCCCTCACTCCCTTCATGACTTTTTTATCATGTATTTTTTAGTGTTGATAATTTATTTTATGTTTTAATGTCTTTTTTTATGTTTTAATTTTATTTTAATTAATTTCAATGTGTGTTCTTCATAAAAATTGTAATGGATTTTAAATATCTGAAATAAAATTATTATTATTATTATTATAATTTTACAACAATATGTATGAACAGATTAATCCCCAAAATTCTAGTTGTATCTTACGATGAATTAACAAATGCAATTAACAAAGTTTTAAATTGCTCCTCTCTCTCAATTTCATAAAGGTTAGGCCGCTGCAGCACGAAACTTAAAGAGTGCATTTCAATCCACCGGTGGATCCAGTAAGGGGAACCAAGTAGATCGAGGGGAGCGGCAATATTTTCAAACGCAAAGTTGTATAATGCCGAATTAAAAATGCAGGAGCTTGCCTTGACAGCAACTAAATTACTTGTTTATAATAGATTCAGCAAAGAGTCAATCAAGAGGTTTCATACCTGCCAAGTCTCAGAAACTTAGAGGTTCCTGTAGATACTGATCTCCAGTTGGATAAACAGGTATAGTATGAAGCTACTTTGAAAGCCGCTGAACTACTTACTCATACTCAGCACAGCCTGTGTACATAAGTTTCACGCTAGGCATAGAAACTTAGAAGCTCCTTTCGAAACTGATTTCCACTTGGATAAACAGGTACAGTGTCCAGCCGTTTAAAAAAATACTAAAGCACATATTTAGATTTGAGTAATGATTTAACTTAAAGGTTACTACTGATACTGATCTTTGCCTAGATGAACAGGTAAAGCATCAAGCCGCTTTAATAATCTATGAAACCCTATGTAGTCCCAACAAGGACTCAGTAAACAATTTTCACGCCTGAAAAATCTTAAAATCGAAAAGCCACAGGGTCGAGTCACTTTAAAATCTGCTAAATTTCAAGACAGTTGAAATTTAGCTACATATCTTTGAAGTTTAGAGGTTCCTGTTGATAGTGACCTACACGTGGATGAATAGGCACAGCGTCAAAACACTTTGAAAGCCGCTGAATCGCAGTAAAGACTAGGTGAAGGGGTTTTACACCCAACACATCTTAGGAGCATAAAGACTCCTTTCGATCTCAGATCATCTCAGATTGGATGAATAGGTACAGTTTCAAGACACTTTAAGAGCCGTTGAATCATTTACTCAGACTCGGCCAGAACTGAGTGATCAGGTTCCATACCACGCATATGTATGAAACTTAGAGGGTCCTGAAAATATTGATCTCTACTTGGGTGAGTTATCAAAGTGGCAAGCCCTTTTGAAAGTCAGTGTATCACCTGATAAGTTACACTCATATTCGACAGACACATCTTTACTTCGTTTTTTCCTTCTGTTTGAATAGTCACAGCGTCGAAACACTTCAAAACATTAGTACAGTAACATTAGTAGACTTCAACATCAGATCTTGAAAACTTCATTATAAATCGAGACACGACCTTATCGCTGATTACCTTGTAATTGGTGGATTTCAAGATCTGATGTTGAAGTCTGAAATCTGGAGAAGTTTCACGGAAATAGCTCCTACGATATTTAGAAAAATATCGAGTTCAAGAAATATTATTTACAACAATGGGTATGGAGCTCATATAAAATAATATTTCATATATTATGTCAATGTGTATGTCCGACTGAAACGTACGACCTTATATTACTAAACTGTCTAGGTATGTTATAAATCCAAGGAAACAGTACAATATTTATCAAAATATTAAGAGATTTCCTTGGATTGCTCATACTACATAACAACTGATCCGCCAATATTCTATTTGAAGCCCAAACATTTTTTAACAAATTGAGTATAGGTCCCTCAGAGAAAGTTATTGAGTTTTATGAGTAGAGTTCTGTGACATTTTTTCAGGTATTTTACAATGTATGGTATGTTTTAGGTATGTGTTCCTCCATAGCATTACTGAACCCTTACAAATACCTAGCTAGGTATCTACGTTGTAACTCTATTTGTGCAATCTTCTTTTTGCTTATTATACATCTATACGTTCTAAGATTTGTAAATTTTGCGTACTGTACGTTTTGCGACTCGTACATTTCGCGAAGTACATAGTATATTTTTACTTATTGTAGGTTCTGCTGATTGCTGTGCATTTTGAGTTTGGTTAAATGGTTATTTTAAGTCCAAAAAAGTATTTTTTTTTTAATTTTGATTATTGGTTTCTTGTGGAAAAATGTTCAGTTTCATTAGTATAATATGTAGTTTACATTTTCAGGGATTTTTAAGGACTATAATATATTCTGGGGCGAGACTTAAACAGTTGTTGTCACGCCTATCTGTTATAATTACTTCAGATAGTACAGATAGCCGCGACACGTAATTGTTTTTGCTGGAGCGCACATCTGATACATCTAAAGTTGAAACAGAAAGGCGTGACAGCACCTCAAAATATTGAAGTTATATCAGTTTGACAAGTTCAATATCTCGAAAACGGCTTAACTTTTTTCAATTGTGTTTGGTTGTAGGTATAGTATAAAGGGAAAAAATACATTTTACACTTGTTACGCGTAACTGTACTAACTTAAGATAGTACATGTTGGTGTGACACGGCAGCGGGAGTGCACATACCGTGTAATAGTACTAATATATTTATACTGTGCCTTTACTTACCTACTAATATCTATAATTTGGGGGAAAATAATAGGGCTGGATTGACAAAGTAACCGATGTGAAAGTGGACGGGG
The DNA here is from genome assembly GCA_958295455.1 of Coleophora deauratella. NCBI lineage: Eukaryota > Metazoa > Arthropoda > Insecta > Lepidoptera > Coleophoridae > Coleophora > Coleophora deauratella. The sequence continues at coordinate 2,566,736 of OY282400.1, read as the reverse complement.
GCGCGACGGGCTGATGGGGATTCGTATCGATTTGAATGCAGTGTCGGTGACATGTCTATGTATCTATATTATAGGCGAATAGTTATACTATTTAGTAAATACTGTATACTATTTAGTTATTTTGCATTAAATAAGCTGTTTCTTCTGTATAACTATTGATTAAAAATTATCGTTGATGTCTATAGGTATAGGCGTGACCTTTAAATCAATTTATAAATTGCGGCCAACTTTTAGCAGAAACGTCATCAAAATTATTTATTTTTTGTTATTACTTTTCAAGCTCTAGTTTGCCTAGAAGATATTGCTTTAAGCAATAAGGCTGCCCAAATTGATCGATTATTGTATTTACTTACTGATTATAAAATGTCTGGCAATATTTTAACTGTGGCTTCTGCTCATCAAACTGAACAAGTTTCCCCAAGAAAGTCATGGTCAAAAAGCAAAAAAAAATTGGAATCCCAGATGATGATGATGTCCTCCATGCCGTTACCGTGCGACTCCTTATATTCAGTGGTTATGTCGTGCTCTGATGTGACTCGCAAAACCGAATTTCGTCCTGAATACACGATCACAAGCCACGCAGTAAAGTTGGCCAGGAGAGTTGCAGGTGTACGTGTAGGAGGGCTTCGGCTTAGTCTTCTGTACCTGGCGCTTGACGCAGGTCTTCCAGTCGCGTTTGCTCAAAGCGGTCGTCACTCTTATGGACAGTAGAGCGCTACTCCTGTCTAAGACGCGCGAGATCCTCCCACCGATCGCTAGGTATGAGCAGTGAGGTGGCGCTTGAGGACGTCCCTAAAACGCAACTATTGCCCGCCTTGTTTTCGCTTTCCAAGGTTAAGTTCGGACTAAAAAACAGCCTTAGGTAATCTATTATCGTCCATACGCAAGACATGACCACACCATCGTAACTGATATTTCCTTATCAGGCATCTCCGCTCGACAAAGTACTTCCGTTTTAGAGATATGATCCTGCCACTTAATTCGCAGTCTGGACCTTAGGCATTTTATGTGGAATGTATCCAGTTTATTGATATCTGCTCTGTAGCAGCACCAGGTTTCTGCAGCATACAGAAGCGTCGGCAAGTCAATCGCTTTGTAGACGAGAGTTTTTAGTTTGTAGCGTCAGGTCCATGTGAACCCCATACACGTCTTAGTTTTCCAAAGAGTGTTACTTCTTCCAAATCTTTGCCTTCCAAATAAATTTTAGAACAGGGCGTACTTCCCATACAAAGTTCATCAACCAGCTGACGGATTTGTATGAAGAGTCCAAAATTTTTTTTGCTTTTTGAGTATGAGTTTCATGGGGAAAGTTGTTCAGTTTGATGAGTAGAAGCTACAGTTATAATGTTGCCAGACGTTGTTTTTATTACCCTGTATACATTGCAATCTTTGTGAATTATTTTTTTAACCGACTTCAAAAAAAGGAGGAGGTTCTCAATTCGTCGGAATCTTTTTTTTTTATGTGTGTTCACCGATTACTCGAAGACGCCAGAACCGATTTGGAAAATTCTTTTTTTGTTTAAAAGGGTATACTTCACAGGTGGTCCCATATAAATTTTATTGAAATCGATTCAGCGGTTTTTGAGAAAATCAACAAAAACATAGCAAAATTGGAGTTGTTGCGATTGAAGTCGGTTGTTTTTAACGTATTCAGCGTGGTCAATTATAAGCTATAAACTCTATACAGGATATTATTTTGATTGATAGAGATACATTCTTACCAATCCTGGGGGTCCTGTGAGGGTATGCGTCTTCCCGCTGCCGGTCTGTCCGTAGCAGAAGGCCGTGCAGGAGAATCCTTCCACTGCCATCTCCAGAAGCCTCTTGATACCGGAGTACTCTAGAATGTCCTCCTGATTAAAAATATATTGACTTTAAAATAGAGAATAATATATGCGATTCCTTTAAACGCACACAATTTTTGGGGTTTGGCAACTTTTTTTTTACAAAGTCCTAGTTTTATTGCATTTGAAAAATGGAAAACTTAAAAATCTATAATCTCTTTTCGTGTGAAAGTATCAGTTCCTTATTTAGTTTATCTATCCTCGAAGTAACGATATCATTCGAAAACTAAATCATACACTTGCTTGAATTTTTCATTTTGCTTATTTTAAAGGCCGTTTATATGGGTTACTTGTGAGAAACTTTAAGAACTTCTAGGCTACCTTTTGGGTGTTTTTAACCAACTGTAAAATAATAATTTTGTTCCAATAACAATTCAAACAATGACAATTCCAAAAGGATTCGTTCTAACCTGAGTGGCTGCAGGCTCGAAGACCACGTTATATGAGAAGACCTTCGGCTTCTGGCTGGGAGTACCGTGGTCCACCACCACCTGACCGCGACCAGGAAACTCCAGGATCTCACGTTCCCCACAAGATCGCTCTCGCTCGTTTAAAGGACGGACCCTGAAATTAATATGAGTACTGGAGTAATGACCGTGCTAAGGCAAGTGTAGTATACCTATGGACCTCATAAGAACGCTCAAGGTCACCCAAAGGGCGAAAGAGTGTGCTATGCTGTCGAGTCGGAAATGAGGAGGTACTTAGGAGAAGTAAAGTATTCGACTTAGTTCACAGAACGCTAAGCTATGGCTAAACTGCAGTGGCAGTGGATGGGGCACATAGCTCGTAGAACGTCACGTTGGGGCAAAAGTTCTCGAGTGAAGTCCGCGCACCGGATGACGTAGCTTAGGCAAGGCAGCCTACCACTCGGTGGACCGATAATCGAAGTAAAGGTCGCGGATACCAGCAACACAATATCGGCCATTAAAGAAATTCTTGGAGAAAACCTTTGTTCGGCAGTGGACATTTTTTTTGAAAAATATACTTATTCCTAGTGGCGTAAACTCGTTTGTCTAACGGGGGCTAGTACGATGATGATACTTTGAAACTTCTTAATGAAGAATTCAAGAGTTAAATATATTTATTTATTTTTATTTTATTTATTTTATTAAATGACCAAAATACAAAAAATTACATGTGTTAAACTAGTCACCTGACGTAAGCCGGAGGGGCTTTTGTGTCATGTGATGGTTTCTCTTTTACATATCACTTATATAGATTATTTTAGAAGGACTTATGCTAATTATATAGGGTATATAAATTCGTTACTTTCCATTTCCAACAAATATTTTTTAATACATCTAGTTGAGTTTACATTGTGCTGAGAATATTTTTCTTGCAGTTCCCTAGGTAAACTATTTATTATTTTTGGCAGTATGTATTAGTTTTAGGAAGTAGACACATTTTCCAATTGTCAAGATGTCTCAAGTTTACTTTCCTATTATATGGTTTTAAGTTAATTACTGTAACGGTCAGGCAGGCCGTCACACTTAACAAAAATATGATGATTATTAGTATCACTGTAAGTAACACATATCGTATAATATTACTCGTAGCGACATCTAGTCTCATTTCCATAAACTATGTTTCTAAATAACTCGTTAATGTAGCGAGACCATTGTAGATGGCGCGCCTGGTTATTTTGCCAAAGTTTTGGAAAAGGGGTCTGATGTGTCCAAATGGGGACGCATAGGCAAACTGTGACGATTTCAATGAGTATAAAAGGAATAGAGGGGAAGCAAAAGGACTTTTTTTGGATCTGGACGTTGAGGCGGTAACACGTTGTATAATTAGAAATATTTTTCCATAATTTTGTTTGTTTGTGTTTTGTTATTGTTTTGTTTAATATATTATTTGCAGTTATTAAGTAAATTGGGGTGTGATCACTATTACCGGCTGATGATGATTACGATAATAATTTAAAATAATTTATTATCATTTGCAGATATTTGTAAATTGGAGAGTGATCACTAATATGGGGTGATGATGACGATGATGATGGTTTAGTAAATTTATTTGTTTGTGTTTTGTTTATTATGATTTACTAATTTTGCTCTTCTGATTTCAGATGAAGGTTCGTTGTCGATCAGGCCAATCGTTCGCGGTTGACCTGGTTTACAATATCCTTCAAAAGTGAATCTTCAGACGGGTTCACCAGATCCTCAGGTTTCTGATCAGTCTGACTGGCTCATGTAAGAATTCATCAGTGAAATGGACCACAGGATGGACATAGCGGGTTCTTTCCGCGCTTTTCACGGGTGTCTTATTGGTTATTATATTCCTTATGTATCTATCTAATAGGTACTTAGGGAGTATTTTAATTATTAACTACATGGAGCAGTACCCCCTTCTACAATCGGCACATACCCCCCCCTTTCCTCTATCTTGTGCTGGTTACACACATCATTCAAAGGGTGTCGTGTCACCTCAAACTGTGTTTGAAGGTGGGATTATTCCTTTTGTTTGAGATAGGTACTCTTAGGGACTAGGGATACAGGTCTGGTTAGGCACTCACGCATACGATACACACCACATCTAGGTTTCTTTTACTCTATCTGTGGGCATTAATCTTGATCTTTCGATTGAGGTTGTATTGCAAATGTTTTCTCACTCACGGTCTTCTGTCTCTTGCTTCCACCCGGTATCGAAGAGAAAGGTGGAAGGTGGTCATTAGTTTCATAGCGCGTGATAATAAAGATTGGAACAGTCATGTTGGCAGTACAGTAGGAAATATTATTATCATTTATTATCAGTTAAAAAAAAATGTTGACGGGGTTCAGATGTCACATTACATTAAAGTGTTCTTCTTTCAAAATTGCTAGTTTTATTTTATTCTGAATTGGAAGTACATGACAGAACTTCAACAACTCACTGTAATCTTCTTTATATTTTAGTTTTATATGGTAAGGAACTATAGTTTTTAATAGTCTAATCTGTAGCTGAAATATCTGATTTTGGTGAGTTTTAAAAGTTCTGCCATAGCAAGTAACATTTAGGCTGAAAAAAAATCCAATATACAGTTCTTTAACAGCTGACGACTGTATAGTCGATGGACAAGAGAGTACAAAAATGTCTCCAGCTGTATTAGAGCAAGATTTGGTAGTCTTATACAGTCCAGCTGGTTAAGGGCTGCATACTGGCGAAATTATTACTTTTTGCTTTTAAAGAGCATTGGAAATTGCTTATAGACAGCATCTAGTGTGAAAATATACCATAAGCAGAATTTGACGACTAGAGCTGCCTAACGACTGGATAGAGCTCTTAGTTTACACTCTTTCACAGCTCCATTCTGTTTAACAGCATTGATTTTTTCTGTTTGCTGGATATTGGTGTAAACTTATTCTGTTGTAAAGCCATCATATATGGCTTGATAACAGCTGATTAATGGTCATTTCGGAAACCCCTATACAGCCAGGTCTTTACTACGGTGTAGAAACACTCCTTCGGCTGCGTAAGAGTTTAATCGTACTCTTTTTTTTAAATCCAACACTATGAGTGTAGGTTTAACCTATAGTTCAGCCGTTAGTGCTCTTATGGCATCACAGGAGAAGATAATTCTTCCGAAAGTGTTTCCAAAGGGTTAAACAGGTTACTCATTTATCCGCCATATTGTGAACGGTGTACACGGGTTATATGGACTTGGTTTTCGCTTCTAAGCAGCCGCTGGAATAAATAAATTCCGATATACAGAAACGACTACTCTTTGAGCTGTCATGCATTCTAAAATTTTGCCATAATTCAGCAAATAGCTTCCTATTCGAATTTTTGAAGAGCCACGGCTGTTTAAGTTAGGACGCCATTAAAAACTAACCTATGAATTTATACACCAAATATTTTTGTCGTTAACTTAGTAAATTTCGAAGACATAATATGCAATAGAATTAGTAAATTGTCAATAGAAAAGCATATTTGAATGTCAGAATCGATTTTAGGTTGATTTGTAACGACTGGTAGTACTCTGAATTTTCCAACATTATTTAATTTTTGACCATTATATATTTATTTCAAGGGCGCGTGAGTTTTTTGTTACGGTTTAAGATATTTATTTCTCAAAAAGAATTACAAATTCACTTATCTTGAGAAATACAATATAAGTGCTTAAAACTATTTGTCGTGAGCGTCGGAAGGACGGTAGAGAAAAGTATTATGTACATCATAAACAAATAATCTGTCGGTACATTGGAATATACATCTGCTCCATTACATGACTTGTTTTATGAAAGCAATTGATAGGAACCATATTACTATGGATGGGTATAACCAAAAGTTAGATACAATAATACATTTAAGCAAGCTTATGCAAATTTTAGAAATATAAACACATTAAATATTATATATATTAAGTATATGAGAGAATTACAGTATTAAAATCTAGAAAAATCTTTCAAGATGTGGTGTTTCAAAGTCCTTCTGTACAAGTTAGAAGACTGAATTTCTTTTATGTCGTTTGGAAGTTTGTTGTATAACTGAGCTCCTTCACAGAGTATATTCTTTTTTCCATAGTTAGTACGAGGAAATCTTAAACAAATGTTGTTTCTCTGTCTAGTTTTACGTTGTTGGATGTGGCCTTGTTTGGTAATTGATATTTTAGTATGTATGTCTTTGTTTAAGATTTTTCGCACCAGTATGCAAGTATTATATTTGTATAACTGGGATAGGGTCATTATCTTTGTTTCTTTGTAAAATTTTTCAGTAGGGGTTAAAAAGTTAAAATTAAATAAGGTTTTGATAATTTTATTTTGCATTCTTTGTAAAGCTTGTAAGTTTGTTTTAGCCGCAGTGCTCCAGATCTCAATTAAATATTCAAGGTGGGATTTTATCAATGAATTGTAAATAACATATTTGACGTGTTTTGTTAATAATACATATACACTTTCACGGAAAAGTAGAAGCCGCAAGCAAAATAACAACAGATAAATTGAAAATGAATACTTACCGATATGTACAACAAAATTCACTTCACAAAATGGGATGTCTGGTGCGCTGCAGAGTTCACACAAAACTATCATTATGGAGTAACAAAAAGTTTGAACGATAATTTAAAGTCCTTTAGTCAACCTTAGGCTCAGTGTAAGAATAAAAATCTCTTATTTGGAGAACTATCGCTGTATAATGGTGTCTCATTACGCCTTAAGCCAGCCTTAGTACTGCGATAGTACAGCCGTTAACCAGCTGTTTGTACACCCACGGCTGTCTAATTTGGGGCCCCTTTTGGAATTAGAAGGTCTGTGTAGCCCGCTACACAGCCTTTATACAGCGATCTAATACAGCGTTAAGTGTAAAATTATTTTATACTACAGCCTTTATACAGTTCGAAATGCTACTTGGGAGCTGCTTATGCCATAGTCAATAATGGAGTCTGCCATAGCCAGATATAATACTCTTAATGTTTGATAAGGAATTTTAAACTTAAGAATGTAGAATTTGCTTAATAAAACTCTTAGTTTATTACAAATGTGTTCTATATGGAATTTCCAACTTAGCTTATTATCTATTATTACACCAATGTATGTGAACTTTTCAACAAATTAAATTTTTTGGCAATTACATTTATTTATATTTATGTTAGTGTGCAGGCAAGTATGATTGTGAGCAAGGAGTTTAGGTACATAATTTGTCTTGTTGTGGCTGGAATGGATATGGATTGCTTTCGTTTTTTGAGCATTTATAATTAAACCACTATCATGAGACCATTTACCCAATAAATCAAAGTTTTCCTGAAGTTGCTTTTCGGCAATCTGAATATTTTTATTATGTATAAGGAGACAGGTATCATCAGCGAGCTGGTACACAGATCCAGTCTTAATGGAATTACACATATCGTTTACATAGAGTAAATACATAGTAGGTCCTATTATAGACCCTTGAGCCGTGCCCTTTTCAGTTCTTATCCCATCACTTAACTGGTTAGCGATTTTGACATAGGTATATCTGTTAGTGTGATAATCCATGAGCAGCTTTAGCAAGGGTCCCTGGATACCATTATTAGCTAGTTTTATCTTTAGTATATTATAATCTAACATATCAAATGCCTTGCTAAAGTCAATGAACACAATGAGTATGTGTTGTTCTTTATTGTTCAGATGCTCGCTGATTTCATTAGTAAATTTACATAATAATTGAGAGGTGCTATGGTTTTTTTGGAATCCAAATTGGTTCTTGTTAATTATTTTATTGGTTGTGAGATATGAATTTATTTCATTTCCATAGAATCTCTCAATTATTTTATCCACACATGATAATATATTTATAAATAAACATAAATACATTTTTTTATTATCATCACATCAGCCGGAAAAACTTCACTGCTTAACATATTTTACTGAGCATACTTACTTTTTCTATATTTTTATATAAATCAGTATTTACCATCTATACATGGTGTAAGTCTACATGTGCTTTAGGACTCTTCCGTCTTCATACAAATCGATCAGCCGAGAGCGGCCAAATTAGTATGAAGAGTCCACATTTTTTATTGACTATGTGGGTTCCTTGGGGAAAGTTGATCAGAATCAGGAGTAGAAGCCCTGATTAAACTTCGACGCACCTGTATATACACCCTGTATAATCAACCATATTTTGTTATCTTTTCAGCTCGCGTATTGACAATAAGTAAACATACATTTTGTCCCTATTACCACACAAATTACACAATCGGGTCGGAACGTGTTTGAATTGAAGCCCGTTCATTGTACACGTTTTCGTGTGGTCCAATTCACAGAAAATAAAAGTTACAAAAGCTCTTAAAAATCAAAAGGCTATCATTATAATCATGCCCTGATATACCGTACAATCTAAAGTAATTTTTGGAAACAAGTATTTTTTAATCATCTCTAAATCCATGCCAGAACTAAACGCTTGTAGTGAAAACTTGACAGTGGAATTAGCCACTTGAACTTGTATTAAGTCCACGACTAAGTCGTATTAAGTACCGTATGGGGAGTATGAAAAAATATAGAGTAAGAACCCGTGAACTGGACTTCTATCTCAACTCATAAAATTGAACGAACTTTTTATACAAATACAGCATCCGTTTGCGTGAAATAAGGCTAAACCTTCCCGAGGAATGGGAAGAGACCCATGCCTCAGAAATAGAGACGATATGGGTTTTTAACATTATATGTATATTTTGCCTCATATGGCCTGTCCATTTTGTTTTTAAATAGCGTTTAGGTTTTTCTTTTTTTTTCATGGCAGAGGTGGCAAACGATCAGGCGGATCACCTGATGGTAAGCGATTACCGCCGCCCATAGACACCCGCAACACCAGAGGAGCTACAAGTGCGTTGCCGGCCTTTGATATGGGAGTACGCTCTTTTCTTGAAGTTTTGAATGTCGTACCGGTCTCTTGAAAAAGTTGTTCAGTATAATGAGGATAGCAAGTAGCCCGACTTAATTGATTTATATAAATATTAGACAGAAAGTATTGTAATATAGAGGTCACGCAAATGCAGAGGTTCTAAACGGTACAGTTAAGTAAAATAAGATAAGTATACGGTAATAATGAAGAGTATCGCTTATAACTCAAACCAAAACCTACATGCCAGTCGATTTGAATGAAAATCGATTTCTTGTCGAAACGCGTATGAAAACATTCTATAACTACCCTCATATACGTATACCAACAATGTTGTTAAACCTGCAGACAACAGAACTACCTCCTATTACCATAACCTAATGGTAGTTTTCGGAAACAATTTTTTCCTTGACCAAACTGTTTTCGGTGGCGATAAAAAGCACTGATAATTTTATTATAGCTGAAATACTTACTGTGTCGCTTAGTTAGTGATTACGTTACGTTAGAGGCATTTTTATTTACGTCACAGAGTTATTAGCTGTCCTTGTACTGATTTCGGATGTTTTAAAATACTCACATATTATTTTAGCTTTCAGAAATGGACTCTCTTATCGTGTGGCACAATTTAACCGTCCTATCAGCAAGGTATAGGTGGCGGTTGCCTTGTGTTGCACTAATCATCACCCTTGGTCACGTGTAGGGCATTTAAGATTTACACCTACGGGCGTGTGCAACGCGACCATCATACACAACTAGAAATCAGATGTGCAGGTTTCGTCACGATGTTTTCCTTTACCATTAAAGCAGTCGGTATGAAAATGCACATAAGTTTCGAAAAACTCATTGGTGCACTGGCCAGGATTTGAACCCGAGACCTCTGGTTAGGAGGACGGAGTCACTAACCGCAGAGCCACCGACGCTTTTTGAATGGACTTATATAAGGTATATCAAAATCAGCTGAAATTATACTGGGGCTTCTACTCATGAAACTGAACAACTTTTCACAAGGAAGGAACCCATAGTCAATTGACGAAAAAGGGTTTTGAATTTTCTAACAAGTCGATCAGCTGATAGGTCAAAGTATGGGAATTCCAAAAAAATAATTGCGAATCGACTTTGGCTTCCTTCAGGGAAGTTGTTCAGATTCTTGGGTAGGAAGTTCCAGTTTAAATAATTATTCCAGTTTCGATTTTTTTTAGACTTTATACTGGGTGAAATTTTATTCGTTACATTACTTTAACTGTGGTGTCTACTTTTGAAACTGAACAACTTTGCCCAAGGAACCCATAGTCAATTCTTCATACAAAAATGGTTTTCAAACAAATTCGTCAGCTGATCGATCATTTTTGTATGGAGAGGTCATTTTTTGCGAACTGACTATGGGTTCCTTGGGCAAAGTTGTTCATTTTCATGAGTAGAAACCACAGTTAACGGGAATGCAACAAATAAAATGTCAACCTGTATACGTCACATAAATGTGGTGGGATCCTACTGTGGTACCGCTTCGCGCTCTACACCTGCTGCCAAGCAGCGCGCTGAGTTCCGGCGTGTGAGGTGCGCTAGCCAGTGTAATTACCGGCATGGAGGCAATCCATCTAAGCAAGGATATAGACAATGTATTGATAATCTTTTTGGTATCCAGATGCCAACAGTTGGGTACTTTTGCCACATTCGTTAGTAAAAAAGAGCTTTTGAATCCTTCAGTGGACCTAAACGGATCGTAGACAGAGGGGCGAGTACGCTCCGCGCTACACGCGGAATACGCAAGCTACCGAACGGTTAGTAAAGAAGAAAGGAACGACTGAAAATATATTATAGTTCCTGTAAAAAAGAGACTATAAATTAACAAAAAAGACCAAATTAAAAAGAAAAGTTAAACGAGATACTTATCAATAAAATATGAATGATAGTGGGGAATTTAGTGCAACGTCTAGTATGGGAACCGTTTTAATTTGGATCCGGCGCTCAAACTTGGCATAGTTGTTCCCTAGGCCGTTCTGAGTAGATTAAGCCCGGGAGCCATCGGGAGCCATCCCCCGTTTGGTAGGGGGAGGGGGGGAAAGTTTGTTTCTGCCGCGCTCCATTTTTGGGTTTATATCTCCAAAAGTATTGGTACTAGGGTAAGCGAGATATCATTTTCGTATGATTAAAGGATAAGGAATTCATTTGTGTAACAAAAAAAATGACTTTCCATATACAAAAAAAGAAATATTTGATAAAACGTATAAAAGATGGCTACCTTTTTTCCACATATGGGTCGATTAATTTTTAATCGTCTTTGATATTAGCATGAAAAAAATGTATTCTGACAGCCACACTTCTTAGGATTATAAAAATATAACTTTCATTAGAATAGCATAATAAATACTTAGTGAAAAAAATATATAATTTGATTCTCGGCAGAGTAGCATTAAACGTGCGGTTTTAGTTTCTGTTATTCGTAAGTAAATAAAATGAATCATCTAGCGCCCAAATTACTGTTAAGTAACAAAGTATAAACAGGTACATAATATTATTATTTAAATATTACACGCACGCACAAAATATTTGTCACGTAAAACAAAAAAAATATTTTCCTTAAAAACGTATTTGAGAAAATCCGCAAAACGTGACTATTTCTCATACGAATTATGGTGGTTTACTATCTAACTTGCATTGTATTATGGTGGTCTACTATATAACTTGCGTGGTCACGTTGATCACCTAGGTTAACTGACTTCAGAATAGGTCATATATAACCATAATGAGTTTGGCTCTCATTGGCGTATTAATCTCGTAACCGTTTCCGTGCTTCGCAAGCCACGTCAAATTATTTTCATGACAACTGATGAAGCTGCGACCACCGCTTATACAACTCCAAAACCCCGAAAGCTTTCAGCTCGAGTTGCACAACCGCTTCGAATGCATAGGAGAATGTGAAAATGTAGACGAATACAATGACAGGTTTGTGGGAATTGTCCAAACGGCTGGGAATAAGGCCTTCAAAACAAGACGTTAAAAAAACATATCGGATCTTGGAATTCACCAGCAAGCTCATGGAGAAAAAACGGAGCCTGATTCTGAAATCCTCTGAAGATGCTTGTCAATATGGCGACTAAACAGACATCTCCAAGTCCTTGACCCGTGATATACACCAATTTAAAACCAATCGTATTAAAGAGGCTATTGAGCGCAATAAAAGGTCAAAAGTATTGTCTGCTGGTCAAAGCTGAAGATCGAGGATGGCAGAGTCGTGTCGTCCAAGTCCGAGCTGTTGAAAGAGGTTGAAAAGTTCTACGGACAATTATACACGACTACATCCTTACCTTAGTAATCTGACTGAAGATCCGAGAGCCGGATTGAGCCGACATTATACCGAAGATATCCCAGACGTGCGGGTGGTAGGACCTTGTGCGAGGTCCGTCCGGATCGCTACCACCATCTTACTCGCTAATCCTGCCGCTAAGCAGCAGTGCTTGCACTGTTGTGTTCCGGTGTGGAGAGTAAGACAGCCGAGGAAATTACAGGCACAAGAGGCATTTCATCTTAGCCCTCTAGGTTGGCAACGCATCTGCAATCCCCTCCGGGGTTGCAGGTGTCTATGGGCAGTGGTGATCACCATCAGGTGACCCACTTGCTCGTTTGCCTTCCTTATCACATAAAAAAAAAATACATCAGCCTGTGCGAGATTAGAATGGCTCTCAAACAGCTTAAGAACAAGAAGGCACCGGGTGATGACGGAACTACTGCTGAGCTTCTGAAAGCAGGTGGAAAACCGATACTTATAGCTCTTCAGAAGCTATTCATTTCCGTTATTCTCGAGGGACAAACACCTACAGCATGGCACAGAAATGTGGTGGTGCTCTTCTTCAAGAAGGGTGATAAGACTATGCTGAAGAATTACAGACCCATCTCACTCCTGAGCCATGTCTACAAGCCATGTCGAGAGTCATTACGAATCGTCTCGCACGCAGGTTTGACGACTTCCAGCCTCCCGAACAAGCTGGTTTTCGAAAAGACTTCTGTACCATAGACCACATACATATGTTGCAGCAGATTATACAGAAGACCAAAGAGTATAATGGCGTTTGTGGACTATGATAAAGCTTTTGGTTCGATCGAGACCTGGGCTGTGTTACAGTCTCTCCAACGGTGCCAAATTGACTATCGATACACATGGAAGTGTTGAAGTGTTTGTAGGAAAACGCCACCATGTCGGTCCAACTCCAGGATCAGAATTCGAAACCTATCCGGCTGTATCGTGGGGGGAAAGGGAGACGTTATATCTCCGAAACTGTTCACCGCCGCACTGGAAGACGTTTCCAAGCTTCTGGACTGGAGAGGATTCGGCATCAACATCAATGGCGAGTACATCACTCACCTACGATTTGCTGACGATATCGTGATCATGGATGAGACCTTGGAGGACCTAGGCGCAATGCTCGATGGACTCAGTAGAGTCTCCCAACAAGTGGGTCTTAAAATGAACATGGATAAGATGAAAATCATGTCAAACGTCCGTGTTACACCCACTCCTCTGAAGGTTCGAGACTCTACACTCGAAGTTGTTGACGAATATGTGTACCTGGGACAAACAGTCCAGTTAGGTAGGTCCAACTTCGAGAAAGAGATCAATCGTCGAATCCAACTCGGCTGGGCAGCCTTCGGGAAGCTCCGCAATATCTTCACGTCCAAAATACCGCAGTGTCTCAAGACTAAAGGTTTTGACCAGTGTGTGTTGCCAGTGATGAGACGACATATGGATCCGGCTCAAGGTCACCCAAAGGGCGATGGAGCGTGCTATGCTTGGTGTTTCCCTACGTGATCGAATCAGAAATGAGGAGATACGTAGGAGAACTAAAGTTACCGACATAGCTCTTAAAATCGCTAGACTTAAGTGGCAGTGAGCAGGGCACATAGCTCGTAGAACAGATGGCCGTTGGTGCAGTAAAGTTCTCGAGTGGCGACCGCGCACCGGAAGACGCAGTGTGGGCAGGCCTCCGACTCCGTGGACCGACGAGCTGGTGAAGGTTGCGGGAAGCCGCTGAATGCAAGCCGCACAGGACCGGTCGGTGTGGAAATCCTTGGGGGAGGCCTTTGTCCAGCAGTGGACGTCTTTCGGCTGATAGATAGTAAACCACCATAATTCGTATTTTCTCATATATGTTTTTTTAAGGAAATGACGATTTCGGACGGACGACGACGGATTTGAAAAATATTTTTTGTTCTACGTGACAAATATTTTGTGCGTGCGAGAAATATTTAAATAATAATATTATGTACCTATTTATATTATGTTACTTAACAGTAATTTTTGGGCGCTAGATTATTCATTTTATTTACTTACGAACAACAGATACTAAAATCGCGCGTTTTATGCTACTCTGCCGAGCATCAAATTATATATTTTTTTTTTCACTAAGTATTTATTGTGCTATTCTAATGAATTTTATATTTTTATAATCCTAGGAAATGTGACTTTCAGAATATATTTTTTTCATGCTAATATCCTAGACCATTAAAAATTAATCGACACATATGTGGAAAAAAACCATCCACACTTCATCATCTACTTGTTGGGTCGCGCTTCTTTTGGAGCTTATATCTCCATAACTATAGGTACTAGGGCAAGTCCGATATCATTTTCGGATATTTCAAGGATGACAAATTCATCTCGGCAACAAAAAAAAATACGTTTCATAGAAAAAAAAAGAAGAAATATAACTGCTGAAATTTAGAACCGCGCGGACCGCGCGTTTTATGCCACGCTGACACGCATTGAATTTAATTTTTTCCGCTTAGTATTTGTTATGATATTCTAATGAAATTAATATTTTTATAATGCTAGGAAGTGTGGCTTTCAGAATATATTTTTTTCATGCTAATATCTTAGACCATTAAAAATTAATCGACACATATGCGGAAAAAAGGTAGTTGTGTTTTATACGTTTTCTCAAATATAATTTTTTTTATATATGGGAAGTCATTTTTTTGTTACAGAAATGAATTCCTTATCCTTGAATCGTACGAAAATGATACCTTACTTGCCCTAGTACCAATAGTTTTGGAGATATAAGCCCACAAATGGAGCGCGGCAGAAACAAACTTTCCCCCCCTCCCCCTGCCAAACGGGGGATGGCTCCCGATGGCTCCCGGGCTTAATCCACTCAAAACGGCCTAGGGAACAACTGTGCCAAGTTTGAGCGCCGGATCCAAAATAAAACGGTTCATCGCACTAAATCCCCGACTATGATTTTTATGGCTCAGTACTGTTTTAACAGCGTCACCTGAGTGCTTATTTGTCCAATCGACCATATTAACGAAAATTACTTTTAAATGCAGTTAAGGTAAAAGCACCTATTACCGTGGTAAATTGTGGAAGTTTGACATTAGAGTGAAATATTATGGAATCAGGTCAGTCCTCGGCAAATAAGGATTTTTTAAACGTGTTATAGACTTTTTATTTTGTACTTCTCTTCGTTTTTTTTCAGTTATTTTTAAGCGTTGTATTTATATACATATTTTTTTGTAAAGAATCCGACGTGCCCTATTACCGAGGCATGCCCTACGTTTTTATCTAATACCGCGGCATGTATCCCCTATTACCGAGTATAGAAGAAAAATAATACAGATTGTCCAGATGATTCCGTATAAAAAAATTTACTTAATAAAATACACACAATACTGAGTTCAACTTTATTAATAATTAACATGATTAAATGAAGTAAATGTAGGAGAGTGACTAGTACACAGTGACTAGACATAGTAGAGCTACAGTATCAAGTAAATGTTCTTTTGTAACTGGAAATCTACATTTACTAAGATAGTGAACCCAATCGACGACGACTTGTTTCTCCTTTTGAATATTCAGCACAGGCTGAACACCACAAGAGTCATTTTCATATATAAAGAATAGGTTTTATTTCTTGTCAAGACTTGCGTAAACTACTTCTGATCAAATTTTTGACTATTTTGGGGAGCAGTACGATAGCGGGATGGGAAATAATGATCCTCGACAATAGGGCCGGGCCACCAAAAACTGTACCTTACAATACAAAAGTATGGATCGTCGTTTATTTTGTTAAAACTAAGCTTTACGTAATGTATTCTATAAATAAATAATATTTAATTGATGCAGTGGATACTCGAACAACACATAATAATAATATGAGACTAAACTTTCAATTTTATTTATTTTATAATTTATAATCAACCTTCAAAAGAAATTTGTAGCGTGAACCGTGAATCAAATTTATAATTTCGTTACTCCTTTGCAAGTCCTAAAGTATTGATGACATGAAATACAACAATTCATATACTTACTATGTAAACTCACTTCTGGATTTTTTATTATTTTGATGAACCAAAAGACTGCCCGCATCAACACGCTCCATTTACTCCCAAACTACTTTCGATATCAGAAAAATTTTACATTTACGGAAGAAATATGAAAGTTTGGAACAACAAAAAATATTTCGATGGTAGTGTCATAGTAAATAAAAAATCTTAAAAAACAAATGATAGTCCGTCACACACGGGACAATAATAATTCTACACATATTTTTTTTTTCATCTGCGTATAGGTTGGAGACAAGCGTACTCGTATTTTATATGAGGGCAGAGAAAGGACTTAAATAACACAAAAATTAAAATGGTTTTAAAATAAATACAATTGAAAGTTTAATCTCGTATGTTGTTTGAGTATCCACTGTCTCAATTAAACATATTTTTTTAAGGAATAAGTTACGTAAGCTTAGTTACAAAATAAACGTCGATCCATATTTTTCTTTTGTAAGGTACAATTTTTGGCGACCCCGCCCAATAATGATCAATCGCTCAAAATCACAGCAGAGTAGTGACATGATAGTAAAAACTGTAAATTGTTATGGAACATTAAGTATTTAAAAAAAATCATAGAAATTTTAAGTAGGTAATATCTATTTAGTAACGGAACCCTAGATATGAATTGGTTGCCTCATCACTCGGTGATAGATTTTATGAAAACTGTATTTCCGAGTACTGTACACTCGTAAATAGATTCTGATATAGTTTATTACCGAGGTATGCCGCGGTAATGAGTGTAAAATAAAATATTTTAAAATGTAATTCCGACCGTTAACAAAACTAATTTAAGTAGGATTTTTGGTGTCACTTTGCAAAAAGAGATTTCAATTTTCCTAAGAAACAATATTTTTAATCACAAGATATGATTCTGTATTATGAATCTTTTGTCAAAATATTGCAAGTATTTTTATGACATTTTTGACACCCAGTACTAAAACTAGACTTGAAGTGCTATAGTTTCTTTTAAAAATAATGATATTTAATGGATTTTGAATACATCGGGAATAGATTTTTCGGTTTTGGATTACATGAGAACTAGAAGAAAGAACTGTTCACTACTTAATGAGACAAAAATTGAATATTATAAGCAAAATATCTGGAACCTTAAAATTATCTATTACCGAGGGTACCCTCGGTTTTAGAGTTATACCCCAATATTAAGCATCTATCACCGCGAATTTTATTTCTCAATATTATTACGTGTTTATACATAATTTCACAATGATACCTAAGTATGCGATAATACTCCTAAAACAACACAAAAACAAGAAAACAATATACGTAGTCAGTTATAAAGTGTATTCGTTTAAAAATTAAGGAACAAAAATGTGAGGGAACTTACATAAATTGCCCTGTACTTGTATGGACACAACCTGCTCCTGCGCTGCCGATAAACAAACTTATCGTTTTTGATCCATTTGCTCTATGGTATACCCCCTAGCGCCCGTGAGTTCGATGTAAAATACTGCAAGTTAGAACTTGTCCCAAATTGTATTGTGTTAAACTTGTTGTTATTAAATTAAAATACGAAAATATCTGATACATCGGTAATTGATGCCGATTTTGTATACCGCGTTAATAGGTGCCTTTACCTTATCATATTATCCAATTTCCCGTCGATTGGTGTATGAATCTTATAATTTAGACTTTTAGAACATTAAACATAGAATTACCTGTTGACAACGCAATCTGTAAGAAATAATTTAAATTACGTGAAATAATCAGTAAAAACTTTGTTGTATAAAGTTTTGGATTTGGAGATTGAACAAATAAGCACTCAGGTGACGAGGTGTAGGTATTACAGTATTATAGGTAGACAGGACATTACGTTGGTAAAACATTGTATGTGACACATAGCGTAGGTGTTTGTCTACGAAAGTGTAACTGTTTTTAACAAATGTTAAAAGTAATTACCTACACAGTAGAAGTCAAGGTGATGGCTATTTAAAGGTCAAAAACAACAAAACCTATAGTGACCTACCATTGATTGTGGTTTTATCGCGATTCCAGTTTTCGTGACTCATTAATGCAAGGTTTATTATATTGCCAAAATCATGAAATGACCACTTTCTTCCATGAAATCGTGATATAACATTTTGTAAACCAAGCCCCCGACCAGTGAGTAATGTAACATAGCTACCTACTTATACAGAATGTAACAAAAATGGTGTACTGAATATGTGTAGTTGAAAAATTGGACTTTTCATAGAAATTGATGTGTCTATTTTTGTGTGGATAGTCTCATTTTTTGCGATTTGGGCAAAATCTTAGAACTAAAGTTATTTAGTATAATGAGGAGATGCCCAAATTAACTAGTCTCACGTCAATTTTGTGACACCCTGTTTAGGTTGAAGTGCAACTGTTCAAGTACTTATACAAAAATTTGTAATGTCCACAAAGACCCTGCTTCTCCTCCTCCTTTCGTCGTATTCCTCAGTGATGAGGGTCGTGACCTCCCTTTGGCAATAATTTCTCGGTGATGATCTTTTACCATTTCGTTCTGTCTTCAGCAATATGCAGAGCATCGCGGAGGTTGGTAGCGAGAGTGGCACGTATTTGATCAGTCCAACGTATCGGGCTGCGGCCCCGCGGTCTCTTTTCTTCAATTTTACCATTAACCATTAGTTTCTCGAGGTTATCTCCGCTCTTCCTAGCAATATGTCAGAAGTACTCAAGAATTCTCTGAAGGCAAAAGGATGATAGCCTCTTCGTGTTCTTGAGTTCACGCAGGATTGACACGTTGGTACGTCATACACAAAGGCCCAACAGCTAGTAAATTACTACAAAATATTTTCTATTTTTAACCGACTTCAAAAAAAGGAGGAGGTTCTCAATTCACCGATTACTAGAAGACGCCTGAACCGATTTGGAAAATTCTTATTTTTTTTAAAAGGGTATACTTCACAGGTGGTCTTATATAAATTTTATCGAAATCGATTCAGCGGTTTTTGAGAAAATCAACAAAAACATAGCAAAATTGGAGTTGTTGCGATTGAAGTCGGTTGTTTTTAACGTATTCAGCGTGGTCAATAATTATCTAATTATAGCGCAAACTGAAGACTGTACAGGCTTATTTGCATGCCATACCTCGCCAGTTGCGCCTAACAAAGTGTATAACTAAGGAACATAGCAAAAAAGATATATACAGGTGATAAATAATGCGTTTGAAATTTTAAGGGGTTACTCAGAATCAAGTATAGAATACAGAAAAACATATTGAAAATATCCCATATAATTTTTTTTTAGTTTCCCATACTAAATCTGAATAGTGAATTAATAATTTATATGGGAAACTGAAAAAAAAAGCGGCCAAGTGCGAGTCGGACTCGCCCATGAAGGGTTCCGTAGCAGCAAGTAACATAGTCCGTAATAAAGTTCCGTAGCAAAGTTCTTGTAGTTCGTTGTAGGTAAATTGCGGTTTACGATTTATGACGTATTAAAAAAAAAACTACTTACTAGATCTCGTTCAAACCAATTTTCGGTGGAAGTTTGCATGGTAATGTACATCATATATTTTTTTTAGTTTTATCATTCTCTTATTTTAGAAGTTACAGGGGGGGGACACACATTTTACCACTTTGGTAGTGTCTCTCGCGCAAACTATTCAGTTTAGAAAAAAATGATATTAGAAACCTCAATATCATTTTTGAAGACCTATCCATAGATACCCCACACGTATGGGTTTGATGAAAAAACATTTTTGAGTTTCAGTTCTAAGTATGGGGAACCCCCAAAATTTATTGTTTTTTTTCTATTTTTGTGTGAAAATCTTAATGCGGTTTACAGAATACATGTACTTACCAAGTTTCAATAGTATAGTTCTAATAGTTTCGGAAAAAAGTGGCTGTGACATACGGACGGACAGACAGACAGACAGACAGACATGACGAATCCATAAGGGTTCCGTTTTTTGCCATTTGGCTACGGAACCCTAAAAAGTTGCATATCGGATTTTTTCAATATTTTTCCTGTATTCTATACTTGATTCTGAGTAACCTCTTAAAATTTCAAATGCACTTTTTAACACCCTGTATTTTTATATTTTTTAATGTAATAGGTTTATGTATATGTATGTATATTTCTATGATAAACAGTAAGACGGAAAACTAGGCCATTAGGGTGACAGGTTCGCTGCATCAAAAAGAAAACTATATTATGTAAGTACGGTTGCTTGAATTTGTAAGTTAACCGGACAATTGACTGCATTAAAAATAAATTATGAAATATTGTTAAGCAAATTGCTCTCTTGTACAGTAATATCAGAAACAATACATACTCATTTTATTTTCAGTACTTACAATATACAATCCGGTAGTTGACTGCTTACTTATTATCAAATGTCAAAAACGGCATTTTGCTCTAAAACTGTTTGAAATTTTGTACGATGACGTCATTGTTCAAAATAGTAGTTTGCATACTAATTAGGAAATTCTTATAAATAAAAATTGAAAATGTAAAGAAAATTAAACTGATTAAGTTTTTCATCGATTTCAATTAAATAGCTATTTAATCAATAATATTTCGTAATTTATTTTTCATGCAGTCAACTCCCGGATTGGGAATATGACTGCGTGAGAAATAAATTATAGACTATCGTTCACTAAATTTATGTCGCAATAAAATTTCGAAAAGCCTTATTACTTTTGTTTTTCATCCCATTTTCAATTTTTTATTAACAAAAGTTATAAAATTGGTTGCTCAATGACACTGAAAAACTATGTATGACGACGCGTCTAGTATTTCAAACATTTTTAGAACAAAATATAGTTTTTGACGGATGTTAAAAAGTAACTTTCAAATGAATATAATATACTACACTGGTGAACTAAAAAATCGACTCGAGATTTGTTGCTCGACTTTTGAAAAAATAACTCAGTCTACAAAACTGCTAAACACTAAAAGCAAAAAACTAGAAAACCATCAAACTAAAATCATAAACAGTAAACATACAGTTTTTGAACTTTTGGTTTAGTTTTATTTTGCTAGATTGAGTTAATTTTCCAAAAGTCGTGCATGAAACTTTGAGTCGATTTTTTTTCCATGAGTATAGTTATCTACCCCATTTATAGAACTTTCGTAATTAGTATGGTAACGACTACTCGTATATAAAAATTTAACTTATAGTTTTACATTTGATAAAAAGTACTTCAAATGACTCGGCTCGGACTAAAAAAAGTTTTTATTTTATAAAGCTATATACCTATATTCCAAAATATACACTTTTTAGTCTGAACTATCCTTCTAATATTATAATTGTGAAGGTTTACATGTTTGTTACTCTATCACGGAAAAACGGGTGAACGGATTTAGATACAATTTGGCACACAGATAGTTTATAACTCGGATTAACATAGTGAATACTTTTTATCCCGGAAAACTCGAGGGTTCCTTGAGGAATGGTTAAAAACTGAAATTTTTACTTCGTCACTAGATGGTGCTGGCCTTTTATTTTTCTCTGAACCCAATTCTGAAGTCCACATAGATGCAATTGCGGGCGAAAGCTGGATTTAGATTTAGATTGGTGTGCAACTAATTAACTTCTTCTTCTTGTCGTGTAACACAATTTAACCGTTCTATCGCACAAAGGACAAACGGGTGATGCTAATTGCAATTAATAATGATTACCTAGTCATTGAACTTTAAATAGTAAGTTGTATGTATAAGGTACACATGGTACGAACAAGTTCATTGCTAGCAACCAACTTCTAGGTTAGAAGAAATTTAGTCTTCAAGAAGGGATTAAAAATGTTTTTGAAGGCTCGGCAAAGCACTGATAGCACCCCTGGTGTTACAAATGTCTATAGACGACAGTAACCACTTATCAGGTGGGCAGTCAGCCTTTTGATACTCAATACAAACAAAAAAACTGACTTCCTCATACCTGACAACTACGTTGATGTTATCTTCGTCGGAGTTGAGGGTAGTGCTGGACCCCCGGGTGCTCCGGTCCACGCTGTTAGCCCTGCTGCTGCCACTGCCGACAATAATAAATAACATTTAAAAAATGAGTCAGAGTTTCTTTGGACCCATCGTTTCGTCTCACTCCAAGTACAAAAGTGTGCACTGCTACCTAATTTGAATAATAAACAGTGATCTGAGTAGGTAGATTGATTTTTGATACTTGCATTGTGATTTTATAACATGGACAATTCTTTTTTTACGGAAAGATTCGGTATTTCCGGAGTACTTTTAAAGTAAATCTGGTTCAATCAATAAATTCTGTAGGAAGCAATATATTTATATGTAGAATAACTGAATAAATATTCGTTTTTGTTTGAAAAAAAATGTTTAACTCTCGGAATCCGTTCGGCATGTCCATATTAACATATACGTTTGCGGTCATTGACCCTAATTCAATCTACCTACTCCGATTACTGATAATAAATAGTTTCATTTTCCCTTACATCCTATACGCGTTCGCGTGTGATGTTAAGTGCAACACCAAACAACCGTCGTCGTCTATAGCTTATGGATAGATGGTTAAAAAACTAACTCCAACACATTTTTTTTAAATCAAACTCTTATCTTTACATCTTAGAGCTAATCCAGCTGGAAAGGTAAAACAGATGAACTTTCATATTTTCGAGGTGTATTTTTAAGGTAACCATTACCCTTCTTATAATTGATGCCTGATAAAAATATATATCCTTTCAGTAATATCCAATAAACTCAATTTATTTTTAAAAGATGACAGCGCCTGTCAATAGGGCCCATTAATTTGATCTTCAGACTATCAATCAGTGTAAATTCATTATAAAAAAATTATAAGTACTCGAAAATAAACAATAACAACCATCAATAATAACATCATGACTATTGGTCCAAGTTGAGGGAATTCTTTAAATATGGATTAAGTTGGACACAGTCTTGTTAAATGACAGTAGCTCCTTGCGTCACTAATGAGGATTTGTAGACGACAAGCAAGACCATTATGACGAATATGACGAATATAATGATAACTCGCCCATAAAACAGTATTCTTTTCTGTTTGACCACTAGTTTATGTCTCTTCGAAACAGCTTCAAAATCAACTCCAAAGACCCATAAATCCTTTAAATGAAACTTCTTAGAACGCTGGCTTAAAATATTCAAATCGTTTTCCCGCGTACTGACAGTGACAGCTGAAGTCAGGCATCCGTTTCCCCGCCAACATGGCTGCCAAATGTCAAGGGCTTCGACCTTATTGACCGGGAGTTGAATATTAATGAGCGTTCGATTACTCCTAATTGGTGATTTGGATTTAATGAAGCGATAATCAATATTATTTAGAAATATTTTAGACTAGCTGGTGCCCGCGACTTCGTACGCGTTAGTGTTGGGGGTTTTCCAATAGTTCATGTTTTGCTAAATTATTCTTTAGAAATAAGAAAATAACAAAATTAAGTAAACAATAAAACAAATGAAAGAAAAATAAAAAAATAAAAATATAAAAGAAAAAATAAAAATAAAAAATAAGAAGAAAACGAAAATACAATTGCATAGTTTTTACGATATATTTACAATCAACACTACTGGAGGATGGATCTCTTCTTATAGCTAGGGAAGGTTAGCTCATTCTCCACACACAGGGTCCAAGTTTGGATAGTGGTAAGATGTGAGGCTAATGGCCAAATCCAGCTTAAGAAGTTTTTCAGCCGCCTATACAGGATGTTAAAAAGTGCGTTTGAGATTTTAAGGGGTTACTCAGAATCAAGTATAGAATACAGGAAAAATAAAAAATAAAATCTTGTCTACAACTTTTTAAATCGGAATAGTGAATTAATAATTTGTATGGTAAAAGGTAAAAAAATTACAGATCGGATTTTTTCAATACTTTTCCTGTATATTTTGATTCTGAGCAACCCCTTAAAATCTCATACGCACTTTTTTATCATCCTGTTATTAGGTAGTCAAAGAAAAAATTGAAGAACAGGTCCAGTAGAATGCCTACGCCTTTGTAACACCCTGTATACCACCACTTAATAAATATTTCCCTACACTTGCATAGTTGGGTACGAAATACCATTTACAAATGTAGTTTGCTTTGCTTATTTCACTACGTTATACGTATATTTTCGATATTCTACAGCTACCTACACCGTAAACAATATAGACATATCTCATCGTAAAAGAGGATCCCGTCAGTTCCCTCGGGACACCCTTGACAATTCCGGGTGAAGAATGTTAACTGAATATACTTTTGATTCGCCTAATCTAAGAATGAAGGTTTCACCTTAATACTTAGATACAGTTTCCAGATTTTCCCTCGGGATCCCTATGAATTTCCAGGGCCAATATTATGTATCGAATGATACGAAAGTACCGTAATCGACACGCCTTTTCAAAAAGTTAAGGTTGTATCTTAATAAACTGAGTTACTGTGGAGATACGGTGTTGTCGTTTTCCTGTGGGAACCCTTCATGAAACCGAGATAAAAAAGTTTGGATTTTTAGTAGTAATGATAAAGTATCATTGTGCCAAATTACAATAAAATCGGCTTCGTAGTTTTTGAGTAATAAGGCTTTTAAGAATTAAAGTTTTTATGCATTCCTCCGGGAACCCTTGAATTTCCCGGGATAAAAAGTATCTAAGATGTTACTCCGGGTCACGTAGTATAATCGTGCGAAGTTTCATCAAAATCGGCCCAGCCGTTTTTACGTGATGCGCGGACAGACAAACAGACAGACAAAAATTCCAAATTACATTGTTTTGATCTCTATATCGATAGATATGTTCCCTACAGGTATTATTTTCAAAAATATTCCATGTACAGAATCGGCCCCGTTACAATTTTATTATATTATGTAGGTATATAGATGTTGCATATTTTTTACCAAAAATACTTATAAATTCGCCGCTCGTTTGCCAAAAATTACATCTATACTATTACATAGCAAATAGGTCGAAAGAAGGGTCGGAACCTTAAATAAGTAGATGTTTTATTGTTTATGTAAAATGTAAAATTGCTTACTTGCCTACATAATTAAGCTTGCGAACATTCTTTCGACCCATTTGCTATGTAATTTTTGGCAGGTGGCGAATTTAAAATTATCTTTAAAGGACGACAACTTTTTTTCTTGACATTGGATTTCGATGAAACAAAGACTATATAATGCTCCAAACTAAGCTTAATTTACTCGAGTAAACCGCATGAAAATCCATCCAGTAGTTTCAGAGATTAGCGTGAACAGACAGACAGACAGACAGACAGACAATAAATTTTAAATTTGTTTATTTGTGTTCTATTACTCTTATTTTATCACCTCCTTACTATTTTTGGTAAAAATATTCAATGTACAGACACGCGGTTTCTACTGTTTTATTATAGTATAGATAGATTAAGAAAGATGGAGAATACTATGCTTGTGAGTTTCTTTACGTGATTGCACATGAAACCAGAAAATCCTTAGAAGAACTAAAGTCCGTGCCATCTCATTCGGTTAGAAATAATAAATTATCGATAAAAAGAAAGGTGGCGACAGCGGCCGTAGACTAAAATACGTAGTGTTGGATGGTCCACACCCTGATAATGTATTCTTCAGGTTTGCAAAAAGGCGCTGGATGCATGTGGGTTCAGAACTGTGTTAAGTGGATATCTTATTGTCTATGCTTTGTTTATCTGTGGACGTCTTCCAGATGATATGATGACGATGGTTTTGGACAGTAGCGTAGTTTTTGTGACGTTATTTTAGTATAAATTGATTCGTAGATAATTTGACTTGATAAGGGATATTTCTGGAACTTTCCAATTTTAATTGTCAAAATTAATTAATACAACGTGGTATTTTCAATACAATTTAAATAAAATGTAAACAAACTTATTAGGCGTTTATTGACGTTTTCATGTGTTAGTTTCCTGGTAATTTCTTTACCTTTTATTTAAATTGGATGGAAACAAGGTTTAACGCAGACTTGGAGAAAGGTGGAAAATAAACTAGAAGAGTTTTAATACTTTAAGGTAACCAAAAAAACTTCCTTTTCAACTGAAATAAAGACTTTTTTAGTACTAATGGAAAAAATGGATGAGTGAAGCCAAAGAAGTTTTATTTCGTCTCCAGAGGGGGAAACGGGGTGCAAGCAGCAATCAGCAATGAAATTAAAACGTTTTTTAGTTCTAACGAAGTCCAAACAATAGATACTCTAAAATAGTTAAATTAAATTTTATGGAAAGTGAAACAAAATTTTAGTAAAATTATAGTTACTCCTCAATTATAGAGGTGTCAATTTACTTTTCACTATTAAGTGACGAGGTTGAAGTTTGCCTGTATATATTTAGAGAACCAAATTGGTGCGTGTCTGAATAATTGATTACTGGCGTACGACCGTGAGGTCACAAAATACACAGATACAGAAGGTCCGCTCAATACGCTCACTAAAATCCTAAGCATATACATGCTTATAGACGTATACGGTCGTTGTAGGCAAGGTCACGATACTGTTGTGATACTTTGCCGCGTGACTTTGCCTCGAACGACCGTATATTTCTATAAGCATGTTATGCTTACGATTTTAGTGGTTTGTATTGAGCGGACCTTCTGTGTGTATTTTGTGGTGAGGTCCTACGAAATCTGGTAATTAACGGTTCAATAAAGACGAAAAAGATTGATATCACACGTCAAGCTTTAGTGATAGATTCTTCAGGTTCTACTAAGACGAGAAGAAACTGAAGAAGCTATCGTGGTTTGCATGGCTGAGCACAGACACGGCTAAAACCTGGATGAGGTTTGACTGTTAGGGTGTTCATCTCGTGTGTACCTATCATTAGATGGCAGTCGTTATTCCGAACTTAAAGGTGATTTGAAGACTTACAATGGGGTTGGCCACTAGCCCCACAACCTCCACCAATCCGGACTTGGCTCCCATGTGTGCCTAACCTTATAGGTATGAGGTATGGGAAGAGACCCGTGTCCCTGCAATGGAAACGATATGGGCTGTATTTAACGATAAAAAAATTAGACTATTGATCCACGAGTTCATTGAAATCGCAAAAAAAAAACTTTTCATACAAAACTGGTTGGAAAAATGTATGGGAACTCCATGTACTTTTGATTCGAGCAAAGTCGTAGTACAAAAGTTGTTTAGGTTTGCAAAGGTGCACGAAATGAGTTTCACTCTGCGTATTTATAATTTTTAATGTTTAAGCAGCCCCCTGCTGCATAGGCATTTTGTTTATCCATTTTTTCTCGGTCCCCTGCTTATCTCGTAGCTTTTAGCAGAATATCAGCGTTGTGGTTCTGATCTGAGTAAAAAACTCAAATCCACAGCATTATGGTGAGTTCAGGTGCTTTTTGCGCAAATCATATTTATACAGGGTGTTAAGAAAAGTGCGTTTGAGATTTTAAGGGGTTATTCAGAATCAAGTGTAGAATACAGGAAAAATATTTGAAAAAACCGCTCTGCATATTATTTTTAAGTTTTCATAGAAATTCTTGATTCACTATTTAAATTTAGTATGGGAATCTGAAAAAACAATTGCAGCGCGGATTTTTAATATATTTTTCCTGTATTCTACACTTGAAGAAAAACCCCTAAAATCTCAAACGCCCTTTTTTAACACCCTGTATAAGTTTAGTTTAGGTATTTGGAATGTCATTTTAGTTTTTTTATAGATAGTTCTATTTTCCTTTAATATTATTTGTTTAATTATTTTTATTCATAAACATTTCTTTATTTGTATATGGTTCGATTATGTTGCCATGTGCACTTTTTTGTTTATTTCCATCTCTTAAAATATCTGAGCATTAGAAATACATATTTTTATATCATAGTGCAATGGAAATCTGATTAGTATAACTTAGGTAAAAGTCTATAGTAAATAAAAAAAATTGCGTTTTTCTGTAGCTAAAAAAACTTTTATATTTTACATAAATTAGCTAATGGATTTTTTATTGGTAAAGACTAAGCACACTATTACACGTATTACTAACACAAGCTATTAAAAGTTACTTGGTAGCTTACCACATTGCGTGATAAACAGAGGGTTGGCTGGGTGAATTACTGCCTATACCGCTCTCATATAAAAAAGGCCGCAAAGTTACAGTACAGTATAAGGACATTATATAGTATGGACACTCCCTGCCGCTCTCTCAAGGCTACTTCACCCCCCCTGTGTGACCAATGTGTGACCATATGTCAAGGGGTTGGCAAACTAAAGCTCAGTTTATTAACCAAAGACAATTTAATTTTTTTAAGGAAAGAGCTAAAAGCTTCTAAGGATTTACAGCCTTGTCTGGTGTATACAGCCTTCACTTTATTTGTAAAAGTCTAGCTAACCTCCTCGATTAAACCCTAGTACATCACGCACACATTTACATGTGTACAAACATGAATGTCTATGTAGTAAACAATGGCGCTTAATTTGTATGAAGTGTCCGGGGTGTGGTATACAGAAACTACATATAGGTACTTTACGGCCTTTTTCCTTATGAAGGCAATATACTGATTCATTGCTTATTCACTCTGAGTATGTCCAATAGTAATCTGATGGTAATAGCTTTAATCGAATTTTGGTGTCAGCTTTTAAAACATTAATCACTAATAATAATCACTAATCACCATAACCAACCAAATCCCTTATATGCGTCTGTTTTTTCCGATTCTTACAATCTGAGGATCTTCAAAGCGAGAGTGAATGGAAATTATTTGACCTTGCATGTACCATCTACGACTACATTTTCACTTTCTATTAGATGAGAAGTAAGTATTCACTCAAATATTTATTTTAAAAAAATCCCTAAAGCACATCAATGTGTACCGAAATAGAGGAGACGCAATCCATAAAGCGTCATGGACGTTCTGTATGGCTTTGGACACGAAAGCGTAAAGGTGTAATTCCGAGACGGGCTGCAGGCGTCAACCGCAGGCGACACTGCGGCCGGCCGCTGCGGTTGACCGCATGTCGCTGCCGCCGTCATTCCAAACGCGACTGCACTTCAGTCAGCTTTTGTACCCTGTCGTTTCCGTACCTTCGCGCGAGTCAGAATATCGGACGGATAATTTACTGTGTCATTCGTTAGAGGAGGAAGATGACGACGAATTGTTGTTATTATATGCAAAAAAAGAAAAGAAATGCGTGTAATCGCTCTGCGGTCGGCCGCACTACTGGTCCTGAGACTTGCAGTCGCTGCGTGTAGCCGCCGCATGTCACCGGCCGCGACTGCAGGCGACATGTCGCCGCGCTCGGAATCACTTTCATAGAGATTCATAGAAACCAGTAGTGTAACTTGCGGTCGATTAATGCGGTCTGTCGCCTGTCGCGTACGGTCGGCGACTTGCAGCCGGTCTCGGATTTATACCTTTAATGTCACGTGAATGTTTGTTTTCTGTTTAATCGTTCCTACGGTTTACTAATACAGAGTGTAACATTATAAGTAGGTGTAGGTAGATCATATACTGGGGCTTTTAATCAACTTTTGTACTGCCATTCGTAAAATAAGAATATACAGGGTGTTAAAAAATTGCGTTTGAAATTTTAAGGGGCTACTCAGAATCAAGTATAGAATACAGGAAAAATATTGAAAAAAATCAGGTTTAGTATGAGAACCTGAAAAAATTAAAGTATCGTAGATCAGATTTTTCAATACTTTGTTTTTAAGTACTGTATTAAAGTTTTAAGGACGCGACTTTTTTGACATCGCCTTTTTTATGGGACAGGAGGCAAACGAGCAGACGGATCACCTGATGGTAAGCGATTACCGCCGCCCATAGACACCCGCAACACCAGAGTAGTCACAAGTGCGTTGACGACCTTTGAAATGGAAGTACGCTCTTTTTTTGAAGGTGTAGGTCGTATCGGTCCGGAAATACCGCAGGCGACAATTCATTCCACAGTTTGGTTGTGCGAGGCAGAAAGTTTTTAGAGAAACGCACAGTTGTGGACTGCCAACCATCTACGTGATGGGGATGAAAATGTTGTCGCGTGGAACGATAGCGAAAAGAAGCGGCAGGGATCAATCCGAACAATTACTCGGAGCACTCCCCATAGTACATGCGATAGAGAAGAGAATGCATTTCGTCCGTGGGTCTCCGTCCCACACAGGCACCGGCTGAAAATCAGCGCTTTGGCTTTTGTAAGCCATAGCATTGTGCTGAGATGGCGCCTTTGTGGCAGTGTTTATTTGTAACCCTGCATTTGTGTAATTTTTCTTTTATTTTATTTTTGTTTTACTGTCAAATAAATGTATTTTCTTTCTTTCAGAGGGAGGCTACATCTCTACGCAGCGCTAAGGGGTCAAGCAGATCTGAAATATCCTGGCAGCCGACGATTCGAGTTGCTCTCCGTTGAATGAGGTCCAGAGGGAGAAGCCGGTACTGGGGTGCCCCTGCCCAGAGATGAGAACAGTATTCCATATGAGGCCGAACCTGCGCCTTATAAAGTTGCAGGCGATGGGCCGCAGTGAAATACCGCCTCGATAATATACCTAATTTCTATATGCCCATCTGTATATGATATCGAATGATCACAGAAAACTTTTTTCATGAATATAAATATACATCATTTTTCGAAATAACCAGGAGATCGTGTAATCGTTATTTATTGGCCTCCGTGTAAAACCTTTGTAGAACCTAGTGGTAGGTATGTGTAAAACATTTTGAGTTTGACTTTTGAGTTTGAAACCGCGCCCCAGTAGTGGCATGTATAAGAAATGCAAACAGTATTTTCAAGATGTTACGGATTGAAACCGTCTTTTTTCTGTGGTTTTTCGTAAAATACATTTTACAAGCAGTAATAACGCAATCTAATGGTAATTAATATACATGTCTACTATAATAATAACCTTCAATTGACTTCATTCTCACCTGCCGTTCCTAGACCGGCTCTTTAGGCTGTCGTCATCACGCCAACCCTTCCCCAAGGCAGGTAGACCAAGCGAGCTGGTCCCCTTAACCAGCCCAGACCCTGGCTGCTCAGTGCTGCGTGTCTTGCGGGTCCTCAGCTCTTTCCCTGGAGAAGATGGAACATTTATGTAACTAGGTAAATACTAATGTTGTGGTGGGTGCAAAAATTAGTCTTGATACTGGGCAGAAATCTAATGTAAAGTAATATAATAACATATTATAAATGTAACAACAAAATTTTAAATTTCACCACCCCGACAGTAAAAGGCCACTGAATCGAATTTGGTTTAACACAGCTGAAACAAGTCGCGATGAAACCTACTTTTATTAAGTGGATAAACTGCATTTAAATTGGTCCATCCGTTTAAGAGCTACTAGGGCACAAATAGACAAAAATAGGCTTCAAAAAAACACCCCTCTTTTGCGTTGGGGATTAAGTCCTAGAGTTCGTGAAATGTAGTACTTAAATTTTTTTTTAGAAATAAACCGGCTGATTTTAAACACAGATTTTAAATAATGTTATATACTTATAAATATATATTTCTTATTTACATTTTAGTGTATATTTTTGTCACAACAGAAAGAATGAGTCTACTAGTTTCAAAAACCGCAATGTCCACAATGAAAAATATTTAGGAAATTATTTTTAATGATATTTTTCTTACTTACATGTTCAGAGGGTAGCCGTGGTCGTATGCTAAGTATCACACCCCGGACACTTCATACAAATTTCGCGCCATTGTTTACTACAAAACATTCATGTTTGTACACATGTAAACGTGTGCGTGATGTACTAGGGTTGAATCGAGATTCAATTAGCCCTCATTGTTCTTTATTATTAGCTAGACTTTTACAAATAAAGTAAAGACTGTATACACCAGTCAAGGCTGTATAGCCTTAGAAAGCTTAGCACTTTCCTTAAAAACTAAAATTGTCTTTGTCTTTTAATACTGTGCTTTGGAACCGTGCCAACCTCTTGACAAATCAGACTTCGATCTTGACAGATCGGTCACACAGGGAGGGTGAGGTAGCCTTCAGAGAGCGGCAGGGAGTGTCCATTCTGTATAATGTCCTTATACTGTGGCTAAGTATATAATTTAGGGTTTGTTTATCCCTAAGGATAAGATGACATACGACCACGGCTATCCTCTGAGCATAACTATACATATAAGAAAAAAAAATATTGATATACATATATGAAAAAAAGGATTTTATTTCAGGTATTTCCGAAGGAACCTATACAAATGTTCTTTGGCAGCCCCGCAAACTATGACATTCGCCTGCATCATTGTACAACGGACACGGTTATTCCAAAGGTATAATTAGCCAGATTTTATCGCAACTCTAATGTATCACCGATGGCCCTGTTGCATATTGCAGCGCCATTTTGTGATGCAGATATATTGTTTGCATGACACACAGACAGCTTTCAGATACGGCGTGATACTAAAAAGTTTGACTTTTATTTTATATCTTTCATTTAAATGTGCTTTGGAATAAACGTTTATTAATTGTAACAATAGAACTTTTAGTCCGACAAAAAATACTTCTCGCACAAACGACTAATTTGACTGGCTCAGTGGTTAGAACTTCTGATTACTGATGGTCGTGGATTTGATTCCCACTCAGGGCAAATAATTATGCAAGCGGGCTCACCAAGATTCACAATGTATTGAAGCTGATTTGTCGCTGAATATTTGATATATAAGGTGCTACTTTATTAGTGCCCGATATTTTAGTCAGTGCTTCTACTCCTGATTCTGATCAACTTTCCCCAAGAAACCTATAGTCAAATCGCAAAAAAAATTTTTGGACTCTTCATACAAATTTGGCCGCTCGGGTGATCGATTTGTATGAAGAGTCCAAATTTTTTTTGCGATTTGACTATAGGTTTCTTGGGGAAAGTTGATCAGAATCAGGAGTAGAAGCACTAACTAAAATATCGGGCACTAATAAAGTATATATGTTTGAAGATTTTTGCGATTATCCTTAGGTAGGTGCATACTATGCTAGCAAAAGTAGTTTTCATTTTTTTCGGGAGTACTTATGTATGTCCTTTTACAATAGTTTTTTTATACAGATAGGGTGCTTCTGAAAACCTGGAATTTACTGAAACATCTTTCCCCAAGGAACCTATGATCAATTAGCGAAAAAATTTTTGGACATAATAATTGATACACTGAAGAACTAATTTGATATGGAAAGTCCAAAAATATTTTTAGGAATTATACAGGGTTTAACAGAAAGGTGTGATAATACTTCAAGGTTGGCTTTTACCCATCAAACTGAACAACTTTTGTTCTACAACTTTGTTGAAATCACAAAGAAATTTTCGGACTTTTCATACAAACTTGGTTCGCCAGCTGATCGATTTGTATGAAAAGTCCAACAAATTTGTTGCGATTTGAACAAAGTTGTAGAACAAAAGTTGTTCAGTTTGATGGGTAAAAGCCAACCTTCAATTATTATCACACCTTTCTGTTACACCCTGTATATTATTTAGTTCCTTGGAGAAAGTTGTTCAGTTCAGAGTTGAATCCACGGTTATATTTTTTAGGTATTTTAGAAGGACCCTATATTTTGTTATAGTAACAACAACGAAGCGGTCGTTAGCTCAGTGCGGCTTGCGTGGTCGCATCAATCACGCAGGTTAACTGACTACAGACACGGTTATAACCTGGATGGTTTTGACTGTCAGTGGCATTTATCTCGACCGTTTCCGTGCTTCGCAAGGCACGTTAAGCCGTTGGTGCCAGTTGCTATCGCTAGCAGTGGTTTAGCTGTGTCAGAGGCCTTATAGGCGGTTTGAAAACTTCTGACTCTGGGGTTGGCCACTAGCCCCACAACCTCTACCGATCCGGACTTGGCCCCCCATGTGTGGAGTATGGCCTAAACCTTCTCGAGTCATAGAAAGAGACCCGTGGGCACGTAATGTGTTGTTAACACAACAATGTTCATTAGTTATTAAGTTTTGCGTTAAAATTTTGCTAAATTGTATTTTCATGGTATTATTTCAATATTAAGTCAGTTTCTCGTCGAACTGTTTAAATTATGTCTTATTTTTAAAAGATGGAAGAGCACCTTAGCGCCTTACCAGTCTTGGTAGTAGCAGCCAACGTTTCAGCAGACTTGGATAAACTCCTCGAAAGCGCCGTGGGTGGTGCCTTCATGGGGGTTGTCTGCCTGTGGTGGTACACCATAGCTGGTTCTAAAGGCTGGAGAAGCTGCAATTTCTTCAGGGCCATTTCTCATATAGAAACGCATCTTCAAAGCAACCGAAACGCTTTTTTAGACGACGCATTTTAAAATGTCTAAACTACATCTCGTTACTACACCTCTTTAGTGTTTTCACTGTTTTTTTAATAACGGAAAATATAATCTCTTTTCGATAAAATAGTCATTTTCTAGTTGAAGATACAAATATGCGGGCAAACCTAGTAATGAATTTATGATAACATAACAAATCTCTTTGAACGTATTTAAAAGCTTTTTCGAAAGTTAATAAGTTAACGATTATTTTATGATAGTTAAATATTACAGCACTGCTATAACGTGTCAATTTTATGAGCTATGAATGGTAAAGCTATAGAAATTCGTGTCCATCCGTACAATAATCGATGTCAATTTCGATGTCATGTGAATATACATATGCAGACAATTGATGTCATTATTTTAAAAATCTATTCAATTTTTAAAAACACATATCCATAACACTGTCCGATTATAATATAAAACAAGGTTCCTAAATAAATTAAGAAGCACTTATTTGATGTTTTAAAGATAGCTTAGAGCTTTTCGCGCGTTATAAAAGGGCGGGAAATGTAATAAAATGGCCGACGACCGCTAATGGCGGGCGGCTGACACGTACTGAACTTGGTATAGTTACTTTACTCTTGGTACTGAACTACTGAAGTGAATACAATTAAAAGAACCTTAACGTGCCTTAACATAGTCAGTTGCTTTTAGGGGCTGTGTTGATTAATAAATTGTTTTAGTACCTATGTGTGTTTATTTACTTATCTACCTACGTAACTTCATAGAAAATAAACGACTATAAAAATAATGTACACACAAGTTACATAAATTGTATAGGCAGGTAAATATCTTGTAAATTACTTTAAATTACTTCCATGAAGCGGTCGTAGCTCAATGCGGCTTGCATATTCGCATCTATCACGCAGGTAAACTGATTACAGATATATTTATAACCAAGATGGGTTTAACTGTTAGTGGCATTTATCTCGACCGTTATGTGCTTCTCAAGCCGTTAGTAGGTACAGTTGTTAAGCCATGTCAAAAGGCTTATAGGTGGATGAAAAACTTCTGACATTGGGGTTGGCATTAGTTGCACTCCATCAATCCGGACTTGGCCCCCGTGTGTGGAGTATGGGTTAACCTTCTCGAGTTATGGGAAGAGACCCGTGCCCCTGCAGTGGGGATGTAATAGGTTGTTAACGCAAAAACGAAGCTTAGTTAAACTAAACTAATCTAAACTCACTTAGCTAAGTAGATGCTTTTCCTTTACGCATTCTTTCGGAATTTAATTTCTTTCTAATTATCTACCACGTGTATTTTTACACTCAACCTTTTAAAACGTCGAAACTAACTTTAATTTACATATTTCTAGAGGACGATTTACACTTCGGTAAGTGCAGTGGTGAGTCAAGTTATAAGTAGAAGTCCATTGATTTCTCGCAACTGTATTATTCGAAGAGTACAGTTGCGATATAAGCACTGGACTTCTAATTTCTACTTGACTTACCACTTTATTTTACCAATGTAAACCGGGCAAGTTCCTATAACGGATTACGGATCTATAATCTCGCTGCTTTTCTGTACGCGCTGTCATCTTCTTTTTGAAAATTGACATTAGCTCACTGCTCTTAGCTGGGCGGTTTCAGGTAACAAAGGTGCGTTTTTATACTAATGAGGTGAAAACAGTATTGAACATCTTACAACTTATTTATTATGGGGTTGTCCATAAATCACATGAGGCTCAAAGGGGGGGGGTTCGGAAAAAATCAAGTTAAAAAGTTGTTAAAAAAACATCACATGATTAATGGACGACCCCTATATTATTATATTAGGACTTTAATTGTTGTAGCCTATGCTATAAAGCAATATGTTTATGTACAAAAAAGAATATTTTTTACTTCCTACATCGTCAATACAGTCAACGATCCCGCTGACGAGGGTGTGAATAATTTATTTTCTCCACATTTTATGTTTTTTTTAATAATGGGTTGTCACCCCATCAGTTCAATAACCCCACTGTCCGGTGCTGTCCGGTAATTATGGTCGCCCTTTAAATATTGCGCGTGGTAGATAAACATTTTTAATTTAAACCTGGTTTCGTTTATTCTTTGTTCCTGTTAAATGCTGATTATAGATACATATAAATAAATGTCACTCACATTGTCTCACATACATCACACGTCAAAAGGAGAGTTATGGTTTTAGCAGCTTACGCGTAATGTATGTTAATTGTTCATCTGTTTTCATATATCTTTTTCTTACTTCGCATAGGTAATATGAGTGTTTTTTCATTGGCTCCCATAAATCAGCTTAATAATGGTACGTAAATTGCGATTTTTCATATAAACATCTCCGCTATTGATTGCATTCCTCGTTTATGTGTTTTGTATAGGACTACGCTATAGAGTTCATTCCTCGTTGATGTCTTTTCTATGTGGCAACGACTTGGCTACGATATTTCATTTCTCGTTTGTCTTTTCTATGGGAGTACGGTAAAGAGTTCATTTCTCGTTGATGTATTTTCTATGGGGCTGCAAATTGACTACGATATAGATTTCATTTCTCGTTAATGTATTTTGTATGGGACTACGGTAAAGAGTTCATTTCTCGTTGATGTGTTTTATATGAAGTGAGGTTCGAGCGTTATGTTTTAAATGTATATATAGTTGTAGCTAGCACAAACTGACAAAAATGTGCATCAAACAAAGTACCTAAAGTAAAATCAAATACCTAATAAAAAATTGACTTCTTAGCATTATAATAATATCGATTCTTCATATTCTTAATATTTTAAGTAATTAATTTTTGATGAGTATTTTCGTATAAAAATGCATTCGATATCCTAAATATTTCCAATTTTTCAATTTTTAATACAAATAGCCTTTCTTCACCTGTCGAAATATTATTTATTACAAAAATACAGTTATAAAGGAATAATGTTGCAGTACAACTATCAATAATCTTTACTTAAACGGTTTGACGGCTTTGGAGAAAGACTTCTACTAAGGAGTTATAAATATTTTTTTTATGTGAATGGTGGCAAACGAGCAGACGGATCACCTGATGGAAAGCGATTACCGCCGCCCATAGACACCCGCAACACCAGAGGGGTCATAAGTGCGTTGCCGGCCTTTGATATGGGATGGGGGATGGGGGAATTGGGGGGGGGGTGTTGGGCCTCCGGTACCCTCACTCACTCGGCGAAACACAACGCAACACGCCGGTTTTCTGTGAGGCCGTGGAATCACTTCGGTCGAGCCGGCCCATTCGTGCCGAAGCATGGCTCTCCCACGGCTAGAACTAGAATTATGAGTGCCATTTCACATATAAGAAACTTAGTTGGTACTATTTAAACTGGTGCTTCTACTCATGAAACTGAACAACTTTCCCAAAGGAACCCATAGTAAATTTGCAAAAACTGGACTTGCCATACTAAGTGGGACGATGAGGTGACCGACTTGTTAGAAAGTAAAAAAAAATCGCGTATTGACTGTGGGTTCCTTAGGGAAAGTTGTTCAGTTTCACTAGTAGAAGCCCCAATTTAAAAAAGTACTAGCTAATTTGTTAACACCTTGTATCATGTAAGTACAATATTTTAAGAAGTAGGGTTTTTAAATAAAGGGGAGGTTATCCCATGAGTATTCATATATGTATACGTATACTGTCTTATTCTCAAGGTGTTTGAAACATTGGCTTCTAATTTTAATACTTCCTTTAGTTCAATAGGAGGTACGTAAAAGAGATACGATATTGGCATGCCACGGGAATTTACTGTTCGGCAGTCAATCGCGTTCCATCAGAATGATGGATGACTAGCATTGTAAAAGCAAATTGGATCCAAAAAATAGGAATGGGCATCAAAAAGATACCAATCTACTTTGTACGTATAGGTACTTTTTACAATATAGGTAGAAGATCAACGTATCTCTATTTCATGGAAGACCTTACTGCCTGTACTTGAATACTGCCGTCATAACTGAACTGACTCGGTGGCTAAGTGGTTAGCGATCCTGACCTCTGATCCGAGAGTCGTGGGTTCGATCCCCACACAGGGCAAACTTTTCTGTGATGAGCAGAATTGTTTGCTCTGAGTCTGGGTGTATTATATCTATATATGTATGTATTTAAAAGTATATATGTATGTATATCAGTCTCTGGTTCCCAAGATACAGGGAATCCTAGTTTGGGGCCAGATGACCGTGTGTGATTTGTCCCAGATATAATTATTATAAGAAAGAAAGCCGCAAAGTATATGGACTTTCCGTTACTTTGCGGTCTTTTTTTATGTGATAGGCGGCAAACGAGCAGACGGATCACCGATGGTAAGCGATTACCGCCGCCCATAGACACCCGCAACACCAGAGGAGTCACAAGTGCGTTGCCGTTCTGTCTTATGACGGCAGAATAAACGATATTAATTTGATTATTTTATTTATTACGTTACCAACAGGTGTACTACATTGCACTTGTAAATCAAAACATGGTAAAGAAAACAGAATTAGATGTCACCCTAATTATAGGCAATAACAACATGCACCAGGGAAAGTAACAATTTATTTACTATACATACTTACATACTTACTTAACTTATTAATGAAGTAACATAAGTCTAAAAGTTATTTAAAGTTTTTTAACTAAAGTGGATTTAAATTTCATAAAATTATTTGAGAAATTATCTATCTCACTAGACTTGACAATTGTGTTTTATTTTCTCATGCCCTAGATTCGTACGAGCACGTTGTTCACAAAAATTTTTTTGAGAAAAAAGGCGTTTCACGAAATTGGTATTTTCTACAAAACCAAAACTAAAGTAATACCAGGTAATACTTAATTCAAGCCTTCAAGCATTTTCAAGTAAATAGTTCGTATCACACTCCGGACACCATACTTTCGCGCCATTGTTTACTACATAGACATTAATGTTTGTAGACATGTAAATGTGTGCGTGATGTATGTATTAGGGTTCTTGTTCTTTATTGTTACAAATAAAGTGAATGCTGTATACACCAGACAAGGATGTATAGCCTTAGAAGCCTTTAGCTCTTTCCTTAAAAAAATAAAATTGTCTTTGGTTATTAAACTGTGCTTTGGTTTGCCAACCCCTTGAGAAATGGTCATACATCGGTCACACGGGGGGGGGGGGGGGGCTGAGACCCTTCAGAGAGCGGCAGGGAGTGTCCATACTATGTATGGTTCATTCCAATCAAAAAAAAACAATGCTTTTTTTATTGGAATGTTCTATAATGTCCTTATTTTACTGACAATGAGTTTATATTTTTGCTCATGCCATCTAGTGTTGAGTAGTAGAACTACTAAGAATAAGTATAAGAAAAAACATTAAAGTGGTTCTACACCGCCCTCTATTTATTTGTCATTGTACTTTATAAAAACCAACAGCGCCACCTATGATGGTATACAAACATTATTTGACAAAATGAAAACATAGACAATTTTTTTTTACACTGCTTTGGGTTCCTGGTTTACGCATTTATTATTGAATTAAATTAAATACAAATTAAAAAGAACATAATCGATCATCAAAATAATAAATCAATAAAACAGCATCTGATAAGCTTAAAATATTGTAAAATACAGAAATACCTGCAAAGAAAACGTGAAGAAAACACCGACTAAAACTAACCAAACTTTTAGCAAATAAATAAATTGTCTGTGGTATTTTGCGCCTGCGCACTTGATGGTTTACGCGATGTCCTAAAATCATTTTGTGGAAAATTTGAAGTTTGTTGTTATAAGTGACAACCTATTCGTAATTAATTTATGAAAGCTTCGCGATAATTATCATTTCAGGCGCGAGACATAATTATTTAGTCGCGGTCAGCCTGTATGCGTTCAGTCGCTTCTGTACAGTTCGAGCGGTGTACGGTAGCCATCTTGGAATCGAACAAAGCTTCAGATGTGTAGTTTGTCTGTTTATCAATAATTTTTGTGCATTTTATTGTAAATAGTTTGTATGTTTAGGATATGTACGGAACGTTCGTCCACATGTGTAAATAGCTATGGCTGCGACAAGAAAATTACAAGGTAATTTTTCATGTTATCAGGTTAGAGATTGATTGACCCTAGCCGATGTAGTACGTGTTCTAGAGCATTATTGTCAGTTTGACGAGGCTTATACCATCACGTACGAGGGACAAACAGATGGTTTGGTGTCCATGTCGCTGGTTTTGACCCTGGGGCTCGTATTGTTTCGTACGCTACTCTCCAGTCGACTCATGACATCCTGCAAGGGTTTCCACTCATGTAGTTTTTCTTTCATGAATGTAACGTAGCTGACGAACCGAGCTGAGTTGGTACAAGCGGCCCAGCGACACGATTCCATACGCGTTGTTGATAAAACAACATTGTGTTATTATAACAAAACTTGTTTCAAAAAACTGGTTCTGTATTGTAATAGCCTGCAGTTTTATGGAGCATGATTCCAGAAATTCAGGTGCTGTTTTCCATCTAATTGAGTTTGAGAAATTAGGCTGGGGTTAATCAAAAACAGTTTGTCAATTTACTTATCTTTTTATGTAGGTAGTTGTTTATGTTTTATTTGGATGATAATTTTTCTACTAAATCAAGTTTCTCAGTTGTATTTCAAAGTAACTCTATGATATTCTTGTTACATTCCTATATGTAAACAGTTAGAATCATTCCGATTGGTTGCATACGATGCTAAGTTCAACAGTCTTGGATTAGAGTGCGGTGTGCTGTATAGTGTAATTTGTCCTTTTTATAACTTAAAATCATAACATAAAACTCTAAATACTTATAACCTATTTGCATTATTCAAACATTTAATAAAAAGCTAAACAAACCAAAATCTAGTCATACCTACTTAATTTATAATATTGAGAAAAATATAATTATTGATTTGCAATTTAAATAAGGTTACAAGAATAAGACCAATGTTTTGTCAACATTTTTAGTAGGTATAAAAATTATACAAAAATGTCTTATTAAAGAATACAAAACTAATTTATGTAGGAGACGGTAATATAAAAAGTAGTGAGGATTTTCCAACTTTATTGAAACTATTTGCTAAAAAAACTAAAAGCTACATAAAACAATTTAATATACCTGCATATATATTAACAAAATCTTTGGCTCAAGTAACCATAAGTAAGTCCAAAGAATAAATTATGTAATTGCATTACAAATGGTATAATAGAAAGTAAATGCTAATAATTTAACTGAGTTCATTGAAATTTTAACTACCTGATTATTTTATCACTTACTGCAGTAGTAAGTTTTAAAAACACATAATAGTATATATCATTATTCAGAACTGTTTACAATAATATACCATTATATACCTACAGATCCCGGCTGTAAAGACAGTGATAAAAAATGCTATCCATTTAATTGCAATGCTTTGCAAGATTACACATAAATTACCTAGTGCTTAATTGCCACAGCGATGAAGTAAAAACTAAAACAATACACATGACATACAAAACAACATAATATTATCAACTATTTTTTGTCCGAAATAAATTGAAACCTTCACTTTAGATTCTCATACAAAATTGCTTAAAGTAATAAGGCCACCTGTTTATAGAAATTAACCTTTTTTTTTTCTTTTTTAACTTAAGAGTGATGTTTTTTTAATATGGAAATAATTTCAATTCCTCCTTTCAGCCTGTATTTAAAAATTAAATACAACTAACTATCTTTAGAGAGCACCTTTTTTTTCTTACTTAGTTTTAATTTGTTTTGATATCTTTTTATTCACAAAGACTCCAGATTATTTCTTTATTTTTGATGTGAAATAAAGCATGTTTTGTTATTATTTGCAGGCGAAATAGACAGGTGTTTAAAAAAGGTGACGGAGGGCGTGGAGACGTTTGAGGACATTTGGCAGAAGGTGCACAATGCTACGAACAGCAATCAGAAGGAGAAGTATGAGGCCGACCTCAAGAAGGAGATCAAGAAGCTCCAGAGGCTACGGGACCAGATCAAGTCCTGGATCGCCTCCGGGGAGATTAAGGATAAGAGTACACTTTTAGAATATAGGAAACTAATTGAAACGGTGAGTGAAAATTATAATTTTCAATTAGACTTTTATTGTGTAAGGTGGCAGTAGGCTGATGTTATGACACACCTGAGCGAAGGTGGCTATCGCTACCTATGTGAATCTGTAGTCCAAAGGGTTATAAGTTTCTTGCCAATCCTAGAGTAATTATGCTGGCTAT
Source organism: Coleophora deauratella (assembly GCA_958295455.1). NCBI lineage: Eukaryota > Metazoa > Arthropoda > Insecta > Lepidoptera > Coleophoridae > Coleophora > Coleophora deauratella. The sequence continues at coordinate 2,524,003 of OY282400.1, read as the reverse complement.
CTTCACTGGCCTGCTGGAACACAAAATACTGGTATAGAGCATGCACTAGTAAAGAAAAGAAAAGAGCGTACTCCTATATCGAAGGCCGGCAATGCACTTGTGACTCCTCTGGTGTTGCGGGTGTCTATGGGCGGCGGTAATCGCTTATCATCAGGTGATCCGTCTGCTCGTTTGCTAAAAAATAAACTTAAAAAGTAAACTTATAAAATATAACAAAACAATGGCATAAAAAATAAAAGACCCATTTGAGCAGAAGGGTGACAATAATGCTTTAAGACTACCATACATAACATGAGATTCTTTGGTGTTCCTGATATTCCTCAAATAAAATTTTTATATCTTTATTGTAACTTCCCCATACGGCAGATGTAGAAGACTTTTTATGAAAGAGTAGTTAAACATTTTTTTTATTGAACATATACACTTGACCCTTGACTTTATAATTATAACCAACATAGTGGTTATTGTTCCTGTGAGCTAGACAGGATTGTGAGTTTGAATTCCACCCAGGACAAATATTCTGGTAATAGTTCCTGGGTTTGACCACTACCACAGTCCCCCCCCCCTCCCTAAAATTGTGTTCGGTTAAAAGAAATTAGTCTGAAAGAAATGACAGGGTTGGAAACTAGTGGCTGTGGTGAGTAAAAGTCCGTGTTTTTAGAAAATGGTCAGTAAAATCAGTATTTTCCAGAAAATGGTCAGTAAACTTCTTATTTCCTAGCCATCTTAAGATTTTACCGCCACAATTCAAATAAAAACAATTTGCGTGCGAAAAACCTATTACTAAATCAATTATTTTTAAAGTAAGAGCAGAAACATATATATATTTTTTTAATAGATGCACTACGCACACCTATAAAAACAATACATGTTTTTTTAGAACATTCCACTGCTCTAAAGTCTTGTTGTCTCAGTTGAAAACACATAAACACAATCATCTAGCTAGGGGGTATCTATAATCTCAATTACTTTGTCGAATAATGTTTTTTTCTTATTATTAAGAATCTCCTTTTAGACTATACTCAATAAAAGTCAGTAAAGGTTCAGTAATTTCGAGTTCAGATATCAGTAAAATCAGTATTTTTAGCCTAGCATACTGTTTCCACCCCTGAAACGAAGATCGTGTTATTATGAAAAAATGCTCTTAAAAGTGTATGTTGAGCACAACAGGTATATAAATAGCAATTTTGACTTATTTGCAAATTGAACACAATTGAATTGACTTATTTGAACATTAAATATGTATGTCGCCGTTTTTCCTGTTTTATGATTTTTCTTAACTAGAGATAGGTACCAATTTTATTTAGTACCATAAACATTTACTATCATATTTTATCGTAAGATATCTAAGGGGTACGAATCTCATCTAAGTAGTACTTAGAGAACACAAATGAATGAAGGTGGAATTTACTTCATGTACTGTTCCTCAATTTTACGCCTCTTTTCAGACAAAAGTATTTCAAATTATCACTCTTATTAACAAATAAATAAGTGCTATCCTAATTTTGTGTTCTTCTCTGATTGCCCTTTGGAATAGGCCTCCTCAAACTTTTTCCATTCGTTTTCGGTTCTTTGTCTTGTCCAAGTATTCCCTGATGTCTTAACTATGTCATCATCAAATTGTTGGAAAGAGTGGAATGAATTGTCGCCTGCGGTATTTCCGGACCGATACGACATTCAAACCTTCAAGAAAAGAGCGTACTCCCATATCAAAGGCCGGCAACGCACTTGTGACTCCTCTGGTGTTGCGGGTGTCTATGGGCGGCGGTAATCGCTTACCATTAGGTGATCCGTCTGCTCGTTTGCCACCTCTGCCATAAAAAAAAAAAAACGAGCCGCGGCGCGCACTTCATAGCGCACGACGAAATGATGATGATCTCCCAAGAGGACATCCACACCAGCTTACCCTGTCAGTTCAAAAATGCTCAAAAATTCTTTCAAAAGTTCAATAATATCGCATCCTTCGCATGAATCGCCGCTATCAATATTCTAAGTCCAAACAGGATAGGTTTATGCGTTGTCAAAAACATTTAAATTCCTATATTATTTATTTTTCATCAAATTGGAAACTGGAAAGTCAATTTTTTTCTCTAATTGTATATCGATTGTTTCCGCTACAAAGGTCGTAACTCCAAAATATATAGTTTTGGCAATAGCCAAAAAACCAATAGCAATAGCAATTTTTTTTTTGTTTTTAAAGTTATAAAAATTTGGTTCTAATAGTTCTTTTATTATTTAGACCTTTGAAAGTCTTTTTAGTATTTTTAGCATCCAAAATTCTTCTTAAAATTATTCAGAACAGATTAAGAAATAAGATAGAGGGAAAAATAGGAGATGATCAGTATGGATTTAGAAAAAATAGAGGCACTAGAGAGGCTATTTTAGCTTTGAGAACGATTGTTGACAGACGCATGGATTTAGGACTTGAAACACATATAGCTTTCATCGATTTGGAGAAAGCATTTGATAAAGTAAACTGGAAATTAATGATGAATGTCTTGAGAAACGCCGGAATAGATTACAGAGACAGAAGAATAATTTATGAATTATATAGAGAGCAAAAAACACTAGTAGAAATGGGAGAAGAAAAGGATTGTGCGGTACTAAGACAAGGAGTTAGACAAGGTTGTCCACTTTCAACCCTTATTTTTAACCTTTTTATAGAAACTGCTATGGTAAAAATTAAAGAAAATGAACATGGAGGAATTGGAGGAGTTAAATTAAATGGAAGTAGAATACATTTTATTCGATTTGCAGATGACATTGCAGCTTTAGCAGAAACTTCTAACCAACTGAATAACCTAGTTACATCCATGGATGAAATCTTTAGAGAATATAACCTCAGAATCAATATTAACAAAACTAAAATACTCAGTACCGCTAAAACAACCCCACATATTATACCGATTACACTAAATGGCCATACACTAGAACAAGTAAAGTATTTCAAGTATTTAGGTAGCATCATTAACCAAGACTCTAGATGTACTCAGGACATAATTACAAGAATCGCAATAGCTAAAACATCATTTAATAGTAAAAAGTCCATACTGAAATCAAAGAAAATATCTATAAAATTAAGGAAACGTTTAATAAAATGTTATATTTGGAGCGTAGCATTATATGGCAGTGAAAGCTGGACAATGACAAAAAGAGATAAGGAAAGATTGCAAGCATTTGAAATGTGGTGCTGGAGACGAATGGAAGGTATAAGCTGGAAAGAAAAAGTCACAAACGAAGAAGTGTTGGATAGAGTGAAAGATAAAAGAAACATCATAGACACTATTGAGAACAGAAGAGGAAATATGATTGGACATTTGTTACGACACGACGACTTCATAACGAACATCATAGAAGGAAAGATAGAAGGAAAGAGAGGCAGAGGGAGGCCAAGAATAAGTTACATCGATCAAGTGAAGGCCAAAGTCAATGTCGTGTCGTACCAGGAAGTCAAGGAGTTGGCAAGGAGTAGAAGAGAATGGCGGTTACTCCACCGACAAGAGCCTAGCTCTTAAGATAAAGAAGAAGAAGCGGAAACCATCTATATGTTTCTTGGAAAATTCGGCAATTTTGATAAGTAGCTTCTTTAATTTTTCGTTTCTAGGCGCGTAATAGACATATGATATTACTTATAGCAAAGAGGTTGATAGCAAGGAAATCTTGTTTAGCATAATACTACGAATATTTTATTCATATAAGTTCTCAAAACAAAATATTTCATTATATTTTATGATTATTAAATTATTTTTCGAAGTTAAATTAGACTAAAATATTATTTCACCCTTTCTTTCAGCAAGCCAAGCCAAGGTTTAAATTTTCTCAATATTTACTTAGTACTTACAAAAATTATAGGCAGAGTTTTGTAAATTTTCTAGTCACAAAAGAAAACCCTAGGAACGTGTAAAATATCAAACTTAACTATACGCTTTTTAATACAAAGAGTGGTTCTGAATTCTAATCAAATAATATTAAATTAAAAAGTATATAAGTATTCTTAAAACACCATAACTTTTTCATCAATATTTGAGCAGAAATGACCGGTGATGCAGTATCTTTTTAACACAAAACAGCTTATTTAAATTCAGACAAAACACCCAATACAGCTGAAACATGTTTACAACGCTGTGAGGATAAAATTATCATATTTATTTTGAGTTGGTTTTATTTGTGCTGCCTGCACTCTGTGGATACAAGAAATTCTCGCTCAGAAAGTTGTCAACATAAAGTCAATTGAAACAAAATTAAAAAAATGGCTTGAATACTTACTTTCTTTGAAATCATTTTTCAGTGTTTATTTCTGTTTAGGCCATATAAATGTGTAAAAAAGTGCTTCAAGTAGTGATGGGCCGCATGTGGTTTGAACCGAACACGAACTTTGGCCGAACATTCGGTGAAAATTGGCCGAAGTTCGGTTACTTTTACCGCGATTTCTCGCGAGTGACATGTCGTGACACGATCATGCGCTCTCTTGAATTCGTAGCGTACGCTCCCCGCCCCGCAAAAAAAGGATAATTTGCATGTATTTTTTTCAATAGAATCAAATTATAAAAAAATATTATAGTTATTTTCAGAACAAATATTGCTTGTCCTTTCGTCCCTTAGAAGGCCACTATCGACTAAAACAACAACCTGCAAAATGTTTCATAGAAAATATATATTATATGTACTACTAAACAAGTTATCTTAGTTTATAAAAACTCTGATTGAACGAGCGACGCTCGGTCTCCCAGCTAGTTTAAATTATTTTATATCAAACACCTAGGTTATTTTAGTTTTTTTTTCTTGTACAGTCGGAACAGATTAAGCTTGACAGCGAAGTTCCAATATCTCCCTTAACACAGTGTTAAGATTGTTAAGGTGTACAAGCGTCTGCTTGATGTGTACTTGACTGAACCGAATGTTCGGTATTTGAACCGAATTTCGGCCGAAACCGAAGTTCTGTTCAACCCACCGAAGTTCGGTCGAACCGAATGTGAAATTAATTTCGGGCCATCCCTAGCTTCAAGGTACATTACTACCGCAAATATTGCAAACAATCTTAGATTCCTTAAGCTTTCTATCAAAAAAGCTTACATACATAATACATCCAGTAGCTTTCGAAAAAATCGCATCGCATATTAATAATATAATATAATAATAAATCATTTATTTGCAGGTATAAACCCATATCACATATTACATTTAAACATACAAGCACAAGATAAAAGATTTAAATAAAAATATACAAAAATACCTACAAATAAGTAGTAATAAGTTTACTACAAATATTTAAAGACCGAAAACTGAACGTTTTTGTAGTCGTATAAAAATACCGATTTTTTTTTCATAGTCAACTGATATTATGAAAAGAAAAGGGTTTTTTCATACAATAGTTTGTGTAAAATATTTCTCGTGATTCCTATTTCAACTTGTACGATGTTTTTTAAAAACAAAGTAATTCATTTATGCAGAATTTTAAATAAATGATCGGAAAATGTATCAAAAGCCGAACTTGTCAGAAAGCAATCTATCTAATTTACTTTTAAAATGTCGAATCATGATTGAAATGGGCAAGCAACACAAGTGTATTCCTAAAACTAGCAACACGGGCTCGCCCGACATTTAAATGGCCACCGGTTTTTGTCTTTATTTCAATGGCAAGAAGGTTCAGAAAATGTCAGGCGAGAGCTTTTAATAGCAACTAACAGTAATTGTGTGACCAGACCTGAGTATTGATTTTAATAATGGTGTTAAAATAGGGTGATATTTTTAAGCACCTACGTTTGAGAGGATTTTGTCATATGTAACCTTTAAGGTAAAAATAACTACAAAACTGAGTCTTATTGATTTGAGTACATCGTCTGGCCATTCATTCTCTTTAAAGTGATGATTGATAAATGAAAAGGGGCGGCGGCGTTAGCGCAACTGTCAAAACCTAAAACCATTTACAATATTAAATTATTATAAAGAAACCACCACTCACGATGTTGACGGAAAATATTTCCATAGGACGATCCATATTTTAACTAGAAGACCTTTATTCCAAGAAAAAGATCTTATCTAATAATAATTTTATTGGGGATAATCTGTTTTCATGAAGGCTTGAAGATAAATCTGACTTTAAGATTTTACCTTTAAGAATCTTTATAGCCTTAATCCTAAGCCTTCTGGAGGGAATCCCTAATAACAAGTTGAACAAAAAATAATACCCACCTACAGACAATGGAATTAAGACGAAAATAACGAAACCAATATCCATCAAGTCGTTTTCTTCTTTGTTTGTTATACAGTATTTATTGACACTGTTTAAATTTTTTCAGCAAATGGAGAGGTTCAAAGTGGTGGAACGCGAAACCAAGACGAAAGCATACTCCAAAGAGGGCCTGGGCGCGGCGCAGAAGCTAGACCCCGCGCAGAAGGAGCGCGAAGAGATGGCTGCGTGGCTCGTGTCCTCCATAGATGCGCTCAACTTGCAGGTAGCCTGTCTCCCTCACTCCAGCCTGTGCGTATGTGTTAGATAGTGACGTACGACGCTTGCAGGTAGCCTGTCCCCCTCGCTCCAGCCTGTGCGTGTGTAATAGAGAGAGACGGACGATGCTTCGTAAGGCCGTTGGTCCCGGCTGCTATCACAAGTTTTTTTGTTTTTTAATTTATTTATTCCAAAAAACATACATCTTTACAGGAGCGAATAGATGGATTGTCATCTAATTGCGTTAAGCCATGGTGGAGACCTTGTAGGCTTAGGCCGTTGGTGCCAAATCACATTATTTTTTATTTAATTATATGCTGTACACATTCTTTTAAATCGTTCTTTTCTACCTAGTACAAAGTTCCTACCGCTCGGAACTTGTACTGCTTGGCTGCATCACTAGATGGATTGACATATACAATCGATTGCCGGAAGATACTAAAAGTGCAGCTTCCACTGTAATTTTTAAAAATAAATTGAAAGACAGGCTGCTAGAAAATTTGTTCTACAGCTACGAGGAGTTTTTCGAAATTTCTTGTAATTAGTTTTTTTTGTGCATAATCTTATGTACTATTTGTGTACTACGCTACCTTTTATTGTATTGGCCTGTAACTATTGTAACTAAATACAATTTTCATTTCATTTTATTGCTTAACCTTCCCGGGGTATGGAAAGAGACCCATGCCCCTGGAGTGAGGACAATATGGATTGGTAACGATTTCGAGGCACTTTAAACCATTGCTACTGGTTGCTATCGAAAGTGACGGATGACCCGTGTTTGGAGTATGGTCCTTAATAAGACATGGGATGAGGCCCAAGCCTCTGCAGTATTAAATAACAGCTTGTTCTCTAATTTAAGAGCTGGAATCTTGTCGGTGTAGCTCACACCATCCATTCCTATATCAGGCTTTCTCTTTGACTTCTCTGTACAAAATCACGCAGCTATGCAATCTATAATTTCATTCCCCTTCACAGGTTGATCAATTTGAGTCTGAAATAGAGTCACTCCTAGTTGGTAAGAAGAAGCGTCTGGACAAAGAGAAGCAGGATCGCATGGAGGCGCTCAAGCTCAAGTTGGAGAAGCACCGCTTCCACATAAAGAAGCTGGAGACGCTACTGCGCATGCTAGACAACATGTCTGTGGAAGTCGAGCAGGTTGGTACCCTTGGCGGACGCGTGTGCTTGCTGACTGGCCGCGGTTGGCCCTACTGTTTATAGAATCGTTCGAAGATACTTTGATAGCGCGTTCTAGAGTAACGATATCGCTCGCTCCACAGCAAAAAGCTGTCGTTCAGAGTTTCTTGGTGGTGAAGACTTTGAAGAAGGTGAAGTAGTAATAGTAGTTTCTGAGATAATGCTTCCCTTGCCAATCGTGCCAGTGGCCAAAAAACCACAACAAACATGTTGTATATCAAAATAAGGGCATGTCACTTGCTACTTTAGCACTCACTTGTGGTAGTCTGATAATTTTCTATGGAATCCCAACTTTCTAACTAACTAATGTGTTCTCGCCTTAACGCCTCAACCAATTTGGCATGCATGTAGTCTGTGACGTGAAGAAGAGCGATCCAACAATCATTTGCGAGTGAATTGTAAATCTTTTTTCATTTTTCCTAACACTACAATTTCTTCATAATTTCAGATAAAAGGAATCAAAGAAGATGTCGAATACTACATAGATTCGTCTCTAGAGCCGGGCTTTGAGGAGAACGACTATATTTATGACGACATCAGAGGGTTGGACGAAATAGAACTGAGTGGGGTTGGTCTACCGTCCTCCGCTACCACAGACAGTAATAACAGCAACGACTCAGCTGGGTCTCCTGCTAGCATACTCTCAGGTCAGTACCGACATACTATAAACTTCCAGAATATTCTAGAGTGGTTTAGAAGTGCTTGTGTAGATATGAGAAGATTTGATGTAGAAATGATCTAGGTTGGTCTGCTGTCCTCTGAATACCATAGACAGTAATAACAGCAACGACTCAGCTGGGTCTCCTGCTTGTATACTCTCAAGTCAGTAACGACATAAAATAAGCTTCCAGAATATTCTAAAGTGGTCCAGAAATGCATGAGAAGGTAGCGTATGGCGTGTATTGAGGGAGGCCTATGTCCAACAGTGGAGTAAAAGAGGCTGATGATGGTGACTAGCGTACTGGCGGAAAACATAGTTGACATCTGATATGAATCCACCTGGAATCGATTGTCTTGAAATAATGTGTCATTTTCTCCACAGGCACAAGTCCAGTAACATCACCCACGTTAGAAGTACACAACCATTCAACAGACTCCATAGAAGTAGAGAAGAAGAAGAAAGAAGAAGTCATAGTGGCGAAAGTGAGTATTAGAGTTGTGAAGTGCCCGCGACACAGCACTGAATTGGATCTGAACAGCCCGTCGTCGAATTCGTTGGAAATTCGATTTTCCTTAACAAAGTTCTATTCTATCTATCTATCTATCAGCCGAAAGACGTCCACTGCTGGACAAAGGCCTCCCCCAAGGATTTCCACACCGACCGGTCCTGTGCGGCTCGCATCCAGCGGCTTCCTGCAACCTTTACCAGGTCGTCGGTCCACCGAGTCGGGGGCCTGCCCACACTGCGCGTTAACAAAGTTACTACACACCATTTCACTCATTTAGTGTTCCTTCTGTACTTTTTCCCTAGCTTCCACGCCTATGAAGTCGTGGGCACTAGCTAGTGCTGACAACCAATATCGTCCCCACTGCAGGGGCTATGCTCCACACACGGAGGCCAAGTCCGTATTGGTGGAGGTTGTGGGGCTAGTGGCTAACCCAGCTAACCCAATGTTAGAAATTTTAAAAGATATAAATACACACATTCATAGTTTCACACTGGAAACTTCTCATTGGCATTGTTATATTCTATTGTATCCTAATTCATAGTTTTAAGTTTGTCTGTAAGTTTTCCTAAAATAAAATAAAAAAATAATAAAAAAAAACACGAAAAAAATTTACCTTCTTTTTGGTAGTTTTGTAAATATGTGGAATGAATTGTCGCCTGCGGTATTTCCGGACCGATACGACATTCAAGCCTTCAAGAAAAGAGCGTACTCCCATTTCAAAGGCCGGCAACGCACTTGTGACTCCTCTGGTGTTGCAGGTGTCTTATGAGCGGCGGTAATCGCTTACCATCAAGTAACCCGTCTGCTCCTGTCCCATAAAAAAAGATGAATTTAACGACATCTCGCACTTCAAACTTCCTTCGAAAAATGTACACTGCTTTTACTTGTAATTTAAATATGTATTTTGAAAATTGATTTATCTGAAATCTGTTTTGGCAGCCGGTGAAGCCGATGGCGGTGCGAGCGAGCGCGGCCGTCAGCGCGGCGCCGGCGCCGGCGCTCAACAACAGCACCACCACCAACTCCAATAGGTAAGCCTTATCTACTACTGTCAGTTTTCTTCAGATTTCCTCGGATTTAGTCATAGCATGGCTATAAAAGACTTATGAACCATGATATTTAAGTGGTGTCGATTTCACTATTAAACGATTAAACTTATGTGACTGAACTTTTAAGTGCTGAGATGTTTAAATTAAGTTTAGTCCTGACAAATAAGTTTCATCGTAAACACCGAATCGACACCATTGTAAAACAAAAAGGTGTATCAAAACTTTAAGAGGGACTTCTCGTGAAACTGAACAACTTTTGTTCTACATTATAATAATATCTACCAGATATGTCTTTTGGCCGCACGGAATCTCATTTTCCGGTAGCGCTATCCGTTTCTGTCGCTTAAAATCATAGTTCACTAGAGCGAGAAGAGAATACAAGTGGCGACTGCACCGGCGATGCGGAAGAGTGCAGACGCCACTAGTATTCTCGCTCTAGCGTACGATGTTACTGAGCGACAGAAAAGGATAGCGCTACATGAAATTGCGATTCCTTGCGGTCAGATACGGTTTAACGGTAACCCTTATCCAAATATGACGATTCATTTCCTCGTTAGCGATAAAGTACCTATTCGCTAACAAGTGTGTGTATGTCTGTGTGCGCAGTATAAACAACTCGGCCGCCGCGGCCACGTGGAGCGGGAAACAGCCGGCGCCCAGTCCGCCGCATCACAAACCCAACAACACATATACTGGTGAGTGCTTTTTTAAATTTATTTATTTCCAAAGAAAATTACAAAAGTTTTACATAAAATAGTTGATCGCCAAACTGTGTAACAGTTTGTTGGCGAAATAAATGCACTCCAATACATTTACATACGCTTACATACACACATTCGTTAACAACTCATTTTGGCCCCACTGATGGGGTACGGGTGCCTTCCAGTACCTACGAAAGCTGGAGAAGGTTAGGCAGTACTCCACATACGGGGCCAAGTCCGAATTAGTTGAGATTGCGGGGCTAGTGAACAACCCGTGTCAGTTTTAGAGCCGCCTAAAAAGTCTCGTTCCATACCTATAACGTAAGCTTTACTCCACACATGAGGGCCAAGTCTGGATTGATGGAGCCTGTGGGGTTAGGGACCAACCCTGTGTCAGTTTTCAAGCTGCTTAAAAGCTCTCATTTCATACCTATAATTAATAGTCCACTCATGTGGGGCCAAGTCCGGATTGATGGAGGCTGTGGGGCTAGTGGGCAACCATAGTAACAGTTTTCAAGCCTTTGGCTTAACAAGATCTTATGATACCAACCGGCACCAACGGCTTAGTGTGCCATGCGAAGAACGGAAACGGTCGAGGTAAATGTTACTAGTGATAATGGTCAAACTAATCCAGGTTATGAACGTAAAATATATAACTGCAGTGACAAATGAGAAAACTCCACTTCGCACAGCTCCCTTTTACGGTATTAACAGGCAACCTAACATAACATCCGTCCATTTTTCACGTATATAGAAATCCCCTGAATTTTTGCGATAGCACGTATTTTCTAATTGCACAGCGATAAGTTAAAATTAGTTACTTATAAATTACGACAAGTTATATCTAACTGTTAGATAACAGATTGCTGAACCCTCTATCGACATAAGCGTATAAAAAGCACCATTCCACTTGATTGACAACCGTTATCGTACCTCAAACACAACGCAACTTTGTTTCACATTATCACTCAAAATAAAATTAGAATACCTACAACACAATCGTGTAGTATCTTATCAAACTAAAACAGTTACGTATACGCATTGTTTACAAAATAAACAATTGTATTATCTCCTACTGAATGAGCGTAATGATCACGCGCGAAAAACAAAAAAAAAGTATATCGTTAGCAACATTATTTACTGGCAAACCTCCAATATCGTTACAATCCCCGCTAAATTGGCTGTCAGCCAAGGAAATGACACTACGCATTCAGTCTCTCTAGACCTAAACTGACGAAGACCTGTGCCTAAGTTTAGCTGAGAAAAGAAAAAACAAAAAAAAAAGTAAAACAATGCTTTTGCGCGCGAAAATCGGATAAAAAATGGATGATGGTAACACAGTTTGGGGGTTTGACTGCATGAGTTTGAAATGTGTCGAGTTTGTGACGGATTTGTTTCGTTCGGTGTGTTGTGCGTCGCAGTTCCTGTTTTTTTCTTCATTACAGTTTTTGTATGTTTCATCTTTATTACATAATTGCATTATTTATCGTTGAAATGTCAATAATTATGCATTATTGCAAGCTAGTAACAAAGTTAATGAGTGCAGTTTATAGACAAGTGTTATTGACCTAAGGATGCGTACGGGTCATGTAAACAAACATCTGATAATGTAGTCTCGACGTTTGTGACTTCGAAACTGAGCTATATTGGTTTGGTTTGTATAATAGTTAATGATTTTAATTGATGTTTATTTTTTTTAAGTTCACAAATTTTTTGTACTTTAACTATCACCTGTTAAAAATATTTTAAGGAAGTAACATAGTAGTTTAACTTAACTTATTACACAGATCCAAGTAAGTACTACAATCGACTTTGTTGGTGTCATGGTGAAACACAGTGGTGTTCCTAAAAGACCGGGGCCTGTGGCAGGGTTCACTACTTTAACGTGAACTGTTAAAAGTTGTTGCGTTGCTTGCTCTTTAGTAATCCCTTAGTTGTAATAGAAAGCTTTTCATAACACAGGTTATCTGTTGTAAATTATAAATACGTCTTGTTTTAAATAACTATAGACTTGTCTTTAATCGTATTGACTTGCCTTTAATCGTATTGACTTTCAACTCGCCTCGTCTACTGACTGTAGGGTGACAGATCCAGTCACAGTGTTATGATGTATTTTACTGTTTTTTTTTATAACACACTACTTTTCACTTTATGTATGTCAGTCGTGTTTGTCTGCAGATAAAACTGTTTATATTTATCTATCTGGACTGGCCCATGTGTGGAGTTAGGCTTAGGCCTAGTCTAGCTTGGGAAAGGCTAGCCTTAGGTATGGGAAGGTAACAGGCCTAACCTTTCCTTGTCAACGCGCCCCAGTGGGGCAACTGCGTACCGCGTACCGCGTATTCACTATTTTGATCTTAGTCCGCAACGTTTCGCGCATTCAATGATTTTATCTAAGTCCGCATAAATGGCGACGTCGTTTTAGCGAAAATTCATTTCTACACGCAGTGTAGTTTTAAGTTTCTATGACCGTGTGTGAATTGTCCCGGATATTTATTTATATTGATTATGTTACATTGTGTGTTGACAGAAATAGTGGAGAACGGCCCAGTGTCGAGCACGCCGCACCCCGTGCACCCCGCGCACCCCGCGCACCCCGCGCCGCACACGCCGCACGCGCCGCACACGCCGCACCCCGCGCATGCGCAACACGTGCCCGCTGCGCAGCCGCCGCCCGCGCCTGTGAGTATTGCTAGCCTTAAGCAGTGAGACATGAAGCGTTTGTGGATTACTTTAATCTAAAGCATTATTAAGTGCAACACCAGACAACTGTCGTCTATGCCTTTTTTGATAGCACGGTTAAATGTGCCATATGATAAGAAGAACAAGATCTAAAGCATTCGTCGATTAGACTAGATCTAAGTGTTAATTGTAAATTTAAAGGTGCTTCTCTTTTATCTTTCAAACATGATATACAAAGAAATGTCAGTATCTTTGTATATCATGTAAAAAGTAAGGTTAAGAAAAGTAAGGTTGCTTACAACCTGAATCCCAGATGTTAATCCCATATAACTGCCGTAAACGAATATAAAATTAACGCAGCAAAGTCGCGTTAAACGTTCAATGCATTCAAAATGCACAAAATATTTTTTTTATTTTCCTACGACGACAGATATCATTTTGTCAACTATTTATTCACATTATAGCATAGGAGTGAAACAGCGAAAAGTGACGTCGTTCCATGCTCATTACGATACTTTTATAAATTAAAAATTGCACTTAGAATAAAATTCCAAGCTAGTGAGTTTTTCTACCGCTTTCAATAAAAAATCTATTTTGCGAAAAAATATTTTTTATAATTAATTTTCGATACACTTTCTAATAATACCCTATTGTGACCTTATCGGCAGACGTCGAAGAGTACATCGACGACGAATTCGAGCAGCGCGAGCACAACAGCAGCGAGCGACGCGGCCGCCGACTGCGCCGAGCTGCTCAACGGGCCGCTGCACCACGCGCTCAACAAGTCAGTACTGCGGACACTAGACAGCGCCACGCGGTCACTACCACCATCATCGCGATCAGAATCAGAAATCATTTACTTGAAATAAAAACAAGCACACACAAATACAAAAACAAAAAATTAACAAGGACACCACGCGCTCAACAAGTCAGTACTGCCAACACGCGGTCACAAAGACGTTGCCCTATGTCTTAAGGCAAAAACGTAATAAGCTCTAGGGTCAAAGCTATATAGGAGTAGCTGCTGAGCATCAAAGAGATACTTGTCCTTTGCATGTGTATAGAAGCTCGCAAATACTGAAAAATTTTGTGACACACGTCGCCAGAAAGACGTTGCCCTCTAGGGATAAAATATAACAATCGCTCTAGCCAACAGGCAAAGCTATAAAGAGTTGCTCAAAAAAAAAATATGTTATTTAAATGTTGTACGTCCGAAATGGGCAATCTGTTAAAACTGAATATTCTATGTAACATTTTCTGTACACAGTTTTATAATAAAGATTATCTTATCTAAAACTCTTGATGGTGCATATACTTCTCTTTTGGATGAATATAGTAGCTAACACAAATATTGAACGTTTATGAGCGACTAAGAAATAATATAATAAGGCATGTCAAGAAGAAGAGCTTTAACGCCTCGGGGACTAATCATATTTAGCCAACCGCGAAAATTGACAAATGTGAAAAAAGTTTTGGGTATTTGTTTCCTTTCGTAAAAGTAAAAGTCTATACAACCTTTTAACTAATGATTGTGCTTTTTTGCCGCAGTGGACGAGCGAGCGAAACACCTCACGCGATGGGCGCGGGCGCGAGCGAAACGAGCGCGGGCGGCAGCACCGCCTCGCTCAAGAGCATCGCACAAGAGGCCGTGCAGCGCGCCGGCCTCGACCAACAACAGGTGCGTATCTCACCCACAACTAGAGGTGGCATTCCTGCATGATTATAAGAACTTAATTCAAGCTCTTTAGAATAAAAGTCAACAAGAACACTTTTGTCAACTACTACGAATGTGATACGTTACCCTGCTACTAAAGCAGATAGTGCGCGTGAGCGAGCGAAACGAGCGTTAAAATGTTTAGACACTGCCCGAATTAAGGGTTTTCATAAAATATTTGTGATTGCAATACAATACAATAGCCTGCCTGGAACGGCCTGTATGAAATGAAATAATGTTCACTAAATAGCTTTTTTATTCAAATCTTTTCATTAAATGTCTGTTTTTTTTTTTTTAATTTAAATATAATATGGCATCGACTTGGAAAATTATGACTTCATAGATTACTATTTCAAACATTTTTAACTCGGATGACTAGCAGCCAACCCTACCTACCCTATTATTGAATTCTCTGCTAATACTATTTTGTCTTCTCTCCCTCGGCAGACACTAGAAGACTCAGTACTCGGCTGCGGGCTAGGGCTGGCTAACTTGGGCCTGCGGAGATCTCTGGCGGCGGCGCACATCCCGCCGCTACTGGGCGTCGCGCCGCTGGGCCAGCTGCCGCTCAGCTCGGTGAGTATACTGTACACAGCCTGGACACACACTGTACACAGCCTGGACACACACTATACACACACTGTACACAGCCTGGACACACTGTACACAGCCTGGACACACACTATACACACCCTGGACACTCCATGCACATACTGGACACTTTGACCGTAAAATCACAAAGGATATATTGCTTAGGAGGTCAAATCACTACTGAGGAGCAACCGATGCTTTGATCAATTAATCGATATCGATCAATGACCGTTAAAAAGCTAACACGTCGGAGTAAGCAAGATAACTGCTGAGTGACGACTCTTTGGACCGTAACTGTATGTTACTCGCAGAGGTGGGTTATCTTCACAGAGCGGAGAAGGGAATACCAATAGTGGCTGTCTGTAGTACTATTTAATATACTGTGGCGTGGCGTTAGCGAACAATGTGTGACAAGCAAACTTAGGTCTACGGAGATCGCTACCCCTTTTCTGCTCGGTCCCCCATCACTGGAGAAAAAGTTGTGTGCAGATCAAATCCGTTTGCTCTGTCTCTAAGTTAAAAATTATCCGTTTCTGGATCCCAAACGACTTTTCAGTCAGCTTGACTTCACTGGTTTTCTGAATCAATAAAAGCTATTTTCTGGGTATTACAGGAGCACCAACTACAGTTCCAAATGATGGAGGCCGCGTTCTACCACATGCCGCATCCGTCGGACTCTGAGCGGACGCGTGTCTACCTGCCCCGGAATATATGCCAGACGCCGCTATACTACAATCAGGTAATTGAATGTGATCTACTGTGCTGTTGATGGTTTTTTGCAGAAGGAACATTTTTTGTTTTTACATAGAAATAGTTATCTTTAAAAACGATACTCAACTAATCCGGACTTGGCTCCTGTGTGTGGAGTACGGCCTTACCTTCTCAAGCTATGGGAAGAGACCCGTGCCCCGGCATTTAGGACGCTATGGGCTGTTTCCGTTTCGTTTTACGTTTAAACATATATGTAAACTGCAAAGAGTATATTCCTCAGTGTCGTCTTACCATTAACAATCCTCTGGCCAGCAATCAAGGAACAGTTTCTAACTCTTCTAATCATTAATATCTCTTTCCTTCCTTCCAGGTGCTTCTCCCGCACTCTGACAGCGTGGAGTTCTTCCAGCGGCTCACCACAGAGACTTTATTCTTCGTGTTTTACTACATGGAGGGCACGAAGGCGCAGTACCTGGCCGCCAAGGCGCTCAAGAAGCAGAGCTGGCGGTTCCACACCAAGTACATGATGTGGTTCCAGCGGCACGAGGAGCCCAAGGTCATCAACGAGGAGTATGAACAGGTTTGTGACAGCAAAGAGTGTGGGAGTGTGGCAAGTTAACAAGGAGGCTTTATGCTGGGTTTTTGTCTACTTCCATTGCAATCAGTTGCGAAACTCAGTTGCGATGGCGGCCGGAAGGAGTCTGGCAAGTTAATAAGGAGGGTTTATGCTGACTTTGTCTTTCATAGAGATTTTCCAAATTAAGTTAAAAGCTCCAGCTTGATGTGACTCTTAATACCTTTGAAAAATTGAATACTAATATTTCCTGTCATAATAACTAATTACAAAGTATTAACAGATAATTATATAACAATCAGAACTGACAAGTAATCTAATTTGTTCTCTGTGTATGATGGGTCTCTGGTGTCCTCAATAAAAAGTATGAACTGATTGGTTTGTGGTACTAAAATGTATGACTACTTAGTACAGAGACTTTATTATATTTTTTCATATTCATGGCCAGTGTCATGACCACCAACAACCGCAAAGATTTTTACATAAAAAAGAAATACTCACTGGTTTATTTGTTGCAGGGCACATACATATACTTTGACTACGAGAAGTGGGGCCAGCGGAAGAAGGAGGGCTTCACGTTCGAGTATAAGTACTTAGAAGATAGAGACTTGAATTGAGCGGACTGTGTGCGTCGAGGCGCGCGCGCCGCCCGCGCCGCAGTGCCGGTGACAGTGACAGTGACAGTGCAGTGCAATTTTGGAACAACGAATCAGTGTTGCATACTCAGTGCGTGACAGTGCTCAGTGCTTCAAGCGTCAAGCCAAAGCCCGGATGTCGCTCCACCGCAGCCAGATATCGAACTTGGTTATTTGATGTGACAACGGATTGGTTTTTTTACAAAACAACCATAAATGTTTGTCTTCGTTATCATTCTGTTACTTAACGGTAGTTTAAAGTGATTGAACAATCGGTTCAAGTTAATCTGTGATGAAATAAAAAAATCAAGTTGACAAGTATCAGTGTAAAAAAGTACTATTGTAAAAATAACTTCATTCTGGCAGTATTAGTTGTATTATTGTTGAAGATAATTTTTTTCTTTTTAAGATTAACTTACTGGTTCATGTAATTTCGCCTTTTTGGTGGGGAGGTGTTTAGAATATTAGAATTTAAGTAAGACACCAAATGAAATCTCATAGTTCCTAGTATCGGAAAACATCGTGAGATGACATACTGAGTACCTTTCCGTTGTTAAAATGTGTAAATGATTAAGCAGTAATGTAAAGATGTATGATCCTGAAAGGATCTCAGTTCTAATATCCTCCTCATTTTAAATTGTATGGATTGTTTATGAATATATCCCGGGCCGTTGTTCAATATGGAGAAAACTGCAAACAAACGTGCAGCTTACTTATCTGTTAAGACCTGAAATATATTTGTTCGTTTAACAGTACTTTGTTACATTCCAGGATATGGGAAGAGGCATATGACCCAGCAATTGGGATGTCACAGAATTACTTTAATTTTGGGTCTAACATAAAGTTTGCTGCATACATCTGATGCAGTTTTTACTTTGTCGGTTAGATGAGATAAAAGTTAGTCAAATAAAATATTCAGTTTTAAGGCTGATTAAAATTTTGATTGACGAATGAAGGTTTGTTTTCCCACCGTCAATGAGTAGCTAAGATATGATGATTGAGTCATAAAGTTTTTGAACAGTTAGGGTTTTAATGATTTTTAGTCTCATAGAAAGTTTTTTGTTTATAATTAATGGCTTATAGACTTTGTTCCAAGTATATGAATGTAAACACAAGAAACAGAGCACAAAACCATTGAATATTTTCTTTGACTGACTTGATGTAAAATTTTTGAACAACACAAAATGGAGATTGAAAAGTTTTTGCTAATCTGTGATTTAAATAAGTTCAGGTTTTATAAGACATATGTGATAGACTTCTGTATATAGGTATTATGAAAATGCATTGGACATAACAATGGTAAAGTTTAGAATACAATGCGTTAGGCACAGGCTGTTTTTATAACATTTTATGTTAATGAATTTGTAATGTCTTCATTTTTTCTTAAAAACTAGTCTTTTGAGAAAGAATTATCAGTATCTTTAAAAAAACTTAAGTCACTTAAATAAGCCAGAAACATTTGGTTATCTAAGCTTTGGTGATGTGTTGTTCTTTAATTATGTCCATCAAATGGATGGATGGAGTGGATGTTTAAATAACTAGTGTGGTAAACAGTGATATTAACCGTTAACTTCAGTTGTCCAATGTTCAATGCTAGTCTTAGAAGATACCTGAGAATGTGAACGTCACAGCATAAAGTAGTAGATACAATGATCTAACCACGGCCCGGGATATTTTCAAAACTTATTTTTAATTTCATATTGTAAAGGGATATCATTTGGAGACTGATGATATTTTTTTTCCAGTGAATTCAGTATATATTTTTTTACATTTAGATTTTTTATTTTTCATTCTGAATGTGTTATGTAACATAGTGTAGAATCATCAAAATTTGTTCAATGCAATATTTTTGTATTTGTAATAATAGTCCACTCATAAAAGTATCACCAGTTTCGCAGTTGTAACCCTGGCTAAGCTAATATACTTTTTCACCTCATGCCGATGTGGTGTTGCATGATAAACTTGCTGGCCCCGCCTTACCCCAATTTGATACAAATAAGTCTGATTGTAGGTTAATTTTTATCATGGAATATCACTGCTTAAGTTGTAAGTGCATTTAAATTGAACAAAACCATTGAATTATGTGAGCGCATGTTTGTAGCACTGCCAAGACTATGTACATTCGGATAGAATAAACTAATTGTGTACTTATTTATTAATTTATTGTTATGTGATAAAGGACACCGCGTGTTTGTCTCTAGGGGGCGGTAACGGCCGAGCTTGAGAATTTATTATATTGTCTGTTGAAATTCACAAGTTTTTTATGTGATATTTACTCTAATTCTTGTAGGTTTTTAAGTTATTATCGAGTTCGACCCCCGACCGCTCGCTAGGGACAAACTAGCATTGTCAAAAAAGTGATAAAATTAATTTGTATCGAATACCGAAGCATCTGTTTAGGGGTGAAAGAGTGTATTGCCGTACCCGATTGCGACTCACCGCTTGAAATATTACTGCCAGATTGTGTAAATTAAGCCTCTGAAAACGATGAGACACCAAATACCAAGTTTTCCATTTTGTAACGAAGTTAAAAATAGTTGTTGTATAGATTGAATCCAGAATTGTTGCACATGTTGGCTGCTGTCTCGCTCGCAGCCGGTGGCGGTGGCGGTGGGCGGTAGCGCCGCGCGCGATCTCGATTATTCCGTGCGATGTTGAATAGTTTTCACTTTTGTAAAAAGTCTATCGTGAGAACAGATGAAAATGTGGTAAATAATTTAAAAAATTATCTGTACAGTTCTATTTGTATAGAAATAATAAATAACGATTAA
This sequence comes from Coleophora deauratella, assembly GCA_958295455.1. NCBI lineage: Eukaryota > Metazoa > Arthropoda > Insecta > Lepidoptera > Coleophoridae > Coleophora > Coleophora deauratella. The sequence goes on along the minus strand of OY282400.1, from coordinate 2,503,764 downwards.
AAATTTTAAAACATGTTGTGATTTCTTCTTACGCTTAGTTTTAACTGCGTCGTTTAGACAAGCGCGCGCCGTTTAGTGGCGTCGCGCGTTTTTCGCATTTATCTTATTTATTTTTTTATTGGAAGAAATGACTGTTTTATTGTAGAATAAAGTATAAGCAGCATTTACAATATTTGTTTGTTTCGGAGTCGCTCTGATTCCCAACTAAAATTATTATTATTTAGTAGGATTTTCTTACCAGCAAATGGTAGGGAAATGATCTGTTTTGACAAGTTACGACAACCCTCTATCTTCAACGAGAACATCAAAAAAACGTATTTTATTACAAAATTCGGTCGCCACGTTCATTCACCAGATTTTCATTGGCGTAGGCATCTCTATTAAGGAACAGAGGCGTGCGTGTACGAGTTAATGGGGAAGGCGGCTGCTAAACTTTAAATTAGGTGGCGCCACTAGAGTTTGTGAAACATCGTGTTTTTCATCTATGGTTTTTTATAGTGTTTAATTGTTCAGTTTTATATAATGTTAATCATTTACATTTTTAATAAGATATTTAATGCAGCGACGAGTTGTGCCAAACCATAGTAGCGCCATCTTTTTTGTTATGGCAGAGGTGGCAAACGAGCAGACGGATCACCTGATTACCGCAACACCAGAGGAGTCACAAGTGCGTTGCCGGCCTTTGATATGGGAGTACGCTCTTTTCTTTCTTTTCTTTTCGAAGAAGAAGAAGAAGAAGCTCTTCTTGAAGGTTTGAATGTCGTATCGGTCCGGAAATACCGCAGGGACAATTCATTCCACAGTTTGGTTGTGCGAGGCAGAAAGTTTCTAGTAAAACGCACAGTTGTGGACTGCCAACCATCTAAGTGATGGGGATGGAAATGTCGCGTAGAGCGATGGCGAAAGAGGCGGCAGGGATCAATCCGAACAATTCCTCTGAGCACTCCCCATTGTACATGCGATAGAGAATGCAGAGCGAGGCTACATCTCTACGCAGCGCCAAGGAGTCAAACCGATCTGAAATAAGTATCCTGGCAGCCGACGGTTCGAGTTGCTCTCCGTTGAATGCGGTCCAGAGGGAGAAGCTGGTACTGGGGTGCCCCTGCTTATTATTATTATTAATAATCGAATTATAAATTAATTAATTTTCATAATCTATTTCGTATAAAAAATATCAAAAACCTTATTTGTTTCGAGATAGTTGATACTTTTGATTGTAGTTTTAGTCCGCAGGTTAACGACAATAACCTTGAACATAATTTGGCAACCAAACTTAGGGGTCTAGTGGACATTCCCACAAAGTTTGGTTGCTTAATCTGTTAATCATAATGTGCAAGGTTGTCACTGAAAATGGTCGATAACCTGCGGACTATTTCTTGGTGGAACATAAGTGAAAACATAGTCTAGCCCTTCAATAAGGGCATTTAAACTTCCTAAAGTAAGAGTCGGTTATCTCTCAGTGTTTTCATCTGTTGGTCGTCATCATTTAGGGTTGAGCCATATCTGGCCGCACGGAATCGCATTTTTCCGTAGCGCGTCCTTTTCTGCTGGCGATGCGGAAAAGTGTGGGCGCCACTCGTATTCTCGCTCTAGCGAACGATGTTTCTGTGATTACATTGCTAAAGCTCTGTTGTGTTGTGACAAGATGGGATTTGGCAACAAATTAGTACAGCCTTATCATTTGGTTTATTTAGCTAAGTCACAGTATACATTAGTAACGTCACAAACATAAGATCAGCTTGATGATGATGATGTTTAGTGACCATTAACCGTTATAGCGCTACAGTCGGCTAGGGTCGACAACCGTTTTCCGTGCCACAAGCGCCAGGATTTGAGATTTTCATAAATTTTTGTTGGCTGGAGCCGACGTTGGCGGTGGGGCACGATTTCTCAAAGAATAACGAAGCGGTCAATGGGTTAATAGTGAAGCTGAAAATCTATGACGACACGTCTTGGTATTTCAAACATTTTAGAACAAGATGTCATTTTGACAGATAATAAAAAGTAGCTCAAGGACTTACAGTAGTACACAAAAAATAAGGCGCGTCGTTTATCTTCGTTCGCGCAGACAAGAACAAACTATCGACGGAAACACCCGAAACAATCAACGCACGGTGACAGCTTTCTGACAGCTGACAATTTCATTGAATCAGGCGCGAAATCAATCAACCAATAGCGGCAGAGATTTTCGGAACGTGTAATGACGGGTGACAATGAAGCTACTTGATTGGTCCATCAGTTTCCCGCGTAATTGAAATGTTGTCTACTGCGCAGGTACATCGGTAAGCCTTAATATATGTGTATTACTGTACCACCCAAAGAAGTTGGGAAGAAGGGGGCAAGTCTGTGTTACTACCCTATTAACTGCCTTGCATACGAGCAAATAAAACTCTTTAGTAAAACAATATTTCTATATTTATTCCTAAAGCTTCACCGTTTCTTCCTCTTGCCGCCATGATTGCCCCCGCCCCTGCCCCCGCCCCCGCCCCTGCCCGGCTTCCCCTTCCCCTTGATCCGGCGCCGCACTCCGGCCGCCTCCTCCGTATCATCGTCGGATTCCGCGCCGCCGGTCCGCTTGCGGCCTTTAGTGCTCTTTTTGTCTTCTAGCTCTTTCATTTCCTGTTGGCGAGAAAGGGATGGACTGAGGCTCAAAACCTTTAGTACTATTTTTGGATTCTAGCTCTTTCATTTCCTGCTGGCGAGAAAGGGATGGGTTGAGAACGGGACGTTTCAAACGTATCAAAACTTTAAGTAGAAGTTAGAAGGAAGTTATTGTTTTTTTCGGTGCTGGTGTTTATGTACCTATTCGGCTTGTTAAACTGTTGTTAACTCTATTTATTTATTTATTTAAGCGCTACAGTCGACTAGGGCCGACAACCGGTTTCAGGATGCGCCAGGATTTGAGATTTTCATACATTTTAATCGGCTGGAGCTGACGTTGTCGGTCTGGCGATTTGTCAAAGAGTAGCGGGGCGGTCAATGTGTTAACAGCCCATATCGACCCCACTGCCTAGGGCCAAGTACGGATTACTAAAATAACGATATTTTCTGCTTTGCTTACTAGATCACGTTGTGACCACTTAGCAGTGAATGTCGGAGTATTATTCAAAATTAATATCTTTTTATTTGAAACTATACAGAATGAACAACTTTCTAAGGAACCAATTCAATTGGAGCAAAAAATAACTTGGACTCTTCATACAAACCAATGAGCTGAGTAGCCAACTTGTATGGAAAGTCGATTTTTTTTGCACCTTTGAATTAGTTCTTTAAAGTTCTTTAGTTTCATGAATAGAAGACGATGGTGTCGATTCGGTATTCACGATTAAACTAATTTGACAGGATTAAACTTAATTTATGTGTTCTGACTTTCTCTTTCTACATCGAAAAGACAAGGACGGGACGCTTAAATTAAGTTTAGTCCTGTCCAAGAAGCTTATAACCAAACTTGAGAAAACACTCTCTAAGATCGGACTGAGACAAAAAAGGCCTTGAGTACGCTTCTCTCTTTCTTTGATAGCTGCTGTCTCATTCTAAGTCGGGTAATTAGAAAGAGACAGAAACGCATTCAAGGTCATATTTTTCGTCTTCACTTGTTATTTCAAAGTGTTTTCTCCAGTTTGCTTATAAGCTTCTTGGTCCGGTCAAATAAGTTTAATCGTAAACACCGAATCGACACCATTGTAAATTATTTTTTTGGTATTTTAGAAGGACCCTATCAACTGGGGAGTCAGTCAATTATGGCTCTTGTCTCTGGTCACTCACGATCTTAGTCAGCCGCTGCGCCTCGGCCACTCTCTCTTGCAGCACCATCACCTCGCTCTCCTCCGTCTTGTACAGCGGCAGCTTCTTACCGATCAGCTGCTCGATGCGCTGGTACAGCTCTACGTCGTACTGTGAAAAGGACAATTCAAAATTGAATGGGGTCCTTGAAGTGTTTGAAACACTATACGAGTAAAAACTACTTTAAAAAAAAATTAGGAATATCAAGAACCGAACACTACTAAAAAGTTAAATCTTAATGATTATTATTTATCTAAGAAAGTAATTTTTAAAACTATCTCCTGAACATTTTAAAAAATATCGCTTGATAGTAAGTAGCCTTTTCAAATCAAATCAAGATCTCTTTTATTTAAGTAGGTGTTGTACTCATTCTTTTGAATAGTCATTTTTCCTACACAACAAAGCTGGAACTGGTACACTCAACGTCTCGGGAAGTGTTAGCGAAGCGAAAAGAAACGAGTTCAACGGGCGCATTTTCAAAGATTTTTTTATTGTCAATTAGTAAAACCATGAGCTGGAGGATCTACACACCAACACACCCGCCAAATACACCAACACACCCGTCAATACACCAACACACCCATCAATACACCAACACACCCGCCAAATACACCAACACACCCATCAATACACCAACACACCCGCCAAATACACCAACACACCCATCAATACACCAACACACCCATGAATACACCAACACACCCGTCAATACACCAACACACCCGTCAATACACCAACACACCCATCAATACACCAACACACTTATCAATACACCAACACACCCGCCAAATACACCAACACACCCATCAATACACCAACACACCCATCAATACACCAACACACCCATCAATACACCAACACACCCGCCAAATACACCAACACACCCGTCAATACACCAACACACCCATCAATACACCAACACACTTATCAATACACCAACATACCCGTCAAATACACCAACATACCCGTCAAATACACCAACATACCCGTCAAATACACCAACATACCTGTAAAATACACCAACACACCCGCCAAATACACCAACACACCCGCCCCATGGCAATACAATACAATACCTGCGAGACGAAGGTGATGGCCTTGCCGGCGCGGCCGGCGCGCGCGGTGCGGCCCACGCGGTGGATGTAGTCCTTGCTGTGCAGCGGGATGTCCAGGTTCACCACCACATCCACGTGCGGGATGTCCAGCCCTCTGCCGGACACACGAATGAAAGAAACATTCAAAATATGCGAGATAAAATAGATGAGAAATACATTTAAATGCTGCACTGTAGACTGACTCGGTGGCTAAGTGGTTAGCGATCCGAGAGTCGTGGGTTCGATCCCCACACAGGGCAAACTTTTCTGTGATGAACAGAATTGTTTGCTCTGAGTGTATAATATCTATATATGTATGCATTTAAATGTATATGTGTATGTATATCAGTCTCTGGTTCCCAAGATACAGGGAATCCTAGTTTGGAGCCAGATGACCGTGTGTGATTTGTCCCGGATATTATTATTATTATTAATTACGAGTCGCGACTCGCGTATTACGAACCGCTACTTGTTAACACTTAAGATTTGCAGATGATGTGGTTCTCTTCTCTAACACGAGCAACACACTAGAAAAAATGATTAACACCCTTAACGAAGAAAGCCGCAAGGTTGGGCTATTTATGAACCTATTTATAAAGGCCGGCAACGCACTTGTGACTCCTCTGGTGTTGCGGGTGTCTATGGGCGGCGGTAATCGCTTACCATCAGGTGATCCGTCTGCTCGTTTGCCACCTATGCCATAAAAAAAAAAAAAAAAGGAAAAACAAAAATTATGGCAAACAACAGGAAAAATACAATCTGCCTTGAAGGTGTGGAATTAGAATATGTAAATTGCTATGTCTATTTGGGAAAACAGGTATCTTTTAATGAAACAAATATTGATGACGAGATTGAAAGAAGAATATCTATAAGTTGGAATAAATTTTGGGCCCAAAAGGAAATACTAAAAGGAACTAAAACAAATAATACTAGACACAAACATCCTACCTTGCCTTACATATGGCAGCCAAACATGGGTATATACCCAAAAAGTTAAAAATAAGATCAGAACATGCCAGAGAGCAATGGAAAGGAGTATTCTCAAAATTAGGAAAATTGAAAAAATTAGAAGCGAAGACATTAGAAAAAGAACAAAAGTGAAGGATGCCCTTAAACATGCCCTCGAACTGAAGTGGAAATGGGCAGGACATATATCTAGATGCATAGACGAAAGATGGACAGTACAGGTGACCGGATGGAAGGGGCCTGTAGGACAAAGAAAAATAGGAAGACCAAGAAAAAGATGGTGTGATGACTTAATAAAAACAGCAGGAAGCGATTGGCAACACATCGCACAAAACAGAGACGAGTGGAAAGGGTTGGAGGAGGCCTATACCCAAGAAGGGATTCTTAACTTAGATAAAGAAAAAAACTAACCAGATTAATAATTTAAAATTAAATATATTATACTTTAACTAACAAAACTAACAAATATTTTCAAATGTAATAAAGTTAAGGAAATAAAAAGGCTAAATAATAAAAAAAAAAAAAAACTTGTCAACTCCTCCGCTATTGTATGTCAGGATTCAGGTCACTCGCGAATTAGTAGTAATTCTGTACCAGCAACTTTAGGCGTAATACGCATATACAGCTTTAAAACACCTATGCAACAAAAAATATATCGAAACAAAATATATATGGAGAAACAGGCTTTAAAAACGTTTACTGATGATTCCATAAATTATTCAAATTATTAATTAATTCAACACAGAAAGCCACAGTTACCTGGACGCGACATCGGTACAGATGAGCACGGAGCGAGTCTTGCTCTTGAACTTGTTGAGTGCAGCTAGCCGTTTGTTCTGTGACATTTGGCCGTGCAGCGGCACCGCGGACAGGCCTAGGTTGCGCAGGAGTAACGCGGTGCGCAGTGCGCCGGCGCACGTCGACACGAACACTATGAACGAGTTGCCCGCCATCTCGTTCAGTATGTGGACTAGGTACACGTCCTGGGATAAAAAGGAGACATGTCATTTACATTTTTGAAGTAACTTAATTATTTCGAAGCGGGTAGCAGGGAGCACTTATTGCAGGTCATTCTTTTGTCTACCTATTACAAGGTTCTACTGCTCGGAACTCGTATACCCGCAGTTTCGAGAATATATTATTATTTAAGGTGCTACTTTATTAGTGCCCTATATTTAAGTCAGTGGTTCTACTCCTGATTCTGATTAACTTTCCGCAAGGAACCTATAGTCAATAAGCAAAAAATTTTGGACTCTTCATACGATCTTTGCCGTTCGGCTGATCGATTTGTAAAAAAAAAAAATTCGATTTGACTATGGGTTCCTTGGCGAAAGTTAATTAGAATCAGGAGTAGAAGCACTGACTAAAATATCGGGCACTAATAAAGTAGCACCTTATACATATATTACTTACCTTGTATTTAACAGGAATAAACAAATAGTACTGCTGCAGTTTCTCAACGGTCTGATATTTGGTTGACACTTCCACCTTCACCGGATCCTGCAGGGACGCTCGCTGCAGCTTCTGGACTTTCTTCGTCATGGTGGCAGAGAACAGGTAGGTGCGTCTCTCCCGCGGTATGACTCGGAGGATTTTGTCAACTTCCACTTCAAAGTCCATGTTGAGGATACGATCGGCTTCATCCATCACCTGGGTAGCAGTGGAAGGTGTTTATTTATGTAAGATTTTTTCTATATTGCAAGCCATTGCAGGTAGGATCTACCCATGAAGCTGAACAACTTGTTTTAAAACTTTACAGAATTTGTAAAAAGAAATTGGATTTTTCATACAAATTGCAAAATTTTTTTTTGATTGTTTTTTTTTTTTTTTTTTTTTTGGGAGTAGAAAGCACAAAATAAATTAAAATGAATACACTCACAAGAAACTTCAGAGCCTTTAAATTAAATCCTTTTGTGTTCTCCAGATGGTCGACCAGCCGGCCCGGTGTGGCTATGATGATGTGCGGCTTCTTGGACAGCATGAGGGCTTGCGCTACCATGTCCATGCCACCGACTATGACAGCACATTTTACACCTATGCTTGCTCCTGTTGTGAGAAAGAAATAAATTATTTAATAGCATGCAATACTTTTATTTGAAAAAAGACACTTCCCGAAAAGGTGGTTATGCGAGTCCCAAGTGGTAGGTGTTTCATTAAAAGTAGACTAAAAAATAAATACCATCCAAAAACTCTACACCTGCTTCGAATAAATATTTTTGATTTAAATAGTCACTAGATATGTAATAGAAAATAGACGAAATAAAAAAAAAACTGCACATAATTTTTGTGTAATAGAAATTAATATTTTTAGAAAAGGAAGGTTTTAAAAATTTTTACCTACATCAGATCATTATTTTATCTTAATTTATTTATTACTCTTTAATTTTTAATTTAAAGAAATATATTTTTTTTCTAAGAAAAACTTATTTCAATCCAAAATGTTGAAAAGCAAACTTGCACTTCAAATGAAATAATATTTTTAGCTAGCTGCCGAAGTTAATGTGTTTCAGGCATATGTATGCCCATTATATTATCTATCACCTACCATTTTAAAATGCGATATGTTATTGATCCCCAGACTGACAAAAGATAAATTTAATGAGGTTATTACCTAAAGCTTCAAACTGTTCAGATATCTGGAACGCCAGCTCCCTGGTTGGTGTGAGGATCAGCGCGAAGTACCTCTGAGGGTTCTCCAGCAGCGCCTGCAGGATGGGCAGGGCAAATGCACCAGTCTTCCCTGATCCTGTCTCCGCCAAACCTATTATGTCTTTCCCTTGTAAAGCCACTGGAATTGCTTCTTTTTGAATTTTTGATGGATTCTTCCATTTTAACTCTGCGCATGCCTCGCATAAAACATCAACAACGCCCTGCAAATGGTAGTTTGGGAATAAGAATTGTTTTCAAGTATTCAAAATATAACCTGAAAGTTTTAAAATTTTCGCTCAAATTTTAGCGATTATGTTTATTTGAATTACTTAGCTAAGATTTCATTAGTTTTACAACTTTTTTTTAAATGTATTTTTATAAAGAAAACATATTCAAACAAAGAAAACCAATAAAAAATGTGGAGTAGTTACCAAATCTTTAAATGTGACTGTTTCCTCTTCGTCGTTCTCGTTTGGTGCCTCGTTTTGCGATTCCTCGGATTCTGCGGATTGGTCCTGAGTTTCTTGATCACTATCCTTGTCATCTTCAGTCATTTTGAGAAACAATTTTTCAAGTTTTTACACAAAAACAACACGTGAGCGAAACTGGAACTGGCGAAACGATTCCCTGCCCTGACTGACACTGACATTTATCACTGCTCAGAAAGGATGCATTCTCGCGGGGAAAATTTGTTTAACTGTATAACGGAAAATATTACTTACAGGATACTACACAAACACAATGCACATAAAAGCAATCTCAGCACAGCAATATCCATTTTCTGATCGATTTTATTTATTGTGTATTAAAAATCGTATGAAAAAGATCATGAAAAGGCTGTATAAATTTAATCATACATGAACGCATCTAAACTTTTTGACAGTTTATTTTTAGTGTTGTCAATACAAAAATCCTCCTTTTCTGTGAGGAAAGTAATAATATTAATGTAATATTTTATTATTGTATATTACAAGTACTAACGACTAGGTTTGTTGCATTATCTTGCGTTTGATAAAGGTTTGAAACTGTTATTCTATTTTATAAAATTTCGTAACGTGCAGTTTATTAAATATTTTTTTCTGTATGTGTAGGTAGGTAAAAGATTTTGAACGCTGGCAGCACAGTTGATGACAACAAGCGAGCTATATTATCGGAAGGTTATAATTTCACCGCTTTTTCTATAAAACACCAACAAAATTGTGTACTAAATGGCTAAACATCATCCAGATCTTATCTTCTGCAGAAAACAGCCAGGCGTTGGTAAGTTTATCAATTAACTCCTTGGTATTATTGCCCTAACTCTAAATCATACATGTGTTTTTGATGTTATCTTCTTTATTTTTCACAGCTATTGGCCGTTTATGTGAGAAATGTGACGGAAAATGCGTCATATGCGATTCTTACGTGCGTCCGTGCACCCTGGTGCGAATTTGCGACGAGTGCAACTACGGTTCGTACCAGGGACGTTGTGTTATTTGTGGAGGACCCGGCGTGTCGGACGCGTATTACTGCAAGGAATGCACTATACAGGAGAAGGATGTGAGCATTATTTACAAAAAAATATTTTTTATTAAATTTTAAAGGCGTTTGTTGACAGTCAAAACTTTTTGTATGCTGAATAATATCAAATATCAAACATATTCGCCTTACTCCAAATCACAGTACAAACATTAGTACTGTCAGTAAGGACTCTCCGTGTCCCTAAAAGTAACGGTTGCTTAGTACAAGCTATGCAACAAACATAATAGTAAGTGATTTTAACATATCAGTTGTGTCAGGACTGTACGTACTCAAATAAGATCTCTGGACCAATAAATATATTGACTAACAACTGGAGCAAAGAAATCTGCTTATCATCATTCTGTTTGCCTTGGGTGGAACTGAAATCCATGACCTTATATGTTAGTCAGGGGTGCCTTCTTTGATTGGCAGATCAAATATAGGTAGAGCATTACACCATATTTAGTGTTCATATGGAATTATTCAAATGTCCATAGACTTGTTATAAGTTTTTGGTTAGTCTAAATAATAAATTCCACAACTTTGCATGTTATGATCCTTGAAAAATGTATATTAAGGTATAATCATCTGTAAATATAATCGACAACGCTGAACACGTTAAAAATCCGACTTCAATCGTAACAACTACAATTTTGCAATGATTTTTTAGTTTTTATTGAGTTTTTCAAAAAGCACTGAATCAATTTTGATAAAATTTATATGGGACCACCTCTGAAGTATTACCTACCAAACAAAAGAAGAATCATCCAAATTAATCCATAACTGGCAGAGTAATCGCGTAACAAGCATACAAAAACAAAAATTTAACATTCAGTCGAATTGAAAACCTCCTCCTTTTTTGAAGTCAGTTAAAAATGAAATCTTATTCAACAGCAAGGGCACTGAAAATTTGGCCAATTAAATGTCCTACTTTTTAGAAGGAAACTATTTTTAAATAGCTTAGTTTTCATTCTTCACAGATAATGTCTCGCAAAAAAACCTAGTCACTTTTTCATAAATAGATGTTGTATAGAAACGTTTTGCTATTTAAAATAGTTCATTGCTATTTTTAGGCATTTAATCCCAAGTAGACTGCATCAAAATAACTTATGATATATCACAGAGGTTTAATGGCTTTATTTCAAGGAGATTCATATTTTATTATGGTATGCGTCTCTTTTTTTCAGAGAGATGGGTGTCCAAAAATTGTGAACTTGGGCAGCTCAAAGACTGATCTCTTCTATGAGCGGAAGAAATATGGATTCAGAAGACATTAGCATTAAGACTATTTGTATTAATTTAAGGGTTTTAGGTTATTAAAATACACTCGGCCTCAAAAAAATCGCACCTTTTAAGAAATCTATTTTAAACATCTTTCAATCGTATTTGTATTATGAAATATTGGTAATGTTCGGTATCATTTGAAAGGTAAGGAAACAGAGAATGCAAAAACAATAATTCATTCAATGTTTTTTATTGGAACTGAGAAAAATTTACAAAACAATAAAAATCCTTAAAAAACCCAAATGAAATCTGATTAATTTTTCAAAACAAAGTTGCTTAAAACTAACCTAAAACCTAGTGTTACCCCCCCTAGCCCTAATGACGTCTTCTATGCGCTCCCTCATGGATCGCACCAACTTTAGGACCTCTTCTTGAGGGATTCTGTCCCATTCCTCAATAACGGCGTCTTGGAGCTCCTGAAGAGTCGCGGGAGCGGGATCACGGGATCTAACCTTGCGTTTCAGCTGGTCCCAGAGGTGCTCTATCGGGTTCAGATCTGGACTTCTCACTGGCCACTGCATGACAGGGATCCCAACCTCTTGAAGGTAGCCCTGCACAATTCCAGCAGTGTGCGCGCGAGCGTTATCGTGCATTAATGTGAACCCGTCGCCAATAAATCCAGCATAGGGGACCACATGTTCTTCCAGGATCTCTGTTATGTACCGGTGAGCAGTCATCGACCCTTGCCCGCGAGCACCGCCGGTCCGAGAGACGCAAGAAAGTTCAGTTTTGCCGTCGGCAGATATGCCGCCCCAGAACATGCAGGAACCGCCCCCGTATTCTACCGTCTCTTGGATGCAGGCTTGGGCAAAACGTTCCCATTGTCTTCTGTATACTCTTTTGCGTCTATCGTTGCAGAAAAGGCACACTCTCGTTTCGTCTGAGAAGAGAACAGCTCTCCATTGGTCCAGGGTCCAATTGACGTGGGCGCGAGCAAATTGCAGGCGTGCTCGCCGATGCGCTGCGGTTAATTTTGGACCCGTGGCAGGTCTTCTAGCCACAATATTTCTCTCCTTTAGTCTTCTTCTAACTGTAGAGACACTCACGGCCCTTCTACGAACTGCTTGAAGCTGCTGTTGCAACTCAACAGCATTAGAGAACCGATTTCTCAAAGACTTCCATACGACGAATCGGTCATCTCTCGCAGAAGTGCAGCGATTTCTACCAGACCCACGCCTTCGGACAAAGCCACCGGTCTGCAGGAACCGCTGGTACACTCTTCGAACAAAAAAGCGACTCAAGTGCAATTGCCGAGCAACATCACACTGACGTAGTCCTGATTGCAGTAGTGCGATAACTTGGGCGGCTTCAGCAGCAGTAGTGTCCATCTTCAAGGACGTTTTTCTGATGAAAGATATTCTTCTGTGTCTTCTTCGACTGTTGGTAGCAAATTTATCCCCCGATAAGCTGTATCGACCCTTTTATACCCAAAAAACAAAACAATACAAACAAAATTTGAAGAGGAGAATCAGTTCCATTGTCATTCACAGTGACTTAAAGTGTCAAGCTTTTTCTTTAATTAAATGAAATGGATATTTTTTTAAAGAGTTTTTATAGGGCTCTTAAATGATACCAATATTGCTACGAATAACTGCTTGTCTTAAGGATTAACAGTGCTTGAAGCCTATTTTTACGGACGTGCGATTTTTTTGAAGCCGAGTGTATTTCATAAAAATACAGGTTCCATTCATATTCATGTATATTATATTAAGGAATCCATGTATATTAAGGAACAATAATCTTCTGAAAGTATATTTCAATTCACGAAACAATGGCATTTATACTGAATTTCATTTCTTTCTAACTTTAGTCCAAAATGTTTTTTGATAAATTATTATGAGTATTTTCGGAAAAGGTCTTCAGTTTCATAAGCGGAACCCACTGTTTTATTTTGCAGGAATGGTATTTTTTACACTCTGTTGTGTACTTATCATGTGGCAACAAATAACTTATGAAATAAATTTTATCATAAAATAAATTTATTGCCAAATAAATGAGAGAATTTGTGGCATGTGTGCACAGTCGAATAAAATATAACTATAGTTTTATTAATACAATAACGATACTATTGAAGACATGAGCTGGACATGAGACAAGGAAAATTATTGGCTGCCTGCAAGCGCCATCTATTGTCGAGTAGATGAACTAAAAGACCGCCATCTCTAATGCTGGGGCCAGATATGCGCGCGAATATTCGTGTCGCGTTATCGTGATAAAACTTCGTCTTCGCGCTACGATAAATTACAATATCCACATCATCGGGCGACAGACTGCCGTACAAATTAAGAACACAGTAAGTGTCAGATTTCGCGCGAATGATTTTGAACCTTATTCGTAACGTGATACAAGGCTCAAAATCATTCACGCGAAATCTGTCACTTACTGTGTTCTTAATTTGTACGGCAGAGTAGCGCGCGCGAACCCCATTCGTCTTCGCGCGAATGATTCGCGGTACAACGAAGTGCGTGGCCAGACTTACTCGGTGGCTAAGTGGTTAGCGATCCTGACCTCTGATCCGAGAGTCGTCGAGAGGGTTCGATCCCCACACGGAAAACTTTTCTGTGATGAGCAGAATTGTTTGCTCTGAGTCTGGGTGTATTCTCATTTCTCTCTATATATGTATGTTTTTAAAAAGTGTATGTGTATGTATATCAGTCTCTGGTTCCCAAGATACAGGGAATCCTAGTTTGGGGCCAGATGACCGTGTGTGATTTGCCCCAGATATTATTATCGCGATAACGCGAATATTCGCCGAAGCCCGCAGATGTAGCCATAGCATAAATAGATAAACAGAATAGAGAGCTATTTGAGGTTCAGGAACGCAATTGGTACCTTCATATCAATGTAACCATGGTATAGTTACTTTACTCTTTGAATGTAACTGCCAAAAGCCACGCACTAACGCGCTGACCTTCGATAAATAAAACCATATAAAACTACCCGCACTTTCGATAACTATTTGAGGCGTAGCTCGCGTGACCGGATCCGAATGCCTGTTTGGGGTTAGAAAGGTGTTAAGTCTTCGTTCGAGGGAAATTATTAAATAACGAGTAAGAGGGATAGACAACTAAATTACAGCATTAAATGGCAGATAATGTAATAGTCGTACTCAGACTAATAATATTCGCTTCATGGTTTACTAGTCTTCAACTTTTGTAGTCAGTGCGTGCCCAATATTTATCATTTTACCAAGCTAGAAAGCCTTCCAAATTCCAGAACACATCGGTGAGATTAAATTAGGTAGTGAAGTGAAAGTGTCAGACTCATCAAGTACCGTACCAAGTACTTAAGTACCACCACTACCACCCACATTAAAGTAAAACGTGTTTTTTTTTTTGTAAAAATAGTCTGATGCTTCGTTTAGTTCATCAACAGTCGTGCAGTCCCCATCTACGTCAACGCCTTACCTACCACCATACCATAACTGCAACTTAACGAAAAACGCGCGGAAGTCGTCGCTACAGCAAGCTCGCCGGCGGTGTGTCATGGCGGTTGGCGAAAATGTAGCCCCGTGTTTACAAAAATGAGGATTATTCAGAAATTACAACATGTATCAATACGAAATAAAAAAATAATTACTCTGTTATAACTGACTGTTTCATTTATCCCAAAGTCCATGTTATTTCTGACACAATATAATTATAATTTCATGCTAAAAAATAAACTTCGCAAAAAATTAGAATGGCGATGTAAATCACTATTTTTAGTAAGTTTTTGGTATATTTGTAAAACTAAATTGTGGTTTCCTTAAAGTAACATACATGACTGATCAGCCTACATTATTCGTTTTATCATGTTTGATACAAAAATATATGATAAACAAAACACCACTGAATCACGCACGCGCGCACACCTTGACAGCACACTTGTGAAGTTTGCGTCGATTTCGAACTGACGTTCAAAATTCACAAACAAGTAGGTATTATACATCACATTAAAGAGGATTTTTTCCTCTCTTTTCTTCTCATACACATATAACACGATTAAAGTAGCGCGAAATTAGAGTAATATTGAGTCCATCGTACTTTACGCACTGGTAAATAAAATCATACAAAGCAAATACTAATCTTGATTCCAAATATGTGCGTAGCCATGTTTCTTTTGATTATTTACGCGCTACGAAATACGATACGTGACTGATCATTTTGTCAATCAAGATACATATGCTGGGTCTTGGGATCTACTCTTAGGGATATATTTGTAAATCTAAGTACAATATGAGAGAAGATGGCAACCCCAGCGCAAGAAACATCCAAAGCCAGATTCTTGTCGATTTTGAATCATTTTTCATAAAATAAGTGGTGAATTTACTTACTCTTTCAGCAGAGACGTAGAACAAAAGATTTTCAGTATAATTACTATCAGATACTGGGTCAGACACATATTTTGTACAGCCTGTATCGTCGACTGAGAGTGAAAACCTCTGGAACAGAAAATTGCTAATTTATCTCTTATAACTATACCTATTTGTAGTTTAACGAATTTAAGATTACAATTCAAAAATAATTTCTAGAAGCATCTGAAACCTTATCAAAGCTAATGAAAGCAATGTAGTAAGTAGTAACAAAATTTATACGACTAGGTTTTTCCTTCCTCCTGAAAAATTATCCTTTCCGCGTATAAGTACCTACTAGGTTTTCACCCTCAGGCCACAGATTTTATAATACCTCAGGCGACGGTATACAGTGGTGATAAAAAATATCTGGCAATATTTTCACAGTGGCTTCTACTCATAAAATTGAACAACTTTCCACATGAAACTCATACTCAAAAAGCAAAACAATTTTTGGATTCTTCATTCAAATCCGTCAACTGGTATGGGAAGTCCAATTTTTTTTCTTTTTGACCATGAGTTTTATGGGAAAAGTTGCTCACTTTGAAGAATAGAAGCCAATGTTAAATTATTGCCAGTCATTTCTCGACATTGATACATTGGTCGGTAAGTATACAACGTAATAACTAACAACAAAGTTAATTTCAACGTTAACATCTAAAAGTTTAGTCACGATTTACGAATGTGTTAATTTTTTTCACCTATAGATACTTAAACTTTATTTATTATTTTACAAATAAGCCGCCAAAGCACCATTAAACTTACACAGGTCTAAAACACTTCAATAGTTAGGATGTTCTGCGATTTTACATAACATATTCAGATTGTAGATACCTAGTTACCTGTTCCTTTAGGTATTTACTTACCTGCTAGTATGTAACTACATTAAGAGGCGTAAGAAAACTTTAAGGTGGGCTGTAACTCGTGAAACTGAACAAAACTGAAAACGCATTTTTTTCTCACACACAGTTGACCAATCCTGATCCTAGTTGACATCCTGTAGTATATACCAGAGACAATCTAGAAACCCTTTTGCTGTCTTTTAATATAAGAATAAATGGCGCTCTTTCTGGAAGCCTATGTCCAATGTCGAAAGCAAAACTGCGTAACGTAATTAGGTTACGAAGATACCTACTTAGTTATTTTAAAATATTTATTGGTTTATTAATAACCCGCATCATAATCATAGTTCATTGTCATGAATTACGTTTACAGAAGTTTAATTAGTTAACTTCACAGGTTTAACTTTATCATCGGCATTTTCAATGTATGCTATGTCTGTACAAACTATTCGACCGAAAATAGAACATATACTTTTGAGTTTTTGTTGGAAACGTTCTAGGTACTGAGGCCTTTTTGGTTTATTTTGCAAATAAATCTTTTAAATTTAAATTTGTCACAAACTTCCTTAAAAAAGGTTCATTAGACTTCGTCTAATTGCTTACGAAAACGCGGACACAGATATTTATATATATAATATATACTTCACGACATACATACTTAACGACCGATAACAATATATTTTCCCAGTCAATTAAATCAAGGACCTCCAGTTTCCCAGAGATTTTTAACTATGAAGATTAAAAACAGTTTTGACGAACCCCGGACACCAAAACATTTTTGCGTTATATGTAATTAAATACTTACCCAAATATACTACTAGTATTAAAATTGCGAATTGCGTTGCGTGGTTTGCGCTAAGCTACCTTCACCAATTTCACCCTCAGGGAGTGAGGTCGCCTTTAAGGGCAGGGAGTGGCAATATTTTTTATGACTTATACTAACATTTATTCTGTGGCATTGATTCTCAATTAATAACAAGGGGCGCAAACAGTGTTCGGTTACAGTGTCACACAGACAGGACATTATGAAGCTGTTGACTAAACTAGGTGACGTCACAGGATAATTAGTTGGCACTATCATGGATTCTCTTATAAAGGGTGTGATAAAAGAGGTTTAGGAAAATTGGGGCTTTACTTTATCCTACCGAACTTTGTTCTAAGATTTTGCTGAAATCGAATTTTTGGGACATCTCAATGTAAAACGGTCACCTGATTTGACAAGTTTGTATGGGAACTTTAACAAAATAACAGTGATGGGACATCTCATATAAAACGATCAGTTGTATTACCAAGTTTGTATAGGAATTTTAAAAAGTTACAAAATGTGGGCTGTTCGGACTGTTCTCGAAATACGATAGAATGATAAATGATAAACTCCTGAGCTCGAGAAAAATACAACATAATCATAATCATTGGTAAAGGAATTTTACACGTCATTATACAATTTACATATAAATGTCAAAATTATCAAAATAAAAAACAATGAAATAAAATTATTACAAAATATCCCAATACATTAATATAGATAATGATTAAAATAAAATCCAATAGAAAAAAATGCACATCAATGTAATTTTAAGAATTCTTATAAGAATGTGTGCTCGATAAGCCAGCGTTTGAGTTTCGTCTTGAAGCTCGCTAAAGAGAGAGAGGGATTGAGTGACAACTCTTATACAACAATTTGTTGTTACCCAGTTGGCATAGACATCTTAAGCTCATGTAGCCCTTAATTGTCTCCAGAAATGATGCCGAAGATGGAAGCCAATTGTGTAAAGTAGACCGCGCCGGGAATCGAACATGCACGCGACCTTGTGACTAGTCCACACGGACTAGCTACTACGCCAGGTAAATACAATTTGTTACTTTTCAGTACCAAATTATATCAGTACACAGTTTTTCAGATGGGTACGCGAATACCTACTTCATATGAGGAGGTCATTCAGGAAGGTTTATGACTTATTTTTATGTCAGTCATAACTGAATATTAATTTTATAACGCGCCTCAAATTTACAGCCGGCGGTAAAATGAATAATTTCGTTGGATAAACAACAAAAATACATATACATATTATGTAAGGTATAATAAAGCGGATTAGTGCATTTCTTAGTGATAATTTTAGACCAGTTTTACACAGAGCATATCTTTGTTAATTTCGTTTTCAAGATTATCAGTCCATTGTACAGGATGTAACGAAGAATGTATTTTAAAAATTATAATTTACACAGGGTGGTGTAACGAAGAACTGTAGCAACGCTTTAAGTTGGGTTTTTAAATGGTTTTAAGTAACTCATGGAACTGGACATCTTTTATCTTTACAAATCGACGACTTTACAAATCTCAAAAAAAATCACATTCAAAAGTTGGCCACTTGATTGGAAATACTAAGATTTTAGCTTTTTTAGCAAAGTCGTATAACAAAAGTTGTTCATTTTTATATTTAGTATTCCTTTTAACAATTATTTATTTATTTATTATTTTTATCCCTTTTTAATTTTATGCTTTAATAATAAAAGAAGCCTGCCTTACGCCTTTTTGTTACATCATGTATAATATGTATATTAAAATAGATAGATTAGTATTATACTTATTTATCAATAATTTTATCAATTTCGTACTCAGGTTCATACTTACATTCATGACATTGTGTTAAAAATGCTGCACTGATAATATGATAATGATAACGCATACACTTAAATCAGACATTTTTAAAAATAGCTACAACAATGGTACATCTTTACCGCAACGCATCGGTCCTTTTGATGTTTAAGAAGCGAAAAACTCAGGCGAGAAACGTCATTTTTTTATCTATGATCTTATGCTAAGACCACAAAATTATTTTTAAACAAACTGATGGGCGTTGATCCTGACGCGCCCGCCCTTGTTACTTTATTTGCCCTTTTTATGGTTGTTTACATTAATTAGTACGACTAATCTAACAGTATAACAAAATATTATTCGTAGACTGCTGATTCATTATTTATTTATTTTATATTGGTGTCGATTCGGTTTTTACGATTAAACTTATTTGACAGGATTAAACTTATGTAAGTATTCTGTCTTTTTCTTTCTATATTGAATGAACAAGGACAGGACGCTTAAATTAAGTTTAGTCTTGTCAAACAAGTTTAATAGTAAACACCGAATCGACACCATTGTCTACTAAAATTGGTAAAATTAAACAATTCTGATTCAAAAAGTAGGTAGAGGTTCATTTTAAAATATATCCCAGTTCAAAGAGTATAGACAATGAACTATATCCAATATTGAAAAAAAAAATGCTTCTGATGAACTATAGAGAATTTTGTAAAAACTTAAATGGACATTGAAACTTAATTAAATATGCTATTATTTTTTCAAAAGACTGGGTAACATAAAACAATAATCGAAAAAGCTACAGCTCCTCAAAATTTATCTGGTTCATAGTTGAACAACGACATTTTCAGGCACAAAATTATCTTTCAATTAACTGGTACCCGAGATTCGTCCGGTTGGCCGTTGATCCTAACGCCCTTGGTACTCTATTTATACTTTTTATGGATGTTTACCTTAATTAATATGACTAATCTAACACTATAAACTCTTAAACAAAATATTATTAGACTTGCTAAGTAAATTTAAAAATCCAGAAATAGTTCTATTATCTTTTTTTTTTCAAGGCTGACTACCTATAAAATTGGGTTTTCAGTTTAAGAGTACTCTCGGATCAAGTGCGCTCTCGGATGACTACTCGGATGCATCCGAGTAACCCGAGTAAACCCGGCTTAAGACAATTTTTTACACATTATGTGACATTATCATCTTTGGTCTTTATATGGCAGATGATTTATACCATACTGATTTTTACTCTAAAAAAATGTTTCAATTCAAAAATATAAGTGCTCTACAGCTTTACTTACTGTATTTTAAAAATAGTAGCGAAATCAAAAAACCTCTAAAAACGAAAAAGCCAAAAAAAGCTTCACGTCCGAAAATTGTTTTGTTTACTACAGGAATATATAGCGGTAGGCATGCCCGCAACAGTTATTTATTAACTACGTTAAAACATAATCTACTGACACAACCCCGTTTAGATGTACAATCTTTTCTAGCCCATATTGCCAAGGTGTTTTACCTAAAATTCGTGCACGCATTCGCAGCCTAAAAAAAGTCTTTATTTCATAACACGCACTTCTTTCAGGAAAACTCATCTGTCATTATCAGTCGTTTTCCCGCCCGCGACCTCAATAGACGCCCCGTATTGTGGAACGTTACGTCGAACACTAAATAACGAAACATAAACGTCACTATTAGATTTTATGTACATGATATCTAAAATGCTATTTTTGTATCAAATGGAATACGTTTTTAAAAAAACAAAAGTGTTATCTGTTAAAATAGAGCTGTAGCTGAAGGATTTTCGTTATTTTTCGGACTTTCGCGAAAGTTACATGAGGAATTTTGTGCGTTTTTGTCGAGTTGCAAATCTTTAAGTTTCTTCATTATTTATATTGTTATTTGTTAAATTAAAATTAGTGAAGTAGAGTCAAAAGATATTTAAGTACTGTTTTTTTTTACAATTTAATGATGAAAGTGTTTAGATTTTATGTGTTAAGTATTTCAAAAGACACAGTGAAATCAAAATAACAGGGTGAAATTAATATGGTTTCGAACTTTGGAGTTTTAAGTGATTGAATAATAATCAGTATAATATAATTAACGGAAACTATGGTGTAGTTAGATGAACAATTTTTGACGTTTTCCTGTGAAAATGTATTCATTTTGGAAGATGCACGTGTTAGTGATGTTCATGTTTCTACTGGGTAAGTTTTTAGTTTTAATCAAAATCAAAATGTTTTTTTAATTTACGTAGAAGCTGATACATTCTTTTAAAACGTTATTTTTTCTGCCTACTACAAATCATGTTTAGCAGCACTATACTCTGTTTTATTAGGTAGATTCTCTAACAAGTATATTCTAAGTAAAAAATAACTTGTAAGTAAACTTGGTAAAGCTTCTGTGCAAACGACAGACAAAAGTGGAATTCCTTGGAGGAGGCTTTTATTTGAATGGTTTCCATACAAACAAAATAAGAAGAAGAATCATATTTATTGCAATTTTATTAATTTTTTACCAATTTTTATAACTTTATTTAAATCACAGTTTTATAATATTGCTAAATTAATTTTATTCGAATTTTTGATGATCTATTTATTTATTGTAATTAATTTATTATTTTGTTCTGCATGGAATTAAATAAAGCTTTATTATTATTATTATTATAAAGCTTCTGTGGTTAACTACTATTTACGAACTTTATACAGAGATCAGAGTGAGCTTCTACTAAATGCAGAACATTTTTTAGACTAAATATTATGTTAGACATAAGTATAGTAAAAAAATCGTTTGCCGAAACAGTTCCGCGGAATTGGGTTCTTTGGTGATTACCTAGGTTCTATTTACTAAGGTCAAGGTACATAAACGAAGATCAAGGTACTATACACAGGGTGTATGACAAACAAATCGGACTTTTACTAATTGCACACATTTTGTTCTACAATTAGGCTGAATTCCGACTGAAATTGCAAAATAAAATGATGACCCCATACAAAGTTGGTCAATCAGCTGATTGATTTGTATGGAAAGTCCGAATTCGAAATAAATATTTGTCGTTGAAAAAAGATACTCAATTTATTTGTATAATCTTTAGTACAGTTGAAGTTATTAATCTATATTGCTTTGCCTTTTAAATCTTTTTTTTTGTATATCACATTAGACAAACTGTATTATGCCTAACTAATTTGTTGAACCCACACTTTTAACTAATATTTGGTTTAACAGTGTGGACTTAACAGAATCTTAAGTAACTCCTAACATTAATACAATGTTTAAAAATAAAGATCGTCTTGATTCAAAGCTTTTTGTATTCGCTTTTACGTTTAGATTTGTTAAGCGCTTTTGTATTCAGTGGTTTGTGCGATCGAGACTGTCTGGGATTTAACCGATATGAAATTTAGTTCTTACAATACAGAAAGTTAGGAGTATCCCTATCTAGATACCTACTAGGGCATAAGTTTACGTGGAACACACATTGATGGATGATCGAAGCATAGTCATAATAATAAGAACTTAATTATTAATAAATTCAGGTAGTTACAAAATATAAACAGAAGTTAGTTATTTAAACTTTACTATGAAACTGTGTGAATCAACTATTAAATAGTGACCTTTGAAAAAATCCCACGTTCCATTCCTTCGCTAAAAATATATTACTTTACATTTTATGGCTCATGTCAGTTTTCTATGCTCATGTAGGTGCATGATACTCGTAATAATCGCGGAAAACTTGAGAAACAAATTTAATTTGGTAATTATTAGAATACCTACTATTACCTACCTATACCTGCTCCTTTTTATCATCCTAATTCATTATCCTAATAATACGATACCATTTAGAACTAGCTACATCTGTATACAGGGTGTCGTGTCAGTTTAGTCACAAAATGTGACAAATGGTAGATTATAGATGGGTTTTTGCCCATACAAATTGGGCATTTATTGGGCATAAATGGACGTTTATTGGGCATTTACTCAAAACTGCCCGGGCAAAAACCCATCTCTATGGTAGATAGATACTATACCCATAAAACAACACATTTTCCCGGGGAACGCCTTATCTAATAGCAAAAAATATATAAAAATAAACTGAATTATTCCACAGATTGACCGACTCTGTGGCTCAGTGGTTAGCGCTCCTGACTACTGATACGATAGGATCGTGGATTTGATTCCCACTCGGGGCAAACATTTCTGTGACGAGCAGATTTGTTTGCTCTATGTCTGGGTGTATTACAATATATCTAATATTTATTAAAAACTTAAAACGTATCTATGTATTGTATATCAGTCTCTGGTTCCCAATAATACAGGGAATCCTAGTTTGAGGCCAGATATCTGTGTGTGATTCCCGGATAAGAACACGGTATCAATAAAATTGTTTGTGCTCGATGCGCTGACAGACGTATAGATCTACAATGTTTTAGTAACAGTGTCCCTGCGCTATTATTTTCGAAAATATTCCATGAATAGATACAACTTCTTCACACTTTATTATTTATAGATACTTAAGTTTCTTTAGATTTGTTCAATGGTTACAATTTTCTAAAATTTTAACCTTTTATCTCCTAAAAAGACATCCTGTATTTTTCGTAGCAGATAATCTTTATAAGCGTAAACATTATCACACAACGCGATGTTTTCCCGTGTTATCTTTATCTACCTCTACATGCGCCCGCGCAAGGGTAATCCGTCAGTCGCGAAATAAATGTCAGCAGTTGACTATTGAAATATGAAATTTACACATCGCCTAGGTGGTTAACGTTTATTTTTATAGTTATGTATTAACACTTCTAGAGTACCTAGCTAGGTATCAGTTGGTAGTTAAATTGATGTTCCTAGTAAGTAGAGTATAAATAACCTTGTTCCTTAATTGACTTCAAAGATGGAGAGTTTAGGAGCATGCAATAAAAATAAAATAGAATCCCGACTGTGTAAAATATTATGTCACATCGCAAACACTTCTCGAAACGGCGGCTATACAAGTTCCAAGTGGTAGGAACTTTGTATCCTTAAAATTCCTTCAAAACATTTACACTGCTACTTACTTCGAATATAATAATTTCATTTTCATTTCATGTTAATCACTAGCTAAAACAGCAACAGGCGATAGTACGTACATACAATACGGCCTAAAACATTACCCTCCACTTAAGTAGTTGGGTAAAATCGTGTAGAAATACTCTCAGGTGGATCTCTTCTTTACTAATCAATTATAATCGATATTTCCTTTCAAACTTAAGGGGGTTAGGCAATACATATTCCATACACGAGAGCCAAAAACTGTAAAAGAAAACATTACATGGAATCCTGCACACCTCTCTTTTACATCTGCATTAATGTCGCAATGCACACGTTCGTCTGCAGGTAGGTGTAAATGTAAACTAATGCTTCAAGTTCACTTTTTGTCACAGAAGTCGTGTTTTTTAATTTTTGTATGCTATCTTGAGGAGTCCTATACGAGGAAAACCTTGGGAGGAAACACCTCTGAAAATGGTAAGTTCGAGACCTATTCAGCTTTAGCAGTCGGGGATGAATCCCACTCAGATAGCGCGGGCGCGGTGCGGACATTATGTAACAAATTAATTTAGAAATTTTAAGATAAATATGTAGCTTTATTTTTATTATTGCCACATACTCTTATACAGACAGTTCAGTTAAAAAGAGAGACCCTTGTTCCGCTCCTGTTACGTTCGAGGGTATATTTCGGTAAAGCTAATAATGTCTATGTTGAGCTATATGTGTATAAATACTCACTGAATGCTAATGGATTTCGCTCAGACAATTGCTTTGATCCAATAGATTGTTTGGTTTGTAATTTTTCATTCGCTATTATTCAAAGTTCAATTCTTACTGTAGGTTACTTAGTAAATTTTATATTCTATGTTTTTAAAACATAGCAAATACAATCTTAAATGTATGATTGTAGATGTAGATCATGGTAATCAATGGTGGGTGGTAAAGAATTGGTAGAAATAAAATTATAGTGCCTAACTCGGTGGACCGATGACCTGGTAAAGGTTGCGGGAAGCCGCTGGATGCGGGCAGCGCAGGACCGGTCGATGTGGAAATACTTGGGGGAGGCCTTTGTCCAGCAGTGGACGTCCTTCGGCTGGTGATGATTACTATTACAAACTAGGTACGGGTTCTACGTTGCTCTAGTTAAATTCAACGCCCAACCCAGTTGGGACGAAATGATACCTATTTTACGGAATAGTTATATCAAACATAAACTTACGATTTCCTATACAATTTTTTTTGAAAATTTTCAATTTTAGTCAGCATTTTCGTAGCAGGTTACATATTTTAACATAGGGTGTATAATATTTATATATGTATGTATTTAAATGTATTTGTGTAAGTATATCAGTCTCTGGTTCTCAAGGTACAGGTAATCCTAGTTTGGGGCCAGATGACCGTGTGTGATTTGTCCCGGATATTATTATTATTATGTAGTCTACTTCCTTTATCTCGGGCAATTAAATCCCGGACTTTTGGAACAAACAAAACAAACCTTTATTATTATTATTATTATTATTATTATTATTATTATTATTATTATTATTATTTAGTCTACTTCCTTTATCTCGGGCAATTAAATCCCGGACTTTTGGAAGGCGTGCGTGGGGCCGAAGCCAACACGTAGAGGCCCGTTAGACATTTAATTTAAAAGTAATGTGACACCATCCGGCGACTATCCCTGTATACACTAATAGTAATGCACCCAAGGACAATCCCCGGACAGTGTAGGACTATTGTAAAAAAATAAAAAAAAACAATTTAAAAATAAACCGGTCTATTGCGATGAGATGCTAGTGTACTATGTAACCGGGACTATGGGTGGGACTATGGCGCCTGCCCGACCAATGTCAATAACACGGAAAAATGGGCAGACGGTGACTAGCCAACTCGGGTCAATGGGCCCCCCAAAACAGCTGCACGCACGGTGCTGCAAGGGGCAACATTTTCTGAGTGGCTGAAGCGTGGGGAGGTGCCGCCGGACTTTAAACGACGATCACGCGCTCCCTGAGGGTCCAGCATCACGTGCCCACTCGCCACTTACGCGGACACTTCCACCCTTCGAGCATAACGCTCTCGCGACTTCACTCTGGCCGGCCAGCTAAGGCAAGACAGAGGTGGGAGATCTGTTCCCCGTCATTGTTCACTTCGGCCAGCCAGTGAAGGCAAGCCGGAGATGGGGAACAGGGCCTTCTCCCGGGAGTACTCGGGTACGTGGGGTCGCTACTCCCCTACAGCTCGCCACAAGCTGCCCTGCGTATTTAT
Source organism: Coleophora deauratella (assembly GCA_958295455.1). Lineage (NCBI taxonomy): Eukaryota > Metazoa > Arthropoda > Insecta > Lepidoptera > Coleophoridae > Coleophora > Coleophora deauratella. The sequence continues at coordinate 2,477,436 of OY282400.1, read as the reverse complement.
GGAAATGAGGATGGACTTAGAGAGAGATGGGAAAGAGGTGTATAGGGATGCTATAGAATGGAGTAGGAGTGGGGGGTATTCATATAGCAGCTCGAGGAACCCGGGGTCGCGTCCCCGTTATTATTATTATTATTATTATTATTATTATTATTATTATTATTATTTTCTTAGAAGTCTGCGTAGATTGAGTTAGTGTCTGAAAAACAATAAACTTATTGATTGATTAAGAAAAATGTGTCAATAAAAAGGAGTGTTTTTATGATTCAATCACCATTAGTGTGTTGATGAGATAGTTTTTTGACTAATCCCGGAGTTGACTGCATCAAAAAATAATTATGAATTTTTTTCACTAAAAATTGCTGAAAAACACTCGCTTTTAATATAATCATATGTAAAAAAAATCGTAATTACTGTGCCAACATGCCAACAGTAGTCGGACCCTAGCTCAGGCCAAGATAACGCTAGGCAAAAGAAGAAGAATAGTATCCCAACTACTCTATTGAAAAATGACATCATCATTCAAAATTACAAACGTTTTAAGGACAACATTTAACCTAACCTAACCTGACCCAATGGATTAAGAACCGAAACAAAACTTATTTTACGATATTTTTTTTCTTGAGTCAACCACAATCGTTTAGTTTACAAATATGACTAATGCATATCGAATTTCAGTTTCAGCAGGCAGCTGCCGTAAAAGCATTTCGGCATCATCCTTTTACAAATAACATTTGTCTTCAAAAATAAATCCCGATTGTTAAATAAAGAAACAGTACACCCGAGGGAAAACATCCGTACGGCATTAAATGTGTATTTAAAAAAGTACTTACGGCTTTTGTTAGTTTATTTTGCAGATGGACGGCTCTTCAAAATCTTTGGAACTCTTGAAAGGTGCCACGTTTTGTTTAATGCATTGAATGAAGATAGGAAGAAATGTATACTGAACAATTACCTATACAGGGTTAAATTGAAATTGCGAATCTAATTTTAACAGTAGTTTCTGACCATGAAACTGAACAACTTTTTCTAAGAAACCTGTTCAATCAAAGCAAAAATATAATATATTTGCCTCTTCATACAAATCGATGAGCTGACTAGCCAGTCAACTTTGTATGGGAAATTCAATCAAAAATTCATTCAATTTTTTGCTCAGTTGCATTGGTTCCTTAGCGAAAGTTGTTCAGTGTCAAATAGAAGGTACAGATAAAATTCACTCTGTATTTTTTTCACAGTCCCTCATGTCTTGGCTTTTTACCGGACCGGACTGCGCTAGCGAAGGATAAGGTTTTGTATGCATGTATGTATGTCTGTTTCTTTGTTACCGCCTGTTTTCAAAACGATTTGATGAATTTTGTAGAAATAGGTGTCGTTAGACTTGTCTAGAACTTAGGTTGACATAGATGAATAGGTTAGAAAGGTCAAAAAACTGTGTCTCTGGTTTATTTAACTACTTCTAATAAAATTTACCAAGGCTTGACCTACTGGAAAAATCGTGTGTTTTTATTAATAAGTACAGTACAAATAAAATTTCAATATAACTAATATACCTTTCAAGATTACTAGCAACTACTGAATCACCTGTAACTTCGTTTACGTAGAAGTCAAATGTACAGGGTGTCTTTTTTATTCACTATTGGAAAGCCGTTTACACCATCTCACCTGATGGTAAGTGAGATGATGATGCCAAAGGTGGAAGCTTCCAAAAGAATTGGCTATCTTATCTTCCTACCAGAACACATATTGATGTGTTATTAGTATTGACTAACAACGTTGATGACTGCACATTTTCATCAATACTAATGATGAAAAGGGTGTAAATACTTTCTGATACAGCTGATCGATTTGTTTATGCTTTCAGCAAAGTAGTAAAAACCCTAAGTGACCTGATCCTCACCATTTCGTTACATCTGACCTATATTACTAATATTATAAATGCGAAAATATGGATGTTAAATATTATATTATCATGTATGTCTCTTGTGCAATAAAGAATATTTGAATTGAATTGAATTGATGTTTATTTGTTTGTTCCACTTTCATGTCGAAACTACTGAACGGATTTGGGTGAAATTTCGTAGGTAGATAGATCAAATGTCGGAGTTCCTGGATTAACACATAGGCTTCTTTTTGTTCCGGGAAAATTCATGGTTACTGTAGGATACCTTAGAGACAGTCATAAAGCGACATCCACGCCGACGGAGCCGCGAGCTTAAGCTAGTTCTGTATAAACAGTAAAGTGACCAGTGAATTGATGTATTTTCTGTGTATGAATGTCTTATAAAACACCACAATATGAACCCACGGGGGGCAAATTACATCTACACCGCCAACCCTTATTTCCTGAACCTTGGGAAAGCATTTTATCAAATTACGATAGATGTATTTATTGTATTAGCCAGGAATACTGTGGATCTGCTGATACGGTGGATATATATCTATCTAATGTCCTATCTTTAAATTACTTTCCTTTTAAACGGTAAGGTACGAAGCTGTTTTTATTTTCCCCCAGTTGTCAATGTTATTCTTCTTCTCTTCTTAATCTAAAGGGAGGGCCCCTGTTGTTGCATTTGCCACCACTTCCTTCTATCTCTCGCTCTCTCGTGATTTCATAAAAAAAGAAAACAGAAGCTGTTTAGTCTCGTAGATTCACCAGTTTGCAGATGTGTACCAGTCATCCTGTATAAGTTATAATTGAGTGTTATTTTTTATTGCATTAGCATTTGTTGCTTATCGGAGACTAAAAATTTAGCCTGTATAAACATGGATAGCAGACAGACTGCATGCTGAAACTATATGCCAATGTTTAAACTCGAACACTTTTACGAAAATAAAACTAACTACTCCAGTATCAAGAGTCTAGACTAGAGCGTAGAAATAGATTTATGTATTTTAAATGGTAGTTACGTATTTGTATCTCATTGACGATTTCTTGAAATTAATTGAATATACTTTAATTTTAAGCATTTTTTTTAAATGTTTGTCGTACTAATTTTAAGGCTGATAATCTCTATGGGGAAGCTCTTGGCACCATCTCACCTAATGGTAAGTGATGATGATGCCGAAGTAGAAGCAGGCTTACCAAGAGCTTACCAAGATTCCCCAACGCAAAGGGGAACTAGCTATCTTATCTTCATTCAGGAACATTGATGTTTGGCGGTAAGACTTAGAAAAGATGGTGCTAGCTTACCAGACGGGCTCAGATAATGCTCTACCACCAACCAAACCGACTCCTACAAAGTCGAACCCCGCCGGGAATCGAATCCGCGGCCTCCTGATGTAAAGCGGACAAGCCCCTAGGCTACGGAAACAGTTAAAATATGAGTAGGTATAACAACTATTTTTAAATAGAACATTTTATTCGCTGTAGTGAACCAAAAAACCTTTGAGCGTGATTAATCTAATCACGCTCAAAGGTTAACCTGACATCAATAAGTTATAGAAAAGACGCTCGACGTCAAAAGGTACCATCATAAAAGCCAGAATTATACAATAAAGGGTTAAATTGAAATCGCGAAACAAATTTTACTGTGGTTTCTACTCATTAAACTGAACAACTTTCTCTAAGGAACCAATTCAACCGGAATCACGACTAAATAGCCACAGTTAAAATGTGGTCCGCCATTTCATTCAATTTTCTGGTAATGATGCGAATGCGAAAAACTGTTAATTATGAAGTTTTTTATTGCCTAACGACACCAAAATTTTCTCTACTTATAGGACAGCAAATAAACGGCTTACATTTATTAACTTTTCAGAAGGATTATTTATACTTTAATCTTATCATTTTTTTCCACGACCGAGTAAGATCTGGATCAACTTAAACACTAGAACTGTACCTAATAGTGTCTTAGCAAATATGATGTGTGATTATAGTGTATACCATTTTTTTTCTTTTTATTAGTATCAATAAACTGTGATACAATATTGTACTTAAGATTTAGATAGTAATTTAAGAGGTAAGTTATTTGTAAAACGAGCATTGGTTATCACAAATCATTTATGAAATTAAATGCTCTACTTCCATTTAAAAGAAATCAACGAATGGGATAGACAGTGAATGATTTTTAAATAGTTAAATAAAAAAGCGGTCAAGTGCGTGTCGGGCCACGCGCAGTGTAGGGTTCCGTAGTACTTCGACGGCCACTGCTTCAAGGGAAAAACCTCCCGCCTTGACCACTACTCGTTAACTTGTAAAGCCTACTTAGCTGTTATAGTTTTCCTTTTAACTTATTGCCGTGAACTTTTTCACATTTCTAGAAATAACCGTTTAACTGGCAGATGGACACATTGACTTTAACAAAAATTTTCACTTTCAAGCTAAATATTTATAAAACGGATCCCTGAATCGAAAAATAGTTTCACAAACCCACAATATTTTTGAAAGACCTATCCAACGATACCCCACACCATGGGGAAAATAATCATCCCCACTTCACGTGTAAGGGAGGGACCACCACTTTGTCGCCGTGATTAATATCGCATCAAAAACATAAATGTGAAAATGGGAGCCAAGTTCAATATTATGATATGGTGTGGTTGTCAACTTTACTGAGAAAAGAATTGAGATCTAAATGGATGCCAAGTTCTGTAGATAATCCTGAAATTTATTTATAAGAACGTATAACATTCTTAAGTAAATTTAAAACACAATTTCTTGTTTTTCACTTCTACAACAATGTTTGCTATTTAAAAATATGACTTTCTAAATTTAAATGGTAGAATTATTTACACCAAGCAAATAACTTATGATCTGTTTAACCTCAACTTTGACTTGGCTAGTTTTCACATACTAGTCATCTTATATTTGGTTTATCAACGTATCATCTTTATGTTATACGCAAGTTCTTATTTTTATACTATAAGGTTCTATTCTTCTGAATATTTCATGTGCTGGTAAAAACTAGCCAAGTCAATGATGAGGTTAAACATATCATAAGTTATTTGCTTTGTGTAAATAATTCTACTATTTAAATTTAGAAAGTCATATTTTTAAATAGCAAACATTGTTGTAGAAGTGAAAAACAAGAAATTGTGTTTTAAATTTACTTAAGAATGTTATACGTTCTTATAAATAAATTTCAGGATTATCTACAGAACTTGGCATCCATTTAGATCTCAATTTTTTTCTCAGTAAAGTTGACAACCACACCATATCATAATATTGAACTTGGCTCCCATTTTCACATTTATGTTTTTGATGCGATATCATAACTTTTTGTGAGTACATTTATTAATATTATTTAAAAGTGATTTACTAACAGGGTTCGTAAATATCCGATATTTATAATAAATATCAAATTATCAATTGATATATATCATGCGAACCCTGTTTACTAATAATAATAAAAACCTGCGCTTACGCTGTCACACCCCGGACACTTCATACCAATTTCGCGCCATTGTTTACTACATAGACATTCATATTTGTACACATGTAAATGTGTAAAACTTTTAGTGCTTGATCTGATAAGTGTACTTAGTAGGACAATTTCCATGTTCTAATGGCAGCTGTAGGAGCCTATGTATTGTGAGTCAGTTTATATTTAAAGCGGCAATGCCAGTGGATGCAGCTACTGCAAGTAATTTGTTCATTCGCTTCGTAACCCAACTTTTAATGGTATTGATATAACTTTTTCCTGTGCCGCCTGTCCTACTAGCAAATTCTCCAAAACTGCAGTTTTGTCTAACAAAGTCTTACAAATTGTATCGAAAATACGTTTCTGGTCTAACATTTAGACCTTTTATCATTTGTTCGAGCTCATTTTCTGATATGAAATCTTCCATTGCATTTACAGCTTCAACAGGTCAGAAGTCCAACGGGTTCTCTAGACCGTCATCTTCGTGATCATGTTCCTGTCGATTTCTTTCAATTTCTCCTACTTTTTCTGCAATCATTTCGAATGCTCTCTCTGTATTGTCTAATGTCACTGACATAAGTACATTATCCCTTACTTACTAAATCAACAGAAGATATCTCTTCTACTTTGGACATGGCAGCACCCACCGAATCTTATCATTATCAGTTACAACTTACAACAGTACACCTACTGGCTACTATGTGTAACTGTGCTCTGTTTGAAAGATATAATTTTTCTTAAGTTATGAACCTACTGCAGAAGATGTGTTTCACCCCGTAAGAAATCGACCAACCGGTAGGCCGGTGTAGAGGGCGGCTTCAGTGAGAAAACTCTTGGTTCAAATCCAACATGGGCAACTTTATATTTATTATATTTTCAGCTTATTGTTAGTAATAATGAAATGCTAACATATATTTTTATTCTGTTTATATTAAATGAATTAAGTTTATATGTAATAGTTTTTATTTAAATATTTAGTAGCTAGTGCTTTTATTACACAGGTTTTTTATACAATTCCAAGAATCTTTTTTTTTTGTTTCATTCCAAGAATCTTTTATTTTTATTTCGTCTTGCTATTTTCCTGTTCTCCATTTACTAAATTGTATAATATTATCTTTATTTCACCATTGCCATAATAACCTCGATAGCTCACTTAATATAGGAGTCGCACATGTAACGCGCAGGTCCGAGTTCGAGCCCCGCGACAAGTTACTTTTTTGAGCCTTATTTTATTTTTTTAACACATGGTTTTTTTAATTTTTCCGTTATCAGTACATGAAATACTAGCCGCACACCAAATTTAAAGCTCGTAGCCTTGCTAGAAGTACCTTAGCTTTTTGATGACGGTGAATGTGTCTTTGAATCATAAAAATATTGTATTGAAAAAAAAAATTTTTCTTAGAAATATTGTGTTTTCTGATTTTTTCCTTTGCATACACACAATTACCTAGCTTGATGCAAAATTTGAACTTTCTAGGTCATCTGGAAGTGGGTAAGCTTTTTGATCTATATGTCAGTGAGTCAGTCATAAAAATGACGATTTTCGGACGTTAAAATCTATACCAACCGTTTGAGCTGTGTTTATAAAATTTTGAGTGCTCGTTTATCTAGGAAGTCTTAATACATAAACCAAATTTGGTGTGTTTATGTTAAATAGATTTTGAGTTATGAAGGTGACAAAAGTGGCTCCAAATGGTTCGTGTAATATTACACACGGAGCTACTCGCCAGTTCTTTTTTGACGTGAACTTGGCTGGACACGCTCCGCGTGTCTAGATGTATAACCTTGCCAAATTACAGCTCTCTAGTGCTAATAGTCTCTGAGTTAAGCCGCGGACAAACTGACATACGGACATGGCGAAACTATAAGGGTTCCTTGTTGACTACGAAACACTAAAGGATCCATCTGAGCTAAAATTTATATACCTAAAACTGTCAGGAAAGCTGGTAAAACCTAATACCAGAGTAAAAATCTAATACCGCGACGTATGTGTCTTGCTCTTGCTACGCGTTTTTGTTTTACCCTGTCTATTCTGTAAACATTAATTGTAAAAAATAATATCAGATGTTGTCATCTCTTGTCTATCTTTTCTTTTTCATTCTTGTTTTTTTTTATATCTCCAATATAATAAGAATCAGGACTCTTGGCCTAAAATTAAGCATAAAATGAGCAGTTGGTGCAATTTTTCAGGTTGTACGACTGTACAACTAAAAGTAAACAGCCAAGTAGTACAAGTAGTACTAGATGGCACAGCTACTCTGTATAGGTACTTTTAGGTGCACGGGACTGTACTAATACTGAAATCGTTCAAAGATTATTTCACAGCAAACCAGAATCTGTAGATTTCCCTTAATTATCAACCAACTTCAAAAGTTTCCACCGCAGTATGCACGCGGACGTTATCGAATAATATTTCACATTTATCACGTCATATTTACGCTTATAAATCATCGCTGCAGCCCGTCGCAGCTGGATCCGCGTCTGAGTACTTCTCGTCTAAACATAGAACAGTGTTGGTAGGGATCTTAGGGTTTGGGATCTATCTCGTCTGGATAGGGAGTTATGGATATGTTCTTTAGGTAATTTAACTAGCTTCTTCTTCTTCCTCGGTCCCACAACGCTGAGGATCGCGACCACAAATAAGGTCTCTCCACTGGGTGCAGTTGTAGGTGCTGTGGACTGCCCTCTGTATGTTTCCTCCTACAGGTTTCTTCACCACATCTATATCCATCGGGAAGGTGCTCTACCCCTGGCTCATTTGCCATTCATCTGACCCAGAATTATGTGCTTCTCCAAACTACGCCAAAAATTTGGCTAGTTGGTGCCCGTGAATTGTTAAGTGTGGAAGTTGGGTTGCTGTCAGGTTTTGCCATTCCTCCAGGAAACCTACACTTTTTCACTTTTTTCGAGATAAAAAGTAAATTCACATTATAATGTTATTTAAGATATTATTTATGATTTTTCTCTGTGCTAAATTTTATCTAAATCTTTCAGCTGATTTTTCATGATCGAGTAATTTGAAGAATATAATATGTACCAATATCTGAAATAAATAGTAAAGATATGGAATTTTGTAAACATAAAAGTTACGGATAAAGGTATGTCGATTCGCAACATCCCTAGAATTTATGAGGCCAAAACTTCCAGTCAAGAGCCTTGGCCTCGACTGTTCAAATGACTAAATTAGACTTCACCGATACGGCTTCGTGATTTATGGACAATTGAACGAAATTTATCAGGGCCAGAGTCAGGGGAAATGTCGGTAGCGGTAGCCACACCACAATTTGGGCATATTCAACGTTCGTGGGACTTGTACTTCAGTAACTTTTCCATGTGTTTCCCTTAACTGAGGCAAGATCAAGATTTTCGATGATTTTTGACGGTCATTTAATTTTATGTTACTAAGATATATGACTTTTTTATAAGTGAAAAAAGTTTTGAAGTCGATTAAACCTATAATAGAGTAAACATAACATAGAGTTAACCGCCTCCATGGCCCAGTGGCTTGTCCGCTCGCTTCACATCAGAAGGTCGCGGGTTCGATTCCCGGCGGGGTCCAACTTTGTAGGACTCGGTTTAGTTGGTGGTAGGGCTTTTCGAGCCCGCCTTAGCTACCACCATCTTATCTAAGTCTTGCCGCCAAACATCATTGTTAACAGCATTGATGTGTTCCGGCATGAAGATAAGATAGCTAGTTCCCCCTTGCATTGGGGAATATTGGTTAGCCCTCTTCCATCTTTAGCTTCATCATCACTTACCATCAGGTGAGATGATGCCAAGGGCTTACCAATTGACAGTAAAAAGGAAAAACACCGCAATAGAATTAGACTAACTTCACACTAAAAAGTAAGAGATAGCAGGACTAAATTCCTAGTATAGTAGAGAACTCTATCCATAGTCCTGTATCTATAGGTCTAAAAAAATCAGCTGCAATTATTTTAATTCAGGCTTCTACTTTATGAAAGGAAACCATGACAGGCCACCTGGGAAAAATAATTGACTTTTCTAAAAATTTTTTGTATAATTTGGCCGAATTTAATGAAAAAAGATTTGTCGTCAAATTCACTATAAAATGTGGACCAACACTTATGGGCACACCCTATAGTTCTATGCACGTTTTAATACTGTTTTCAAAATACGTTTGTTAACCCGCGTTTTCAGTAACACCCACACATTTACAACTTGACCGTGCGACGCAAATTATAAATACGCCCTAATGAACATGTCACGGCGTCCCGTCCCCACTAATACGAGTAAATTTGTCTGCAAACAACGAGATTGGAGTCACGACACCGCTGCCGCTGTATTGATTGTCAAGGATTCTCCCCTCTTAAGACAGAAGGCCGCCAAGTATACGGAATCTCCATATAATTTGCGGCTTTCTTTCTTAAGGGCAGGATTGTCCCGAGGTCGTTGACGGAGTCGTCAAAAATTACTCCATCTACGCCTGAGGTGAAATAGGAAGATAACATGAGCCAAATTGGGTAAAAATCAGGGTTCGCATGATATATATCAATTGATATATATCGGATATATATCATGATATATATCAATTGATATTTATGCTTGATATATATCAATATTGATATTTATATTTTCCTAGCTTCTAAGAGCTGCTTCTTACGAATGAATGTGCCAAATGCAAAGAATAAAGATATGATTATCACAATAATAAATAAATGAGTTTAGTTTAATTAACTATCTTCAAATTTGCAAAAATAAAATATACATTTTAGATTCAGTTATTTCGAAAAAACATATCAGAGAATAAAATTTGAATGTTATTTTAATAAAAATCTTCAAATTATCAAACATATACCTACATTTTAAATTAAGCTATTTCGAAAATCATGTATTAAAGTAAGAAATTGAAATTAGTATGTAATTTTGATAAATATCAAAAATATCAAAGATATCGAAAATATCGGATATATATCAAAAATATCTGATATTTTGATATTTATTATAAATATCGGATATTTTCGAACCCTGGTAAAAATCACACCCCGGACATTCCATGCAATCATAATCATCATCGTCAGCCGAAGGTCCACTGCTGGACAAGGGCCTACCCCAAGGATTTCCACACCGACCGACCGGTCCTGCGCTGCACGCATCCAGCAAATGCAACATTCCATGCAAATGTCTTGTTATTTACGATTCTATTTTTTTTCTATTACGTACATAAAAATATGACGTATAATTTAAACCGTGGGAGAGCCATGCTTGCGCACGAATGGGCCGGCTCGACCGGAGGATACCATGGAGTAACAGAGAACCGGCGTGCAGCAACGCTTGCGTTGTGTTTCGCCGAGTGAGTGAGGATACCGGAGCCCCGCCCCTTTCCCCATCCCCCCCATCACATTTTAAAGGTCGGCAACGCACTTGTGACTCCTCTGGTGTTGCAGGTGTCTATGGGCGGCGGTAATCGCTTACCATCAGGTGATCCGTCTGCTCGTTTGCCACCTATCACATAAAAAAAAAATACTTACGTTTTTACACGCGTAAATGTGTGTATGCTGTGGTTTGCGCTAAGCAACCGTCCCCCAAGACCTTATCCGCTGGGGGTGAGGTCGCTCTTAGAAAGGGGTAGGAAGTGTAGTGTAGGCATCTGTATACAATACATACTCGTAGTGGTTAAAACATTCAGGCAGTGCAAGGGAAACACATTATCGTACCTATACTTCATTCCAATCAAAAAAAAGCAAAATGTAAACAAACTTACTATGGAACTGACACATGTCAATGTCATCTGCATACTATGTTTGTTTACCTTTTGCTTGTTTTTGATTGGAATGAACCATACAAATTTTGCTATTTTCTGATATAAAGATTTTTTTAATTTTTCCTTTAGGACTACACTAATGGTCTTTTTAATGGGGGGTTAAAATGGTTTTTGAAGGATCGGCAAAGCATTAATAACTCATTGATTCCAAATGATGTACAAAACGTTTAATAAAAATTTACGACCTTAATCATGCATCAACAATCAACATTCCAAACAAATGCCTGAATTAATTTATCAAGTAACAATTACTCTTACTATGTTAGTAAATGACTTATTCTAAATGTGATATCGTCGGTAGCCTATTAGCCACTTTCCATCATTTGGTCCAGCCCCTGCAAAAGCCTCTTCACAATAAATAAAAAACTCAATCGGGCGTTTCCTACGACATCTACAATACGTAGTCGCCCTAACCGCGGTTGTAGCTAGTACGATGTTAAAATGAATCAAAATGTGCAATTCAAACCCAACAAAAAAACAGTATAAATAAAATATTTATTAATTGAAACTTAAGTTTATAATTTCATTTTTTTTGTAACTAATAATATTACAATATTTTAGATATTAAAGCCGGAAGAGATTTTTATCGTACTGAGCTGGAAGACTTCTCAGAAACAAGCTTGCCTTATACTGTATTGCCGGTGACCACCAACTATACATGATGTTTTAAAAGGCATGATTAAAATTTGAGTTTTTACTCATGGAACTGAACAACTTTTCCCAAGAAACCAATAGTCAATTTGCGAAAAAATATTGTTTTTTTCTGAAACAAATCTATCAGCTGATCGGTCTATATATGAGAAGTTGAGATGATGCCAATAATTGAGGGTAAAAAAAGTTTTTTCTCAAACTTCTTCTTCTTATCGTGTGGCACATTTAACCGATCTATCCACAAGGTATAGACGGCGGTTTCCCGGTGTTGCACTTAGCATCAGGTGATGCTAAGTGCATTTAGATTTACACCTACGGACGTGTGCAACGCGACCATTATACACACCTAGAAATCAGATGTGCAGGTGTCCTCACGATGTTTTCCTTCCCCGTTAAAGCAGTCGGTATGAAAATGCACGTAAGTTTCGAAAAACTCATTGGTGCACTGGCCAGGTTTGAATTTTGAACCCACGACCTCTGGTTAGGAGGACGGAGTCACTACTCGCTGCGCCACCGACGCCTTTATTATATAATTTCTTCATAAATATAATTTCTCCAACTGTCTATGGTTTTCTTGGGTGAAGTTGTTCAGTTTCTTGAGTTTGATGAGCCTTCGTTAAAATATACTCATGGAGAAAAAAAATCGACTCAAAGTTTCATGCACGACTTTTGGAAAATTAACTCAATCTAGATAAATAAAACTAAACCAAAAGTTCAAAAACTGTTCATGATTTTAGTTTGATGGATTTCTAGTTTTTTGCTTTTAGTGTTTAGCAGTTTTATAGACTGAGTTATTTTTTCAAAAGTCGAGCAACAAATCTTGAGTCGATTTTTTAGTCCAGCAGTGTATATCAGTGTATATCAGTCCTTTAAAACACTATTCGCGTAGGTACGTAATTGAAAATTACAATTTAGTCCTTTGTAAAAACCGCCATCACCATATAAGTTTTAGCTTAATATAATAATTTAGCATGCTTGCTTATCTATCTGACCTAGGTATTCGAATTACCCTCATAGAAACTATGTTTCACTTGTGTTGTACAGCAATTAAGGAAATTGGCACACATAACAAGTTGCTTTTACTAATAATAATAGGTTCCTGTCTACGTAACAAGCAAGACGTCTACTAAACAAAGAGATAGGTTAACGCAGCTCGCTGTGTACTTTAGGTAGGTAGGCGAACAGGCATAAGTACAATATACAGGCTGTTAAAAAAGTGCGTTTGAGATTTTAAGGGGTTACTCAGAATCAAGTATAGAATACAGGAAAAATATGTAAAAATCCGATTAACAACTTTTTTCAGTTTCCCATACAAATTATTGATTCATCAGGATTTATGTAGTATGGGAAACTGAAAAAAAAGTTGCAGATCGGATTTATTTTTTATTTTTCCTGTATTCTTGATTCTGAGTAACCCCTTAAAATCTCAAAAGCACTTTTTTAATTTTAACAGCCTGTTCGTTCTGATTGAAGGTGAATAAGAAAAAACTGTACCTACTTTTCTTGCTCTAAAAAAACCTTAAGATGCTGGCTGAGGAAAGAAAAAGTTGGAAATATCTCCATAGACAAGAGATCTTAGTTAAACAAATGAAAATCTAAACAAATATTTTAAAGGAAAAAATACGCATTTGGTTTAAAGGCGCTATACTGGGTGACTCGTTATGGAACTTCAAACATCTTAACTGGTGATGCTCCTCGTGGAACTGAAGAACTTTTTTATGTTATACAACTTTTCTGAAATAGAAAAAACAATTGGAAAGTTCTATGTGATTTTTAGAACAGAAATTGTTCAATTTCATTTGTAGAGTCACCAATTAAGAGGTTTTCAGGTTGCCCTGGTGTAAAGAACTATGAAAGAAAGTATAAAATAAAAATAAAATCGAAAATTATATATTAATACAAAAAAAAACAGTGCGATTGCTCCGTGTATGTCTTCGTAGGGAAAGTTGTTTAATTTTCATGAGAAGCATTTGCTGGTTGTCGGTGACTTATCTGTTATCTCACTCTGTATAAATAAAAATATACAGGGTGTAACAGAAAGGTGTGACAATACTTCAAGGTTGGCTTTTACCCATCAAACTGAACAACTTTTGTTCTACAACTTTATTGAAATCGCAAAAAATTTTTTGGACTTTTCATACAAACTTGGTTCGCCAGCTGATCGATTTGTATGAAAAGTCCAAAAAAAAATTTGCAATTTCAACAAAGTTGTAGAACGAAAGTTGTTCAGTTTGATGGGTAAAAGCCACCCTTGAAGTATTGTCACACCTTTCTGTTACACCCTGTATAAAAGAGTCGGTCACGAAACTAGGTAAGGACTACATAGTATTTAGTATAATTACTTTGTTTTTCATAAAAATCTCTCTAAGTAAGTCACTTATCTAAGAGTTTCATATTTATATTGGATTCAAGATATTCCAGTATTTATTGAGTAAATATCGTATAATGCATTGAAGTAGTGAGAAAATGAGCCTTTTCAGGAAAAACACAGTAAGCGCCAAAAATCACAAAACCTTTCTTTGAACCAGCTTTGAACTAAACACCCAATCAGTTCAGGTAATTTTAGATTTATTATAGCGCAGACTCCCAAGTTAACATTTTAATTAATTTGTAGTTAGTTGTATTATTATAATTATGTCATAAAAATATCAATTATGTATGAATGAAGATTCTGTCGAAATCCTTGTAGGAGGCCTTTATCCATCAGTGAAAGTCTTTTGGCTGATGAAAGAGGAGTCCATTTTTTTTTGCGAATCGTATGTGTTCCTTGGGGAATCCTGATCAGATTTATGAGTAAAAACCCCAGACTGAGCCGTGGCAGATATTTTAGGAACACCTTAAATATAAGAAGTGTTATTCATAACCACAAAAGCACGTCATTGAAATTGAAAATGAAAAAATATTTATTTGGAACCAAAAACTTAAAATTTAGATATGTGTGTTCGATAACAGCAGCATTAGCTTTCGCTGTGTCGCTGCAGTTAGCGCCCACCCCTGGTTATAGAGGCTTCCGACATATTCTTATATGTATAGCAAAAACGAAAACACATAGTATTTATATACTAACAATAACAAAACATGAGAATTTTAAACCTATAACTTAAACTAATATGTGTGTGTGTGTGTGTGTTTAATATTAATTATCCGATTTACTCTGTTGTAAATTTTGGGACTAAGGTAGTAATAGTGGCGACATGCAACCGAGAGCCGGCATTGCTCAATTTTGCAAACTTTGATTAACTTTGTCATGTCTACGTTTTAAAGTAAGTTTATATTCGTATGGTACCTGGGAATGTTTACGTAGGATTTCTTGGAGGATGAACAGTTGCCGCACAGTCAGAACATTACAAACAGCATAAAGTTCAGTAGTAGGGAAACGAATTGGTTTAAAAGTCATAACTTTTAGGACTGCTCTTTGAGCTCTCTCTAGGCGAAGAAACTGAGATTTTCCTGATCCATCCCAAACTGCAATACAATAAGACAATATTGATTGTGCTAGGGCAAAATATACAGTTTTGAGTGTAAGGGAGTCGCAGGTTTTTAGAAACAAATATAAGCTTTCTGACTCTGGAGATTAACAATTCTATATGTAATTGCCAGTTTAAGTTGCTGTCAATGATGACGCCTAGATATTTTATATTATCTGTACGTATTAACTTAATACAGTCACATCCTAGATTTGCGCTTGAAGTGCAAGTATGGGCGCAAATTGTAAATGTGGAATCAGAGAGCGATGTATTTCTGGGAGAAAAGCATACAAATTTAGTTTTTTGTAAATTTAGGGTTAACAAGCTACAGGAAAGCCATTTTGTCACCGAGCACAGCGCTACCTCTGCAAATTGTTGTGTTTCACACCAGGAGTTTCCATGTGCAAGACAGTGTCATCAGCATATGTCAAAATTTTGCAGTTTAACAGTTTGAGATTACATAAGTTATTAATGTAAATTAAAAACAGCGTGGGTCCTAAGACACTGCCTTGAGGAACCCCGAAGCTAAGTGACTCATCTTCACTAATGTATTGATCAATATGTGTACACTGAGACCGGTCGGTTAGATAACTTCGAAATATATTTAAGACTGGAGGATTTAGTGGACTGTATGGTAGGTGGTGTGCGTGACCGACTCACCTGGTGATCCTGGCGTAGCTATCGAAGGAGCACTTTATCCGAAAGGGAAAGTGGAGGGCGCGCGCCGCGAATTTAGCGAATTTAGAAAGATTGTGTTATGTGGACGTATTTATTTTTATAAGCTTTATGCGCGTTGAGAGCGAACACCAGATGATGAATGAATTATTTTGAAGTGTGAGAAAGAAAGGGATAGATGATATGGCGTAAACAATGAATAAACTATAGATAAGTATGGATGAGCATGGAAGTTGAATGGCCAAACCAAAGACTATACCTCGGATTCCATTAAGGGGCGGCACCCCCTATTTGTTTTGACTCTGGGTAAAAACGATCACCAATGTTTATTGTTCTAAACATAAAATGCGTTCCTATCAGTAATCAAAGAGATGAAGTATCACCTGAATTTCCAAAAAATCAAAATTTTTGTTAGTCGAATGAAATTGCTTTTAAATCATCCGGATTCTGGAGCAATATGACATGTGTGCTAATAAACTTTAATCGCATATCTTCTTACTTACGTACTTAACGTACTTTACGTTACTTCATCTCTTGATAAACGATAGGGTACTTACATTGCGAATCTAAATTGGAACCATAAAAGTAATTTGTTATAGTTTTTTTTTCACGACACATCAAAACCCAGTTTTAGGGAGTGCCAGCCAACCCTTATATTCATAATGTTCATTCTACGTCATAGTTAAATGGCGCTAGTGTTTTGATTGATAACAATCTACGCTGTTGGTATAGACATTGTATTTTTAGAGTAATAGTAGTAGTAGACTGTGTGATATAGGATAGAAGAATTTGTTTTTCAAGTGTGGCTATCACACTTGAAAAACAAACTTTTTGTGAACCCATGAAATGAAATAAAAATATTTTATTCGAAGTAAGTAAGTGTACACTGCTGTGTACACTTTTCGAACGTCATTCTTTTATCTACCTAATACGAGGTTCCTACCACTCGGAACTCGTATACCTACCGTTTCGGGAAGTGTTTGCGGAGTGAGAAGAAACGGCGGGCCCTAAAGAAACTCCCTCCAACACATTAAAAAAAAAGTCTTATATTCTATTACATCTTAATGCTAGATCAATAAATAAATTATACAATGTAATATCTGTAAATAAAATATACAAAAATAAGAATAAAGAAAAAAAGGATTCAAAAGAGATAAAAGTAAAAATTATTTGTAGCTAATGACTAACAATTCCAAAAACCAATGACAAGAGCAGGCCAGTTCACAAGAACAGCACCCGATCACGAGTATAACGCGAGAGTCAGCCATCGCTCCCTTCAACCATATTTGAGGGTAGGGAACGACCCGGCTCACCATCCGCACCATCCGACCCCAAGTTATGGAGTCCTAATCATACTTTTGTATACCCTATTTTAAAAATGACATGATGTAGAATCTACATAGATGACGTCATACGAAGATGACTATCATTCAGATTTTTTTTAGTTTTAGGTAAGTCACAGAACAAAAGTTGTGCAGTACAATGCGCAGAAGTCCCACTAAACGGGTCCTTCCAACTCTGATACACCCTGTGTTTTAATATATTTATTACTAATTTTTACTAATTTATTGCTAATTTTATTATTACTGAGTGCGCGATTTTAGTTTTTTTTTTGTTCCATAGGCATATCACCAGTCTTCAGCGAAGATACCCCATCACACAAAGGGCACGACGGCCTAGGGCTGTCAGTAACACTGAAAAACACAAACATGACAATTCTCTGTGTGCAGTCGCTTCTGGACGAAGGCTTCCCAAATTGGCATCATATTGAGCATCTGTAAGTACCCACTTCTAGTCATCACAGTGTCATAATATCTTCCCTATCGGTTTTATCAATTCTATGAGCTAAATGGACTGTCCATTAACACTTCAAATTGCTTAGTCTATGAGCTATGTCAGTCACACTAACTTTGTTTTATCAATTTCCATCTTCATTATTATTATCACAGCTGGAAGTCCACTATTTAACGTGAGATTCCCCATAAATTTTAACTTAGCACCATTTTTGGCCATACATGAATTCAGCAGCTGTGAACTTCACCAGATCCTTACTCAGTCTGTCTGTCCAATAGTAGCTACATCTTTCGGCCCATCGATCGCCACTTGAGAATTTTTCTACCTCATATAGTTTTATGGTCTAGCTATTTTTGGTTCAATGAAAAAATAGTTCAGCTATCTAGTTTGGCCACGAGCACTGTAGACTTCGGTTTTACACTGAAAATAAGTACCAGATTTTAATTCTCATTGTAACCTAACAGAGTTTAATTTGCAACCCAAATAAATTTTGAATTTTTCAGGACACTGATGGGAGCACCGAATTTAGAGGCTGTCGATGTTAAACTTCTGAAAAGGATGCCACATTTACAAACACTGTGAGTAAAATCTAAATGTTTAAAAGAGACTACAATTATGATAATGGTTTAAGTAAACGTATACCTATTTCTGATCGATGTTTCATTTCCAGGTCAATAGATCAAGCTCCCCGCCTGACGAAGATGGAGAAGTTGCCAAGGATGCCCAAATTAGAAACATTGTACGTACGAGTAATCTTTTAGTTTAACTTTTTTGGGACCCGTTCGTTGGGGCTTTTTCCCAACGAGATCACCTGTACGAGTTAACAAATTATTTGAGAATTGACTAATGGATTTCGTAAAACTTATTCAGTGGAATGAAAGAGTCCTCAGTTAATCGCAGACCTATGATACATATAATATTTTGGTATACACCTGTATATGCCGCTTCTTATACTAATACGTTGTCGACTCCATTGTCACTCCAAGTCCAATCAGGTGGAGTGAAAACATAAAAAGGGACCTTTATTTTTTTATTGATAGTTAGATAGGGAAGAGGTGAACGATCGGGGGTTTTAGCCCCGTAGGCAATGGAAGGGTTCTAAGTGTGAAGCTTATGTGTGTATGTCTTTCTATAGCATTGTAGTTCTCAAACGGGTGGACCAATTTGAATGTTAATCACTTAAACAGAGTCCATCAGGTACTTGTTTGTTGAAAACAGGTTCAGTGGTTTTTGATTTATTCGAGTTTCACGGTTTAAAATTTTACGAAGGTATTAAAATTTGTAATGTATTTTGCTCTTTTTTACTTTCGCCTTTAGCAGACTATTTTTACTAATGGTATACCTAAAATTATGAATTGAGGAGTAATTAAGTAGCTAAATATGCTGTATTTTAACTTCTGGCTAGTAAAAATGGAAAATGTGCAGAGGTGGCCTTAGCGCTATCAGCTCAAGAGCTGAGGTGGAATTTGATACAGTTTGTTTGTTGGCAGTATGGTGCAGAACTCGGGGCTGCTGGAGATCCCCAACCTGAGCCACGTGCACGGCCACGACGCCACCCGGGAGAGCAACGGCTCCACCGTTTCCCTCAGAGCTGTGTGAGTACCAGTATTTTTGGAGTAGCGTTCAGTTTTAACTGAACTTCAGACCCAGAGAATATCAAATGACTTCAGGTTTTGATATGAGTGCGAATTCGCTTCAAGATCAAAATGAACCCCTGTTTTGCTTTCAACAGTCATAGATATCAATTGAGGAGAGAACGCGCGGAAAGGGTTGTAAATATATTTATCGATTCAAACAAATTAGCAAATATGTATGACTCACTCATACATAACCAACCACCGTCTGTTTGTGTTCTTTATTACGGCACAGATTACATATGCCTAATACCACAAAATAGACACAGAAGGTCCGCTCAAACAAACCACTAAAAGCGTAAGCATATTTTTTTTTTTTTTTTTTTTTTTATTTTTTTTTTTTTTTTATAAAGATACATTGTAGCATAACAGAATACTCCAAGACACTACAAGTACATACAAAAAAATATAACAGACAGTAATAAAAAAGGTTGTATCCTTATATTAAATAACAAGCTAAATTTAATTTAATAGATAGTACTAGCAGGCATCATACTTTCAATCAGTCGCTTACACTCAAACATCAGACATCCAATCGTACTCTCAAACAAATCACAATGGGAAGACGAAGGTATGTCGAGCAAAGAATTAAGCAGTGCCACCGCGCGAGCTGCAGGCGACTGGCGGCGCGCTTCCGTGCGCGCGCGCACCGGCGCGAGCAGCAGATGTTTGCGTGCTCGTAAGTATGAGTCGGGCACAAATAGTTTCAAAAATGTATTAAGGAGAGAAGTAGAATCAATACGATTACGGAACAGATACAACACAAATTTAATTAGGGATACTGATCTACGAAGCTGAAGTGAATCGTATCCAAGTACATATACATGCTTATAGAAATATACGGTCGTTCGAGGCAAGGTCACGATCGCACAGTACGTGATCTTGCCTACAACAACGAACGTATACGTCTGAAATGAAATAATATTTATTCGAAGTAGGTATCTCTGTACACTTTTCGAACGTCATATTTTTCTACCTAATACGAAGTTTCTACCACTCGGAACTCGTATAACGTTTCGGGAAGTGTTTGCGGAGAGAGAAGAAACGTCGGGCCCTAAAGAAACTCCCTCCAACACATTTTTTAAAATAAAATTCTTATATGCTATTACATAATTCAGGTAAACAACAAAGATATGGTTAGCTTAGTTGCATACTATTACAAACGAATGTGAAAGGATCAACAAAAACATACAAGTACAATGTGCAAACAGGTAATTATTGTGACCAAACACCAATGACAAGAGCAGGCCAGTTCACACGGACAGCACCCGATCACGAGTATAACGCGGGAGTCAGCCATCGCTCCCCTCAACCATATTTGAGGGAAGGGAACGACCCGGCTCCCGATACGCCACCATCCGCACGAACATTTAAGCGAGCATGCACCGCTCCGGTCAATGGGAAAATAAATTAATTAATGAATCTTCATCTATAAGCTATTAGGACTTTAGTGAGCGTATTGAGCGGACCTTCTGTATCTATGTGTTTTGTGCTAATACTTGCACTTTAACTATGCTACTACGACTAAATAATGTAAATACGTTTTTAAACGAAGCAAGAAGGCTTACTAACTATAAGGAATAGAAAAATACACCCAATTAAAAAATAAAAGGACTTTAGTTGCTCCCGAACATGTATTTTTCCTTTAGGTTTTTTCCCACTATTGGTAAAGCCCTTGGCATCATCTCACACCTGATGGTAAGTGATAATGCCGAAGATGGAAGCTGGCTTACCAAGATTCTCCAACGCAATGGGGAACTGGGTATGTTATCTTCATGCCGGAACACATCAATGCTGTTAACATTGATGTTTGGCGGCGAGACTTAGATAAGATGGTGGTAGCCAGCCAGGCGAGCTCAGGAAATGTCCTACCACCAACCAAACCGAGTCCTACAAAGTTGAACCTCGCCGGGAATCGAACCCGCGATCTCCTAATGTGAAGCGAGCGGACTAGCCACTGGCTATGGAGGCGGTTAAAAGGTTAGATGTCGCAAAATACACGCCTACATGTTACTATTTTTCGGTTATCTTTTTACGCAGGTACTTGGACGGGAACCACATCAACCACTTCTCTGCGCACGCGCTGCGCGGTGTTTACGCCAGTCACGTGTAAGTTATTAGGTACATACCGATTCTCTGTTTTATTTCATCTTATTTTTATTTTCTTTTGGCCAACATTCGTAAAGCCCGTATTAGAAAAACCAGACGAGGACGCAGATAAGATAAAAACGAAATAAAATTAACTAAAAACTTAAATAAAATCAACTTACTCGGTGGGTCAGTGCACAGCACAGTGGTCAGTTTATAGCGTATTCTACTCAGGAAACTAAACAACCTTTCCAATGGAACCTGTACCTACTGAATTCATTTTTTTTATCCACACCACATCTCACCTGGAGGAAAGTGATGATGATGCCGAAGATGAAAGCGGGCTTACCAAGATTCCTCAACGCAATGGGGAACTGGCTATCTTTTCTCCATGCCAGAAAACATCAATACTATTATATTATTAACATTAATGTTTGAACAATTCGCCAAAAAAAATGATCCTTTCATATAAATTGATCGGCCAACCATTGTGTTTTCGGGACTGGTCTTTTTATTACACCCTGTATACACCGACAACGTAACCCTCCGTTTGGGCATGTTTGCGAATTTGATGTCCTGGATAAGGTTTGAATCAAAGATACATAATTTTGATACAAATGATTTTAGCAGATTTTAGTGAATAAATGGTCTTTGGTTTGAACGCGGCGGGTAAATTGTTTGGCAAATAATTAAAAGAAAAAGCCTATTGTTGTCACCAATTTACTTTTGTGTTTGTTTTTGTAATATTATATTTTCTTATGATGCAATAAAGTATACTGAAATTGAAATTGAAAAAAGCGGAAACAATATTTGTTAGATTTAATTTTATCACTGTCGGCGCGATTAGTATGTACCTACATCCGTGCCAAATTATAGCTCTCTAGTAGGTACTAATAGTCTCTTAGTTAAGCCGCGGACAGACAGACAGACAGACAGATGGACATAGCAAGACTATAAGGGTTCCTTGTAGACTATGGAACCCTTAAAATGTGTTAAAGAAAGGAAGTATGAAAGCAGTAAGTTCCACGGTTTGCGATACAAAAGGCTCTCAAAGTCAATTTATTTTGCTTGTTTTCTCATGATACAGTGTAAGCGTTACTTAAAATGTTTGTTTTTCGTTTTATCAACAACAGTGCAATAAATGGTTAGGTATTATTTTGTTTGCTTTAGCTTAGCAATGTCTACAATTTCTATATTGACGTCATAAATGCTTAAAGTTGGCTTTAAATTTATCGTTTTTACGCAAAGATTTAAGGGTCCCACCTAGAGTCGTCTATCATACAAATAATTAATAATTCAAATTTCTTTATAAAGAACACAAAGATTTAAGGGTCCCGCCTAGAGTCGTCGTCGTCGAAAAAAAATATCGTACACTTTTTGGAATTTATAATCGGTTTATTTTATATTAGTATGGGACTAGTAGGGGCGTATTTTACATCCCATCCTATATTAAAAAATAAATGAATTTATATCTGAACATAAAACGATACTGACATGATATACAGGTACCTAGCAATAGTTAATTTGTATAACTTTGCAAAATTGAAACATATTATGCTATTTTCTTAATGATAACTCCTAGGCATACAACTAAAATTCTTTTACGTAGGTAAGTATATCTTGGAGATAAAACATAATAAAGTTGTTCAAATAAAAAAAAATGAAATAACTTTCGCGAATTAGACTAATAGTACTATCAAACATCATATTTTTATGGCTCTTTGCATTAAGGGTTCCGTGTCGGAAGGGTGTCAACGGGAACTCGTTACCAAGATTATGTCGCCTATTATGATGAATATAAATAATCATAAAAAATATAGGAATGTGTAAAAATATCCGATTTTTATTGCATACTTTCTGTATCGAAAAAAACTGTAACATTAAACATAGTGTGGCTATAATGCAAATATCCAGAACTAAATGAACGTAAATATATTTTTTGGTACTAACAAAAATAGTGAAAAATCATTTTAATTGAGTTACATTACGCTTGGGTACCGTACTACCACCTGTTATTCATATAACTATAGTTCATTCCAATCAAAAAAAGCAAAAGGTAAACAAACGTAGTATGCAGATGACATTGACATGTGTCAGTTCCATAGTAAGTTTGTTTACGTTTTGCTTTTTTTTGATTGGAATGAACCATATATGGGTTCTACCAATAAAATCGAACACTGAACTACTCCATTTAATAGGAACATTTTTTGCTTCTAATTTAATGATGTTGGTTGTTAATAAAAAAACTTTGTATGGAGCGTCTAAAAATGGTTTTGTTACATTTGTATGGGGAAAGTTGGCTCGGACCCTTTGTGCGCGAGTCCTCACACTTGCCCGGCTTTTCTTTGTCTTGCAAACATATCATTTCATATCGATATCGATGCTTGCATTCTATGTTTCACGGATTCGATGTTAAGTACCGATGTTTTATTTTCAACTTGCACGTCTAATTGAACTTCAATTTTTAACTAAGCTCTTGGTAAGCAATGAGCGCCTATTATAAGCGGACCAGACACTATCAGTAATAATGACAGTATTTTCAAGTAATGACAATATACTGACAAGTGTAGTGGTTGGAATGATGGTCTGACGCATACTAAACGATGGAATGTCAGTATACTGATGTAAAAATACTGTCATTATTACTAATAGTGTCTGGTTCGCTTTAAATATATAATAGCAAAATGTGTTGTTGTTACAGCACTTTGAACTACAACTTCATTGAAGAAATACCGGCGCACGCGTTTCTAAACGCTAAGATAGCGAAACTGTAAGTTAATGATGAAACTGCAATCATTTCTCACACAAAAAAAAAACACAAAGGTAATTGACTTATTTAAGAATTCAAAACGACTGAAAATTTTGGACTTTACGCCACGCCAACGCACTCAAATCTTTAATAATAATAAAAAAAAACTTTGTGTACCGATGCTGGATGCGGGCAGCGCAAGACATTCTTGTGGAAATCCTTGAGGTGGCCTTTTGTTCAGCGGTAGACATCTTACAGCTTTATAAATGATAGAAACCGACTTGGTGTGGGTTTGTTCAGAAGAATTCCTAGATTCGTATCATGAAGCCAATGCTTGGGGCACGGGTTTCTTGTATGTATATGTATATGTCGTGGCCAGATCATAGAATTGATCACTTTATGATGTGGCCGTATTTCATGAAATGGAAAATATCCGCTGATCACATCATGATATGGTCTGGCCAGATCAATGAATAGATCAACGTTTGACGATATACAGCTAAACGCACGGCTATTTCATGAAGTGGTCAAGCATTAGTGATCATATCGTAAAATAGTTACAGTAGCCACCGTTAGAGGCGCTGATATCTTTTTGTTTTGGTGATGCATCATGGCGGTGTACAATTAATAATAATAAAAGGCTATTAATAATGCGCCAATTGAAGATAAAATAGAAGTTAAATGTCGTTACGACACTAAATTACAATAATACTTCGAAAGTCAATCAAAAAAATAGCGCAACGTAAAAACCTTGAAGTTCGGAAAGTATTTCATAGTTTAGTAGATACCAATCTAAAAAGCGAAGTATTAAAATGTATAATTTATCTAATAACCAAGATTACTCAGATTTAAATAATACCAGTAACTTTTCAACGTATTTTTAATTTTTATTAATCCTTTGATATCATGGAAACCCCTTTATTAATGATATGGCCAAACGTGGATGGGCATATCATTAAACGTTGACGTCTAAACGATATGGTCAGTTTTAGCTGGCCATTTCATGAAATACGACCATTTCATGAAATGGTCGGCCACATCATGAAATGATCAATTCTATGATATGGCCACGACATATAATCACTCACACATGGGAGCCCAAGTAGGGTTTAGTGGAGGTTGTATGAGTGACCTCCGTTATTAGAAGTTTCAAGCCGTCTCTGACACGGCTTAACGACTGGCTATCTATTGTAGCAATCGGCATTAAAGTACCCAAGGTACCTTTTTGGTCATAGTTATCGTTCATCGAAATCAAGTGTATATGAACAGCGAATGTTTGTTTCCCAGGAGCATCAGAGGACGAAGTCTGAAACGGCTGGACCGACACACTTTCAGCGGGATACAGCTTCTCAGGCATTTGTAAGTATGTATGTAACTTGAAGATTTTAGTCCTAATTAATTTTGTATGTTGTAGTTTTCTTCTAAACAAAGATTGTAGGGATTGTAGTTAACCTACCTGGTCAAGTATTACAGATCTGTTTTTAAAAAAAATACGTGGCCTAGCCTTAAGCCACCTCCTGACGCCTGACACCATTACGTATGTGACAATGTGGCACCAACGATAAATCTCTACAAACACCATTCTAACATTCAAAACTTGGGGTACACCTGGGTGAAGAATTTAGTTATCATTATTATAGGGTGAAGTATGCACCACGATGACTCGTTACACTCTATTTTCATTCAAAGACTTCATCTATATATGGATGGACTAGTCCTCGAAATAAATAACTTGATATAAATCACTTTATGGAACAAATCTACTATTTCATATCTACTTTTGGACATGAGAAAAACAATGAGAATACTATTAATTGTTTTTTATTTATTTGCAGAGACCTAAGCAACACGTCTATAACTTCGATGCCAACTGATGGTCTTCACACATTGGAGGTCCTCAAGATCGAGAGGACTCCATCCATGAAGTACATTCCGTCTATATATGACTTTCCGGTAAGTGGTTCTACTCCTCCGAGCTCCGTTGAGACCCTTGAACTTATACCTCTAAAAGAACAAATGATACTCATCTACCTACTGAGGATAAGGAGCAAATAAGGAGTGGGTAGATCTATCGAAATGAGATCTCCTCTATAATCGTGTGGCCCACTGAGACGGAATCAAGAGTTTCGTCTTTAGCCTCTCTGTTCCTTCACAATGTTTTCTTTCGCCGTTAAATCAATCGGTACTTTGAATCGGATTTTGGAAAACTCATTGGTACTAGGATTTGGTAAGGAGGGCCAAGTCCACGCTTTTTTTAATGGGATAATTCTAGCGGACAGACAACCGATTTATATGATTAGAGTACATCCTTATCCTTTCTTCTAGAACTTGCAAGAAGCAGAACTCACACACCACTTTCACTGCTGTGCGTTCGCTTACCCTGAAATACACGACCCGGCACGCCATGAAAAGCAGGAGAAACGGCTTATGTTGTTGAAAATGGTAAGCAGGCTTGCCTCTTGAGGGCTTGGTCGCGAACTTATTGCTTCAGTGATAAATCTTGCGACACAAAAACTACTTATAGCATCAACCAACTGATAATCATAAATATGTACCTTATTGCTCACAATGAGCAATTTTTGTTGATAAAAGCATCTGCTTAGAACATAAACTGCCTTAGTTATCCTTTTTGTTTTTTTAATCACATAGTGTATCATCTCTATTTTCCATCAGCAATGCGAGATGCAAACGAAGAGTTCGAATCGGCTTGGGAGGTCTCTAGATCCGAGCATCAGGGTCGTTTCAAACGAGCACAGGCCAAATGAAAACTATTCAGAGTGAGTAGAAACTGCAGTAACAGATTTCAGCAAATAAATGGGACTCGATGACTTTATCACAAACCTTGGTGGTGAAACTTGCAAGTTTATGGACATTATCATCATCATCAGCCGAAAAATGTCCACTGCTGGACAAAGTCAAACCGACCGGTCCTATGCTGCCCGCTTCCCGCAACCTTCACGAGGTCATCGGTCCACCGAGTGGGCCATCATCATGATGAGGGATGAGTGAGTCTGCCTACACTGAGTTTTCCGGTGCGCGGTCGCCACTCGAAAACTTTACTGCCCCAACGGCTATCTGTTCTACGAGCTATGTGCCCCGCCCACTGCCACTTCAGTTAAGCGATTCTGTGAGCTATGTCGGTGACTTTACTTCTCCTACGTATCTACTCGCTAAGTATATGGATACGATGATTTTAATAAAAATAATCTATTACCACGGATGAAACCGCTTTTGAAGGTATCGTCTAAGAAAAGCTGTACTTCCCCTATGTTTAGGGAAATAAATAACTATTTACTTGTGTTCCCAGAGAGTATGAAGACGCAGCTTCTACCAGTGAAGACCCCAGTGCATCCCAAGAAGATAGCTCAGACATGGGCAGCATGGAGGACGACAAGCAGTTCCTGCCAGAAGCAGTGGACCATTTCAGTGGCACCACAACTGTTCTGGATTGTTCCAGTCTAGGGTAAAAATCCTTTATAACAAACTAGCTTTCTGCCCGCGGCTTCTCTCGCTTTCATGTTTCAAAACTATCTTGCATCAAAAATCTTAGCTGCGCAGACGATATGGTCTTGTTAAGTCTGGCAATCGTTGCAATGAGGAGGCTGCTACTTATCTGTGACAGATACGCTGAAGCCCATAGATACAATCCCAAAAAAAGATAGCTGCTTTGGTGCAAATCTCTTCTAACCTCTCAGTTGTCACAGCATACCTAGTCAGCGATCATTGATTTTACTCCCACAGACACTAAGGGTAGAGTCACACTCTGCGTTCCGGCACCGCACTGCAACTATTTCTTTTTTTTTATGGCATAGCTGGCAAACGAGCACACGGATCACCTGATGGTAGGCGGCAGGGATCATTCCGAACAATCTCGCCACATAACCGACCACCACTCAAAAGCGTGAATACCTCCCCTAAAAAAAGTTTTCTTTTCCAGAAAAAAACGGACCGTTAGTTGCACTCCCCGACCAAACGCCCTGAACCCATGCGAGGACGTCATGGGCTGGCCCTGGCTCCGCGCCAGTGTGTGGCTCGTCATCACCGCGGCTGTGGTCGGTAACATCGCGGTTCTGGTGGTCCTCCTCGCCAACACTTCAGAACTGACTGTACCTAGATTCCTTATGTGTCATCTGGCGTTCTCAGATCTGTGCACCGGACTGTACCTGTTTATGATAGCGATTGTGGACTTGAGATCTTTTGGGGAGTTCTTTAACTACGCTTTTGATTGGCAATACGGTGTAGGGTGCAAGATTGCTGGGTTTTTCTCGGTTTTTTCTGGACAGCTTTCAGTATTCACTTTAACTGTAGTAACATTGGAGAGGTGGTTCGCGATAACGTATGCGATCTACTTGGAGAGGAGGATCGGCTTGTCGGCGGCGGCTAAAATAATGGTTGGAGGGTGGCTGTTCTCTGTAGTGATGGCTGGATTACCGCTGTTCGGTATATCTGACTACTCATCTACATCAATATGCCTGCCAGTTGAAAGCTCAGATGTCGGGGACGCGGTGTACCAAGGATCTCTATTTTTAACCAACGCGGTGGCTTGGGTAACCATAGTTATATGTTACGTGCAAATTTATAGATCTTTAGGGGGTGGTGGGGAGAAGTATGGTGGAAGAGGAGCGGCGGCGGCAGCCGAAAGGCGGATAGCGAATAAAATGGCTCTTCTCATTGGAACAGATCTGCTATGCTGGGCGCCGGTAGCGTTCTTCGGGGTGACAGCCCTAGCTGGAGCGCCACTAGTAGACGTCAGCCATGGGAAAGTGCTACTAGTCTTCTTTTATCCCCTCAACGCATGCGCTAACCCATTTTTATACGCGATACTCACAAAGCAGTACAGAAAAGACTTGATAACGCTTATAGCCAGGACTGGAAGGTGCAACTGGCTGATAGAGAGGTACAAGCTTAGTGCCACCGCCCCTCCGACGGCCCACACGAACCCGTCAGGCCCAGCGCTGCTGCCCCTAGTCGAATACAACCAGAGACAAACCCACACAAAAGAGAACGGAGACAAAGTACATTAGAATATAAGACTCATTAGCTTTACGTAAATATCTCTATGTTGATATTAACTTACATGTATAGACTTTTATCGAATTTGTGATGTTTATTTTGTTATTATATGACATTAAAGAAGAGCCATAAAGATATATTTGGAAGTTTTTATATTTCCTTTGCTTCCTTTCCTAGTACCAATCAACAGGTTTTGGTCGACGCTTTAGAGAACTATGGTCCCATTCTAGAACCAAGGTAAGATTTACCTGAAAAGACTGTCCCTTTCACACTTAAGATTTACAACAGGCTACCCTGCTGAGGTTTAAAATTGCTCTGAAAAAAGTGTTTTGGAACTGGAATGCTATCTGAAAGTATAATTAACCACAGTATGTAACAAAATATGTGTAGGGTTGGACCCATAAACTGGAACTAAGACTTCACTCCTCAAACTGAACAAAAAAAAAAGCCGAGCAGAATGTGCCAAAAATCTGAACAATTTGTTTGTATGGCTCTCTTGCTTTATAATTATTTAGTTACACCTGTATAAATGATAGGTACGGGTAAAATAACTAACCATTTCTTTTTTATATCTATTAACTCAAGGAAAATTACGAAAACAGTTTGTTTAAAAAGTATTTTATTTAACTTATCTATTTGTAAACCTTATTTTAGGAACATCTGGGCATTATCATCTAACTGACTCAGCACTTCCGTACTGATATATTCAATAACTAACTTGTCTCCTTCCAGCAACACCTCTTGTTTCAACAAATCACTTATCTCAACATCCATTTTCATTGGACTAATACAGTACCCATCTAACTGCCTAAAAAGCCTTAACTTTGTAGACCCTGCTTTGTTATTTTCATTCTTAATATTACAAGACTCACATATGCAGTCGATAGCGCGGCCCAAACTCCATTTTGAACTTATGAAAATTGGTACAGAATCTTTCAAATCCGGGTCCAAACTAACAGATTCAATGTGATCTACGTTTTCAATGTCTTGAATAATTTTGACAGACTTTGGGTCCATGCTTCTGGGTTTGCCTATAGCAAAATATACTCTGTCCGTTGTAGGAATGGATTTGGGCCCGACAGCTTTTTGTTTTATTCTCATTAAGTGGATTTTTGATGCTGTTTTTACCTTTGCTGATGATTGGAGGGCTTTCCTAATGTTTTCAGTTATCTGTGACAAATAAAAAAATGTTAAGATTGAGTATCTTAGCGGAAATAATAATAGTTTTAGTAAAATTAAGTAGGTACCTAAAGGCTTTATTTTAAGAACTTACTTTAATGAACTCATTGATATATCTTGAGATTTCCATGGTTACTCATTCTAACATTAACTCCATAGGATGTAGGTGGAAAATGAGGGACACAACAATTGCAGTAAGAAGGTTGTAGGATAAAGGTGGATTAGGGCTAAACTGACGGACAAAAAAAATCTCATTAAGGATAACATAGGTAGAAAATGGAGCAACGCGGACCGTACCTAAACAAAAAAAAGGGAAGTTGACCCTGACACAGGCTGGGATATTGCTAAATAGAAAGTTAAATAAAACATGTAAGTAAAGTACTGGCTGTGACAAATTCTTCACAGAGCAAAAATGTTAAATTAAACATATCTTACTGTTTGTTGTAAATTCTTGTTAGCCTCTTGAAATTGTCTTCTAGGTGCTTCAAACTGTTCTATCTTTGCTGCCATTGTTTCGTCATCTATTTCTGGACAAGAACTGAAATATACGCAACAATCAGTTTTTTATTATACTTAGTTTAGAAGGATAACCACTGTTCGAGATAGTCCTCCTCCATTGAACTGCGCTTAGCACAATGTTATGCCACATTATCCAGCTGCTTTGTCAATAGACAATCAATCCATTTGATTGAGGGGAGCCCCAAAAACGCTTCTACAGTTAGACATGGCAGTTATAATGAACACATATAGATAGGATATAAAACATACCCAAAAATTTCTCTGTTGAATGTACCAGTACCATAAAGTGGAAAACCATTCAAAACCAATAAGCATTAAGAGGGCAGGCCCGCATTCAGAACCTGCACTCTGACAGCAACCGTTTCGGATCCTCTCTGTCACACTCACCCGATTTATATTATACTATTCTGTTGTCAGAGTGAACGGTTGCTGTCAGAGTGAAGGTTCTGAACGCGGCCCCGGTGAGAAGAAAGTGGCAGTATTACTATCACAGGCCAAGATGCCACTGAGCTAGCAAAGTAAGTTATTATTTTCAAATCTTTCCTTCTCCAACTTATAACAACCATAACACCTGCCTGAACATCCCCCCTTCACAGTTAAGTAATTTGTAGAAGGCCCCGAAAGGAAACTTTCTGTAGCTGATATAAGAACAAAATGACAAGTAGTTAGGTACTTACGGATGAAACCGGTGTTCAATACAATAATGCTTATTGCACTTAGCACACAACATTTCATGAAGGTTCCCTTTCCTACACCCTGTCTGCGAGCATTTGTAGATTTTATCGTCACTTTTGAGGTTGACTTCCTTGGGTTCGGGAGCCAGTTCACATTCGCCTGAGAGGCAGTGCTCGTTAAAGTGGACTCGACAAAACACCTTTCCGCACTTGCATTGCAGAGGTAAGAAGTCTACTTGGTTGCAGTTTTGGTACTGGCAGTGTTCGCCTAGGTTAGGGAATTCCATTTTTATGAAAAAGAATGGGTTCTTCGGTTGGTTTGAAGGTTTTCTTATTAGACTTTTGAGGTTATGATAGTTTTCGTTTCGAACATAAGATGTTTTTGTTCAAAACTGTACTAGTGTTTTTCTTGAAATTGTGCAAAATCTCAGTCTAGAGTTTAGTTTGTGGCGTCTCCTAAATTATAAGAATATTCTCAGAAAATTCACAAAACAATTCACGAACAAAAATAAAACGAAATGTCATTGCGTTTGACATTTGTATTCATGTTCAAGAATACTTGCGATATTCGTTTTGAAACTTGTCTAATTGACAAAAAATAGGGGACAACTAAGGGTTTAGGGTTCTTTTCTTCTTAAAAAACTTAACAACTTTAACCAATAAACCCATACGGTAAGCAAGAAAAAAAATGGATTTCCCATTCTAAGCCGATCAGCTTATTGACTTAGGCTCAGCGCAGACAGAGAGGAGCGCAGCGGAGAGGAATTTATTAAGGCACTCGAAAATCAACCTTAAAATTATTGTAATAAAGTGCATATATGCTTGAACCTGACCAAAAATGCTCGCGCGTCCTCGAAGATACGCGGGAAGCCCCGCGCGGCGTCGAGTCGGCGCCGCCGCCCGCGGCGGACGCGCAGTGTTGTCACTGAGTTCAAAGAAGGAGAACGTATGGAATACTACAATGGACGAAGAAAAATAAATATTTTTAGTAGCATCTCATGAATGTTTATTTAATGTGTCGAGCAGATCATATAGCGACAAAATGGACGTAGCATAATCACCAGCATTTGAATTTTTTCATAATCCATTTTATAGTAATCGTAAAACAAAAATCCTTGCGATGGTAAAGTCGTACACAGTTTGAAATTCATCAAGAATACACCTTTCTTGCCAACATTCCTCGACCCATATTCTTCGTCTGACTTTCCGACGTCTTACTTTATTAATATGTTCTTCCATTTCTTCTTCTTCCGCCAAAAGCGCAATTATAATCATATCCCAGTCCACCATTGTTGACGAACCGCGACAAACTGGCATTTTTCGGTAGATGGGAACCCAGAACGCTTTACTCACGCAGGCTCGCGAAACCGCGCATATGCTCGAGCATACGCGATCCGTCAGAAAATGCCCGAGACCGCGCGAGAGTTATTCCTCTCTGTCTGCGCTGACCCTTACAGGTGATAAAAAATTGCGTTTGAAATTATTGTAGATTGGATTTTTTCAATGTTTCCCTTTTTTTAAAACTTGATCCTGAGTCACCTTTAAAATTTCAAACACACTTTTTTTAACATCGTGTACAGGTCCCGTCAAACTTTAAGATTGCTGAAGGGTACTGAGTGGGAGAAGTGTGCGTTCACTTAGAATCCTCATGCTCGAATTTCGAAGTAGTTCCTTGGTCCCAGAGATGAGGCTGCCAGCGAAACATTCCGCTAGCAGCCTCAGTGAAAAACTCGATTTTCTCTAAAACTACGATAGCACATTTTTTCCTTTGGGCACTATTAGACAATAAATATTGGCATAATCAGAATATCAAAATTCGAGCATGAGGATTCCAAGTGAACGCACACTTCCCCCAGTCAGTACCCTTCAGCGATCTTAAAGTTTGGCGCGACCTGTACAAGAAACCCTAATTATAGTTTTTTTCGATTTTTCTTTGGTTTTCTTGGCGTTTGGTTGTTCAGTTTCATGAGTAGAACCTTCTGGTTTAAGGCGTTGTCTTCTTTAAACTAAGCTAAATAGAAGTATAATAATACTCAAAAATAAAAATCACAAAAGCTAGTTTATTGCAATAATAATAAATAAAAGGAGGTATTATTTATTTCACTTAGCATAGCTATGTACAAACTTACAGTTTGTCACTTTATTTATACACTCGAAGACATTTTAACGGCAAAAATAAAGCTTTTATTTATTTAGCGATCGAAAACTAAAGATTTATAATTTTTGTAAACTCTTTTTGGTTTCGATCGGCTTGTTTAAACAAATGCCTATTCGCGTTCCATCTCCTTCCTCAGTTCAGTAACACCATCTATTTGGTCTATTCACATGAGTTTTAAAGTCTCCATAGCGGCCAGTAGCCTTTCCATTTCTCCTTGAGATTGTGTTACTTTTTCCGTATTAGCTTTCTGGACTTCGGCCGGAACTTTGGTAGCGTAGTCCTCAGCGGCCATAGCTTGCTGTAGCTTTGTGATAGTTTGAGACAACGCTTCTTTTTTCTTTTCCAACTTCGCTATTTCCTTTTGGGGGTCGATTAAGCCCTGGAACCAAACAAGATATTTATATTATAAGAAACATATTTGACTAAAAATAAGCACTTCGTAGAAAAGTTTGCGATAGTATCATATTGTCTTTGCAAATTCTCTGTTAGGTTGGCAGTACCACTGTACTGTGTCTCTACTGACGAATCTTTGATCCCCGTGTGTGTATGGCCTAACCTTCCCAAGGCGTACTCGGTTTGGTTGGTGGTAGGGCATTTTCTGAGCCCGCCTGGCTAGCTACCACCATCTATCTAAGTCTTGCCGCCAAACATCAATGTTAACAGCATTAATGTGTTCCGGCATGAAGATAAGATAGACAGTTCCCCATTGCGTTGGGGAATCTTGGTAAGCCCGCTTACATTTTCGGCATCATCATCACTTACCATCAGGTGAGATGATGCCAAGGGCTTACCAATTCGAAGGGTAAAAACAAGGGAATAGACCCGTGCCCCTGTAGTGGGGACAACATGGGTTGGTAACAGAAGTCTGTCTAACCTTGAGCACCAGCCGCACTTCGATCTTGTCGTTGACGGTGAGGATGGCGCAGCCAACAGGGGCTTCCCCTTCCATCAGCTCGCTGCTGGCCAGAGACTGCACGCTGTAGAACAGCCCACCCAGTGTCTCTGCATCCAGGTCTTCACTGATCACCAGGTGAACCTGCCAAGTGAGATCGGCTTTAGTAAGTACAGTATACAAAAAATAAGACGAGTTGGTAATCTACGTTCGCGCAGACAAGAACAGACAGAAACACCTGCAAAGTGAGATCGTCTTTAGTAAGTACAGTATAGCTCGTCACAGAAATGTTTGCTCTGGGTGGGGATCGAACCCATGACTCTTGGATCACTAGTCTCCTGACTAGCTCAGTGGCTCTGTGGTTAGTGCTCCTACACTAACCACTGAGCCACATATTCGTATATCCGAAGAAACATCGATAGCGCGTTCTAAAAATTGTATGATAATTTGTGGCGAGTACTGCAGATGTCGCCACACTGTGAAAGTGTATAAGTAACTGGCTAGATGATTGCATCAAAAATAAATTATGAGCTGAAATTCACTAAATTGCTCTTCTACTGAAATAAAATAAAAAAAACATATTTGTTTTGTTTTCCATTTCATCTTTGATTTTTAATTAATAAAAATCACAAAATGACCCTCAATAATTTATAACTTTATGTCTAGGTTTATAGAATCAAATGTCGTTTTTGACAGATGATAAAAAGTAACTAAAATGACTACTGTTAGTAGTTCAGTACTGACTTCAAGACTGACTAGTACTGGCATCAGAAATGACTTTTCTACTGGGGGGTTGGTTGCCGGGACTTGTACCGAGCAAACGTCTGCTGAGTTCATTTTTTTATTATTTCCGTTTTAGAGTAGTCTCACCGTTATTTTTGTGATGGGGAAATAGCTGTGATTCCGATACAGTGATAAGCGGTCATAAGAAGAGGATTAACTCGGGAGACAGCTCCGTTTTCCGAGTTCCAGCAGCAAACCACCACGTGGAGCGTCTTTAAGTGCCCGTCACCCTTAGAACCGCGTCTTTCACTTGACATTGGCGTTTCGCCCTTTTTTTATTGAAGATTCTCCCATTTTTCACTTGACATTGGCAAAATCACGCTCGTTATGAGATGTGGAATGCCAAATAGAAAAATAGAATAGACTTTTCTACTGTTAGTAGTTCAGTGCTTACCGGCGTCTTCTGCTTGTTGGCGAGGCTGTACTCGGCTCGGGTAGACCGGATGAGGTGCACCATCTTGAGCGCCAGCTCCACGTCGCGCTCCAGGTCTTCGCAGCGCCAGGGGGCGTGCTGCTCCTGTTTAACAAGGTGGCTGGGTAACTCCAAGCTTTACGAGATAATTATGATGAGATCTTTACTAGCGACATCCATGAGACAGCCATCGCAGGCATAGTGTGGGATCACTGCAATCTGTTAGCTGATTTCGTGTGTTCTTTTTTACCCGTGTGAACATGAGCGAGACGACATTGTCTTTTTAAATACGATTGCTGTAAAATCATCAGGACCCCCTCCCTCCCAACCCTCTGGTCTACGACTTCACCAAATTTGTATGACAAAGCATATCTTTAATTTGTTTAAGGAGCATAGCAAGACAACAAATCTCCAAGTAATCACAACACGTGGCGACCACCGTCTATACCTTGTATAAGAAAGAGAGAGAGGGGGAAAGAGAGTGAGAGATAGGCAGAGGGGGAGATATAGAAAGGGAATGAGAGAGAAACAGGGAGCACGCGCCACTCACAGTGGGGTAGGCTGCCACGGCCATGCTGGGGCAGCTGGTGTCTCGCCGGGGCAGGCGCTGGAACAACTCCTCGCAGACGAACGGCATGAACGGCGCGAGCAGCTTGAGACCGTATTCTAGTGTTGTGTACAGGGTGCGTCGCGCCGCCGCCTGTTGTGACTCGGTTCCTGTCGCGAATATTGGCTTTAGGTATTCCTGTAAGGAAAAACGGGTAATATTGTAGAATAACAAACTAAATTTAAAAAATCGTCGTTTGTTGACAAACCATATCGTCCCCACTGCAGGGGCATGGGTCGCTTCCCATACCTCGAGAAGTTTAGGCTACTCAAAACTCGCTGAAATAATCTTCACCAAACGTCATCTATCATTAGGGGAGAAGACAACGAGAATTATTGAATGTTCTGCACGGGTAGCATGAGGGCGTAGACAAAGCAGTTTGTCGCGCCAAACGCGAGAAAACAGCTCAGTTGTCTCTTTCATTAGCTTAGCGTTAGAACGGAACAAATGCTTTTAAAACTCGCGACGCGCGCGAGCTACTACGTCATGCTACCGGTGCTGGAACAACTTACCAAATAGACGTCACACAAGTCGTACAGCCAGAGGTTGTAGCACGCGGTCGTGGCTGAGGGTAGCTCGTAAGACCTGGAAGAATAAGTCTGTTTGAGGTCTGTGCATATCCCTGCCTTAAATAGGTTAAGCAATGAACCTTTTTACTGTATTTATTTTCTTATTTAAATGCAAATTCGTCTACTAAGCGTCACCGCATATTGGCCGGTTCGGTAAGCAGCTCAAACGGTAGTAAACATATCTTTTTTGCAATATGCGGTCTGAGAGATGCGGAATTTTCATTGCTATTTGTCACTGAAGTGCCTTTTCTTCTAAACTTTATTTAAACGACAGATACTTGACTAACGTTCTCACAGGTTACCGGACCAGCCAGTGCAGTGTGAAGTGCTGCTTATCCTTGTTGTGAAAGACGCGCTAGAAAAAACACTAATTTCCAAATATACAACACTATTATGACACATACCTCATGCCAGAGTTGATCTTATCGACGGCGAACGCGAGTCGCGACAGCATCCAGCGGTCCATCGGCGCCAGGTCGTCGGGAAGTTCCGGGTCGTATACCTGATGCATTAATTTGATTGTAACAATCGAATATCGGAGGTCAAGATGCATTTTGAGTAGTTGAGCCAGCAGAGCAAATAAATAAGTAAGAAACGAGTGAGATAAACAAATTTTTGTTCAAAAAATTGCTGTACACTCATCAATTTGTATGAAAATGTGTTATGAGCAAATAAATGAGTAAGAAACAAATTCTTTTAGTTCATAAGTAGAAGCTCCCCTTATTTGTTAACTGGGAGAGACGTAGCTGTTTGCATGCTAAAAATTGAGCTAAACTGGCGACCACTACTGTATCCACTTCAAATGTTTTATCACATCAAAATATAAAGAAGTATGAAACCTGATAGGTGTGGTCCTATGGGAAATACATGAGCACGAACTTGATCCACAGCTTTTTTTTATGGGACAGGAGGCAAACGATCAGACGGATCACCTGATGGTAAGCGATTACCGCCGCCCACAGACACCCGCAACACCAGAGGAGTCACAAGTGCGTTGCCGGCCTTTGAAATGGGAGTACGTTTGTTGCAGAAGTGGAAGCCCTGCGTCATGGCACACAGGGCGAGCCTGGCACGGTATAGTGACCCTTACTGACTGGCAGTTGCTACCTGATAGGTGTGGTCCTGTGGGAAGTACATGAGCGCGAACTTGGCGGCGTTCCAGAGCTTGTTGCAGAAGAAGCGGTAGCCCTGCACGCGCAGGATGTCCAGGTTCAGGTCCCGGCCCTGCGTCATGGCGCACAGCGCGAATCTGCCACGGAATAGTGAACCTTGTTATTACATGTCGTACAGATACAAATCCTATAGCCCTAAGCATTATCAAATAATATAAGTTTATTTCAAAAATGAACTCAGAACACTAAAACTGATAATACATGTCTGGTTTTTTTATGTGATAGGCGGCAAACGAGCAGACAGATCATCTGATGGTGAGCGATTACCGCTGCCCATAGACACCCGCAACACCAGAGGAATCACAAGTGCGTTGCCGACCTTTGATATGGGAGTACGCTCTTTTCTTGAAGGTTTGAATGTCGTATCGGTCTGGAAATACCGCAGGCGACAATTCACTCCACAGTTGGTTGTGCGAGGCAGAAAGTTTCTAGTGAAACGCACAGAAGTTGACTGCCAACCATCTAGGTGATGATGGGGAATGAAATTATTTGCATTGAATAGGTTAGTCTAGGTTTTGTATATAAAATTGTTGAATTGTGGGGATGAAAATGTCGCGTAGGCTTATTCTAGGTTCTTAAGAACGCACGAAACACGAACCCATACTATTATAAGTAAAGTTATATACTTGTGTCATGAACACGAGTTACCTTCTCCCTCCGTGACATAACCGTTACTACTGTACATAGTTCTTTAACCAGTTTCCAAAAACACATTTAATTAATGTAATGCGCCTGCAGATCTATGTGTCAGATGGAGACAAAAATCTAAAAGAAAAGATATTCACCCCTTTTCAGTGACCTATCCTTACTGACCTGAGGGCATCAGTGCCGCACTCCGGTATCCCATTGGGATAGTCCTGCTTCTGCCCCTGCCTGGCCTTCTCTATCTCCTTAGGATCCAAGTTGGAGTCCGTCAGCTGAGCCTGCAGTTCCTCCAGCGTGATCCCTCGGACCACATCCACGGGATCGATCACGTTGCCGAGGGATTTGGACATTTTGCGACCGTGGGCGTCTCGCACCATCGGGTGTAGGTAGATCTCTCTGTTAGATGGGCAAAATGTATTTTTATATATTTTGAAAAGTATATTTTGGATTCGATGTTTTTCCTCGCTTGGCTAATACTTCCCGAAACACGTATCAGAAGGACAAAGTGCAAACTTTGTACCAGGTAGAAATAAACACACTACGAGTATTTAAGAATATGTAAAGCATCAACTTGAACAAAAATACATAATTAAAGAAGCTTACTTGAAGGGCAGTTTCCCCATGAGTCGCTGGCCGAAGAATACCATCCTCGCCACCCAGAAGAACAAGATGTCGTGACCTGTCTCCAAAAGCGTCGTCGGGTAGAACGCCTGCGAACGGACGATGGCTTTCAGTAACAAATAAATAACAGAGGTTAAGTTACTTTGAGAGATTTCATTGAAGAAGCAGTGAAATTCTTTAAGAAACATCAACTATTGTAACTGACTTCGATACGTTCTAAAAGAGAACTTTTGAGAAAATAACTGAGTATTACATCCAAACGCTCTCCCAATGGGGAAGAAAACGCAAAGCTATTTGCAGATGGCGCTACGGACGCTTGACTCATAACAACTTTAAATAAGTTCCGCGTTTTTTATTATCGAGGTGTTATAAATTAGTTTTTTTCAGTAAAATTGTTAAATGGAAAATGTATGCGACTTGGACTGTTCCTCAATTAAAGGGGAAGTTGAAAAGTACATAATTGAAAACGTAACTTTTCCCACGTCTTCTTCA